>JAMPIV010002318.1:0-648113 GCA_024509875.1 Oreohelix idahoensis
GTGGTTTTTGTTTTAATAGGATTTGATGAGGGATATTTATTTGTTAGATTATATATTTATGATGTGTAGGAAGTTTGGACAAGTTGTAAGATATATGTGTGATAGAGGGGGATGAGGGACATGGTTTGATGGTAATATATTTTTAGTTTATTTGGTTTTGTAAGAGTTTAGGTGTTTAAGGGTTGTATTTAGTAATAGGATTGGGGGGGGTTGAAGATAATAGTTGGTGTGTTTTAAGGATTATTTAGTTTTTTTTTTTATGGTTGTTTTATTTATATGTTATTGAGGTTTAGGATTATTGTGGGGGTTGAAGAGTGGGGGTTGGGGGGTTTTGGGTATTATATGGTGGGGAGAGCGAATGGGAGGGAGGATGGTAAAATGAGTTTTATAAATTTTTTTTGTTTATTGAGAGGGATGTAGGAACTATGTAGAGAGGTTTCTCTAAGAGCTTGGGGTATGGATTTTGACTATGTGAGGAGTTTGGGATAGTAGGGGGTTTGTTGGTGAGATATCATTGGAGGATTCTTAAGACAGAGAATGAATGGCGCGTGAGAGTGGGGGATTGAAACTCGAGTGGGGTTTGATATGGGGGGGGTTGTTTGGTATGGGTGGAAGGTTAAATTTTTGTTGTTATCTTGAGAATATTAGGATATGTGGGTATGGATATGGCTGGAGGAGGGGTGGAAAAGGTAATTTCACTGTCCCCCTCTCTTGTTGTGAGAGTTTTTTTTCCTTGCCCCGCAACCAGGGAGGGGGGGGGGGGTACATTTAGGGGTATGGGGGGAGGGGGGAGGTTTTAGGAGGGGTGGGGGGGGGGTGTTTTGAGGTGTGGGGGGGTTGACATGGGAAGGGGGTAAATTTAGGATTTGTTTGTTTTTTTGTTATATATTTGATATATAAATATTGGGAGCCCGCCCTGGGATTTTTTTGTTGGTATACTGTTTGTTCTTTGACAATACAAGTTTTGAAAAATATCTGTATTTTACCAAAGCCATTTTTTAATGGGGTATAAGGTCATTACAAATTTTGCATTCCTCATTGGGTTTTCATTTACTCAAGAATACTAAATCCGAGTTTCGGATGCCTGGCTGAACCACCAAATAGTGGATGAGGTCCATGCGGCTTCAGAAGCAAATTTATGTGAAGTTACTTCAGGACCTTATGTTCACACTCAGGAAGATAATGAACAGCCTCTTTGATGTCTAAGTCTTTCTGAAGGATTATGTACTCGGCCTCTTTGTTTCTGGGGTCTTTAATAACCCCCCCCCCCGTACTGGAGGCTCCTCTGGAGCTCAACTTTTGGGGGACTGTTTGGCAAGGGAAAAACATGAAAGTACATATTATCCATGCAATACAGAGTATTCTACAAACTTGCAGAAATTAGTGTTTAAACGGCAAAAACCATATATCAGATCAGTTCAGGACCACCAAAGGTATAGTACACCCCACCCCCACCACCAACTTTGGGGGGTAATGGACGTGTACGTTGCCTGGGTGAGGGTGGGTGGGTACCGGGTGTGGGTGGTGGGGGAGTATGGTTGGCGCGAGGGGTGTGGGGTTTCGGAGTTGGCGGATATTCGGTCGTAGGATTGGGGGTATGTTCATGTTGTAAGTGGTATGGTTTGGGGTGGTGTGGGTTGGGGGGGGTTCTGGAGCCAGTTATATTGATGGTTCAGGTGTTGGTTCAATTGAATTGAGTTTTTTGTTCCTGTTATTTTTTGATGTGTTTCGTGTCTAGTTCATGATAGTTTTTTTCAGTCCTATTTTGCCCCCCCCCTTGTTTCTTCAGGATGCTTATTGGGAGGGGTATCTGTACCGTTTTACGGAGGGGCGGTGGTGTTTGAGGTTGAGAGATGGTGTGAAGGGGGGGGTGGATGGCGCCGGGTGGGTTGGGAAGTCTTGTATGAGGAGGGGGGGAGGTGGGCGTTACAGGGGGGGGGGGGGGGGGGGGCGGTGGATGGGGGTGGCAGGAATGGTGAGGGGGGAGGAGATCGGAATGGTGGGGTGACTGGATCTGAGGTATCGGGATTCGGGGTGAGGCGCGGGGGGTTTTTTGGGGAGGTGTTAAGAAGAGGGGTATGATGGGCGGAGAAGGTGGGTCAGAGCATAGTTTTGTTCGTTGAGAGTAGGGATTTTACTATGGATGGGGCTGGGTGATAAACCGCCTGAGGGGTAGGGAGGGCGGGGTTGCGGCGTGGGGAAGGGTGGGGGGACCGACCACACCGGGGCCCAGGGGGAGGGAGCTGACCACGATTTGCGGGTTTCGTGCTGCGGAATGCGGGGGGAGGGGAGGGGGTCTGGAGAGGATCGGGGTGGGGGAGGGGCCGGAGAGCATGGGGGGTCCGAGGGAGGAGTAAGGGGGGTCGTGTGGGGGTCGGTGGCTGCAGAGTGGTTAGATACGGGAGGATGGGATTACCAATGAGATGAGGTGAGGGGGGGTGTTGGGGTTGCTAGGGGGGTGGTACATAGAAGGGGACTTGGTGGACATTAAACATGCGTAGCTGTATGCAAGATCTGGAGGGTTTGGTGGCCCTAGGGAATCTGTGGGGGGGGGACTGTCGGGGTGGATTTCCGGGTTGGTACGGGGGGGGTCAATATCAAGAGAGTTTCGTTGGATGGGGTATAGGGGGGGCGTAGGTTGATCTGTGGGGGGAAGTGGTGGGAGCAGGGATGCGCCGGAATTGGTGGGACTTGGGGGGGTAGGCAAGAGCATTTTCGGGGAGGGGCGGGTTGGGTAGGGATGAAGGGGGAGGGGGGTGGGTGTTTTGGGCGAGGTGAATTGATGAGATATCGGGGGATGGGCTGGGAGGGGGGGGATTCAAATGGGAAGTTGGTAGTGCAACGGGGTCCGGGGATATTCCTGTGTTCTGTGGGAGGAGGTTGGCGATATGACGTACGTGTTGGGGGGTATCAGGGAGGGGAGGGTGGAGGAGCGGATCTTGGGGAGGGTGAGGTGTGTGAAGAGCGGATTAGGGGTTGAGGGCGGCGATCCTGTAATGATCTGTAGATTCGCGATGTGGGCGTGAGGGTGTGTGTATTGGGGTTGTGCAGGGGTCGAGCGATGCGTCTTGGTGTGAGATGGACCGTGCAGGTGGTGAGAGGGGCGCTAAGGGCGGAGCGGGGGAGTTTGCGGGATGTGGGTTGGAAGGGCGAGGATGGTGGGGATGGGGGGCAGAGGGAGAGAGGTTGTGCGGAGTTGAGGGGGACACAATTTGTAAGAGGGCGGGGGGATGGTTAGGGGGGGAGGAAGTAGCTGTGCACGTCTAGGAGGGGGGGTGGGGATTGAAGAAGGAGTGGAGGGGACTTTTTGGGGTGTGGTGGGTGATGCGTGACTGTAGTTATGGCGAGTGGTGGATGCGCTAGGTGACGATGGGGGGTGGGATGTGGGGAAGTTTATAGAGTGTACTATAGTGAGGGATACACGGCGGTTGGGAGGGTGGAGGGAAGTGGCCCGCGGGGGGGGACGGGCGTGGGGGAAGGATGAGGGGATGTGAGGGGGGGGGGGGCACTGGGTGAGGGGCAGATCTAGATTCGTTCGGTAGAGGGGCTTAGTGGGTTAACGCGAGGGTTATCGTGAGCAATTGTCGGTGTAGCATTACGGGGGTGAGTATTCTTGGAGGCTGGGTGAGGGGAGGGATGAAGAGGGGTTTGCGGTTTGAGAATGTGGGGGCGGAGGTCGAAAGTGTGGCTAGGTGGCTTGATGCGAGGAGGATAAGGCAGGTGGAGGTGGACTGGTTGGCGGTTTGAGAAGAGGGGTGTGGGGTTGGCGGGCTAGGGTTGGCGGGTGAAGGGGGGTGGGGGCAGCTGGAGTGCGTGGATTAGAGGGGGCGTAGGAAGAGGCTGGGAAGAGTTGAGTAGGGAAGGAATATCGTCGGAGGTGCGATGGGGGGGGAATAGGAGGGGGGTGAGTATCATGTTGACGGTGTATTCTTTAGGTTTATGAGGTGGTGAGGCGGGTGAGATTTAACAGTTACTATTGGTGGGAAGAATTGTTTGTCCTCAGAGGGATGGGGTGAGGGAGTGCTTAGAGGGAGTTGAGGGCGTCTAATGGTTGGGGTCGGGAGGGGGGAGGAGGGAGGGGGGGGTAGGTGTAGGGGAGGGTTAAGGGCCGGGGGGATGCGATGAGTGTAGTTTAACAAAAAATTGAGGGAAAGTTTTGGGGTGGTGGGGGTTAGGATGTGTTGGTTGTAGATGTGAGGTCGGGGGGTGTGGGGTTGGAGGGTGGGGGAGAGGAGAGGTTGGGGGGGGTGGGAAACGAAGAGGGGGGGGCCGGACAGGGAGAGAAGGGGAGGGGCAGTGGGGGAGACGAGGGGGGAGGATGGAAGGGGAAAGCGGGTGGGGGGGGAGGGGGGGGAGCGTGGGGGAGAGAGCGGGTTGTGAGGTGGGAGAAGATGGAAGAGGGGAGAGGAGGGTCTGGGTGAGGAGGGGAGGAGGGTGTGCGGGGGGTAGCGTGGAGGGTGGTATCCCGGGTGCTGAGGGGGGGGTGGGGGCGGAGGGAGGTGGAGGCGAGATGGTGCGTGGGGGTAGGGAGAGGTTCGAGTGGGACTGGGGAAGCTGGTTAATGCTTGGTTCGGAAGAGTAGCACGGACGGCAGGGGTGGGTGTGCTGTGGGAGGTGGAGGGGCGGGGTGGGGATGGAGGTGGGTGTAGAGTGCTGGACAAGGGGTTGAGGGGAGGTCACGTGGCGTGGGGTTGATAAACTTAAGGGGGAGTGGTGGAGGGACTAGTTCCGAGGGGGGGGACTTTTGTTGTTGTGGATGTTTTGGAAAATGGGGGAGTGTGTTGGGAATGAGGGTGATGGGTGAGGTTTGGCGGACTTAACGGGTGACCATCTATTGCCACTGCGTGCGGTGAGGTGGAGGGGAGGTCTCCAGTGGGGGACCTGGGAGTGGCGGGGAGAGGTGGGGGGGTTAGGGGCGGGGGATTACTAGGGGGGAGGTGGAGTAAAGGTGGAGGTCGGTGCTGAGCGGGATTTTTTATCTATATGGGGAGAATAGGTCCATTTTATGTACGCATTGTATAGGGGGGGGGAGTATACGTTGTGGGGGGGCATGGTGTGGGGGGGGAGGGGGGAGGAGGGACTGGTGCGAGTTTGAGGATTTGGAGGAGGTGGGGGTGGGGGTGTTGTCTGGTCCTATAAAGTCAGGGTATGTGGGGGGGCAAGGGGGGTGGGGATTCATCCGCTTAGGGGGTTGCTATTGGTGTTCGATGTTTTTTCGGGGGGGTGCGGTAACCATATGTTGGGGGTTGGGAGGCTGGTGGGGGTGGCTGGTGGAGGGGGTGGAGGGTGGGCATCTCTTGGGGGGAGGTGGGAGGGTGGAGGGTGGGGGTCACCTTTAAGGCAACTATGGGGGGGGGGATATAAGTTTTTAATGGAGAGCGCTTTGGCTGCGGGGACTTGTGGGGGGAGTGAATTTAGGGATTGGTTCTTTTTTGATTCTCTTCTCTGGCATTCTTGTTTTGTTTTGATTTATTTTCAAAAGTAGCTTTTCGAGACGAATTTTATATTTTTTCTTAGATGTATATATAATTCTTCTCAGATGACTGGCAGCGTTCTGGTTGTTGCTTTTTATCATTTAGAATCACGCGTTTTTTTTTTTTGCTACATTCTCCTGCATGGTTGTCTCCATTCCTCGTTTATAGTATAGTACTTCACGTGACTCTTGATCTCCGACCGTCCCAGTCCTGCATCTTCGATATTGTTTTTAATTGTTCATCCATTCTTGGCGTTAGGTCTGCCAACCTCAGTTGACCAGCAATTACCTATGTTGTGCCTGGAACCACACTATCCTCTCTCGACATCCTCTGTTCCCTTTTTATTTATTAATTGCTAGAATATTTTTCCGTTTAATTTCCGGCCGGCACATTTACCAGGTGTTCTAGTATTGTAGTTATTTTCTCCTCTTTTTCTCCTCATTCAATATTAGTTTGTATCCCCCACCCTCCTCCCTTCGTTTAGCTCTTTCCTTATAGCTATTTTTTTTGTGCTATATATATTATTTTATAGATATATATATATATATAATATATATATATATATATATAATATATATATATATAAATATAGATAATATAATATATTTATATATTATAATACAACCCGCGTCCAGTATTTGAAACAGACAACGGGGGGGGAATTATTGGGGACGTGGGAATTAACCTTTGAACGGCTCTTGAAGGTTAGAAAAAAAATTCCCCCCTTCTATTTTGTTGCGATAGCTCTAACGGATAGGAAGCGGGAAATGCTTCCCTGGGGGGGACCCATGGGGTTTGGAAAAAAGGAAAAAAAAAAAAAAGGTTCCTTGCGCGAGGGCTAAGGGCCCCCAAAAAAAGATAAGGGTGCCTCGCATGGGTGGGGGGGGGGAAACCATGTGTCATGTTGGCCGAGTATATAGGGGGTATGATATAGTAAGCCTCAAAGTGGTTTTGCTGGGTGTGATAGAAAGGATATATATACATATAAAAAAGTTAACCTAATGTCTGGGATAGATATATGTGGAGGGTTTGTGCGTGTAGGTGGTGTTGGGGTGTGTGTAGAATGTGTTGATGTTGTTTACAGGGGTTTTTTTTCAGGCTTGTTTGGAAAAAAGAAAAAAATAATAAAGGGTTGTTAAAATGTTCTAAAATGTAATTGCATAAAATTTGTTTTTTTTTTAAAATTATGTCTAATGTAAACTAGAAAATTATATGCAATCGTATTACATGGGGAGGGCATTAATTGTTGTTTTCTTTGTAAGTTCTCCAGAAAAGATCTGTTTATGTCATTTCTTAGAAAAAAAATTGCATTATGTAAATTACTATAGATCGCAATCCTTGATGTAATTTATTAAAAAAGTAGTAGTGTGGTCGTTTTCTAAGTTGTTTTCATGGTTCAAACCCGGGGCGTCAGGGTTTGAATGAAATGTCTTACGGCTCGGAAATTTGGACTGAATAACCTGAACGGCTCCTTGATAAACCCTCTGTGGATGGGAAGTAGCGAAGCTCCCGACCGGGTTGGAAGGGAAAGTCCTCAGGGTTCACAGGCCTCGCAATGACATTGGGGGGGGACCGAAGGCTTTTCGGCTAGTGCCGCAGGTTAAAGGGGGGAAAAAAGATTTGTTTTTCAATGATGTGTGGAAACGTGGTAATAAATCTTGATGAACTCTTGCGAGATTTAAGTAAGGGAGGTCACTTTTACATAACGGGGGGGGGGACCGACAACTACCTACAGCTTGAGATGAAGGTAGTGGCAGCTCCAAAGGTGGCTGTCTGAAGACTTTCATTTAACAAGGGGCAGTATGTTTGAGTCAGAACTCAGCAGTCCCATTCTTCGAAGGTCCAAACTGAATGTTTTAACGGCAATAAATTGAAAACCTCCACAGACAGATGTCGAATCTTGGTGTGATCTTCTTGTTTCGTCACGCGCAACGAATGAGCTGACAGACTAATTACATGCACTCAATTGGGTCCATTGTTTATGATGATGTAAGATTAGCTGAGGACTATTTACGTTCGCCTATTAATGATTGGCAGCTACAATCCGATCATAGTCATCATGTCCTAAGAGTTGCTGTGTTTTGGACTTACTGTAAGACTGGCAGGGAGTGGACGGAATGAGAAGGAGTGCATCTGCGATGAATAACAAACAGCGCGCAACACGAAAAGATCAACATTAACACCCTTCCGACATTTGCTGAGTAGACTGAGCACATTTGGGTTTGCCCGGAGGCAATGACGTCCATTCTTGAAAAATAAAGATAGCAATCAGTATTAAAAAAGAAGAAGGTATCAATTATTTACATATTGACATGTGTTTGGTATTCTAATATCAAATAAATACATCAACATTGAATTATGTAGGTCTTCTTCTTCTTTGATCCTTAAGCCGCCGACTGTCAAAAAAAAAGCATTCAAATGACCAGCACGCCTGGAGCGTCTTGTAGATGCAGCAACGAAACTACTACTTCTTGTCTCGGTCGGCGGCCATCCTATGTGTGCAGTAGTCCTAGCTCGGTTTCATTTTTTGTTTCGCAATCATTGACAGGTTCCATTCCATAAGGTGCTTCTTACTTATCGCTTTCGCTTTCCCTTCAGGCCATAATTACGAATAGTGGTGTGCGTAGGTCTTCTCTAAGGACTGAAGATTTTTTATAAATAAAAATGTCGGAATGTTAATGCTTTTTGACAGAACTTATTATACTCTCAAAGATACTGAATACAATAATATGTTAAAATATTAACGGTTGAAATAATTATCATATGCAAATTTTTGAGTTAAAAGTCTAGTACTTACCATAAAAAAAAAACTTTCCACGGTCTGATTCTCCTAACAAATCATTTTTTTTCTAAAGCAAATCACATTTAAAACCTTAATAAATACCCATTTTATTCTTTTCTGATGAAAAATAGTGTTTTCGGCACATATCCTTTGAAATACGGAAGTCTTTAAATAAAAAAAAATCAAACCGAAAAAAAATTATAATATAACGGCATGAAAACTAATTATTTCATGTGAAATTAAGTTTCAATGTATAACACAATGTTCTTAAATAATGAGAGTAAAAAAACAAAGAGCAGGTCATAGTTGATGCTTGAAACTTTTACACGACAGTTATGCTCACTGAAGAAAGTTGCATTGGTCTCTTTATTTTTTGGATCAACTTTAATATATCTTCTCTTCGTTCTATTCGTATCGTCTGAAAAGGACGTTGGGGTGTTTGGCGGGTTGTGGCTGTTTGCGCATAAGCTTTGATATCTGCACCTTTCGGTCGAATACAATACCGACTATCTCACGCTATTTTGTTATAGGACCGGGTTTTCCCCTTCCCATTTTTTTTCCCGAATCGTGCTCGCTCAGCCATGCCTGCACTGCAGCAGACTGTTTCCAGGACCCACCAACGTGGAGTAGACGCGGACCTTTGACCAGCTACTGGTCGCTGTCCTACGCAGGGAAGTCAAGCTATGAGTCGCTGAATGCATTCATTATTTGCTAGCATTTGAGGTCCCCCTTAATTATATCTACAAGCAAATTACGGAAGACAATTGAATGAACGTGAATTCTCCAATCGCTTCGAGAAAATGAAAGACAACAAGATTATTCAACTAACTATTGACCAACACTTGTAGAAATCCAACTCAAGTCCTGCGGTTTACATTTTTCTTACGATTTTCATTTTAAGATTTGATATTATATAATTGTGGTTACAATCTGATCTGAATATTTGTTACTGAAAAATATATTAAATTTAATAATAGATAAGATATTATATATATATAAAATATATATAAATAAATAAAATAATTAAATAAAAATAAAAAATAACGCAAATATATAAAAATATAAAGTAATAATATTAAATTATTAAAAAACAAAAGGGAAAAAAAAAATAATAAAATTAAAATTATAATGGAAAAAACTAAAATATTTGATAATATGTGTGCGTGATAAACAAAATCACATAAAACACGTATACATCTGCCAAACGTGCGCCATCAACTGTTAGTAAAATAAATAAAGCAAGATAACCAATTAATATCGAACCTTTGGTTTTTTGTTTTCTAAAAAAACATTAGTGTGCATCAAAATAGAAAGGAAGTCCAAATTATGTGTAGCCAAACCACTAAGGATAGAATCAATCTGAATGCATTAAATTAATGAGCAAAGGATGTCGAGTCACCGCCTGGATAGAGGTCCCTAAATAAAATAATAGCAATGTTTGTCTGGTACCACATCTGTGCAAAAATTTCCAACGGAAGTGAATATATAGACATGGATGAATTCTCAACATGGAATGCATAAGGACATGACATACATCAAACTACAAACAAAAACTTTATTGATTTAGCCTTAACCATAGGAAAAATGGTATAAGTTATAGTCGCAAAAAATTATTCAATCATGCAAACTGGGTCTGCATTAAATTTATTAAATAAAATCAACGATCGGATAGACCACTGTTCAAAATGACCGCGTATCAGCGAAATGTGTTTCATAATTATATAAAATCGCCAAAATATAAATAAAAGCAAAAAAAAATCATTGTATAAAAGCGAGTTTGTACATTTCAGTACAGGGGAACGATTTTGTATATTTTTACTGCATATTAAAGGAACGGTAGGAATGTTGGTCATTTACGGAGATTCTACATGTCCGTTTTTCGGCATGCCCAAGTTAAGCTAACAGACTGTATACCCAACTTTTTTGTTAAATAAACAAAATGGCCAAAAATAACATTTTTGAAATTACAGGGTACTGGGAAGATAATGATTTATCGGCTGGATAAAACTAGATAAGATGGAACAATATGCTAATCTTTTATATGCTGAGAATGAGAAAAGGCAAAATTTCAGTCGACGGCGCAGATCGGCTGAATATAAGCTGTTCGGAAAGATATTTTTTCAGGCCTAGGGTGAAGCTGTGACGTCAGTACCCTCCGATACGTCCGCGCTATGCGTATATAAACGTATCGGTAAAAACTGAGAAGATACACAAACAACGAAAGAGTTTGAGACAGACTGAGGCAGAGTTTGGCGCCACTACCCATGAATGTGAGCGATCGCCAGAAACATTGTTCATCCAGTATCTGAAGTCTGAGGGTAAGCGAAATTACGATAACTACCGTGTATAATATTTGTTATTTCAGGTTCATATAGAAAGTTCAAAAATATGCCTGTATGAATATGCCTCATTGATATAATGTATTGTATTTTTAATATGATCTAAACATGTGCATTGTGGGATGATTGTTGCTTGTACAACAACGCGTTAATCACAAATAGCCCCACAGCCTAATGAAGATATATTTATCATCATATTGCTTTATCGCTTACGCATAGATAAAAGGCATCCCATGGCAAGATTGTCATAGGAAATGAGCTGTTTGAAACTTCATCATGGAAGATCCCAGTTTACGAGGTTAAGGTGACAATAGCCCCCTTCCTCGCTGCCTTTGCCTTCCCTAGTTCGAGCGCACAACTGTTTGTACCCATTTACAGCCGTAAATGGAGGGTTCTACAGCCAGGTTTCAGATGGTAGAATAGTGCACCCTGATCACGTGCTCTACCTCACTTTATTTTTTATGTTTCATTTGGGTATAGGCTAAGATAGCATCATATTTTGAATTTGTACTTGATATGATTTAGAAGTGATCAAGGTTGATAGATCATAAAGGATGTATAGGAGCAGAGTAAACCATGTGTCTTTTGTTTATTACGGATATGTTAATATTAATTCTGTATCATTGAAATTATGTTACTTGCTATGACTGTATAAACTTTGACACCTGATACTGACTTCTAACTTATGTGCTAGTCAGTT
Source organism: Oreohelix idahoensis (assembly GCA_024509875.1). Taxonomy (NCBI): domain Eukaryota; kingdom Metazoa; phylum Mollusca; class Gastropoda; order Stylommatophora; family Oreohelicidae; genus Oreohelix; species Oreohelix idahoensis. The sequence goes on from JAMPIV010002318.1 coordinate 11,296, forward strand.
ACACTTCCATTGAAATGTTAATATTAATGCTATAATCACTGAAATGATGTCCTTACTTACTATGATTGTATAACGGTGATCTAGATGACTGAATGTTTGACATCTGTGCTAGTCAGCTTCAAGTCTAGCCAGATGACTAGCCAAGGCTGATATGTTGCAGGTTCCATGAAATAACTCAAACCAGATGTCCAGTATCAGAAGCCTGTGTCGTTCATCAGAGGCAAGCCCACAAAAGTGCAGGACCCCAAAGAGTGAACGTCAACTGGTCATTGGCAATCCCCTGTAACAGATGGGCCTACCAAGTCTGGGTTATTAGCAAAGGACAATTTCAGTGTCAGCAGTATCAAGTTGAAAGAGATATAGTGTTATTTAGGACACTGACCAATATATATAAAACAGCTAATATGTAAAATCCATAGATTCAGTATTAACTGATGACAATTAATTGGGAAAGTCAAGAGGACTACAAAAAGTGATTGCAGATTGCAGTAACTTTAATATTCAAGATTCTGGAATTCTAAACAGACAAATAATTGTAATTGGTTGAATAATTTTTATATATATATAAAATATATATAATAATATATATATTTTATATATTATATATATTTATAAAATATAAGATATATATATATAGTATATATATATATATAAATATATAAAATATAGTATATTTTATATAATATATATATATATATATATTAAAGCTCTTTTCCAACTAGTAGAAATAGAAATTAGTGTAATTACACTGACAAACAACACCTTGTTCTTTCTTATATAAGAATAAGTGTTCTTAGGTCAGTTTCTTTTCTTGCGCTGATTCAAATTTGAAATCCGTTTATCTCTATCACTTGGAGGTTCTTAAGATATTTGTGAATAAATATATTTTTTGGGAAACCGTTATTTGCTCCGTTTCATTTTTACTATATAACTTATTAAAAATTAATAAAATGCAAAATAATTCTACTTTTTATACTGCTAAAAGATGCATGACATATGTTACGCTATTTTGCAAATAGTTACTGTATTTTGAAATAATTCTGAGCGAAATATGGCTTCTAGAAGTTGTAGAAATTTGGCTGATCTGTTCTGTTACGTCGTGCGGATATATTTTACCGATCGTGTTCACCAGAAAAAACTTTACACCATTACTAAAGAAAGCAAATGAACTTTATTTCGATTCGAAAGTTGATGATGCAAATAAATCTTGGAAGCCAAATGCAGTTTGTTCGACTTGTGCAAATACATTGGCAGGTTGGTTACGAAAATCGCCGAAGCATAAGTCGATGCCTTTTGGAGTGTCAGTAATATGGCGTGAACAGACAAATCACGCTACTGATTGTTACTTCTGCTTGACAAATATCCATGGTTTCACTTTTAAAACTAGAAAGTCTGTGGTTTATCCAAATATTGAATCGATTTCTAAACCAGTGCCCCATGATCCAATCACGTGTCCGATCCCAGTTCCACCAGAACAATATCCGTTGGACGTGAATGAACCATCAGAAAGTGATAGTTTACCTGCTTTAGAAACTAATTCTGACTCGCATTATATACCTGTGAATGATGGTGTTCACTTAATTAACCATTCAGAACTTTCAGATCTAATACGTGATCTCGCTCTTACCAAAGGACAAGCGGAATTACTCGGTTCGCGACTCAAAGAATGGAATCTTTTAGCGCCCAATACTCCGATATCTAAATTTCGTCATAGACATAGAACTTGTTCAATACTTTGAGATGGATGATGACATTTGCTATTGCAAAGATGTAAACGGTCTAATGGTGCACCTCGGTCATGAGCACATAGTCAACGAATGGCGACTTTTCATCGACTCTTCCAAGACTATTCTAAAAGCCATGTTATTGCATAACTGAAATTTATTTTCATCAATTCCAGTCGCCTACTCTGTTCATATGAAAGAAACTTATGAACAATATGGCTATACTTTTGGCAAAAATAAAGTACAATGACTACCAATGGCGGATTTGTGGAGACCTAAAGGTCATTGCAATTCTCACGGGCATGCAGACTGGGTATACTAAATTTTGTTGCTTCCTATGTGAATGGGACAGCCACAACCGACAGGAACATTATGCAAGAAAGGTGTGGCCTATCAGGGATCGTATGCAGCTCGGGCATAAAAATGTAATACACGAGCCATTAGTTAACAAAGACAGCATCATTTTACCACCGTTACATATAAAGTTGGGGCTCATGAAGAATTTCATAAAAGCGTTAGATAAAACGAGCAAAGCTTTCACTTATCTTCGAGAAAAGTTTCCGCAAGTTAGCGATGCAAAGATAAAGGAAGGTATCTTTGTAGGACCTCAGATTAGGAAAGTTATTGCAGACAAACAATTCGAGAACTTGTTACATGGTAGTGAACTTCGCGCATGGATGGTATTCAAATTGATCGTCGATAACTTTCTGGGAAATCACAAATCTGTCGACTATGTGCATATTGTTAAGCAGTGCATAGATGCATACAGAATTATGGGCTGTAACATGTCCCTCAAAATCCATTTGCTCGATTCGCATCTTGACTTTTTCCCTGACAACCTGGCGAAGTCAGCGATGAACATGGAGAACGATTCCATCAAGATATCGCCGTAATGGAGTCACGTTATCAAGGACGGTGGAGTGTGACCATGCTTGCCGATTATTGTTGGATGCTTCATCGCGATGTACCACATGCCATTCACCGACGAAAGTCGACTGCAAAGAACTTCAAGCCTACATAACTGTTATACTTCTTGTACGAATGATGTTGTAATATTGTATGCGTTGTTACAAAAAACATTCAATTGCGTATTTCTAGAGATCCCGACCTGATAGAGAAAAACGGTTTGCAGATTTAAAAACAGCGCATTAAAATTGACCAGAAAAACATAGAAATGTTAGAGAAAGAAAAAAAAATTTTTTTTGTTAGTTAGTGGTATTAAACTATTTTAACTGTACCTAAGGGTTTATTCACTTCTTTCATTTTGTGGGTTCAGTGAATGTACATTTTACTTATCCCCTAGAATATAAGTAATCATAAGATAGTCACAGGGAGGAGACACCTTAAATCCTGGTACTACCTCTTACCAACTGGGCCAGGGTTTTCACAGTCTGACTATTTTTATGATAACAATACCCCAGTGCTTATTTCTAAGACTGGGGTATTACTTGTAAGGTCAGAACTCTTTACTGGCATACCCTTACAGAATAAATAATTTTAAATACCTCCCACTACAGTGGGGCTCGTCTGCGATATATCTTTGATATTCCAGAGCCAACTTTCTATTTCTGCTGTGTAGAAAATTTTGTTTTGTAAAATTTTTGGAAAGAGTAACATGGTAGGAAATAATTATATTTTTAGGAGTACCATTGAGTACAGATAAAGAAAGCTGTTTCATATATGGTGAAGTCAGTTTAATTAACTGTAATTTTAACTTAGTTAATTATATTGTAGTAAATTAGTTTAAGTAAGATCACTTGCCCTACTAGACTACAGATACATCATGGCTGACTTGGTCAAATTTAGGTCTGCTACACTGCAGGTGGGAAAAAAGCTTGGCATGGATGGTGACGCTCTGATCCGGTATGTCACGACGGAATGTGAAAAGTACACCGAGAGAGAAGAAAGCAATTAGAAGCAGAGAGAGAAACAAAGAAATTAGAAGCAGAGAGAGAAGCCAAGAAATTAGAATTAGATGCAGAGAGAGAAGCCAAGAAATTAGAAGCGGAGAGAGAAGCCAAGAAATTAGAAGCTGAGAGAGAATAAAGGAGGTTACAAGCAGAGAGAGACCATGAGCTGAAAATGAGACAGCTTGATCTTGAACTTCAGGCTGGGACTATCACCCATGGTAACAGCTCACCACGTTCTGAGAATAGCTCTTTTCAGAACACAGCTAATGGGGCCATGAACTTCCACCTAGATCCATTTGTTGAAAAGGAGGACGCAATTGAGTCGTACCTGGATAGGTATGAAAGGCTAGCCTCTACATATGCACTGGAAAAGGAGAAATGGAGTTTAAAGTTATCTCAAGGATTGAGAGGTATTGCATATGATGTGTTCCTGAAACTCCCCAAAGAAGATCAGGAGAATTATGAAATCCTAAAACAAGCCTTACTTATTCGGTATGAAAAGAACTCAGAGGCCTATAGGAAGAAATTTAGAACTTCTAAACCTCTACCTGGAGAAACATATAACCAGTTCTCAGCTAGGCTAGACACGTATTTGTTGAAATGGAGTAGTTTAGGTAAGTATCAGAAAACCTATGAGGATCTGAAAGAAATCATTATGTTAGAGCAAGTGAAAGATTCCATGTCTCAAGAAATGAGGAAATTCCTTATGGAACAAGGAGCAGAGAGGCTGGAAGACACTTTGAAATGTGCAGAGAGGTACCAAGCAGCTCAAGCTGAACTGGTAGGAACAAAAAGAAAGCAAGTAGAAGGATATAAGCCACCACCACAAAATACCAAGGTTGACCAAAAAGACCAAAGTACAGAAATAAGCCAAGATTTGATGATAAGGACAAAAAACCCTCAGACTCAGGAAAAGAAACCCTACAAACAGGGAGATAAGTGGTGCAAAATTTGTAAGATGAGCAACCACAACACTGTAGATTGTAGAAGGAAAACCCCTCATCACGCTACATGTTTAGCAACAGGGAATAGGACAGATATGATGGAACTGACAGGGAGTCAGAATAGCCTCCGTCATCCCCCTGTGAGTGAGCTCGTAACCGTGAACGGCAATCGAGTCATGTGCTTATATGATACTGGCTTGGATTTCGACTCAGTTGTGAGTTCAAACCTAGTGCACCCTGATCAAATTACCACAGAAACCGTGGAAATACAAGGGGCAACTAAGGGAACAGCAACCATGACACTTCCTATAGCTAGGATCAATGTGAAATCTCGCTACGTGGAAGGAGTGATAACAGCCGCAGTGATAGATGACCCTATATACCCGCTGATATTGGGGTGTAGGTATGTCTTTTTGGGTGACCCAGTAAAACCTGTTTGTCCTAGCAGCAGTCCAGACCAGGTCGAGCACCAACAACGAGGAGGAACATCCTAACAATACTCAGCCAGAACAGATGAAAAAGGCTCAAACGGAAGATGACACATTGAAGCCGTTTTAGGCAAATTACCAAAAGCCCATAACCCTCCAGAGAAAGGAGATTTGTATATGAAAAATGGACTACTGTATAGAAAAGCTGGTACAGGACCTCAAGGACATGGACAGCTGGTAGTACCAAAGTCATACAGGGAGAAAGTTATGGAGCTCGCACATGCTATTCCATTTAGTGGACACATGGGAATTGGTGCCACAAGTCAACGGATAGCGTGTCACTATTACTGGCCAGGGATCACGGAAGATATCAAACGATATGTGAAATCTTGTCCAGAATGTCACCGTGTAGCCCCCAAGCATGGGACTGCACCAGCAACTCTAGAAGAAATGCCAATCATGGGTACTCCATTCGAGAGAGTTGCAGTGGATATTGTTGGACCCCTCACTAGGACTAAGAGAAGGAATAGTTATATCTTAACTCTAGTTGATACATGCTCTATGTGGGGAGAGGCCGTAGCCATGGCATCTATAGATTCTAAGCATGTGGCAGAGGCATTGTTGACAATATTCACCCGGTTAGGCTTCCCACACCAAATATTGACGGACAATGGTTCCCAGTTCAAGGGAAAGCTAACCCAAGAAGTGTTCAGGATTGTTCAAGCCAGACATTATCATTGCTCTCCCTATCACCCACAAGGAAATGGTCAAGTCGAGCGGTTCAATGGTACGCTCATTTCTATTCTCAGGAAGCTGGCAAGTGAAAAACCTGAAACATGGGATGTATACTTACCCGCTGCATTATTCGCATACCGGGAAGTCCCACAAAATTCCACAGGAATGGCACCGGCCACATTGTTGTTTGGTCGGCCTATAAAAGGTCCACTGGAAGCATTGCTGCGGACTTGGACAGATGAGAAGGCAGAGGAAAGTGTCACCTCATCAATTCAGTATGTAAATGAGTTGACGTCTCGACTGAAAGCGGGCTGGAAACTGGCTAATGACAACCTTCGCAGAGCCAGAAAGAAGCATACTGAATACTATAACAAGAAAGCCAAGGATAGGGAACTTGCTGTTGGAGAAAAAGTGCTTCTTCTATTACCCAGCAGTAACAACAAACTGCAGATTGGTTGGCAGGGTCCATATAAAGTGCTAGAGAAATTATCTAGGACTAATTACAAGATTGACAAGAAGGGCAAAGAAAAGGTGTACCATGTCAATCTGTTAAAGAAATATTATGACAGGACATCCACGGAGGTAGCCCATATGATGACTCTGGCCATCGCAACTGAAATGAAGCATGAACCACTAACCTCAATAGAGTATCCATTGAGGCCGACTGAGACATATGAACAAGTCAAAATTAGTACTCAGTTATCTCAGGAACAGAGGGAGCAAGTTAAAGAAGTTTTAAAAACACATGCAGATGTGTTAACTGATAAACCAGGATGCACCAACTTATTGACATATGATATGAAGGTCATCGATCCAACACCTATCTGGATGAAGACCTACCCTATACTATATGCCAAGGCACAGGCATTGAAGGAGGAAATTGATTATTTGTTGCAAGAACAAATCATCTCCAAGTCAGAATCACCTTACAGCTCAAGTGTTGTACTGTTGAGAAAACCAAGTGGAGAACACCGACTCTGTATTGATTACCGGAGATTAAATGCGATCACGGAAACCCAAGCTGATCCATTACCGGATACCAATCAGCTGTTCTCGAAGCTAAGTACTGCGAAATATTTCTCTATGGTCGATTTAAGTAAGGGATATTACCAGATTCCTGTCAAACCCGAGATCCGACACATGCTGGCTTTCAGCACTTCGGATGGTCACTATGAATTTAATGTACTACCATTCGGGTTGAAAAACGCACCAAGCGTATTTTCAAGGATGATGAGGAAATTGCTGGAACCCTTGAACAACTCTAACATCATCAACTTTATGGATGACATTCTCATAGCCACGGAAACATTTGAGGATCATCTACATTCTCTATCAATGTTACTGGGTAGACTCAGAGAGGCAGGTTTGACTGCTCGTTCAACAAAGTGTGTAATCGGATGTCAGGAATTAGAATTTTTGGGACATACAATTTGTCATGGAAACATGTCTCCTGATCCCAAAAAATATAGAAAAGTTAAGGAATGCACCTAGACCACAGACAAAAAAGGATGTGAGGTCGTTCGTATCCTTAGGAGGATTCTATCAAAAGTACATCAAAGACTTCAACACCTTATGTGCACCTTTGACGGATCTGACAAAGAAAGGAAAACCTGACACAATAAAGTGGACGGCAGAGTGTAAGCATGCATATTCAGAATTGAAGCATAGACTCACTAGTAGGCCTATTCTATAGTTACCAGATATGACGCAAGAGTTTATAGTACGGACTGATGCAAGCAATGTAGGGATTGGGGCAGCGCTTTTGCAAAAATCTCAGACCCAGAATGAGGAACTGCTTCCTGTTGCTTATGCCAGCCGCAAGTTGAACGCGGCAGAAAAGAATTACTCTACTATAGAGAGGGAATGTTTAGCATTGGTGTGGGCCATCAATAAGTTTCAACCCTATTTGTATGGCAAACCATTTGTGGTCCAGTGCGATCATCAACCCCTGTCATTTTTGGCCTCATCACGTCATGCAAATACTCGCTTACTAAGATGGTCATTATTGATTCAGCCATATTCCTTCACTATTGAATATATTCCGGGAAAACAGAATGTGGGCGCAGATTTTCTAAGTCGCCATCCCACAAAGCTTGAGGAGGATAGAAGGAAGAAAAACTAACCTCGGAATGGTCGATTTGCAATTGTCTTGTACCCAATAGTTAAGCTAGATATCATCCAGCTTAAAATATGGGGGAGCTATGTCGCAAAATGGTTTCAAGTCATTGCAAACGGGTTCAGTTAGATTTATAAACCCGTCAACGATCGATTGACCGCTTTCAAAATGGCGGCGTATCAGCGAAATGTGTATCAGACAGAGGAAATCGCCAAGGATAAATAAAAGCAGAAGGGAATCAGTATGAAAAGGATTTTACATTTCAGTACAGGGAAGGATTATGTATAACTGCATATAAGAAGGAACGGTAGGAAGTTCTCATTTACGGAGATATATGCGTATTTCGGCTGCCCACAGTTACGCTAACAGCTGGTAAACCCACTTCTGTTCTAAATATTAAAATCAACAAATAACAGTTTGGGAAATTACAGGGATAGGAAGATAGAGATTTATCGGCTGGATAAAACTAGATAAGATGGAACAATATGGATATTATATATGCTGAGAATGAGAAAGGCAAAATTTCAGTCGACGCGCAGATCGGCTGAAATCGCTGATCGGGAAAGATTTTTCAGGCCTAGGGTGAAGCTGTGACGTCAGTACCCTCCGATACGTCCGCGCTATGCGTATATAAACGTATCGGTAAAAACTGGAGAGATACACAACGAAAGAGGTTTGAGACAGACTGGAGGCAGAGTTTCGCCACTATCCATGAATTGTGAGCGGATCGCCAGAAACATTGTTCAGTCCAGTATCTGAAGTCTGAGGGTAAGCGAAATTACGATAACTACCGTGTATAATATTTGTTATTTCAGGTTCATATAGAATTCACAAAATATGCCTGTATAATAGTCATTGATATAATGTATTGTATTTTTAATATGATCTAAACATGTGCATTGTGGATGATTGTTGCTTGTACAAAAATTAATCACAAATAGCCCCACAGCCTAATGAAGATATATTTATCATATTGCTTTATCGCTTACGAAGATAAAGGCAGTCCCATGGCAGAGATTGTCATAGGGAAATGAAGTGTTAGAAACTTCATCATGGAAGATCCCAGTTTACGAGGTTAAGGTGACTAGTCCCCTTCCTCGCTGCCTTAGCCTTCCCTAGTTCGAGCGCACAACTTTGTACCCATTTACAGCCGGTAAACTGGAGGGTTCTACAGCCAGTTTCAGTAGAAAGCACCCTGATCACGTGGTCACTCACTTTATTTATTTATTTATTAATTTTGGGTAGAGGCTAAGATAGCATCAGTATTTGAATTTGTACTTGATATGATTTAGAAGGATCAAGTTATAGATCAGAAAGGATGTATAGGAGCAGAGTAAACCAGATGATGTTTATTACGGATATGTTAATATTAATTCTGTATCATTGAAATGATGTTACTTGCTATGACTGTATAACTTTGACACATGAGGACTGACTAGTCTGACTTATGTGCTAGTCAGTTACACTTCATTGAAATGTTAATATTAATGCTATATCACTGAAATGATGTCCTTACTTACTATGATTGTATAACGGTGACATCTGATGACTGACTGGTCTGACATCTGTGCTAGTCAGCTACAAGTCTAGCCAGATACTAGCCAAGGCTGATATGTTGCAGGTTCCATGAAATAACTCAAACCAGACTGTCCAGTATCAGAAGCCTGTGTCGTTCATCAGAGGCAATCCCACAAAAGTGCAGGACCCCAAAGAGTGAACGTCAACTGGTCATTGGCATCCCTACAAATGGGCCTACCAAGTCTGATATTAGCAAAGGACAGTTCAGTGTCAGCAGTATCAAGTTGAACAGATAAGTGTCACTTAGGACACTGACCACCAATATATATATAAAACAGCTAATAGGAAAATCCATAGTTCAGTCAACTGATGACAATTAATTGGAAAGTCAAGAGACAACAGTGATTGCAGATTGCAGTAACTTTAATATTCAAGATCTGGAATTCTAAACAGACAATACTAGTAATTGTGTGTATATTTTTTTATATATATATATATATATATATATATATATATATATATATATATATATATATATATATATATATATATAATATATATATATATATAACATATATATATAAATATATATATATATATATATATATATATATATATATATATATATATATATGAATTGATATCAATTCATATATATATATATAGTGTAATTATTAAAATATTTTAACTGTACCTGAGGGTTTATTCACTTCTTCCATTTGTGGTTCCGTGAATTTACATTTTTTACTTATCCCCTAGAATATAAGTAATCATAAGATAGTCACAGGGAGGAGACACCTTAAATCATGGTACTACCTCTTACCAACTAGGCCAGGGTTTTCACAGTCTGACTATTTTTATAACAATACACCAGTGCTTATTTCTAAGACTGGGGTATTACTTGTAAGGTCAGAACTCTTTACTGGCATACCCTTACAGAATAAATAATTTTAAATACCTCCCGCTACAAGTAATAAAAAGACAATTAAGTAGAAAGTAGAAGACTAACCCCGGGCGTATTTTAAGCATAAGATGAAGGAAATCGCTCCAGGAATAAGGAAGATAATTAAAATCTTTGATTTCAATCTTTGCGGATCTAAACAAATTATGCATACATTTTGGGTACACAAACACACATTCAAGCAGCTGCTTTCTCTGTCGCCGGATATGAACTATATAAGACCCTGCCTCCTGCGAAACGAGGCCATTCAATTTTACAAAATACAGCGAGCGCCAGTTATGTTAATGAAGATTGCCTTTGCTTTCTGTATCTGATATTAATTAATTCAATTGTGCTTTAGAAAGTGTGTAGATGTGTTCTGAACTACTGTGTAATTTCTGGAGGCAAAACCAAAGCCAGTATATATTCAAATAATTTGAGAATGGTAGCGAAAGTGTGTCTATATTTAGGAAAAGTATTCAAAGAATTATTTCTTGAAGGAATGAACAACCCACTAGGAACATAGGGAAGGATGATGAAAGGAATTGTTTTACTGTATTGATTAAGATATTACTTAGTATTTTACACAATACCTAATAAATGTATGGAGGCGAATCATGGACAGATAGCTATAACCAAAGAATTGGAGAAAGATATATTCACAGTGAACTGGATTGTGTTATTGCTGATTTGATATGACCTGTGTTTCTATCTGCATTCTGTCTTCTGAAACTATCTCTCATCTCCTACTTCATTGATAAAGGGATAGAGATAAACAATGTAGTGGTGAAATTAAATATATTTCAGGTAGTATCCTGTAACTGAAGTCCATCTTTAGGAGCCTGACTCTACTATAGGAATTAGTGGTGCGAGTGCCCTTTGAATTTTAGAGAGACAGTTACCCAAATCCTAATGCCTGGAGGAGAGACAGTTCTTGCCAGCAGAGAGGTCGAACAGACTACAAAACCAAGACTTCAAGCTAAGTAGCTACACAAGGCTACTGATCAGTTAACACCAGCATCACCACAAAATAATAGTTATAATTATGATCAAGCAGGGCTAGGCAAACGTCCCAGTCAGTAATTAACAGAAATTCAGGAACTGTGAAAAAGATATAATTAATACTAAGATAAAAACCGTGTACAGAGTGATTTCAGCCTAGAGAGGAGAACATTCATACAAAGTTAACAGACTGTAGATAATTTGGACAATTTGCAAGTGATTTTATTTATTTAATGTCGTAACCAAATTTTGAGTTTCGTGAAATATTTTCACACAGAAAAGAAAACTTGTAAAAATAAATTGTAAATATTTACCAGCAGACTTACTTAAATTATTTAAGTTAAGTTCTAGTTCTTGTTGGTAGATAGTTTAGTTAATACCCCTAGCAGAGCTTAATAATATAAACAGAGGAGGTTCTGGAAAGGAGCATTTAGGAACTTAGGTAATACATTAACATCTTCCCTAGGAACTTATAAAGCTTGATCCTATCTTTGATGTCCATACACCCTTACTCTTTTCAGAGAAGGGGGTATCACTTGTAAGACCAGTCTCTTATCTGGCACTATCCTGGAATCACCTGATACAACTTCGTGTCCAGGATATTTTATAATTTCAATAATAATACAACCCTCTCGTGACAACATGATTCATGAGACTAATTGTGTAGCGTTCATGACATTCAGTGGCTTCTGGTTTCTTTGGGAAAAAACTTTAGATCATCAGGTATGTGACCACTGTAAAAATGTCATTTAACACATTTGTTACGCTATTCAAAAGTGGTTTTTATCACGTGTATTTTAATTGTCCAACATGATCCATTTTCTCTACTGTTGTTTGGTTAAGGCATTTTGGTCTTTCTTCATTTGGCACAAATTGACCTCATCTTCAACTACAAGTATTAGTGGTCCTTCACAGCTGTTTTGGATTTTCTCTTCTGATGTGTCATCATCATAGAAATTCAAGGCAATGACAACATTTGCAGAAATAAGATACATGTAGTTCTTTGTTTGCTAGATGAATGCGTATCCGAGACACTTGCGTAAACATAAATCGAGTAAATGGAACAGGATTTTCTCTTTCAAATACATGTAAAGTCGAAAGGATGAGCTCCACCAGTGTTGTACATGACAATAAAAATAAATGCAAATAATAATACACAGTTCAATTAGTACATACCTTTCATATTATGTACATGTACAGAGATTAACTTTGTTAAATTATTCAGCATCGACTTTTCCATCCTTTTAATTATGTTATTGCCCATGTAGGCACAAGTAGTAGCACATAATTGTGTGCTGAATTTAATACTATGCTTGATTATTTCCTTGTTATCTGTACTGATTGTGATAAGAGGGTTTGATGTTAGTAATTAGAGGATATCCTGGACAAAAAGATGTATCAGAAGATACCAGGATAGTGCCAGATAAGAGACTGGTCTTATGAGAAATACCCCTTCTCTGAAAAGAGCAAGGGTGTATAGACAATCAAGGTGAGGTCCAGCTATGTAAGTTCCCAAGGTAAGGAATGATGATGATGAAGTTCTCTGGGTTCCTATTTGCTACCTCTTGAGATCTCACCAAGAGTATGTTAATTGTGTGTTATTAGTTGGAAAAGTGTCTAGGGTAATGTATTATCACAGTTATGAATTTCAAAACAGAACTTTAACTTTAATGAAATTTAAGCAAGACTGTTTGAAAATAGATATATTTACAATTTATTATTCCTGTACCTCAATCTTGTTGGGACAGGAATTCTCAAAAAATCAAGAAAAGGTTATTTACATGCAAAAATACATATTTTTGGAAACTCTGTTAAGTTTTCTTCAACAAAAGTCACTGGAATGAATATACCCACAGTTCTTGATATTATCACTACTTCTATACTTTAAGGTCTGTTAGTTTCATCACTCCCAGGTGGTTTTCTTTTAGTGGTGAATATATGTTTTAGGATGAGTTATCAGTGCCTGTATAAAGGACTTATCTGTATAAGGATTATTGCAGCTGGTTTGTCAATCTTAAGCCTGTACACCAACGTTGTGACTCCTGACTGAAGAAAAGGAGCTAGCTTCAAATTGTAGCATGAGCACTCACTCCAACATGTTCTTCCTTTCAGGCTCTACTGCAGCAACGAGGTACTTTGTAATACAACCTGAAATAAGAAGGACAATCGTTTATGTAACATCTGCCTCTATCAATTTCACATCTAAACTGTATTAATACCTACCTGGGTCAGCCACTTGTGCTAACAAGTCGCACCAGACCTTAAATTATGTTGTCTACACTCAGCTTGGTGTAATCAGTCTTCTTCAGTATTTATTCTATGTTAATGTCCCTCCTTCCTGTTTGTCTTCCATACAATAGTAATGGTGGATACAATATTGCTTTGTGACCTGTTGATTACTTCATTCGAACATTCCCTATATGTTTTCACATGTTATTTGAACAGTGTGTCATTCCAAAAGACAATATCAATTTATTAATACTTCACTTACAGTCGCAAATTTGTAAAGCCAATTGGCAAACATTTTACACAATATCACTCCGAATACGCCTGCTATAGGCACATTCCTACTTAGGTCGTCGTGACATACACATCCCTTTCGGCAGTATCGAAAACGAATATGGCACACCATAGCCTATTACGTACAGGACTAACAAATTATGCAAATAAAATTATCTATCTTACCCTAAAGTAAAGAATATTCACACACACAAGTGACCCGACAGTAAAGTGCTATAGCACTCAGTACAGACGGCAAAGGCTTGTCCCTCTGTCTCTTTCAATAATGTCAGCTTGGTATGGAAGTTGTTTCGTCAATGGCGGAATTTACAAGCAGTTGTTAATTTTTATCACACTACCCCCAACCAATCAGATGACGAGTCAAAAAAAGTTAAATATTTCCTAAGCTATAGAATTTGAGCAGTTTTAAGCGTGTTTGTCTCTGACCGAATTTGTTTATTTTATATCATAGTTTTTTGTGAACCGATTTTAATTATCAAAGTGATAATTAAACGGCCAATTATTCTCTATTGTTTATATAGTTTTCCCTTAGTTATTTCTTTGTATTCAAATGGGGTAATTTTTTTTGTAATTAAATTTGATCTTAACCTGATGTGAAAATAATACTAAATTAAATTTTCTAAGTTAAGATAATTTTTCTATGAGGGAATCTCTATGTGCATATGTTAAGCAATATCAGCGCTATAATTTGAGATATCCCTTTTAATTTAATTATCTTTAGTTATCGAGAAATAATCTATTTAATTTCGGTCAAAAACTCACTATAGGCATTATTTCCACTTCAACCAAAATTTTCTTGTTCTTAAAAAAAGAGGTAACGATTTGATTGGTTGTTAAATGTTACTACGTCCTTCGATAAATATTGGGATGGGTGTGAGAGGGTGGGGGGGGGGGGGGGGGGAACTTTTAACTTGTTTTCTTAGAAAAATTCAAATACTCTTAGTTAAATGTTGGCGGTAAATTTGACTAGACCCTCAGACAAATTTCAAATACTGTAGTTATTTATAGATTTTAAATAAGTTAGCAAGTACGTTTTAAGCGGGGAAGTTGAGCGTGTTGTCATACTGATTCATTTCACTACACTGGTGCATAAAGTGTTTTCACGTAAATGCAATGAACTCCATTCATGACAGTTGACAGACCACTTTCAAGCCGCTTGATCACGTCCAGTTTTTGATCTTGTCTTATGGAAATTCTGGCACGTTTTCCAGCACTGTTACTGGGACGAAATTGCTTAGGACAGGAAGACGTAAGAAATGTGAAGTATTTCCGCGTAGGGGACCAAGGACAGAAGTCAAGTTAAGAATGGATAGACAGGACAGGGGGACAGCATTAGAATGAGACTACGGCGACTGAAGGGCTCACACAGTCATGTAAAGTGTACATAGCACGACAGGACAAAGAGCAGGTCCTATGTAGACGAAAAAAAATGGGATGCATTAAAATGGATAGCAAGAGGATGTTGGTGTGAGATAGCAGAGATGAATGAAGGATTGTCAGGAAATAAACTTGGTTCGATTATTAATGAAAGAGATGGACACATAAATTGTTCTTCAGTACGAGAATGTGATAGAATGAGATGTAGATGAATGTAATTATTTCTAAAGGGAAGAGACAAGAGTGTTCCCAGCATAATAATAATTGTGTTGAGTAGAGATAGAATGTCTATCAGAGGGATGGAAATTAGTGATGTGTTTAA
Organism: Oreohelix idahoensis; assembly: GCA_024509875.1. Lineage (NCBI taxonomy): Eukaryota > Metazoa > Mollusca > Gastropoda > Stylommatophora > Oreohelicidae > Oreohelix > Oreohelix idahoensis. The sequence continues at coordinate 26,832 of JAMPIV010002318.1, forward strand.
GGAAGGAAACAGCTCAATGCTAGGTATGTTGAAATAGAGAACGAAAAAAGTATACTGCTAACGCAGATGTGAAAAAAAAAATGTTCTCCTCTGGATAAATAAATTATTTGGGGGTTAAGGAGATAGATGTGGCAGTAAGGGAAAGAAGAATGAGAAATCTAACATGAGTTGGTATCTTCTTCTTCTTCTTCGATCCTTAACCACCAACCGTCAAAGCAGTCAGTGGCCATCACGCCTAGTGGCGTCTTGTAGGGCAACAACAAATTGATTCCACTTTGCACGGTCGGTGGCCATCCTTCGTACAGTGCCCCAACTCTGGTTCATTCTTTGCATCTCAGCCTCCACAGTCCTCCGCCAAGTTGTTTTTGGTCGGCCTCTCTTTCGCTTTCCTTCAGGGGTCCAAAGCATAGCTGTTCTTGTGATGGCATCGGGGTCTCATAGGTACCATTGATGGCAGCGAGTTGGTATAGACGGGGTAAAAAAAAAGGATGTGCAGAAATGATGCGCATAGGAAGGGTCAAAACAGACAAGGAAAGTTAGGCACGCTTTTCAGCGAGCAGCCAGAGGCCTGAGAGAGGTCGGGACAGAACTACCAGAAAGAAAGAGGGCAGCCATGTTGAAGGCGATCATAATTTAGAGGAGACTTTGTGTCGTTTCTTAGATATCCAGGACTGGATTGTATAGACATAAGCCTCAACATATAGATAGATTGATGAGTCCCGACAAGGCACAAGAAGGAAGGAGCGGTTAAGCTCTGTTGTGAAAATAGGGTACGTAGAGTAGGGTGGCCAGACGTCCGGATTTGGCCGGATTTTCCCGGCTTTTTGCGACAAAACTGGGCGTCCGGCCGGATTTTTTTTTAAATGTTGAAATAACCGGATATTATGTGATTGGCTAAATTACTAACGTGAAAGACACCATTTTGAAAAAATCTTTACTGGAATCCGATTTCTGAGTACAGAAATTCTGTCAGAATTAAGAATTTTTATCTCCACAAAATCGACGTATCGCGCAAATTGCCAACAACACTACCGTAAGTTGACATGTTGTTCAATATATAGTTTATAATAGATAACTATCATATTTTAACCCAGGTTAAACGCTATTTAGGTTTATTGGCATTTGTTAAGGGAAATTATAACAGACAAAACGGCATGAATTAGAACTTGAGGTGGGATTTAGTCAATTATAACTTCGTTGTCTATTTCAAATTACAAATAATGTTAACCTTAGTTCGTACTGCCTTTATATTTAATGCAATTTGTTTATTATGAAAAAAATACACAAGTAGTTACAAGTATAGTAATGGGTTTGTTAAAATTAAAACCTCATCTCTTGCATTTTACAAATAATTTTAACTTTAACATCGAAAGTACCATTGATTAATGGCATTATATTATATTTATGTTACATGTACCCGCTCAAAATGCTGAAACGGAAGTGTGTGTGCACGAATGAATTGAAAAAAAAAATGTCAGAGCTTTTCAGTGGTCGACAAGAGAATGAAGTAAAAAAAAAAGGATCTCGTTACACACCCCTTGAGGCATATTGGGAATATGGTGTTAGGCCAATATTTTCTTGGCTATCGGCACACTAGGGGTGACGTGGTCAACATCACGCCGGCCGCCTTAACCTTCCAAGAGTTGCTCTGGTACCCAGTTGAGGCTGGGACGACCCAGGAGCCGTTTCTGGCTTAAAAAATTCCCACCTCATCTGGGAATCGAACTAAGAAGCCAGTGCACTAACCACTATGCTACCGCGGCACCCTAAGGGTATGAAGCAGAATCATAATGTATTGTATGCAGATGTGGCACATTTGTATCAGTAGCAAATAAAGGTGCGACTGATTTAAAGAAAACATATAGAAACAGAAAAGCACTAGCAAGCACTTGCGTCTGAATGTTTGCAATTAAAACTGACATTTTTTTACTTAAGAAATAAACGAGGAAAGGTTTGAAGTTACCACAGCCAAAGTTGTTTTTGCTTTTCATACTGTAAAACATCACACTCATTCAGATCAATGGATTGTACTTCAGTGTTACTCAAGAATGCTGTCATCGATTCAGCAATTGCCAGCAAATTCTCATGTGCCAAAACCAAAACAGATGCTATGATCATTTCTGTGATTGCACAGCATTCTACTGAAGCAGCTTTGGAAGCACTGAAGGAAAGATTCCATTAAAGGCACTCTACTTGTGCAGTACAATTTCAAGGAGCTTTCATGCTCTGATTTCTATGCATATTTAAAACGTTGCCCAACTTTGTTGAAGACGATTTTATCATCAGAAAAATATAAGTAGCCTCAAAATCAATGTGATTTTATTAGCTTATTGTTTGAATGTAAAATACTAATATGTTTCAGGGTCTTGAAGTTGGTGAACAAAGGTGTCCTACTTTTTGTCCTACTTTTAAAAAAGTGTCCTCCCTTGTCCTCTTTTTTATGACCAAAAAATGGCATTTTTCCTCATTTTTGTGTTGAACAATATGGCCACCCTAACGTAGAGTGAATTAGTTATAACAATTCGATGGCTTGGATATTTGTGCCAAGATAGCGGCCACATAGAGTCAGGAAAAGTAACATACCCCGGAGTTGTCCGGTAACTATCTTAATAACCCGAAACTTAACCAGTAGTAATAACCATAACATGAGAACTATAAGAAGGAAGCAAAGGACATAGGCAGAAGTAACACCCAAAGAGACAATAGACACAAGACAGCGCAATTCTGAATACATGGTTGTACAGGAGCTAATATATTGTTAAAGAGGGAAGAGTCGGCCGGACCCAGATTGTTGGAGGTCCCGCCGACGGAATTGTTCTACAAAGTGTAAATAAACACTTGTTCTAGTTGAAGACGGTGTTCCCATGTTGTATGAAGTTGCTACGTAGTATTATGCTGTCACGCAATATGTGTTGTGTAAACAGTCGACAACCGTAAAGTCAATCACCAGCGCTTGAGGCAAAAGGTAACATGCGCTGCCACACAGGGCAGCGGCCGTTTGGCCTACTTTTTACGATTTCCAATTGCCGATTGATTTGTATCTTGTACTCGGAACCTACTATTTGATCCTTTATCCTTGAAGGCCAGGCATCAACTCATTACCCAGGGGAGAGTATGACATGATTGGGACCTAGTTCTGAAAACAATTCCATCAAAATTATTCCTTGTACTGGAAACCGAACCTTGTCCCTTTATAAGCAGAGGCGGACGCCGTACCACAATAAACAATCCAAAGAAAGAATTACTTATTGCAATTTTAGACACCGTACGTCAAATCATCATTGACAATGTCATAAATCAGCTGGAGTTAAGGACGACCACACTATCGGTAGACACAAGAGGAAACAAAAAACACACATGGATCTTCATTTCAGCTAGTAGTACTTTTAACAACACGTTAGTACACTAGCAATAATAGATATCCCACTTATGACCAAGAGATCACATCTCTTGTCATGTTTTGACGGGATGTTGAATCTTAGACGAAAGTGAAACAAACAAATAAAACTTAACCACGTGATACTTTCAAAAGCAGAGAGAGAATAAAGTAGAGGAATACATTCTATTTACTTCCAAAGGGGAACAATTCAATTATTAAAAAGAATATCAAACTAAAAAACAGGGGTTCATTATTTATTTAATTTTGTCAATTAATTTTACAAAATTATGTAAGGCATAAAATATTCTCTTATTTTGATTAGTACTTGTGTTACATTGTTGAAACGTGTTTTGTTTCCCATGTTTAGAATAAAAGTACTTGAAATAATAGGAAGTTTGATGCACATGTTAAAGTAGTCGACACTTATATCCTCTGCCACTTTCAATGATAATGAAATAGTAATCCTCAATTCCTGTAGTCGCAGATGAGCACAACAAAATGTGTTATTGGCGCCAAATAGCGCACTACAACAATCTTTTAAACAATTGTTCTTACTTGGTCGTTCCTCTTCTACATTTGGGGCTGGAGTAGATAGGAGGTGTGGCGTCCGCCCTCTAATTCTAAAGGTACCGGGTTCAAACCCAGTACAGGGAATATTTGGATGGATTTTTTTCAGAACCAGTGGGTACAATAATGATATACTCCTCCCCGATCCCTTGGGTAGTGAGATATGATGTCTAGCCTTCTCGGGTATGTTATCCTTTGAGCTGTGTTTCTATTGGCATGGTTCCAGTCCAGTCTTCGGTCCCTCAGGGATTATCTAATGTTGTCCCCCAGCGAACTCTGGGTATTCCTGGAGATCTGCATCCCTTGCTATTGTTTTCTCTAGTGTGACCTTGGTAGTCACGAAAATAATATAATTATTTTTGTAGTGGTATATTCTCATGTGTTCTGTCGTAAATTTTTAAAGATAGGTCAGAAGATATGTATGATCCCGTCTGAGCAGAGGTGATAGTGGTAAATAAGTGAAAATAAAGGTGTAAGAAATAGATTTTCACGAGGGAATAGTGTAAGAGGAAGATCTCATTTACTGTTTACAGGCCTCGGGTTTCCCTTCCTTATGTGTTATAAATGTTTATACAATACCAAACCTGCCCTCTGTCCTGTTCTAAGTCTACTATCATATACTGGACACAGTATTAAGGTCTTTGTCTTGTTGGACTGGCCTATACTGCAATATAGGGGAACAACAGAAGTGATTGCGTCACTAATAGGCTGAACTGCCCATGGTAAACTTCCGGTGTTATGTATTGAAGTTCGCACTAATGACCTGTCATCGAAACATCATGTTTTGGTGATGCTTAGATGGCAGGGAGGATAGTGTGATTCGCTTGCATAGCTACGCGGAGTAGTCGCACGGAAGGTGCAGGGTTCAAATCCTGGGTAAGCCACTCATGTCTGTTGTTTTTCTGTTGTCTAGTGTTCTACTTCTTTATTTCCTACGAGTGCCTGATAACATACCTTTATGTTTGTCTCATATTAATTTACAGTTTCTCTAGTCCAGCTTATCTATACGACTATATTTTAATATAAACGTATAAACTTATAAGGAGGGTAAGCCCGAGGCCTGTAAACAGTAAATAAATTAACAAACAACACACAAAGGTATGGTCAGGCACTCAGTGGGAAAATAAAGAAGAAGAAGACCAGATAACAGAAAAACAATAGTGGAACTGTAGCAGTGATTGCGTCTATAATTAGAATGGGTCGTCCTATGGTACATATCCGGGTTGCGTGAGAGTTCGTGCTAGACCTCTGTCGGTGAAGCATTATTTTTGTAATGCTTAGCTGGCAGAGTGGACAGTGGCGATTCGCTCCCGTGGCTAGGCGGTGGGTGCCGTTCGGAAGGTTCTGGTTCGATCCCGGTAAGACTATCACTTCTGTTGTTTTTCTGTTGTCTGGTCTTCTACTTCTTTATTTTCCCACTGAGAGCATGACCATACCTTTGTGTGTTGTTTGTTAATTTATTTTAATATAAGACAACCTTTCTCTTTCTATATGAAATATAAGTTACACTAACCACACCCACACACATGATTATGTGACAGCTGTTGCAGGTCATTTGTAGAATAATAATATTAGGAGTAAATTTAGTCTTACTCTGGCCATAGTCACCTAGGGGATGTCTAGCAGACACCGGACACAGGCAACGAACTCCACATCATCATATTAACGTTAAGGCAGCATGGACAAGTTCAACAATATGTATTTGACGAGACGAAGCTCCATAGACACATTCTTGACATGCGTATACAGCAGTTTATGGCGTCAACTCTACAGTCTTTAGTATCGATCTGTAACGTCTGCTAGTAGAACAATGTCGAGGACATTTTCATGCATTTTTTATAAATAATTAAAAACACTCACGTTCAGCAGATAAAGCATCATTCCTTTAACAAATAAACTAGCCTCGCCTCACAGAGTTATATGGGCGAGCTAGTGATGGCACATATTAGGAATATATCTAGACACATTATAATATTCAGTAGCTCATAAAACACACGTCCATCTGCCATTAAAGATACGCACCAAAGAGGTCGAAAGACCGCTGACTTCTGCTAACAGCAACCGAAGACTTTTGCTACTCGGCCCAAAATGCAATGACGTACTTCCTGTAACCCATGGTCACCGGTCATCAACAAATTCTTACAACTAGTCGAGCCGTATTAGAATCGACAGATATGTTATGAATTTTACTCATAACAACAAGAATACTCACAAACGTGAAAAACTACGGTTAATTGGGTATGGGTCTGACCAACACGCATATGCAAGTTCGTTTTGTTGTTTATTATCATTAAACGTTTTACAATCTCAAACATATAGAGGCATCAAATAAATCAAGTTCACATATATATGAACATAACCGAATAAGTGACCTCCCTTTGATGAGAAAAGATCCCAAAAGAAGTTAATAACCCAAAGGTCAAGATAAACACTAGATTACAGAATAGACTGTAAAGAACAAGTTCCCACTAAATTACTACTCAGTAAAGTACTCAGGTTAGCAAAATAAAAAAAGAAGTTAGTCCAATGATTGTAACAAAGGAAAATATTTACTCGCTCTCTGTCTCTCACTCTGTCATCTATGGCCAAAAACACTCTTGCCTACCTAATAATGGTGTAGGTATCCCTTGTAAAAAGTACAATAGTCTGAACCGATATTCTCAGGTGGGTTGCCGAAATATGGCCCCAGTCCAGCCTTTGTATCGAATAATAATTACAAAGTGTGCGCCACATTTGGTAGTTTAATTTTTTCCCAGATGAGTCCTGTGTCACCGCATATAGTTACTGTAGCAAAACATTCTCGGGACGTTCACAGTTACAAAAGGAGAAAAGTAGTTCCCGTATTGTCTAGCCTCTGGTTGCTACGACAAATGTTACAATATGTAAAACTGATAATAATGGTAAATCTTATCGGCTGACTCTTATGGTGACTGCCGATTTTGAAACAGCGTAGTTTTCTGGATCACTCCGTTGCTACGGCTGTCAAACGTCAGGAATATATGTTCTTTCGTATGCACAGTGGGCTGGAACATTTTGATAAATAATTCTGAGTATGGTACCTGTTATGTGTAAAATTATAACAGGTTTTATCGCACTCGACATGGTTTGTATACATACTTCCTTGTTGATATGCGTTGCCCGGACTACTCCGGAAGTACGTCACATAGTCTGCTAATATTTGGCAGACGATTCTTTGCCGGCCTTGCGTGGCAGATTTGAGCTAGTATTCGCTCTTTTTTCGCTGTGTATAACTGTGTGTGAGAAGACGTGTTTTTGACGAGCTCCAGAAAGTGTACTCTTGTGATAGAGTCTTTGTAAATTTATATCATCTAGGTCGTCCTACAGTATGGAGTCTATGCTTGATTATAATTAAATGGACAAGCGAATGCTGAATAGAAAGAAGTGAGTGTGAAACTATTTCGTTAACGATTTCTGCAGTATGCATAAGACATATTGTCCTTAATCTACGTGACGATAGACTGGTTTTATGGACTGGCTAGTGAATGCTATTGATTAATATATATTGGATGCAAACATATAAGGAGCTTAGTCCTATATTGAAAGTGAATATGTGTTCTTCAACGTCAAACTGGCCTTATCAAAGTTTATGACCGTTGTAGACTGATTACACGTTCTAAGGCTGTTTAAAAAGTTGGACTTAGAGGCCTGTTACAAAATATACTCTAGACAAGCTGGAAGCCAAGAACCAGCTACTTGATGATTTAAAGAAGAACTCTGTGGGGAGAAGATATACTACTAATTCTTCCCCAACAATAATTGGGGGCAACAAGGCGATGATCGTTTGATCGAAAGACTTTTCTTCATTATTTTTGCTACAGACATTCTCATGCAATCGTGCTTCGTTCCAGTTTTTGCAAAATGGCGCACGTGTCGTCTGCTAGCTTCTGAGAAGGCCATAATACAAGTTCGCTTTGCAGTCCTGTATCTGTTCAAGTATTGAAAGAGCTGTTGTTCAAAATATTATACCTGCTGCATCCTTGATAAATGAAAGCATCACATTTTCTGCCGAAGATTGCGTATTTTTATGACAACGGTGAATCTAGTGGATTCTGAAACGGGTCAGCTGTTGCAGCGTTCCTAGACCTATTGAGCGGTCTTTTGGTGTCCAGTTCGCATCAGTGCTGGGAGGAACGGACATTGAAACTAGGAGGATTTTGAGGCCTGGCAATCAGATAAGTCACGTTTATGTTTCAAATAGCGTGTGACTGAATTATCTTTGTTTGCCTGCACTATTTTTTCAGAGTTATGTTGCATGTTTTAAAGACGTGGTGTACTTAATCTGTGAGAGGTAGGAGGGACTTGTGAATCTGTCAATGCCGTTTCGACTGGTCGATAGATTCATGAGCGTACTTTAAGGTTTGGAGTATGATTGTTTCAAATAGTGGGGCTGGCATTACAAAGCTGTCTGAATCTGCTACTATTGAAATAATCATGACCTAGGAGTGTTAGTTGTGAAGTATTGTTAAGTGTACAATTTGTGATAGTGGTCCAGTCCTATATATTGTTTTCTTTAGTAGGCTACATTATTGTTTGTGAAACCGTGCTTCTAACCTGGCTATCTTTCATTAAATAGATGAGATATATGTTGTAAAACAATTGTGATGTACTGTCATAAGTGTGAATAGAGCTATATATTTTTTTGAGTGTTCAATTTCTATATTCATGCTTAAGTTTCCTATTTGCATTTGCATCTATTGGCTCTAATCACTGTATTCTGTCTTCTTGTTTGTACTTTTCTTTTATGCTCCATCATTAACATCTATATATTTTGCGACTAATGCAACAAGTCGGTTGAATTTGAAGTGGTGATATAATTATTGAAAATATTATTCAAGGTGAAAATATTATAAATTTACATCATTTGTTGAAATTGAAAGGCACAATAAAAGTAATGCATGGCACCCTTGAAAGATTTAGTAAAGGTTGGAAAAGATTTTGTTTTGGAGGGGGAAGCCTTGTAAAACTATGTAGACAAGGAAATCAAAAGACAAGAGGAAGAAATAAGAAGACAAGAAGCATTGTCTGAAACAAGAATAGCAGAAGAGTTAGCTATTGAAAAGGACAAATAAGCCTATGATCAAGCTGAGTTAAAACATGCTCAAAAAATTAAATTAGCTGAAATTGAACTTGATAAATTAAGATAGCAACAACCTGATGTGAATGTCATGAATTTTGATACTGATAGAAGAGATCATAATAAATATGTCAAGGTAAATTTGCCTAAATTTAACTCTTCCATTGACAATATCTCATACTTCCTTAGTAGATATGAGACTTATTGTCATGAGTTTAATATCGATAGAACTACATGGTCTAGTAGGCTCATGAACGTATTGGTCGGAGAAGCATTTACGGCTGTGTGTACAATGGATGATAAATCTGGAAATGACTATAATGATGTTAAAGTATTGCTACTTAAGAGATTTCAATTGGATGAGGATGGCTATAGGATGAAATTTAAATCACTAGTGCCAGATTCTGCGAAGGATTCTACATAATTTATTGCCTTAATAAAAATGTACGTTTCTAGATGGATTGATCTTGCTAAAATTTAAAAAAGATTTGAAGGTTTGTCTGACTTATTTCTAAGAGATAAAGTTTTGTCCTCCATTAGTAGGGATTTCTTATCATTTTTGCAGGAGAGAAAACCAGATAAGTTGTCTGTTTGTGAAACCTTGGGTAGACAATACCAGGTCGCACACTCAAACAAGAATTTAAGCAAAGATAACATTAAGAATTCTTTTCCAGCAGATTCAGCCAGAGTGATGAATTATAACACTTCTAGGCAAAGATCCAATAGCATTGACACGAATTATAGATGGAATCAAAACGTTCAATATGGCAACAATAGAGGCAGATATAACTTTAATAAGAAATCTCAACAGCCTCAGAGATATGATAACTAAAATAATAATAATGATTATTATGGACCTCAATCATCACACAGATATAATGACTGCATCACATTTTTGCATGCAGTAAAAGCACAGAAGTACTAAAGTTCAAATCAATCGAACCCCGGTACTAGCTGTCACTACTCTAATTCGCCTACAAGTAGCGAAGAAAACATTCCTCTTAACATACTACAGGAACGACTAGCCCAACAACACCAGACTGTACAAGATACCGACACCCATCTAGCTACACCACTACCTTCTGATACAGAGTTATCACCTGCCTCACTAACTGAACGAAATTCTTGCGTTCCTGCTTTGATACAACGAGATGAGTCGGACCTTGACACTGACGAACAACAAGATTATAACGAAGATGATAACAAGCACATCGACGATAATATTGATACATCCATTCGGTTCGGCTCAAACGACCCTTCGTATCTTCATCAGAAGACTCGATGCCACTGACAAAGTTTATACGCCTTCCACTAGAGCATGTTCGTACAAAGCTGTACAGGAAACGTCCAACCAAAAGAAAAACATTGCACAGCACAGTGCATCACATCGCAACACCCTACCTGTAACACTGCATCAACCATCACAGCGGTAGACACTGAGAAGAAGTACGATAGCAGATTTCCAGGAGAGAAGTCGCTATATTAGAAATAGCCTTAGAGATGGCCAGGTTGCTCTAGCTAGGCTACTCTAAATGGTTTCATTTTTTTCTCCATGTACGATAGCAGATTGCCCAGGAGAGGCATTGCAATTTTAGAGTATGCCAGGTTGCTCTAGCTAGGCTACTCTAAATGTTTTTTCCCTCGTGTACGATAGCAAATTGCCCAGGAGAGGCATTGCTATTTTAGAGTCGGCCAGGTTGCTCTCGCTAGGCCGCTCTAAAAGGGTTTATTTTCAGATGCTGCAAGCCACCTTTTAGGTCATCCTGCTGATGCTATCAGCGGCAGTCTTAACCGCCAGTAAAGAGAAACTAATCTGGAGAGGAGCAACACGCATAATTACCCTTGTTACAGCGTTTAAACCATTACACTCAGAATTAGAAGATATCATTAGATTTTTTTTTCTTAGAAATATATGTCTCAAACATTGATGAACATTATAAGATAACCAAACACATGGGCTACATTAATGTACTATTAGACGCAAAGGCAGAATCTCAAAGGTTAAGGAAGGCATTGCTTGATCTTAAGCTACACTTTCGTGATATGAGACAAGCACATCAATCGAAACGAGCAATTTTGCCGTTTGTAGGCAAAGCGTTACAGTTTTTTATTGTTGGCACTGCACCCGACGACAACTATGACAGTTTATGTCATAACATTAAAACCTTGGCGGAAAACCAAGACATTATTACACATGTGGTTAGCAAAGCATCACAAATGGTGAACAATACTCAGAGCAGTTTTTCTCAATTAACAAAAGGAAGCCAAAATGTTTTAGCACATGTGCTTTCCAGGTTTGTAAAAGACCCTACATCATCTACCAAGTCTACAAGTACAGATGATTTACATAACTCAATCTAACACAGAATGGTACATAGAAATGTTCTTTTCCAGAACTTATTGCATGAATAATCACGCAATCGCAGGACACAAATTAGATTGTATAGTGATCACATTGCTGATATAAGAAAGCGGCTCGCACAGCAACATGGTGATGATTTATCTTATAAGACTCAACATCAAGTAATATATCGTTGAACTCATGGCACTTTGTGTAGAAATTGTGCAGTCATGACAGTACTCATCGTCAAGCTACAAACTATCAAACACACCATATTTATAATGTTTAGAATGGTATCATTTCTAGACAATTTTGATACACACTTGTGTTGGTAAAAAACTTTGTATTACTCTTTCAAGGGACATAACTCAAAAATAAATGTCGCACAGTTCTTAAAGGGAAGTAACACGAATATTTAGGATGGAACTTATTTGTGATGGTTCACTACGATGTTTAGTGACTTGTGGATTCTTACTGATATATTATTGTATTGACAACCATCATGGACATAATCAACGATGGATTTCAACATACAACTTATGACATTGTAGGAGGAGAAGGCAGCGCTCGTATATGCCATGCATTATGCTGCAAGATCTGGCAAAGCGGAATTTGGACTAAGGAATGAAAAAGATCAATTTATATACCCTTGCCAATAAAAAGCAACATGAAACTGTGCACAAACTACAGAACTATAGCTCCTATAAGCCATACCGGCAAAATACTATTACAAATCATAATGAAAAGGATGCAACAAAAGCTAGAAACATAAATAAACGAAGTACATGCGGGTTTTCAACCAGGTAGAGGCACTAGAGATCATATATTCAATATGAGGATCATTATAGACAAGTGTAGAGAATTCAACGTTGACCTACATACTTGTTTCATTGATTACACCGAAGCTTTCGACTGTGTACACCATCAGCAGTTATGGACTATTATGGAAAATATGGGATTTCCAAACCACCTTATACAACTCATCGCACTGCTGTACCAAGAACAACAGGCAGCCGTAAGAATAGAGGGGGAAACATCAGTGATAATTAAAGGGTTTTTTATCCCTTGGTTGAAGAAGGTGAAGCGTGGTTTGGGACAGTCACTCACAGTAGCGCACACACCAAGTCATGGAATGGTGTAACGTCTGGTGATATTTTAACCATGGTTTATTACAATTATAACATCACGTAGATCTAGACGAATACAGTTACATCGAAACATGAATCTTCATAATGTAGTTAACACACCATACGGCCCTTACACATCCTGGCCTACAAAATCTCTACTCCTCACATCAGTGCACAAAGACTGCGTCTACGGCAGTTATATAATAATCATGGCCTACAAAATCTCTATAGCACATCAGTGCACAAAGACTGCGTCTACGGCAGTTATATAATAATCATGGCCTACAAAATCTCTACTCCACATCAGTGCACAAAGACTGCGTCTACGGCAGTTATATAATAATCATGGCCTACAAAATCTCTACTCCACATCAGTGCACAAAGACTGCGTCTACGGCAGTTATATAATAATCATGGCCTACAAAATCTCTACTCCACATCAGTGCACAAAGACTGCGTCTACGGCAGTTATATAATAATCATGGCCTACAAAATCTCTATACTTCACATCAGTGCACAAATACTGCATCTACGGCAGATATATAATAATCAAGGCCTACAAAATCTCTATACTTCACATCAGTGCACAAATACTGCATCTACGGCAGATATATAATAATCAAGGCCTACAAAATCTCTATACTTCACATCAGTGCACAAATACTGCATCTACGGCAGATATATAATAATCAAGGCCTACAAAATCTCTATACTTCACATCAGTGCACAAATACTGCATCTACGGCAGATATATAATAATCAAGGCCTACAAAATCTCTATAGCCCTGCGCAGGCATACATTATCCAAAAAACACCTTAGGGCTGACCACCTCAGTCAAAAACCCTGCACACACTGAACCCACGGGAACACACCCCGTTTCACACAGTCACGAGAATCTACCGTTCTCTTAACACTGCTCTCAAAAATCCCTGCGGACACTAGCCGCGAGAGCTATTCACACATCACTTAAAACCAGTACAGAAACAGTTCATTATGACCAGAGTTCACCTGCTATCTGACATACTGTCTTCCACGAAACTAAGAGGAGATATCTTTAAACAAATCCATACCAATCTGTAAGCAAGTACTCTAACCCAAAATTAACTCTACTCAACACGTATTTCCCAAGATCATTTCCTTTTCATCACATCTGCACTTATCAATCAGAATGGTTTGAAGTACAGAAAGGAGTAAGACAAGGCTGTACCCTTTCCCCTTACCTGTTTAACATTTATGCAGAGAATATTATGAGAAACGTGAGAGATGACCAAGAACACACAGAGTTTGACTCATTTAACATCGGCGGGTACCAGATCACGGAAATCAGATATGCTGACGACACAGTCCTCCTATTAACCAACCCAGAAGGACTTGCACAATTAATTATGTCCACCAAAAGACACAGCGAGTCCCAGAATCTATACCTAAACGCCAAGAAGACCAAAGTATTGACAACAGACAAAGTAAAGACCAAACCAGAAATTGAAATTGATAAAGAAGAACTGGAAAGTGTTAATGAATTCGAATACTTAGAATCAATCATCAACAGCTCTGGTGACTGTGGAGTAGAAATTAAAAGAAGACTTGCAATTGCTTCACGTAAACTAATACAGATGAAAAACCTATGGCAAGGCACAAGCAAAGAAACAAAGTTACAGCTGATCAGAGCATGTATATTCCCAGTAGCAACATACGGCTGCGAGACTTGGACACTCAATAAAACAGTTGCAAAAAAGATTACATCATTCGAAATGAAATGCTACAGAAGGATGTTGAGAATACCCTGGACAGAAAAAAAAGACCAACAGAGAAGTACTGCACTCACTAAACGTACAGGAACATTGGCTCCTAAATACCATCGCAATAAGGAAGCTGAAATTTTTCGGTCATATAAAAAGACATAATAGTCTGGAAAAACAGTGATGGAAGGCATGGTCCCTGGTAAAAGGGGAAGGGGTCGACCTAGACGACGGTGGACCCAGGACATCACAGAGAGTCTGAACTTGTCTTTAGCCGATGCAGGTCGACTTGCCCAGAATCGTGATGCGTTCAGAGCAGCTGTAATGGAGACAACGTTCTGGAAAGAATACGTCACATGATGATGATTGATATATATATATATATATATATATATATATATATATATATATATATATATATATATATATATATATATATAAATATATAGACATATATAGATATATAGATATTTATATATATATATATAGATATATATATATATATATATATATATATATATTCAGAAAGCAATGGCAAACTACTGAATGAAAAAAATTGCCTAGAAAAATCACAAACAGCCAATAAAAGCTGGGGTTGATTGCCACGTCCTGTAAAGGATAAGCAACTAACTATATATATATATATATATATTAGGTATAAAATGGACAAATGGAAAATTCCTGGGGGACCTGGATTTCGCAGATGATGTAGCATTCTTAAGTTCAACACCCAGACAATCCCAAGAAGCAGTAAATAATTTGTGTCATCTCTCGGTTAAAATAGGTCTCCAAATAAATGCCTCTAAAACTAAAGCTATGAACTTTTCTAACGAGACCTTTGATATCATCTTGAACGGGGACAAACTACAGAAAGTTGAAAGTTTCAATTATTTAGGCAGTAAAATGACTCAGGATGGTGACACAACAAGAGAAATCCATACTAGAATTGCTTTGGCAGCTAGCGCCTTCAATAGATTATCAAACATTTGGAAATTACGATCATTGAATATACATACCAAGCTTCGTCTGTTTAATTCTAAATGTTATCTCAGTGTTAACATACTGGTATATATATATATATATATATATATATATATATATATATATATATATATATATATATATATATATATATATATATATATATATATATATATATATATATATATATATATATATATATATATATATATATATATATATATATATATATATATATATATATATATATATATATATATACACAATGTAGATATTTTTATTATATTTATCTGTCGGAGGGAAGGTATTTGTTTTTTAGAATCAGGAACTTTCCTGTTCAAAGATATATCACCCATGATTGATTGATACAGTTGTTAGATAGATTATCTCCCCTGGAGATCGAATTTGGCATATGAATCTGGATTTTGTTAGGCTGTGCCTTGTTGGGCCAGAAAACAGATTGTTCCTGTTTAGGTTTATGCAAGAATGTTTATGGTCCGAGTCTATGTTTACTCAGTGTCTGTTGGAGACGATTCGGTCTTATATCGGGTTATCTTTGTATGTCTATGTCGGACTATTTTCCTTGTACTATATTTTGGGGTCAGGTGCTTTTTGGCGCATGAAGATACGTTAGGGAGTTCTTCTGTGATGTTGAAGCCTATGGCGGGAAGTCATGTCTTAGACCTGCCCAAAGTTTGTGATCTCTTTTTGATTATGGGAACGAAGATAGTTTCTTCTGGGATGGTTAAATCCATGAGTTCCCTAGTGTTCATTCCATAACGCGAGGAGAAGAGCGTTTCTGTGTTTGCTAGTGGGTTTTTCCTATGCCAAGGTAAAGAACTGTTTACCGAATTTTTTCCATTCCTAGGCCTAATATGGGCAGACAGCTACATGAATTGAACCATGTCAGTATGTCGGAACGACATGTTATCTAGCAGCACTGATTATGTATATATGCAGCAACTATGAGGAGAGAATATGCTGAAGGTTATAGAAACAGTTATGTTCATGAACTGAATCTTTATTGAAGCTTCATTGTGCATCGTTATCGTGAGCGAGGCTCACAAGACTAGAAGCCATTTTGGAATGCTATTTATTGTTGATCATTTACCAGAGAACAGGGACGCCCTTATTATCAGGTGATGATAAAGAGATCATACTTATGAAAGGAAAACCTACTATTGGTAGTTTAACGTTTTCTCAGGAAATATTGGCTGAACTGTATTTAACGGAATCTTCGCTAGAGTGCAAGTTACGTTTATGCTAAAGAGGTTCAGTCTAGAAATCAGGTTGGAACCTTGTATATTAACTTACATGATCAGTCAGTAAGGCCTGATGGATATTTATATAAGATATGGAACTCTGAATGCTTGTATACTGACGTTCCATTGTGATTTTTCTCAACATGAATGCCAATTTATTATTGTACACCGTGGGTCAACAATATGCTATTGATGTCGACCTGTGTTCCTGTAACTGTACCCGTTCTGTCCAAGTGTGTGCGTCAAATTAAACTATTGAAACGTCCACAGTAGTTCAGCCATCCTTGACTTCCACCTGTGATTGGAGTGAGTGATCTGTGCACCTGTCGAACTATCCTTCATTCGCGTTTGTCATTATTGATGTTCACACTCACCCATTGCACCAGCATACACGCACTTAACAGTACACCTTGTCAGGGCCCCAACAGTCGGTAACCTGACCTATGTACCGAACATTGTGACTGAGAGAGCTTTACCAATGTGGTGGCACTTATCCAAGCATAGCACATAAAAGCGTCTTTATCAACTGGTGTCCAATTACAACGACCTTAACAGTTAACTGTAGTGTTTGCTACGTATTTAGATTTTTCTTTGTGTCTATAGAGCCGCGCTAGCGCAGTGATTAGTGCACTGGCTTCCTAGCTCGGCGGTCCATGGTTTGATCCCCAGTTGAGGCGGAAATTTTTAGACCGCATACGGCTCCGAGGTCGACACTGCAATTGGGTACTAGAGCAACTCTGGGAAAGTTAATGTGGCCAGCATGATGCTGACCTCATCACTCCTAGTGTGCTGATGGTCAAGAACATATGGAATTAACACCATATTCCCAATATGACTCAATGGGCATGTAACGGGATCCTTGACCTTTTACCTTTTGTGTATATGCTATATTAATTTTCAAATAAGGAATTGTATCCAGTTTTTAGAGTAAACTCACAATTGCTCTACAGTAACTTAATCCTAATATTTTGGCAGTAATCCTACTTTCACAATAAAATCCTTCGTCAGATCCCAAAATTGCTCGTTTTAATCTCTTAAACATTCTGTATTTCAAACATAGCAGACAAAATATGGGTTCACGGCAATCCCTTTTCAGTACATCCTTGTTCTACATGTATTCTTAGCGCTAGAAAACCTCTGGAATTTCAGACATCGTATCACTGGATGGATAAGGGTTTATGCATGTCCAGATCTAGCTTGTACAGTCATCTTCTCTGGTATTACTGTCCATTCGATCGTTCATGGCTTCAGACTTGCTTCTCTCTCTTGTTTTACTACTATCATTATAACTAGATCACAAGGTATTTTATATTTGGTCACGCCTACAAAAAATAGCAGTGTAGAAATGAATGTAGAGAATACTATTAGCAGCAAATACAACAGTTATTAACAATATCTTACACAAATACAGAGAAGTGCTTGTGGCCGTATGACCTACTACCATAGCATTTATTCGTGCTAGAGACTAAATATAATAAAGTAACAGAAGTATCATTCACTATTATAGAAAATAAGCAAGCAAGATTTTGTTTACAAATTAAAAAAAGAAACAAATATAAAAAAGCCTGAGACACATCGAGTGCAGGGTGAAGTAAGGTGAAAATTAATTATACCAGTTTTGACATAACCCACGCTTGTGATCTGCGGGAGTTACCATGGAGATTGGTGACGTAGATAAGAATAGCCCCACTTACTGTAAGATAACATGATGGAATGACCAGTAAATAAATTAATAGAATAAAGCTTTAACCAATGAAAAGTAGCCAGCAGTGCGCACTACTAAACCAGCTCAGAGAGAATTTTCTGAACGTTAGTTGTACGGAGTTGAGCATTGCATATAGACGTGTTAGTTACCGTGCAAAAATGTATTCCCGGTCTGACACACAAGTCTTGCTCCTACGTTGAGGTTATTCAACAAGAAACTTAGTGCATTTCCATACTCTTCAATATGTATGCGGTTTGCATAAAGAGATTTTCTTTATGGTGACAATCTGTCATTACAGATTATATACTTGTGATGGGAGCCGCGCTGGTGTAATGGCTTCGGCGTTGTACTGGCGACCAGGTGTTCATGGTTCAAACCCGGGCGTCGGCGTTTGAAGAAATGTTTACGGCCGGAAATTTGACTGAATAGCCTGAACGGCTCCTGTGATAAACCCTCTGTGGATGGGAAGGAGCGAAGCTCCTGACCGGGTTGGAAGGAAAGTCCTCTGGTTCCCCAGCCTTGCAATGACATGTCATTGGGCCGAAGGGTTGAAAGCCCAAGTGCTGCTGGTTAAGAAAAAAAAAATATATATATATATATATATATTTGTGATACACCCAAGTAAGTACGTTCCAAGGAACTATATTTCTTTTTCAGCTCAGTTCTTTGTAAGAAGCCTCTAATATGTGAAATCAATGAAGCTGTTAAAAAGAAGAAATAAATACTGTAAGGATTCCTTCATACGAAGGGCCCAACTAAGAAATAATAAACACCAAGGACTTAGATAATTTTGAAACTGATGAGGATTTTTGTGTAAACCACCTTGGATAGATGTTAAGGAGGGCAGATTTATCGTGCATGATGACAAAGATGATTTGATACATGAAACATGATTGAAATATTTGCCTGTTGATATTGAACAGTTCTGTTCCAAATAAACTTCGTTTGCATTGACAAGGTTGTTGATAGATTTGTTAACATTTGGACCAAGTTAAATGTATTGTACCAGTTGATACAACCATCACCACTATTCTCTCCTACCACAACATCATATAAGAGGAACGAACGAACCTAACACCAAATAGATTTAAACCCAAGAAAGAACAACCTCTGGCGGACTTTAAGCCAGTCAAGATTTTACTTGGAGTATACAAGCAGAGTAAAAACAAGAGTAAAGTATTAATAACACACACTGCACTGTCACATGCTAACAGATCATGTGAAGACAGCCTCACAACAGTGAAGAGACGAAGCTGACATGTAAAATGACCATATATCAAAATCACATGGGCTACCAAATGTGTTTTCTCACAGCATAATACTAAGTAATACAAGACAGGTGTCACGAGTGACGATAAAGGGTGTCTGCCTAAGACAAGACAAAGGTCTGTGTGACGTCTGAAACAAGACAAAAGTCTGAATGAAGATTTGAAAATAGAGGAAAGTCTGAGAATGTAAATGTGAATGAGAGTGTGACAGTCAGGTGTACAAAGATGATAAACTCTCTTTTACCCTGCCACTCGGACGTATTTAAATGGCAACTCCACTCACCTCTCTCTTTCTCACCTATCAAAATATGAATAGATACATGAAGTAAGGGACGGATACACATTAAGTGATTTCACATTCAACGATCACAGATGTACAGGTAGAAGACAAATTCTGATCAGCCGCTAATTAGTTTCTATGTTTATTAAGATTATACCGTATATATATATATATAAAGATAACAAAATTGTTATAACTGCGCGATGGCAGGAAAAATAAACGTCAGTTCAAACAACCGTGTATTTTCACTAACATTTTCCAGAGAGTACAAAAAAATAAGATTGACAACAAGCAATCCCAACCTTAGGTTGGTTACTAATCCAAACTGGAAAATTTAGGTTGTACCCAGACAAAAAAAAAATATCCATATCTTAACCCAATAAAACTCGACCCACACTGGGTACTGAAATAATAAGAAAATCTGATCTGCGTCCCACGTTTGGCAGTCCCCAGCCTCAGTTAGAAGCAACTGCGACTAGGCTACATAAACACAAACGACATTAAATACCCCACAGAAAAATTTTGCACCACCGCAAAATACACAAACAGTTCTCCAACAATAAATGTAGAGAAGAAAACACCCACTTATAAGCACCTCTAGTTCTTTAAACAATTAATTGCTGTCCGCTACACGTCTTAGATAACGTCCCCTGTTTGCCTGTGTAACCAAATCCTGACTTAAACTACGTCTCTTGTCCCTCTCTTGCTTATCCGACGAGATGAGAATTTAATAAATCCACGATTGACAAGGTCAGAAGGAAATATCCATTCAGAGAGACTCACAGAAAATGAACCCTAATTATCCGGCAGTTAAAAATGTCCAAACTCGGGTTTACGCCAGCGATGAGCCTTACTATACCCGAGAGACACGGCCAGTTTAAAAGTTGACTGGGCTTATAAAGAAAGGGTTTACCAGTCTATAACTTAAGACTGGATGAGCGCGCTATTCTGACGATTGGTGAGCTTGGGTGATGGTAGTCTTCAAAGGTTTAAGCAGCTCTAAGGGGCACGGGGCACCAACAGCTGGATACTCCCCATCTGCTTTCTTGGTACTGGGGTCTTAGGATTGACCCTACTGGTCCCACTCGAAAAACTAGATCAAGGAAGTGATATTCGACTTGTGACAAAATTCTTGATTCCAGGTTTGGTCCCCACTAGCGTGTGGAGATTTGCTCTCTCTCTCTCTCTCTCTCTCTCTCTCTCTCTCTCTCTCTCTCTCTCTCTCTCTCTCTCTCTCTCTCTCTCTCTCTCTCTCCTGCTAGGTAAGCTTCCTGAAGTCTCCACCTCTCTCCAACAAAACTTCCACATATTTGGTTTTTCTGAAACCCGTCTCAATGACAAAATTACAGATGAAGAAATTAGGATTAATGGATTCACCACCATTCGCATGGATTCTAACAGACAACATGAAACAGGGCTAGTTATATACATCTCAACATCTCTTCAGTACAGACGCCGTGATGATCTAGAACATACTGGCATTGAATGTATATGGCTGGAAATAAAACTCCCCAACCTGACCCCCGTTTTAATTGGTTACCTGTACCGAAACCCTAGCTCTTCTGCTGTATGGTTTGACACATTCTCACGAATGATGGACAACGTTTGGGCTTCTTCAAAGGAAATTATTCTACTGGGAGATTTCAATATTGACCTTCACAAATCGAACAACACGTGGAATGATATTACCATCTCATACAACCTCACACAGTTAGTCACTCAACCCACGAGAGTAACAGATTCATCATCTACACTAATTGATCATATCTATACGACCTGCCCAGAAAACATTGTAGAATGCACAGTTACACGGACAGCATTAAGTGACCACTATCCTATTTGCTGTACCTGGACGAGAAAAGGGTTCAAAGCACCTAAAACGGAACATATCACAGTCCATTACAGGAATTTCAAAAACTTTAACCTTCAATTATTCCTACAAGACCTACAAATATCCCCTCTCTCATACGTGTACCAACTTCCCTATCCAGAAGAAGCCATAACATACTGGACACAAACTTTTAACAATGTATTCGACAAACATGTTCCTATAAAGCAAGTTCGTGTTAAAAATATCAGAAAGACCCCATGGATAACAAACGAAATATTATCAACAATGAGAGAGCGGGACGAAGCACATAAGCTCAAAGATTTCAGCAGGTATCGGATGCTTAGAAACAAAGTACAATACCTCATTCGTCAGGAAAAGAAACTACATTTCAGAAAGATGATTCAAGACAAAGCAAACAGTAAAGAAGTCTGGGCAGCCATTAGAACACTAACACACAAAACAAAGTCACTAAACTCTTTACCAAAAAGCTGCTTCCTCACGGCTACTCATTTTAGTAACCACTTCAAAACAGAAATTAACCATCTCAAATCGACACTAAAGCCAATGGACTGCGATATTAGTAAACTGACCGCCTTCTGCAACACTGAACATACCATAACAGATCTTAGAGATATTCCCTTTCTAACAGTACACGAAGTTCTCAAATATATCTTGGCATTAAAAAACAACAATTCATCTGGTCTTGATGGTATCAGCAATAAAATTCTACGTTACGCTGCACCCATCATTTGCGACTCCTTAACCTATGTGTACAATCAATGTATTGCACACAACTACTTTCCCACAGCATTTAAATCTGCCAAAGTGTATCCTCTCTATAAATCTGGCTCACATAGCGATCCCAACAGTTACAGACCAATATCCCTTCTATCATCTCTTTCAAAGCCACTAGAGAAACACATTTACAACACTACATTTCAACACTTAACAACAAACAAACTGCTCATTGAGAGCCAGTCAGGTTTCAGACCCAAACATTCCTGTCACACAGCTCTCACCAAAATGGCAGATAACTGGCTGTCGAACGTAAATGATGGGAAATTAGGTGGTGCTGTTTTTGTTGACTTCAAAAAAGCATTTGACATGATTGACCACACTATCTTGGTTCAAAAGTTGGCCCTCAGAATAGGCCCTAATCCACTAAACATCATCAAATCATTCCTGGGAGATCGACAACAGTTAGTGCTTCACAACAACTCGACATCAGATTTCTCGAAGATAGATACAGGAGTACCGCAGGGTTCTATTCTTGGGCCCCTACTCTTCGCAATGTTCATCAACGACCTACCACTACATCTAAAATATTCAACATGTGACCTCTTTGCAGATGATTGTACTATCTACACTAGTGACAATGACTGCGTGGCACTTGAAATGACTCTTCAATGCGATGTAGACAATCTAACAAAATGGAGTAATATGAATCGAATGCCATTAAACACAGCAAAAACGAAATCTATGTTGATTACCACCAGACAGAAACTCCTAAACTGCACCAAAAGATCGCTACAGGTACACGCGGAATCAATACAAATTGAACATGTAACAGAACACAAAGTTCTAGGAATCACGATTGACCAGCACTTAACGTGGAACTCCTATGTACGGAATTTAACCAAACACTTAGCTCAAAAGACGTACCAGCTAGCCAAAATAAAACACTTCTTAGACGCAGACACTAGACTATTGTTCTACACCTCACATATACAGACACATCTAGATTACTGCTCTACACTATGGGATGGTTGCCCTGCTTCCACCTCAAATAGACTTCACTCCCTGCATAAGAGAGCAATACGTCTGATCACCGATAATCGCACGATATCACACACAAGGACAGGAAAAGAACCCACAATACTGTCCCTGAAAAAACGTCTTCTCTACAACAAAGCCAAGCTGACCCACGCAATTCTATCAAACAATGCTCCGCCGTACCTACGATCATTGTTTTAAACCAGTAGAAGAGAGGGACTACAATTACATCAGTTACGTCTGCCCAAACCTAGGATCGACCTGTTCAAACAGAGTCTAGCCTACTCTGGAGCCTACTTATGGAACAGCCTTCCACACCACCTAAAAAGCCTACCTACACAATATTCATTTAACAAAGCACTTTTCAAACACTTCCTAAACACTGATTATCTACCCCCATAGAAACATCATTTGCCTGTCAACATCTCATCCATAGGTCAACATTTCTTTTCCACTTCCGCTCGTTTTTAATGGGAATAATTTGTTTTATATCCATGTAATACTATTATATAATGTAATGTATGTGAGAATGGACCCGCATACCACTGTACTTTAGAGATGTGAATGTTTCCGTTTGCTTAAATGGGTGATGTACATGCAGATATAATTTTTTTTTTTTTTTTTTTAAACTGCTGAAAGACTTTTTCTGTTACAGAAGTGCGCAAGAAAGTGTTATTATTATTATTTCAATTTCCGCCAAGAATGTATGGATGTAAGCGAGAATGTGTTTTTGTAATTCTTGTATTGAGGATTGATGACACATTCAAAAATACTACAGATTAGACGTTTTGACCGCATAAGTGAGTGTCGGTATACATAACTTATTTATTTATTGTTTTGTTTATATTATTTTATTTTTTATTATTATTATTTTTCTTCAGTCACTATCTTTATTTAAAAAAAAAAAAAAAAAAACCTAGGCTACTCATTTTTTTATTATGATTGTATACTGTAAATGAATGCTGTTATGTTAACTTTATAATGTTGCATGCCTTTAAATTAATGCTTAAAGTAATATGTGGGAATAAAAGGATATAGTATGCAAGATAAATGAGAGTGAAAGGGCAGAATGTTAGACGGGCCTGCGCGCCCAATTCTCAACCCTTCGAAAATAAAGTTCGTTCGTTCGTTCGTTCTCTCTCTGAGAGATGCACGAATTCCACTAACACTAAGAGTAGCTGGTCGAATCTGCCAACTGGCATTGACGCTTTCACTCTACACGGACTTCTGGAGTATTAAGTGCCAGACAACTAGAAAGTTAAGCTTATATTGTATTCTCTGAGGCGAGGTGTCCAGGCCACCTGCGTTGTCGAGTGACTCTTTCGCCGGGTTGCACGTAACGTGATGCAACTTCTACGGAACTCACAGACTGTTCCGTTGACGAAAATCCGAGCTAAAAAGAGACCGCCGGTTTTCCTCAGCGGAATAGGTTCTGCCGGTGGACACACGAATGGCGATGTCTTCCCTGGTGTCAAAGACCATGGGAAGTTTTGCCGCTTCCCTCAGAAACAGAGTGCCCGGGTTTTTAACTCGTGGTCAAAGCGACAAAGAAAGATGCCGCTTTTCCCGCGATTGAGCGTACAGGATGCCTCAAAGATTACTCCTACCACATAAAAAAAGGGGAAATAAACCTGTCCGATTTTACCAGTTACCCCTGTTACGCACAGATCTTCATTTTTTCTAAAGTCATTGTAAGATCATTTTTTTTTTCTAAAGTCATTGTATGATCATTTTTTTCTCAAGACATTGTATGATCATTTTTTGCTAAAGACATTGTGTAATTAGATTGACTGAAATGTACACTTTAATTTTGTTTCGGTCAAAGCTACATAACTCTGGATAATTGAGATTATCATTTAATATGATGTTACCTCCTCTTGTGTCGAGACACGGTCGGTCCATATTTTTATTAACGAAGTGTGACCATTCTCCTTATTTGGTAGTATCGGTCAACTGTTGTTGGAATGTCTGAAACCTGTGTTGAGGTCTCTGTTCATGTCTAAATAAGGCTCGATCTAGTTAAATCTTATCTGGAATGTTCCTAGATCGTCTTGTTTGATTTGCGATTCAAGTGTATAGGTTCTGCGCATGTCCGGACGCGGGGCGTCTGGGAAGTTTCTTGATCTTGAGAGTCGATGCAAAGCTGTGAAGCATATAAGACGCGTTCCGGCGTCTCTGTGATTTTGTTAGGGAATTAGGAGCCTTTTTGTGAGTTAGTTAGCTTACAAGGTCCTTCCCTTGAGTATTCTAAAACGCCTGGAGGCGTATGTTTTCTGTGGTGTGGATTTTCGAACGAAGGTAATGCCTCATTTACATCCAATCTGTAACATTACTTTATGTTTGACAATGGTCGATCTCTGCTCACGTATGCATTACAGAAAGGAAGGTTCTTCTAATAGAAGCCACGCCCCAGGTATCTTCATACCTGAGATCTATATGTACACGGGTCATACTCAGCCCGAAGGACAGTTCTTTGTTCTATGAACGTCGCTGTGTGTCAGCGATTATGCCTACGTCAAGGTTAGACTCAGGAATGCCTGTAAAGGTCAGTTTGACCTGCACTACTGGAATGCTATCCTCGTGCAACTTATGATTTGACTCATGTAGCACATCTGAACAGTGGGAGGATTTTTTGATGTACTTTTGTATTTGGAGCCAACAATATAATTCCTTGGCGCCATATCATCATCTTTAGAATATGCCAAATGCATTGATAAACTATGTATACTGATATTCGTGAATGTCATGACTTTGCCCTATTGTGAACTGGATGTACGTGCTTGTACCTGTGACGTCAAAATAAATGATGAAAAAACGTCCAGAGCAGTTTACCCATTTATGACTTCTCATGTCGTACCCTACGTGCTGTAACTCTGTGAACTACATCACTACAATACACAGCAACAACAACAACACAAAACCAGATAAGACACCCTAGATCTCGAACTATAATACCTGGTGTCGATAGGGGTGGTATTGTGACGGGGCTAAAGATTTGCAACGAAATTGGACCTATACCTACAACGTCCAGGGTGGTCAGTCCTACCATTAGCATTTTGTGGAAGCATCACAATAAGGGACTTATCACCAAGGAGGAGAGAGCCCTAAATCCACCCTTATCATTTCATGGTGGCCAAAAGTTGGTTTATTCTGGTCCCAGCTCTCAAGGGGGTCAACAAACCCAGACATCATCATCAGACTACAAGACAACATTACAGCTTCAACTACTACCTTCCATGAAATTTGTTTAAAGTACCCGGCGTTACTGACAGTTGGTAATATTTTGAAACTACCCGGCGCTGCTCGGCAGTATTGCAGTTTTCCTATGATAAAAGGACAAGTACGAAGCGAATCGATTTCCTGATCAGTAAAGAAGAAGGACAAGTGCCGTAACAACTGTTCCAGTATCAGAAGCTCATTTTCCTGCGTCATGGCTAGCTATAGGAGCAGATGTTGATCAACGTTGGATCATTATCCTTAGAATGCTGATCTCAACGTGTTCTGCACCGTGCTGACGTTTGGACACATAGAAGTTAAGTGGCCTGTTTTGTTTGTGAACTGTGTCCTTATGTTCTAACTGAGCCTTCTGTCTCTCACACTTTTCATACTGTTTACATGCTACATGTTTATATGTTATATGTTATTTGTATATTTATATATTTATATTTCAGCGGGTTTCGGTTGGGTGGTGTCTTTCAGTAGAAGATACCACGTCACAGAGGTTTCTACTGTTAGCGTTTTCTTTAGGGACTGTGCAAATTTCCTATTGTGAAATTTGCTAGCGACAACCGTTGCTATATTTGTTTAGTTGTGACGAGTTGTGCTTTATTTTCGTTTTTTTTGTAATATTTTTTTTCTGTTCTTTAGTTCCGATTTCATTTGTTTGTATTTGTAGGTCTCCCCGTTTCTATTATTCAGTTCTATACACCATTTTTGTTTATACATTGTGACGTCATTTGTTTGTGTACATTCTTCGCATTTTGTCATCACATTCTTTGTGATACTTTCCTTTTAGTTCTGCTGTTTATTTAGTTGACTTATGCGAATGTTTTCGTATTGTCTTTGATCTTTGTTATTGTTTACATTGACTTTGATCTTTGTTATTGTTTATATTGACTTGGATCTTTGTTATTGTTTACATTGTCTTTGTTCTTTGTTATAGGTTACATAGTTCTAGAGTAATTAGCTTTCACTATTGTTACATATTTGCTCATGCACTATTGATTTATAGTGCACTTATGATAACTAACTGGTGGTTTTTTGCTTATGCACTATTGTAGTGCAGTTATGATAAATAACTGATGGTTATGCATTGATTTGTGTAGTGCCTTATGATTAAGAAGTGACTTGTGGTATTATTATACATTGCATAATACAAGTTCTTTGACAAAGAGTTGTTTCCCACAGTGATTGGGTTAAACATTGGGATTATACAAGTACTTTATTAAGTCTTGTTACTATTAAGGTTGAAATAAGATAATTAATTATTTCAGGTTTTGGACTTATAATATTAGACATCATGTCTACACTTGATTACTTTATTGAACAAGGGAAAGCCCTTGGTAAGACTGGTGATAAATTGGAAGAATATGCGACTACTCAGTATGATAAAGCATTAAAGATGGAAGAGAAAAAAATGGAAATGGAAGCTGAACAAAAGAAATTGCAGATGCAGATGGAGGAACAGAGATTCCAAATGGAAATGGAAAAACAAAAAAAGAGAAGCAGAAGCAAAATCTGAAGAGAAAAAACTTGAAAGAGCTGAAAATAAAAGACTAGAAATAGAGATGGAAAATAAGAGACTTCAGGCTGAGGCTGAAGAGAAAAAGTTACAAAGAGAGGCTGAGGCTGAAGAAAGAAGGTTACAAAGAGAGGCTGATGAGAGAAAAGCAAAAATGGAGCATGAAGAAAAACTCTTAGCTTTAGAGTTAGAAAAGATGAAATTGTTGAACACTGGTAATGCTAATAATGCAGATAAGATGTCAGATAAGACTAATGCTAAGGATTTCAAGCTTAATCTACCGGCATTTAATGCCTCCATTGATGACATAACATTTTATCTAGACAGATTTGAAAGTGCATGTAAGGTGCATAACATAGATAAAACACTATATGTTTATCAGCTGTCCAAGATACTTAGAGGTGATGCTTTAACTATGTTAGGCATGGTAGATGTGCCTGACAGGAACAACTATGAGGTTGTCAGAGCAGTCTTGTTGAAGAAGTACCAACTTAACGAAGACGGCTATCGTCTTCAATTTAAAAATATGTTGCCAGAAACTGGTGTGGAATTCTCTGAATTCATATCAAGGATACGTCTTACTTTTTCAAGATGGGTTGAACTGTCTAAGAAAGAAAATACATATGAAGCTCTTATGGACTTACTACTTAGGGACAAGGTTATGTCTTCTGTAAATGAATCTTTTCTTTCCTTTCTTCATGAGCGTAAGCCTAAAAACATAAAAGAAATGGAAGAATACTGTTGCCAGTATGTGACTGCGCACCCTAACGTAACCATTAGCAACTCTAAAGTAAAATAAGGTATGCCAGTTGCTTCGGCAGCACCATACGGCCAAAACTTCAAACGTAAGTTTCAAGGTACTCAACATAATATTAATAGAAAGAGTAACCGTAATTATGATCAAAATCATAGCAATCAATCACATGGTGATTCTTCTTCAAATAACTGGAGACAAGCTGACACTCCTCGTTATTATGGATCTAATAATTTTAGACATTTCCGCAAAGGTAGTCAGTATAGAGGTAGCTATTTTTCGCGTAGACCTCAAAATCAATCTACTAGATTTTCAAATCAATATAGAGATGATAATGACAATTATGGAAACTGGAACACAAACCAGGATAACAATTACAGAAGAGAAAATAATGATAATTTCAGAGGCAATAATGGTCGCGGTTGATCTCTTTATAAGAGAAAGAGATATCAACAGACAAACTCTGTACAACAAGAATCTCAGGGAGCAGATAAACAAGTTAATAATAATAAAGACCATAATGCTATAGGATGTTCTTCTTTTGACTTTGGTAGAGCAAATAAATGTCCCCAATGTAGTACTTTGTTCGAACCAACTACCGTAACTACTTTAAGCTGTGGTCATCCTCTTCCAGCTCTTCCTGCTAATGTTGCGCATGACGGGAGAGGTTCTCTTATACTACATAAGGGTCTTGTAAATAGTAATCCAGTCTCAGTTTTGTTTGATTCTGGATGTACTACTGTTGGTGTTAGGCAATCTCTTGTAAATCCATCCTGTGCTACAGGAAAGGTCATCAAATGTGTCACATTTGGTGGCACTTTGGAAAAGTATCCTACTGCCATAATACATATTGCTACTCCTTTCTTTACGGGAGAGGTCCACGCGTGTCTTCTTCCAAATCCTATTGCGGACCTTATTATTGGTCGTATTCACGGAGTTAGGGAATGTACCCCACAGCAAATTGCTGTTTGGGAAGAGCAAAACATGGAAGCTACCAATGCGGTGGTCACAAGAGCACATGCTCTGGATCCACCTCAAACTTCATTAACTGATAATGATGAAGTAGATAGCCAAGATAGTCACTTGATTATTTCACGTGACTCATTTATAAAATTGCAAGAAGAAGATCCTTCTTTACAAAAATTCTTCATTCTAGCAAAAAAAGGTGATCCAAATCAGAATACTAATAGAAAGTCTTGGATTTCTATGAAGAACGGCGTACTTGTGCGTATGGTACAAGACTCGTCTACGTCCACTCATTCACAAATTCTTGTGCCTAAGAGTATGAGATTGCAGATATTGCAACATGCTCATGACTCGCAATGTGCTGGACATATGGGTTTTTCCCGTACAAAGTCGAGGGTTCTTGCGGCTTTCTTTTGGCCATTTGTGAGCAAGGACATACGAATTTACTGTCGTTCTTGCAAAGTATGTCAGGAGGTCAAATCTAAAGGACCACGACATGCTGCGCCTATCCAGGCTGCTGACATTCCTATTCGCCCTTTTCAAAAAATGGCAATAGATATTATCGGTCCTTTTAGGATTAAGTCGGCCAGAGGACATCAATTTATCCTTACATGTGTCGATATGTGCACACGTTGGCCAGAGGCTATACCTCTCAAGAGCATCTCAACTGCTGATATCGCAGACGCTCTTTGGCTGATATTTTCTCGCTTGGGTTTCCCCGGAGAAATATTGTCAGACCATGGCACTCAACTTATATCCGACACTATGTCACAGGTAATGTCTATGCTACATATTAAAAGGTCTCTCAGCAGTATCTATCACCCAATGTCTAATGGGTTAGTTGAGCGTTTGAATAGGACTCTAAAAACTTTACTTGGGAAGATAACTGAGGATCATCCTCAGGATTGGGACAGGGTTTTACCCGCAGCTCTCTTTGCTTATAGAGAGGTTCCCAATGAACACACAGGATTTTCTCCTATTGAACTTGTCTTTGGCGCGCAACCGCGCGGACCTATGTCTTTACTTCACGATCTAATCACTGCCGATAATATTAGCGATGAGACTCAATCTTCTTATGAGTATGTCATTGTTCTTAGGCAAAAGATCATCGAGGCATGCAAACTAGCAACTTCTTCATCCGAATTTGCTAAAGAAAAGGCAAGGCACTTTGCAAATAAAAATATATGTCTACGACAACTTTGTCCAGGTGACAAAGCATTCGTTCTTCTTCCGTCAAGGGAGAACAGACTTCTTATTGCATGGAAAGGTCCATATGCAATAGTCTCCAAAATTTCCGACGTCGACTATGTTGTCGATATTGATGGAAAGCATAAAACGTTCCACATAAATATGCTCACGGAATTTCATGAAAGACCTGACTATTTGCAGCCTATTTTCCAGGCAACGGACAATTCTCAAGTACCTCATGGTCATTACTCATCCTTGTCAGTTATACAGGATGAGGAAACTACTTTTTCTGATGTCAATCTTCCACTTCCTATGGTCCCACTTCATTCTACGGAATCTTGGAAAAACGTTACCGTTTCTCCTAATCTTTCCGCTGAGGAACATCGACAAGTTTCTTCGATGTTGCAAACATTTCAGGATGTCCTTACAGACATCCCGGGACACACACATGTCATCGAACATGACATAGTGCTTACTGACCATAATCCTATCAGAGTCAGACCCTATCAGATACCTATCCACTTTCAGTCACAAGTCGAGAAAGAATTGGATGAGATGATACGGTTGGAAATAATCGAACCATCTACTTCACCATACTCTTCGTCTATGGTTATTGTTCGAAAGAAGGATAATAACATTCGCATTTGCGTAGATTATCGCAAATTGAACCAAGTTACGAAGTTCGATGCTGAACCTATGCCTTCATTGGAAGAGCTACTAAATAAACTTTCTAATTCTAGATTTTTTACCAAACTAGACTTGTCTAAAGGTTATTGGCAGGTCCCTTTAACTGAACGTGCCAAACCTTTTACAGCGTTTTCTACACCTAGGGGTTTATTCCAATGGAATTTCATGCCTTTCGGTCTTATGAACGCCCCTGCTACATTCGTACGCATGATGCGGCGAATTCTCGCATATCGTACAGATGTCATAGCATACTTAGACGATATCTGTCTGTTCAGTGATTCCTGGGAAGATCACTATTTGGGTTTATACGAATTGCTGTCTACTCTTCGCGAGTATAACTTGACTGCAAAACCCTCTAAAGCCTTTATAGGATTTAGTGAGATTTCTTTCCTGGTTCATCGTGTTGGTCATGGTCTTTTAAAGACAGAGGACCACAATGTTTCAAAAATACTTAACATTTCTGTCCCTAAGACGAAGAAACAAGTACGCAGTCTCTTAGGTTTGATCCAATTTTACGGACGATTCATTCCGAATCTGTCCTCCATTATGGCACCGCTTTCTACTTTATTGAAGAAAGGATCGCCTAATCTGATCCGCTGGTCTCAAGAATGTCAATCCTCATTGGACCAGGTTAAAACTCTATTTTCATCTCCACCTATCCTTAGGTTACCTACTATTGAGAAGACTTTTGTTCTTCTAAGTGACGCCTCGTCAACTGGGATTGGGGCAGCACTTATGCAGGAGTATTCTGATACTCTGCATCCGGTGATGTATATCTCTAGGAAATTAAATGCTGCAGAAAAGAATTACTCGGTTTTAGACCGTGAATTATTAGCTATGGTATGGTCTATTCTAAAGTTACAAAGATTTCTTCTAGGCGCACATTTCATTGTGGAAACCGACCAGAAAGCTCTTACTGCTATTCAGAGCAAAAACTTGAAGAGCTCGAGGTCCACTCGATATGCCATAGCTCTTCAACCATTTCATTTCACGGTGCGAGCTATACGTGTTTCGGATAATGTGATGGCAGACATTCTGTCCAGGTGCCCACACGATTCCACATAATTCTTCTGTCATATATATTTCCTGATATACAGGTCAATACTATAATGACATATCAGCACATATTTTCTCACTTTTTGGGAATTTATAACGTTGTACCATGTAATTTCCTTTTTTTTCTGTTACCAATTTGATCATAACAGATGAAGGCTTAGTTAGCGATATACGGGCCAAAAGATCACATGGCCACATTTAGATATTATATTTTAATGATTGTATTAAGAGATTTAACATTTGTCTTAAAGATTTGTGTTATTGATATTTTCGCAGCACATCATTGAAGTCTGCGAGATTTTGAACATTGTGGAACTTTGAAGTTATCAAGTCCTGTCCCGGATTGGGAGCGGATGATGTCCACATCTTCTTGTATCGATTGTATTTATGTCTACGAGGAACATCACATGTATTAGTAATGATTAATAATGCATTACTTAATGTACTCTTTGTTTGAATATGTGTAATATTATAGTGCGGTATATCAGTATATTACACCGCTGTTTGCACGACACTTCATTGTATAATACTATGATAATATATTTAATTTCATAGATTTGTATGAGTATAATTTGACTTTCATTATGATGTTGCCATCACTATGGCGTGTGTTGGTGGCACCTTCCTGGAATATATACGCGTATACTTAGGTAAATTTTTGTTTCTCTAAGGATCAGAGATATAATCTCAGTTTCGCTCCATGCGTCGAGCAAGCCTCATTTTTAGGCAATATATCCGCGCATCATACGTGCGTTAGGAGCCTAGGGTTTTTCCTGGCTCCAGGATTTTTAAAAAAAATTGTTTCAGTTTTTTTCCCGGGAGGGTGCGGTAATGTTACGCACAGATCTTCATTTTTTCTAAAGTCATCGTAAGATCATTTTTTTTTTCTAAAGTCATTGTATGATCATTTTTTTCTCAAGACATTGTATGATCATTTTTTGCTAAAGACATTGTGTAATTAGATTGACTGAAATTTACACTTTAATTTTGTTTCGGTCAAAGCTACATAACTCTGGATAATTGAGATTATCATTTAATATGATGTTACCTCCTCTTGTGTCGAGACACGGTCGGTCCATATTTTTATTAACGAAGTGTGACCATTCTCCTTATTTGGTAGTATCGGTCAACTGTTGTTGGAATGTCTGAAACCTGTGTTGAGGTCTCTGTTCATGTCCAAATAAGGCTCGATCTAGTTAAATCTTATCTGGAATGTTCCTAGATCGTCTTGTTTGATTTGCGATTCAAGTGTATAGGTTCTGCGCATGTCCGGATGCGGGGCGTCTGGGAAGTTTCTTGATCTTGAGAGTCGATGAAAAGCTGTGAAGCAGATAAGACGCGTTCCGGCGTCTCTGTGATTTTGTTAGGGAATTAAGAGCCTTTTTGTGAGTTAGTTAGCTTACAACGTCCTTCCCTTGAGTATTCTAAAACGCCTGGAGGCGTATGTTTTCTGTGGTGTGGATTTTCGAACGAAGGTAATGCCTCATTTACATCCAATCTGTAACTTTACTTTATGTTTGACAATGGTCGATCTCTGCTCACGTATGCATTACAGAAAGGAAGGTTCTTCTAATAGAAGCCACGCCCCAGGTATCTTCACCTGAGATCTATATGTACACGGGTCATACTCAGCCCGAAGGACAGTTCTTTGTTCTATGAACGTCGCTGTGTGTCAGCGATTATGCCTACGTCAAGGTTAGAATTAGGAATGCCTGTAAAGGTCAGTTTGACCTGCACTACTGGAATGCTATCCTCGTGCAACTTATGATTTGACTCATGTAGCACATCTGAACAGTAGGAGGATTTTTTGATGTACTTTTGTATTTGGAGCCAACAATATAATTCCTTGGCGCCATATCATCATCTTTAGAATATGCCAAATGCATTGATAAACTATGTATACTGATATTCGTGAATGTCATGACTTTGCCCTATTGTGAACTGGATGTACGTGCTTGTACCTGTGACGTCAAAATAAATGATGAAAAAACGTCCAGAGCAGTTTACCCATTTATGACTTCTCATGTCGTACCCTACGTGCTGTAACTCTGAGAACTACATCACTACAATACACAGCAACAACAACAACACAAAACCAGATAAGACACCCTACATCTCGAACTATAATACCTGGTGTCGATAGGGTTGGTATTGTGACGGGGCTAAAGATTTGCAACGAAATTGGACTTATACCTACAACGTCCAGGGTGGTCAGTCCTACCATTAGCATTTTGTGGAAGCATCACAATAAGGGACTTATCACCAAAGAGGAGCGAGCCCAAAATCCACCCTTATCACCCCCCCCCCCCCCTTTTAACCACCACAGACGACTAAAAGAGATGAATTGGGCGGGCCAAAAGTCAAACAGAATGAAGAGGGTGGCATAAGCTGTAGGCGAATGTCAAAATTCAGAAAAACAGGGTTGGGGGGGGGGGAGGTTGTAGTTGTAGCCCCACCTTTTAGTGCCAAATTCTCTCAGATCCAGCGTCACAACAGGTGAAATAAAAAAGAACTATTGGCAAAAACGATTAATGGACATGTCTACTTGTGACGGAATTAAACAGACTGACAATCAAAATATAAAAGTAGCGACAACAAGGCACGCGCTCATAGTCTGTGGTGATCAAAATGGGACATGTTTTTTGTCAGGTCACGTGTAATATTAGTTACATCAGTCACATGGTCCATTATTATGAAATATATAAGACAATTTCTCAACAAAGTTTAATAATGTTTTTTCTAATTTATAATTTCCATCTTTCAATTTCTTGATATCCATGTTTCTTATGTCTGTTATTATGTCTTTTACGTATATATTTTCTTGTCAAGCACCATTACAATTGTTTCACTGTTATATCAACACTATTGCTGACATACAGCATTAAAAAGTATTAACACATGTACTCACTAACGCACATAGTATTAACTCTTTAAGTCCGATCAACGTTATATTCGTTTTCGTATCTTTTGCTCCTTTTATTGAATGCTTTTATACTTGTAGCACTAGAGTAAAGTACATTCATTTAATTTGAGTTTCATATACAACAACAAAGTTATTTATGCATATGAAGATTTTTAAAAATTATTTCCAAACAACAACAATAAAAACACACTGGGGTGGTCATTTTTGTTTGGGCCAAACCCACTTTTTTGCTTGGGACTGAAAGAGTTAAAAAATGGTTGAAAGCCTAAACAAAACGATACTGCAAGTAGCCACTGAGTTTATTATCAGAGAGGCAAGACAGAATTACAAACTGTGTTGAACTGAAGAACTAAAAAAGCTTGATGATGAACTTTACAACAGAGAGAGGAGAAACAATCGAAGACATTCACAAACACTGGTCACGTGCGAAATCTGATTTCTTTACGCCTTGTCACAAATTTGTAAAGGGAGGTAGTATTTTTGTCCATTGCAAGGGTCACAACATAATTAAGAAAACTAGTAATAAATTAAATAAAATGTGTACTTGTACGCATTCTTTATTTCTTTAAGCATGCCAGATAATATAGAGCAAATATTGTCCATTATGAAATTATATAGCGGTTAAATTCTGCTACATTTACTTTTATTCTTTTTATTTTATCATTACATATTTTAAAACATTTCCGCCCGATGCAAGTTGTAAAGAAATGAATACTTATATGGTCTATCACTCGCAATGCTAGTGAGTTTGCACCCTCAATAGATTCCATAGATTTGCGCACCAGAATATGTCGTCAGCGCAGAAAAGCGCTCTTCATTAAATCATGAACATACAGTATAACAAAAATAAAAACTATGACAGGCAAATATGTTTACGACAAACGATCTTATTTATACGCACGGACATAAATATTAAACAAGGGGAGGAATAGTCGTTATGAATAAAAAGGAACTTAAACATTTTAGTTTGTGATCAGATGGAATGATAATACATAAACACAAAGACAGAGAAAGAAGATTCGCAATAGTACATATAAGGAACCAAAATAATGTCAGACACTCATACTCCATGTCACGGAATACGTTCGTTCTATTTCTTTGTATGGTCTTCTCTCCACTCCGGCAGCATTAATCTACCATTCCTTTTACGCGCTAAATTATTCTTTTATTCATTGTTTACACTTGCAACGTTCAATGTTTTTTCTTGTCATATTTTGTCTATTTGTCATTTCCCTAAGTTTACCATGGTCGCTTGACCTATTTTGAACAACATTGACTTTTGTTTGTACAGTGCGAATTTGCCACATTGACTTTTCGCTGATTTCCAGCTCCAGACGGAGTAAGAGTTTGCACTGAGTGACATTCCTATTGTCTACCCAGGTTTTTTGTTCACAAACCATGTTGTTCAAATGTTCCAATATGAAAGGACACACGATATTTAAAGATACATTTTCAGTTCGCACATTTTACGTGTTACGGGACATGTCAATCTGGTTAACGATCCAGCATTGAGAGGCGAGGTGACCAGTCCCTTTCTAACTGCCTTTTCCTACCTTGACTCATGAGCAGTGGCAGACACCCCTTTACAGCAGAGATGACTGGATAATGAACCAACGTGTTTCTAACACAGCACCTTTGCCGCGAGAAACCAGCGCTATAAAGACTTTGCAAAAGGACGATATTTCTAAAGATAACTTTTATTAATGATGAAATACCAGGTAACCACATGACAACACATCTAGGTTTACGACAAGTACATTTTAGTTTACGAACATTGTCGCGAGAGGTTTGAGATGTTATTAAGAATAAGATATCCTGGACATAAAGGTGTATCAGATAATATCAGGATAGTGCCAGATAAGAGTCTGGTCTTATCAGTAATACCCCTTCTCTGAAGAGAGTAAGGGTGTATAGACACAAACGTAGGGTCAAGCTATGTAAGTTCCCAGAGAAGATGTTGATGTAGTACTCTGAGTCCCTAAGTGCTACCTCTCCTGATCCACCTCTGTGGTTATGGTAGTTAATATGTTTATGACTCTGCTAGGGGTAATTTTTATATATATATATATATATATATATATATATATATATATATATATATATATATATATATATATATATATATATTTATATAGTATATTTATATTTATATTCACCAACAAGAACTAAAACTCAACTTAAAGAACTTAAGAAAAGTCTTCTGGTAAATATTTACAATTTAATTAACCTATATTTTTCTCTGTTTGAAAATGTTGAACTCAATAATTTTACAGTAGGAAATAAATAATAATAGTTTAAAAAAATGTTCTTCTTTCTTGGTTCACAATGTCTATCATCTTGTAGAAACCCTTCGCTGGCTTGATTATTCACTGGTAGAATTGTTTATTATTATTATGTAAATTTGTAAAACACTATATTATTTTAGACATCCTGAACTGGAAAATATGTTTCTTTATTTGAGTTGGATAAGCTTGACAGTTGCAGTAAGCAACTTATCTGCATCACGGCAGCTGACTCCTTTATATGCTGGAAACACAATTTCAGCTGATCTTGTTCCAGTAAGTATTCACGTGATGACGGGCCTGTTATCACCAACTGGCACTGCATACGATGAAACTTTAGTAAGAGTAGCCTCTTCTGCTTTTTGAAGCTTGTGTTTAAAGGATTAAACCTGCAATGAATTCAAACGTAATCCCTGTATTTTCTATCCATACCCCTCTTACGACACAGATGGGGACGATAGCCAGTTTCAGATAAGCGTGCTGGTCAGATGCACAAGGTATAGTGTAGTCAACAACAATCAGTTTAATACAAAATGATCCCAATTTAATTCTACTTTCTTAATTACAAGCACTTTCCACATGATTCACCTCCATACAATAATTTGCTTGTGAGTAAAACTATTTAACAATAGGTCAAACGATACTGTGAATCAATCCCTTTCATCCTTCTTTATGTTCCTGTCGGGTGTCTCATTCCATTCAAGAATTACTTCTTTACATACTTTTCCCAACTTACAGACACAATTTAGCCATTTTTCTCAATATATTAAATATTTCCGAAGGCGAGCTTTGCCTCTAGAAGTACACACGAGCCTGTAAGTTTTATCAGAAGACACAGTCCATTCCTACACATCTTATACACATCGTATCGCACTGCGGATTAACTATTATTATTACACACTATTATATATATATATATATATATATATATATATATATATATATATATATATATATATATATACATGAATAAATTCGGTCTTACCCTCAAGTACACACACACATACTGGCCACATGAAATGCAATGCAAAAGGTAATTAAAATGTCACACAACTTGCCAAAATCACCAGTTCAACATAATAGCAAAACAGTTCCCGACATAATATAACCAGCGACTACAGAATGACTATCGCTCACAGGCAACGCCTAATACTGCAACACGGCAATACATAATTACAAGATTCTACCGTAAATACTATTCAGGAAAGAGTTACTATAAGTCACATCACCAATCTAGTAATCCATAAATAATCCTGAACACCTGAAATAATCGGAAAGCAATGAACAAAAATGGCATTCATGAAATCCCAGCAGAACCGCTGACAAAAGGGAACCAAAACGTCCGGACAGGACGGCAGACATCACGTAGAATGATTTGCGCCAAAGGTTTCATATCCTCTTCCGCTTTTGGCCCAACTCGCCAAACGGGTTATTTAATCTACCAGCGTAGCCACTCTACAGCGTAATCAACAAAATATATTTCGGCGAATGTCTATCCTGTGACATCCACCCCCCTCCTCCCCCTTAAGAAAGAAAACGAAGTTTTCTTCCACCGGAGGAGTCACGACTACCCCCTTCGGAGTATGGACGCCCCGAATGCCGAGATAGCACCTCCTCATGTAGCTAAGGAATGCCAGAGTTGTCCAATACTATTGTCATCCATGCCTTCTCAATCACTAGACTAAATACAAGGAACATGTACAAATCCCCACCAGGTACTGGCAGTCGTGAAAAATAACAACGACTGACTAATCCTGGAGTAGTCTAAACATACTGCATGTTACACCAAATCTATATAACTAATTGTCAACAATCAAAGAACAAGTCATCGTATCAACAATCATCTGTCATAATATAGCTGTAGGTATAAGATCATATGATATATCTACACATTGCGTCCAACTTCATAGATATTGCCTTTATTGCAGCATAATAAATACATTATATATTATAATACATCATCATGAAATACCAATTCTAATAGTCATAATATATTCCTTACATATATTCTAATAAGTACTGTCTTCAGATGTTTCTGTCCCACAGACTATACATTGTACAGCATGACATAATATAGCATAAATATGTATTACAAGTCATTACATTATCATTACAAGATTACCACATCCTCATATTGATATCAGAATAGAACTGGGGGCGTGAATCAGACTCTAAGGTTCAGTTCACGTCAACCGAAAAACCTTACTAAACATGAACCCGAAACCTAACTCTCGCTATTGTTGAACTATTAACTGATGGTTCTGAAGCAATGACATATGCTTTAGCCTAACTGCATCACGCGCACCCCAACTATTCGCAAAAGTCACCCGTGCAACCTTGGTATTGTCTAGTAATGACAATACCTCGAACAATTTTACTGGCGCAACTCTATCAAACACTCTCCTGAGTGTGCGCCAACTCGCACTCAGGGGAACGTTACACACCCAAACTGTGCGATCATTATCTTTCGGACCCTCGTATACGTTCCTACTGCTCCTAACCATGTCATGTCATACCTGCCGCGAAACACGTCTGCGATGTACCTTCTGGTCGTCTCCCTTGGGAGTTTGGTGATGCTGAGCCTCTGCTCCAGCCGCACCCATGGCTTTATGAACTCTCCGTACATTGCCAACGATTAAATCGGCAGTAGGATCTTCGAGAACGAACGCGTTCACTCTACCTGTTATAAACGGAGTGTCCACATTGATACATGCTTGGGGGTAAGACTCTACTTTGCCCCTGAACGTGGTGCACTTTACAGTTTTGTCTGTAAGACAGGAGTCGTCGATGCACGATCGACGCACCCCAATTGTCGTGCACCCCGTGTCCCACAACACGGAGACTGGTTTCCTCTCCACTATGCCTTTGTTTAGATCCAACTTGCCAGTCTCATGGACTGCTGACAAACAAGGTGCCGCATGACCACATTGCATCACTATCCTCTCAATCTCGTGCAACAGAGGGCAACACCCGTCACAGTCCTCATCGTTGATTGTGTCCAACACAAACGCGGAATTCGCATGTTCAATCAGGGTAGTGCATACGTCAGCACAATGACCTTTGCCACCACAATTGGTACACAGCCGCTCTTTCTTCTTCTCCTCTCGTGTACTTTTGCTGGAGCCCTTCGATGACGAAGACCCCGCATCAGAGTCAGAAGGACGACTCTCTGAGGAACCACTCCTCTGCTTGTGATGTTTGGTTTTATACCAAAATCGGTCTTCGTCACGCGAGTCCTCAAAGCGTACCTGCTTTCGCGCTTGACGAACCTCTCCGTCGCTATAACTATCATATTGCCGGTTCTGCCACCTCGGCCATTCCTATGAGATCGAAAGTTCTCATAGCTACCTCTGCGTGGCTGGTAGGGACTGGAAGGCTTCTCATACTTCTGCTCTTGGCCCCTGTCTGACTGATTTCGCCAAGACTGGCGCTGAACTTTGCCGACACTGGCAACTAAGTCTTCTGTCAGACCCGACTTCTGAATAGGCTTGCCCGGATAGGCCAGGACATAATGGTGCCTCAATTGGGCCATGGACTCAATGTCCTTTGGTTGACGTTCCTGGAAAAACGCCACCAACTCACTAGAACACGAGGACAACACCTTGTCTCGTAGCACCAAGTCTAGCAAGCCACTATAGTCCTTCAAAATCCCCTCCATTTCGATCCATCTATTCAGCAGAAGTTTGATCTTCGAGATAAAATCCTCGAAGTCCTGGTCTGCACTTGGCATCGCGTTTTTAAAACGCGTTCGGTAGCCGTCAGCAGTCAGACTGAACTTACGGAGCAATCTCTCCTTCACTTTGTCGTAATCGGCCCTTTTCTCTAAAGGGAAACTATAAAAAGTCTGAATCGCGGGCCCCACTAGCAGTGTCGATAAAAGAGATGTCCACTGCTCCTTATCAGCCTTATAGGCCACACATACGGCCTCAAATCTTTCAAAGAAGAAATCTAAACTATCAATTTTATCATTGAAATTTGGTAGACGCAGCCTAGAAGGACGATGAGCTCCACCAGAAGTTGAGTTCTGACCACTCGCACCCACTTC
The DNA here is from genome assembly GCA_024509875.1 of Oreohelix idahoensis. NCBI lineage: Eukaryota > Metazoa > Mollusca > Gastropoda > Stylommatophora > Oreohelicidae > Oreohelix > Oreohelix idahoensis. The sequence goes on from JAMPIV010002318.1 coordinate 68,823, forward strand.
TAATTTCTTCAATTGTATTTCTCTATCCATCATTTTTTCTTCCAGAGCTATTCTCATTCTCTCCTTCTCCAACTCTGACTCTATCTTCTTTTCTTGCAATTCTCTCTCTTCTCTCATCTTCGTTTCTTGCAATTCGAACTCTCTATCTTCTCTCATCTTCTTTTCTTCCCATTCTCTATCTTCTCTCAACTTCTTTTCTTGCAACTCGAATTCTCTCTGTTTCCACTCACTTTCTTCTTTCATCTTCTTTTCCTGTAATTTAAATTCTTTCCTCTTTAGTTCTCGCTCTTCAGCTCGAACATCTCTTAGAGCATTCTGCTTCTCAATTTTTCTTTTTCGTCCTTCTCCTGTAAAGCTTTTTGGTTCTCAACTGAATAAAATTCAGTCTTGGCATAATGCAATAAATCTTTTCCTGTGAACCCGGCTTCCTTGCCCATCCGCATGAAACTATCAGTGTCCATGATGTACACTCAGAGTACTCACCTCCTGCTATAAATCTTTACAATGTAAGTACTCAACCGTATATATTCCGCTTATTAAGCAGATAAATTTCTGTTTATAATAATATTCAGTAATAACAGTAGTAAATAATGATATCACTTCTTCAATCTACACATATATATATATATGCATGAAAGTAAATATCACCACGTAGTTTATTGTATAAATATACTTCACCTTTACCTTATAGTATCAATAAAGTCTCACTTAGCCCCTTGGCTATGGTGTCACCACATATGAAAATTTGGTCTCTCTGACAACTTAATCTCTATAGTATCCTATATCAAACTTACAATAGTCGATAGTTGTATAATAACATTTTCCTGATACCTTGACACCACTGTATAAACTCAGTTCAAAATAGGTGTCGCTTCAAACTCCGTTACTGGCACCCACACTGGTGCTATATTCATATAACACTTCACTTCTAGCTAATCTTAATAATCTAAGTTATGCAAGTACTACAATGGCAAAATTAGCACTACATAGATAAAAGGAACACATACATCACATTACGAAAACAAAATTCCAGTCACGAGGAAAAAGATGATAGACCTAGAAGAGAAGAGGTAGATTAATATATACAATGCGTGACTGCACACGAACGAAAACAAGGGATACATGTAAACGTATTTACAAGATAGTAAGATGAGACAAGAGAAAACACCACTTAAACACCACAAAAGAATTACTAAATGTACACGACACTATAAATACACACACCACAAATACAGCTAACACCAACAGGGCTCGGAATGTTGAGCAGGGCAGTCGCAGGAAATCCCGTCTGCCAGACTCCACCACAAAACAAACACAGCCACCCCTAAAAGAATCGGTCTAATCCAATCTTTTCCACACGAGGCCAAGACTAGATTAAACTCACCACCCTTCCTCCCTTGAACACACCAATACACTATAACACTCAGAATCCACGAAAACCACACTCAACAATGAGTTGCTGGAAGCTAACTCCACCACCAAGCACTATCTTCACTCCAGTAAAAATAAACTATCAGTAAAATTATACTATAATGTATCACGATAAATAATTCAGATAAATTGCACACTACAAAGAAAACAGAGCAAGATCAGATTACACTAACAGTCAAAATACATACATACAACCTAAGTCATACTTGTAGAATAAGGAAAAGACAAAACAAAAGGAAAGAAAACAATAACAAACCAAGACGCAAATAAAAAAAAAAACAGCACTAAACTACTTAACAGGTCAAAGTATATGATAGCTAGTAACAGTAGGGAAGACAGAGGGAAAATTAAATTCACAGAGAAAAATAAGAAAATATCAATATCATATATTATACAAAAGCAGACAAACAATAACTTATATGAAGCTCCAACGACGCTTGAGTATGGAAAATCCGCAGCACTGACGATGAATGATGAACACAGAACAAACGAAACTCCACACTAGAAAACGTATAATCTACAAAAGACTCTCAGTCCAGGAATAACTTCACTGTCAATCTGAGTGTCAGGGTATAATACTTTCCTCGATGAATATCCCCAGATGAATATACTGTTCACTACGGTGCTCACACAACACTGTTCATAATATACACTGCAACGTCTACTTCTCCAAAGTTCAGCTGCACAGCTACCAATACCGGTCTATCCGTCAGATTCACGTATAAGTACGTTAGATACTCCAAGGATCTCAGCAGTCTGTAAGGTAACATCCACTGGACCCCGGCAAGTCGACAGGACACACTGCACAAAGGAATTCGCCCCTGGTCAGGCACTTCTGCGTTGTCAGGCACGTCACTGGCGTCGGCTTAGGAAGGTCACGTCAGAGACTTTCACCCCTGGGTGGGCACATCTGAGTAATAATGACAAGACCAGCAGTCCAACACGGTGACTTGAGGTACCTATCACTCTATCAACCTCCTATCAACTATACAATCATAACAATCATCTCCTTCCACCCTAATACCAAGGTTGACCAATCTATCTCCCATCTGACATCTGCACATGCCGTCTGGGCCCCTATCTAAATGGTACCAGCGCCCCAAGCTCCGCTGCTCTACCTGGATCACTGTCAACAACCACCAAAAAGACTTAGAGATACACCAAACTGACCATCCTGACGCATGCAGTAACACTAGCTTATCACTTTAATAATCGTACATAGACTTGCAAACATACCAAAGCAAACAACTTGAAACTCAACTAAACATTATTTCATCGGCGATAGACTGAAAACATACAGCAAAATAGCCATAACATCTGTGATGCTGAAAGTAGGTCAGCTACCGCAATCGAGCTCAAACTGAATGCAAGCAGTTCACTCCACTAACTGGCGAACACACTGACAAACCTACTGTCAAAAACTGACTGAAGTTGAAAACAATACCCGTACGCTGTGACCGTGACAACAAAACTGGGTTACATATCGTGACGCGTAACACTTGACCGCCTACGGTATAGAACTGACAGACTGACAAACATACTGACTTAACACTGGACACTGAACAGGCAGAGAATATAACTGAGCCCACAAGGCTGCAAACTTCTAATACTCTGTGTGTACAATTCTAGCCTATTTATGGCAAACACAGGCTCCACGGCCTTTTGCTATCAATAATATGACATCTAGATGTCAGCTAGCTGGGAATTAAATATCATCGAAATACAGGCCTCACGGCCAAAAGAATGGACGAGCCCGCAGCTGTCAGAACAACAACTGTTGATGTTGTTGGATCTAACCCTATATGTACTGTGGATTTAACACATGGCTCATTGTCTACAGATAGGACCAAAGCACACAATAGCTGACATTAATAACTAATAACACATGGAACAGGTACTGGCCTTTTAATGAATATAACACACACACACACAGAAGCCACACACGGCTATCAATACGCATGAAAATGCAATACACAAGGCCATTAAGAATGCTAAATTACTTGCCAAACACTGTAGCTCAATATAATAGCAAAAATAGTTACCGACGTAATCTAACCAGCAACTACACCCACTGACTATCGCTCACAATAAAGCAATACATAATTGTAAGATTCTACGCAAATACAATCCAGGAAAAACCCACTATAAGTCACATCACCAATCTAGTAATCCATAAATAATCCTGAACACCTGAAACAATCGAAAAGCAATGAACAAAAATAGCATTCATGAAATCCCAGCAGAACCGCTGACAAACGGGAACCAAAACGTCCGGAGAAAACGGCGGACATCACGTAGAATGATTTGCGCCAAAAGTTTCATATCCTCTTCCGCTTTTGGCCCAACTCGCCAAACGGGTTTTTAATCAACCAGCGTAGCCACTCTACAGCATAACCAACAAAATATATTTCGGCGAATGTCAATCCTGTGACAATGTGTAATATGTAATATACAATGTACTCGTCTTGTATTTTATGTAAAATATACCTGTTTTTCTGTAAAGTGAAAAGAAATAAAAATAACAGTTAAAAAATAAAACAGAATTGCAAGTATTAAAGTTGTGTAGTTGCGAGGGCTATTTGAGAGTTCATTCTGGCGAACAGGCAACTGACCGTGGTTGGTTTAATTGTATGGTTCAAAGTGAATCTTATAGACAGTTAACAACGTGTCAGTAGGGAACATAGACATAGGCGGAAATCTCCACCCCTGGCGGTTTAGGCCAGTCTTTCCAAAATACGCCATAATAAAACCTACTAACATATAGAGACAAGCAGACAGAGTAGGAAAAGAAATGTCTACTATGGAATACAACAAATTATAGAATGAAGAGTTTTCAAGGACAACATAACAGTTCTCGACAAGAATGGTTCTGCTGCTATCAGACGGTTTGAAGTACTAACGTTACTACGCCGCTAGTGTGAGAGAACAGCATTAACACTGACCGCCTACATTGGACGCGTTATGTGGAGAAGTGTACTCATCACCAAAAAGATGTGACGGAAACCACGGCGACAGGACTCAACTAGAGTTAAGTTCTTGTAACAAAAAAAAGGCACCAGCAAACGGACTTTTATAACTCCGCTATCAATCCGTGACAATCGGGATCAAAAACGTTAACAAAGAAGATGTCATTAATTTCTTTTTATTACTATTTCTCGGTGGTCGCTTATCTTCAAAACAGCGCGTTATTTTCAACCATTAACAATATGCCTGGATCTGTCGGTTATATCAGTACGTGTTTTTATAAAGTGTGATATGTATTCTTATTATGTATGATTCATTCATTCATGTGCCTGGACCTGTCGGTTATATCAAACACACGTGAGATGATAGATTTTGATATAGTGGCTGTCTCTGAAAGCGAAAAGAATTCTTCTCTCTCTCACCTATCTTCTACAACAGTTGTTACAGCGTCAGACAGACTACACCAATATACATATTACGTATATTTCTATCACTCACAGGCACGCACATACACGTGACGACAGGTAAACACACAGACGTGGGAAAACTATAACAATGATATATATATTATCTAGAACGAGCTGACCAAACACGATTATTAAGTTCAAGAGCGATTTTAATATCAGGAAAAATCGGCTCACAACATCAAAGAAAGTACATCAAGGAAAATACATATACACATAGTCATAAAAATTCAAGGAAATGTTGCAAGGATGATAGCCCCGTTATAGTGTTAACTCTAGGTTTAGCCCGGCCCCGTTAAGAGAACAGATGATGGCGCCCGAGTCACAGATACATAGGGTTTGAGTCTAAGAGTTTTTCTTTGTTTTATCTCGTAATTATATGCACAGAGTTTGAAAAAAATCTGATTTAACCTAAGACAAAAACACAAGAACTCTAGCCTTAGCAACAAATTATGCAGATTGGAAAAAAAAATTAGGACAGCAACAGGGTGTCAAAGATATAATAGTGAAAATATCACTCAGACCAGCGTACACTCATTCATTCCGCCATGGCTTCTCATTCAGGTACTCACGACTTTGCTCGCTGCCTCTTGGAACACACTGATTTTAGATTTTCACACAGACTCAAAAAAATGCAGTCTTCTGCCAAGAAGTCCCCAGTTCCAAAAGACGTATTTAACTCGGAGTCTCCGGGAACGACTACTTGGGTGTGCAAATTTGTTCAAATGTCTGATTAAGTCACCTAACAATTATTCCAGGCGCGGGAGTTAGCAGAGCACAGTGTCAATAGCGTAGGTTTCTAGAAATGATGAATGTCAGGTCGGTGCCTTCCCTCAGTATAGGATTCACTTTAGTCACACCACAGATTTGTCCACAAATAATATATATAGAGATAGTCGGGAAATGTTAGTTAATATTCACGCCACCAGGCAGAAAAATTACGTAGAGTTTCTAGAAGAAATTAAGTGCTGGCTCCAAGGTCCAGTATTTATCATTACAGTCTTTGAAAACCCGTTATTGGGATATTAGTATTTCTGTCTAACTTGCACCGTCAGATCAGTGTTACTTGAGAAAACCCACGTGGTTCAAAATAAGGACTGTCTATTTCTTCACAAGTATGGAAACTACTACTAGGTGCTGGTAAAGTTAGGGTCACCCCAAAACTTTCACTGTGTGGAGGAAAAATAACACATATAATATAATAAACAGAATCTGTACTGGTTATAACTTACATTTAAACTTGCAAGCAGAGAGCTTTGCTTATCATTTAAACTTCCCGTGACGTAAGTTATATTTAAAAATCAGCAATCCTCATGAATTAGGAACACGTGCGTATTCCGTCACCATTCATGAGGCTCGATTCTAGAGTTTATACGTTAGTTTAGAAAAATACACTCGACTGAGTATTAGCAGTTAAATTAAATTCATAAATAGCTACAATTGCCGTTATAAGCTAGAAATTTTAATTTTATTCTGCTTTCCACTGAATGCTTCCCTAGAAAATATAATAGCCTACCACTTTATTTCTCTTCTGCGCTAAAGAAATAGATTAAAATGAATTAAGCGATTTAACACTTTAACACTCACAAAATCTATATATCTATCATATTAATTACCTCAACCACAGAATTACAGGTAGTCGCACAACTTAAGAATAAAAATGCTGAAAATATTTCTGGAAGTCTAGAAGTTCGACAAATTGCCGAAACAAACTGAGATCTTCGCTAACAGCTATTCTGTTTACGAGCGACCTATCTACTGTGGAGTCTATGAGCGAGAATGAAATTAAAGTTTCAAACTTGGCCAATATCTTAAAATCAGACAAAGGGCCCAAACTTATTTCGCCAAGCGAAATTATCTCCCCTACTCCCAACATTTACGTCCGCTTAACGCGTGTCGTAACTGTCACCTACTGACCACGATGTACGCGTGTCAGTTTCAAATCCCAGACAGCCTGACTCCATTGCAGGGCAGTTTTCACACTACAGCTGACCATGGCCCAAGTGAGCGCCGTGTCAGTTTGGGATTTTCCAGACAAATGTCTGGATACTGACCGGTGCAGATGTAAAGTATCACACCTCACCGGGACTTATGCCGAGAAGAAGCTCGCGCGCTCGGTGAGAATGTAGACGATTTGCTACGTCCTGTGTTCAGCGAACCGACTTATCACGCCTTCTGACGCCCTGCAGCCCTGACATCTACGTAATATCGTCCTAGCGCGATTCTCAGTTTTGAGAAGGGAAAACAGGTAGAGTTTGCGAATTATATGAAAATAATATTCGCAAAACGAATGGATGAAAAATATACAGGAAAAATGAAATACAGAGATAATAAAAGAGAGAATTTGGGTGAAAGAATAGGAAGAAGATGTAGGAAATTAAATGAATATAAACCCTACGTGACAGAGCCTCCCCCCTTTAAGATATGGAAGCACTCCATGTCTACGTTATGGAGTTTAATTTCCTATAACCGTAGCTTCGGGGTGTCTGTCTTCTTCCCTCTCATCTTCCCCCTCCATCTCTGTCCAATTCCTACTCAAGTCCACTCCTCAAAGTTTCCTTCCCCTGGAATGTCTCATATGCGCGCTTGAAAGAGCGTCGCCGCTTCTGACATTTTTGAAAGATTTCCTGTGATAGCGGTGGAATATCCCTGCCACTATCGTCATCTTCGTCAGTTTTGGCGATCGTCAGGAGATGGTCGGAGGTTGGCACTGGTTTTTCCAAGTATCTCTTTAAGAGATTTAAATGGAAAACCTTCTCCTTTCCTTCAATAGAGATCTGGTAGTTAGCCTTAGAAATCTTTTTCAGGACGGTAAACGGCCCTTGCCATCCGATCTTCAGTTGGTTGTTCTCGGTAGGGAGCAACACCAAAACTTTCTCTCCTGCTTCCAGTTCTCTCTCTTCCGCGACTTTCCTGTATCGGTTAGCGTGCTTGGTGCGTGCTCGCTTAAAGTTAGTCGTTGCTAGGTCCCACCCTAGTTTCAACCGTTCCTTTAAAACCGACACATATTTACTGGCTGAGACAACTGTCTCATCAGCCTTCTCGTCTGTCAGAGACTGAAGTAAGGCTTCAAGCGGGCCCTTAATGGGTCTGCCGAATAAGAGTGTAGCTGGCGGAAATCCTGTGGAAGTATGAGGAGATTCTCTGTAGCCAAATAATGCTGCAGGAATACAGAGATCCCAATCTTCAGGTTTCACTTGTGCCAGCTTACTTAGCATCATGGTGAGGTTTCCATTAGCACGTTCCACGAGCCCATTTCCGGCCGGAGTATATGGCTTAGTGTGGATGTGCTGGGTCCTCAAGATCTTAACGATCTCATCCATCAACAGGTTTCGGTATGGAGATCCATTATCCGTCAACACTTGCTGAGGGAATCCCAACCGAGAGAAAATCTGCACGAGGGCTTCTGCGACATGCTTGGCATCTGCGCATGTTAGCGGGATAGCTTCTGCCCATAAAGTGCATGTATCGACTAAGGTCAGGATAAACCTGTTCCTTCTTTTAGTCCTTTCGAAAGGCCCTAAAATGTCGATCACAACCCGTTCGAATGGTGTTCCCATTATTGGCATTTCACCCATGTGGACTGGGGGTGTCCGTTGCTTGGGTGGTACACGTTGGCACTGGGCACAGGATTTGACATATCTGATAATATCAGTATTTACTCCTGGCCACCAATAATGAGTGGTTATACGTTGGTTTGTGGCGTTCTGTCCCATATGTCCGCTAAAGGGAAGAGAGTGCCCCATTTCTAGGATTTGGCTTCTGTACTGTTTCGGTACTAGGAGCTGGTTGTAACCTTGGTCAGGCTTGCCCGTTCTCCGATAAAGTACGCCATCCTCAGAAAAAATGTCCCCGTGCTGTTTGGGTTCCTTAGCCATGGGCAGTTTCCTAAAGCAGGGTGCCAAAGTAGGGTCCTTGTATTGCGCTTCTTTAAGTTCCATAGGTAACAAATTTGGCGCAGGCTCCCGTTCCTTCTTGGTTTGCCCTCTTGTAGTTACTGCTGCCACAATCGGCTCTTCCGGTTTCCCAATACACACGTATCTCCCGCCAAGTATGACTGGGTAGATGGGATCATCCATAACAGCCGCTTTGATCACACCTCTGACAAAGTCAGAGTGTATCTCCACCAATGCGATGGGAAGCGCTGTAGGTGCATCACTCTTACGAACTCCACAAAGTTTGACGGTCTCTCCTGTCTCTTGACCGGGTTTAACCAGGTTTCTGGCAACAATGCAATCGTAAGAAAGCCCCGTGTCAAATAAGCAAGAAGTTTGAGAACCGTTCAAAATAACAGTACCTCGCGTTGAGGGTCTATCCCCAACAGGTTGGGAATCACTGTCAATAATTCCGCCTTGCGAGACTGTCAATAAGCATCCGATGCGTTTAGGCTCGGTGTGCTCGGTCTGATCATATGTCCCGTGCTCAGGGGTTCTCCCTTTGCCACCTTGTCCTTTCTGGCTACGCTGCCATGTAGGGCGGTCGGGTTGATCAGACTGTTTGGGGTGGTTGGGGTACTTGTTCTTGTAGAACTTGGATTTTTCAGGAGGGGGGTTTTGAGGTCCAGTTTCTCTGTGGTTGTTTTGGTTAGAAGCCTGAGAAGATTGCTCTAGGTTATGTTTTCGAAAATGCTCCTCTGTCGGTTTCCGCTTTGTGGCCGGTAGTTCAGCCAGCGCATTGTGATAACGCTCAGACTTTTCCAAAATGTCTTCAAGTTTTTCTGCCCCCTGCTCAGCGAGAAATCTCCGGGTATCAGCAGACAAAGTGTTCTTTATTTGTTCAGTTAGAACAAGTTCCTCAAGACCTTCATAGGTAGAGGGGAGCTGCGAAAGCTCAAGGCACTTTGTTAGATATCCCTTAAGACGAGATGAGAACTGGTGAAAAGTTTCAGAATTCTCTTTCCGGCTGTTGCGAAACAGTTGCAAAAACTTGCGAGCGTTCATTTCAAAGCGCTCCAGTAACGCTTTCTTCAACACATCGTAGTCGTCTTGTTGGCTACTTTCCAGCTTAGAATAAACATCATAAGCAGAACCTTTTAGGGCCTGGGAAAGTTTCATATTCCAACGCGACCTCTCTAACCCGTACAGAGTTGCAATTTTCTCAAATTTTTCTAACCATGTGTCAATCTTCTCATTTGGACAAGGAAAAGATTCAAGAGTGAAAGACATAGCATTTAGTTGAAGAGATTGAGTGTTAGCAGGGTCAGTTAAGGAAGAATGAGGAGAAGACTCTCCATTGCTGGAGGTAGAGGCAGCACCACGACTTTGGAACTCTAGAGCTTTAAGAGCCGACTCATGCTGTCTCTCCTTCTCTCTTTCCTCATGCTGTCTCTCCTTCTCTTTCTCCTCACGCTGTCTCTCCTTCTCTCTTTCCTCATGCTGTCTCTCCTTCCCTCTTTCCTCATGCTGTCTCTCCTTCTCTCGTTCGTTCGCCCTGCGAATTTCCATTTCTTCATCCATCTTCTTCTGCTGTAAAGCTTCAGCTGCTTTCCTCTCCGCATCATATCTCTCCAGTTCGTCTCTGACAAAAGCTTTCGCTTCCTCTCCTTCCAGTCCCTCCTCTCTCGCTTCGTCCCTGAGGAGTTGTCTAAGCTTTGCCCTCTCGGCCATATTATGTCAGTGACTGAGACACGTGGAGATAGAAAATAGGAAAAAGAATAACCTGGTTCCTACCACTTACGAGAAAAAAAAAAATTCAAAAGATGATATCCTTAACCCTGGGATACCTCCTCCAAAGTAAAGTCTAACTATCGCTGCTATTATCGGCAATAAAGCACTTAATGCAAAACACGACTACGCCAACTAAATGGTAGTTAAGATTACAACTGAAAAATAAGTTGCTACAGTGGAAAAGCAAAAGAATATTGCAAAAATTAAAGAGAAAAATAATCCCTTAATTTTTAAAAATCCACTATAAGTTCGCCCCTGAAGTCAGATCGGGTAAGGGAGGGAATTAATCTGGACAAAAAGTCCGAAACACACTCCTTAACTTAGTTCAAACGCCGTTCTGCCTCAGTACCCAGTGAATGTTATACACTCACCACTTTACCAGCATTTAGTATTACAATCAGCAGTTAACATATATCCCGACAAAATCAACCTGTAACCAAAATGTATATTATTCAAAGATGCTGTGGAAAAAAAAACTTATTAGTTTGTGTGGTCAGCACGCCCGTAAACAGATCGCTAGTCTAGGGGGTAATTATTTTTAAAAGATACACAGTCACAAGACATCACACTCTTACTCTATATCAGAATACAGAATCTTAAGTTCAAAATCCAGATAGACGAGTCCACGTTTGTCGTACTCGTCTTCCTATTCTAAGTTCAAAGACCGGAAACGAGTCCCCCATTTGTCGTAGATTTCCGATAGGAGAATTAAGACTAGGTTTGGTCCCTTCTGAATAGGTTTGAATAGGTGATAGACTCAGTGAGAGTTAGTGAAAGGTAATAGAATTTCCACACACGTGAGATGATAGATTTTGATATAGTGGCTGTCTCTGAAAGCGAAAAGAATTCTTCTCTCTCTCACCTATCTTCTACAACAGTTGTTACAGCGTCAGACAGACTACACCAATATACATATTACGTATATTTCTATCACTCACAGGCACGCACATACACGTGACGACAGGTAAACACACAGACGTGGGAAAACTATAACAATGATATATATATTATCTAGAACGAGCTGACCAAACACGATTATTAAGTTCAAGAGCGATTTTAATATCAGGAAAAATCGGCTCACAACATCAAAGAAAGTACATCAAGGAAAATACATATACACATAGTCATAAAAATTCAAGGAAATGTTGCAAGGATGATAGCCCCGTTATAGTGTTAACTCTAGGTTTAGCCCGGCCCCGTTAAGAGAACAGATGATGGCGCCCGAGTCACAGATACATAGGGTTTGAGTCTAAGAGTTTTTCTTTGTTTTATCTCGTAATTATATGCACAGAGTTTGAAAAAAATCTGATTTAACCTAAGACAAAAACACAAGAACTCTAGCCTTAGCAACAAATTATGCAGATTGGAAAAAAAATTAGGACAGCAACAGGGTGTCAAAGATATAATAGTGAAAATATCACTCAGACCAGCGTACACTCATTCATTCCGCCATGGCCGCTCATACAGGTACTCACGACTTTGCTCGCTGCCTCTTGGAACACACTGATTTTAGATTTTCACACAGACTCAAAAAAAATGCAGTCTTCTGCCAAGAAGTCCCCAGTTCCAAAAGACGTATTTAACTCGGAGTCTCCGGGAACGACTACTTGGGTGTGCAAATTTGTTCAAATGTCTGATTAAGTCACCTAACAATTATTCCAGGCGCGGGAGTTAGCAGAGCACAGTGTCAATAGCGTAGGTTTCTAGAAATGATGAATGTCAGGTCGGTGCCTTCCCTCAGTATAGGATTCACTTTAGTCACACCACAGATTTGTCCACAAATAATATATATAGATAGTCGGGAAATGTTAGTTAATACTTGAAGTATCTCGCGCCACCAGGCAGAAAAATTACGTAGAGTTTCTAGAAGAAATTAAGTGCTGGCTCCAAGGTCCAGTATTTATCATTACAGTCTTTGAAAACCCGTTATTGGGATATTAGTATTTCTGTCTAACTTGCACCGTCAGATCAGTGTTACTTGAGAAAACCCACGTGGTTCAAAATAAGGACTGTCTATTTCTTCACAAGTATGGAAACTACTACTAGGTGCTGGTAAAGTTAGGGTCACCCCAAAACTTTCACTGTGTGGAGGAAAAATAACACATATAATATAATAAACAGAATCTGTACTGGTTATAACTTACATTTAAACTTGCAAGCAGAGAGCTTTGCTTATCATTTAAACTTCCCGTGACGTAAGTTATATTTAAAAATCAGCAATCCTCATGAATTAGGAACACGTGCGTATTCCGTCACCATTCATGAGGCTCGATTCTAGAGTTTATACGTTAGTTTAGAAAAATACACTCGACTGAGTATTAGCAGTTAAATTAAATTCATAAATAGCTACAATTGCCGTTATAAGCTAGAAATTAAATTTTAGTCTGCTTTCCACTGAATGCTTCCCTAGAAAATATAATAGCCTACCACTTTATTTCTCTTCTGCGCTAAAGAAATAGATTAAAATGAATTAAGCGATTTAACACTTTAACACTCACAAAATCTATATATCTATCATATTAATTACCTCAACCACAGAATTACAGGTAGTCGCACAACTTAAGAATAAAAATGCTGAAAATATTTCTGGAAGTCTAGAAGTTCGACAAATTGCCGAAACAAACTGAGATCTTCGCTAACAGCTATTCTGTTTACGAGCGACCTATCTACTGTGGAGTCTATGAGCGAGAATGAAATTAAAGTTTCAAACTTGGCCAATATCTTAAAATCAGACAAAGGGCCCAAACTTATTTCGCCAAGCGAAATTATCTCCCCTACTCCCAACATTTACGTCCGCTTAACGCGTGTCGTAACTGTCACCTACTGACCACGATGTACGCGTGTCAGTTTCAAATCCCAGACAGCCTGACTCCATTGCAGGGCAGTTTTCACACTACAGCTGACCATGGCCCACCGTGAGCGCCGTGTCAGTTTGGGATTTTCCAGACAAATGTCTGGATACTGACCGGTGCAGATGTAAAGTATCACACCTCACCGGGACTTATGCCGAGAAGAAGCTCGCGCGCTCGGTGAGAATGTAGACGATTTGCTACGTCCTGTGTTCAGCGAACCGACTTATCACGCCTTCTGACGCCCTGCAGCCCTGACATCTACGTAATATCGTCCTAGCGCGATTCTCAGTTTTGAGAAAGAAACAGGTAAAGTTTGCGAATTATATGAAAATAATATTCGCAAAACGAATGGATGAAAAATATACAGGAAAAATGAAATACAGAGATAATAAAAGAGAGAATTTGGGTGAACGAATAGGAAGAAGATGTAGGAAATTAAATGAATATAAACCCTACGTGACATATAGCAATGTGTAAATATAGACAGCCATGGTGAAATGTTAATCTGTTCTGCTTTCATTGTGTCTGTTGTCACAACCTGCATCCTATCTCATCATATGTAACATGGTCCTTCAGTTATCAAATGCCAAGCCCTTCTGGTCTGTGCCAACTGTCCAGGTTATCTCCCTGTCCAATTTCATTTTTAAGCTGATTTCGTGTTGGTTTTATTATTGCTGGTTACCTTCCTAGTAATTAGTTATAATTAGTTTTCTTGTTGTAATTGGAGGTGAGAGTGTAGCAAGGAGATAAGTGTTCACGACACCGACATGGGCATCAAGTGAACACTTTTTGTGTTACGAGAAATAAGACACAATGAAACTATGATAGGTAACTATATACAGAGCGATCCAACAGGGGGCAATTTGATCATCAGAAGTGACCACCTGTCGGTCAGGTTTTTGGCGCCTTAATCTACTTTACGCTCTAAGGGGGGCGGGCCCACTTGGGTCATGACCTCCTGTTATCGTCTGCAGAGAATTACACCCACTCTACCTTGGTTGCAGCTTTCAACATCATTCCTGTGTTCTGCCAGCTAGAGACAATTGTGAAAATAACCCGTATGTTGAAAACAAATTATTCTCCCGAGTTCCATAGCCCTCTGCGATTGTTCCACATCCAGCACGATACCCTTTCCGCAGTTTCACAGATCATACACTGCGGCAGCCACGTGACCTCTCGCACCTACTTCAACAGTAATGACACTTGTAGTGAACCCATAGTGTCACAAGTCCGTGACCAGATCATTATACTTGGACACTTTGCTCCTCCAATCTGGATTCAAGTGGCACGGTCAGCTCAATCATTATTATCTGAGGGATGATGAAGAATGCAGCACTATATCTGGCCGTCTTCCAGATCTTCTTATACTCTCTGGATATGCCCCTAGCCAGCTCCCAGTCATTTGCACAGTCAAGAATACAATGTAAACTGCTACTTGGTCTACTTGGCTTGGGATTTGCTGTTTTCCTACTCTCAGAAATTATGTATTTGAGGTACTCGGAATTCCGCCTAGGCCGGTCCCAGGCCCGGCTGAAAAAGGAGGAGGGCGGCCTTCAAGGACGCCGTAAGGAGGCAGCCCCTCCACCATGCAAAGGCACAACAGGCCAATCCCCTGTTTGCTTTAAACTATGATTACGAGTAATATAAGAGAGAAAACCGGACTGATTCTAAATGCGACGAACTGGAACGGACTACGGACTACGACTTATGGAACTTGGACGGCAAGAAGTATAAATGGGAAAGAAGAGGAGCTGGTGGAAGAGATGAGGAAAGCAAAACTAGAAATCCTTGCTATTACGGAATTAAAGAAAAAGGGACAAGGAGTCATGGATCTCGATGGCAACACGCTGCTATACAGTGGTGTACCCACATCTGAAAGAGCTAAAGGGGGCATGGGTTGCATTGTGGCCAAAAACCAGAAAGATAGTATCAAGGGATGGAACTTTGTCTCGGAGCGCATTATGGTTGTAAAACTAAAAGAAGGAGAAATCAGTCAACCTGGTCATAGTGTGTGGGCCAAATGAGGATGAGAGAGCAGAGGTCAAGGAGGAATTCTTTGAGCTGCTTCAAAGGACAGTGGATGACTGTCTAGATGAAATTATCATGCTCGAAGATTTTAATGCCAGAGTTAGAAATGACCATGCTAGATGGGGTGGAGTTATCGGAAGATATGGAGAAGATACTTTCAATGACAATGGAAAGCGACTCCTTAGATTCTGCAGTGAGCAGAATCTGATCATTACCAAAAAAAAAGTTCCCCCATAAGCGCATACATGCATACACTAGATGTGAACCAACACAGAATGAGAAGTCAGTGATCGACTATGCCATTGTTAGGAGGAACTCATTCAAATATGTCCTGGATTCTAGAGTCTGGAGGGGGCCAGAGATTGGAAGTGATCACTACCTGCTTACAATCAAAAGAACAACTGAAAGAGTTGCTCAGCCTAGGAACTGCCCACCATCACGCAAGAAACCAAATAAACGAACGGGAGAAATGAGCATTAGGACCTACAAGCTGAGAGAGCCAGAAATTAAAATCAGATATCAGGAGCTTATTAATACAGCAATGAGAAACACAGAAGAACAACCGGATGACTTGAAAACCCTGTGGCGTAAATTCAAGGACATCATAAAGAAAGCATGTGGTGAAGTCCGACTTGGGAACAAGAGAAAGAGGACACCTTGGTGGACAGAGGAAGTCAAAGAGAAAATAAGAGAGAAGAAAATGGCATTGAAACAATACTTAGGAGCTAAAAACACAGCAGGACAAATACAGAAATATAGAGAATATGTGATACTCTGAACAGAAGCAAAGAACAAGGTGCTAGCAGCAAAACAGAAGTCCTGGGAAGAATTTGGAGAAAAGCTAGAAAAAGATGCGCAAGAAAACCAGAAATTGTTCTATAAGACCCTAAAGAACATGAGGAAGGAAAAACAATGCCCTCTCAAATTTATAAAGGACAAGCAAGGCAAATTGCTTACTGTAGGAAGTAATGGAAAGATGGAAAGAATATTTCTCAGAACTCCTTGATGGTGAGCAAGGTCAAGCATCAGAAATGATAACCACTAGCACAGAAGAAGAAACAAATGGTGATAAATATGACATAAAGATGGAAGAACTGAAGGCAGCACTGGCGAAAATCAAGATTCAGGAGTACTAAAGTGATACCCCTTATCAACCACTCTATTTTTAACAGTTATAGACTGGGTGATGCGCCAGACAACAGAGGGCAATACAAGAGGAATAAGATGGACTACATTGTCTACATTGGAAGATCTGGAATATGCAGATGACATTGCACTGACAGCACATTCACATCAACACATCCAGGAAAAAACGGATAGACTTAATAAGTTTAGCCAGCAGGTGGGCTTGAACATCAATTTAAAGAAGTCAGAGGTCATGACGCTCAATGTGAGCAACCCTGAGCCCATATCAGTAAGGAATCAGCAACTGGTACAGACAGGCACCTTCACATACCTAGGACGTATAGTAACACCAGACGGCGGGGCAGGCAAAGACATCAACATCAGAATGAACAAAGCAAGGACAGCCTTTTTATAGCCTAAACAACATCTGGAAGTCCTCTCAATACAGCACAAGCACAAAATTAAGATTATATCAGAGCTGTGTGGTTTCTGTGCTTCTCTATGGTGCGGAATGCTGGAGAGTTACAGAGAAGGAAATGTCGAAATTGTCCTCCTTTCACAACATGCCTAAGAAAAATTCACCGAATCTTTTTAGCCGAATACCATCACCAACCAAAATCTGCTTACTCAGAGCAAGCAAGAGAACATGCACACCATCATAGCTGGCAGACGCTGGAGCTGGGTTGGCCATGTCCTCAGAAGAGACCCCGATGCCATCACAAGAACAGCTATGCTTTGGACCCCAGAAGGAAAACGAAAGAGAGGCCGACCAAAAACAACCTGGCGGAGGACTGTGGAAACTGAGATGCATCAAATTAACCAGAGTTGGGGCACTGTACGAAGGATGGCCACTGACCGAGCAAAGTGGAATCAATTTGTAGTTGCCCGTCCAAGACGCCACTAGGCGTGATGGCCATTGACTGCTTTGACGGTCGGAGGCTAAGGATCAAAGAAGAAGATCATATATGGGAAACAACACAATTAATGTCTAACTTTCAACCACAGTTGCAGCCCTTAGATGTAACCGATGTACAAACGGTGAGAATTATGGATTTTGAGATTATATATATATATATATATATATATATATATATATATAGATATATATATATATATATATATATATATATATATATATATATATATATATATATATATATAGCCAGGAGTGGAATTGAGAGCGAGCTCTTAATATCTGACCAAATGCTCCTAAGGCGTGCGTAACACATAGCGTCTGACAACAAAAGTCCAACTCATGGCCTTCTCGTGGCGACACAGTTTAATACTAACAGGAGAAGGGGCGAAGGTCGAGTGTCTGGCGCCTTAAAACCAGATTGCTCCAGGTACATTTTTATATGTACCTGCAAGGATACTTAAAGAGGAGATGGGTACCGCCAAGCAAACCTCTTGCCCACTGAAATGCTATGACTGAAGGTTAACTCAGTAATAATATGCCGGATCGGCCGAGGCCCGGATTAACAACGACCGCGCTCTCATTGCCTCTTGATAGTGATAAGTCAACGAATGGGGTACAAACACTTGCTTTGAAACTTCCTAGAGAAAGTTTTATTGATGGAACTTGGAATGTACGCACGCTATATGCGTGTGGAAAAGTCAGAGAACTAACACATGAACTTGTTAGATACTCGTGGAACATCCTGGTCATAGCAGAAGTCAGATGGACAGGATTAGGTGAATCAATAATGGATGATGATCACTAAATTTGGTTTAGTGGAGATGAGTCCAAACATCAGCATGGAGTAGGTTTTATTGTACATAAAGATAGATTGAACTCTGTCATCAGCTGCACCCCAATAAATAGCAGGCTTATCACCATACGTATTGCTGCACACCCAAAGAACATCTCCATAATACAGGTATATGCCCCCACTACTGACTATGAGGATGATGCAATTGATACATTTTATGAAAATCTGGATGAAACAATTAAGAAAATTCCAAAGAAAGATTTTCTCATCATGCTAGGTGATTGGAATGATAAAATAAGGACTGATGCATACGGTCAGTGGGCTGGCACAGTGGGGAAATTTGGGACAGGAGAAACCAACGATCCAGGACTAAGGCTACTAAAATTTGCCAGCAACTATAAACTAACCCTTGCAAATACATTATTTCCTCATAAGTTATCAAAAAGAACAACGTGGCATGCCCCGAAAACTGAGATACATGGCCAAATTGATTTTATTCTTGTATCCAAAAGATTCAAGTCCAGTATTAATAAAGCCAAGATTAGGACTTTTCCTCTCGCCGACATTGGTAGTGATCACGACGTGGCATTGATGACGCTCAAGCTTAAGCTCAAAAATAATCAAAACAGATGTTCTGAGTTAAGATTCAATTTAGACAAACTAAAAGATACAGAAATCGCGGGAATCTTTGAGGCAACTGTTGAAGCAAAATTCGCAGCTATCAACTTTTTGGAGGATGAAATCAACTCAATCACAGAGAACATGAAAGACGTGCTCATATTATCAGCAACATAAATACTTGGTAGAAGAAAGAAAATAAACAAACCATGGGTTACAGATGACATTCTGAAGTTATGTGATACACGGCGGGAAATGAAAAAGGTTAAGAAAGAGGTTCCTGAAGCTGCATGGCAATACAGTATGGTGAATCAAAATATTAGAAAGAAAATGAAACAGGCCAAAGAAAAATGGGTAGCTGATAAATGTGAGTCCATTAATACGGGGCTAATAAAAGGTAACAGCAAGGCAGATTTTGACGCATCAAAACTATCAAAACCCCAACATCCCAGAATAACTGTCATAGAAGATAGCAATGGGGCTCTGCTCAATGAAAAAACAGCTGTAATGAGAAGGTGGACAGAATATTGTAAAGAATTATATAACTGTAAACTTGACAATAGCAAGATTTAGAAAGAACAGAAGATGTGTAGATCGTATATTTACCATCAGGAACATTATAGAGCAGTGCTCAGAATGGCAAAGGCAGCTGTACATTAATTTCGTTGATTTTGAAAAGGCCTTTGACAGTATACATAGGGACAGTTTATGGAAAATACTGCGGGCTTATGGAATTCCAAACTGCATAGTGTCAATCATGAAAAGAATCTATGCCAACTTTACGTGTAGCATTGGGCAGAGCAACCTAACCTTTGAAGTGAAGACAGGAGTACGACAGGGATGCCCCTTATCAACCACTCTATTTTTAACAGTCATAGACTGTGTGATGCACCAGACAACAGAGAGCAATCCAAGAGGAATAAGATGGACTACATTTTCTATATTAGAAGATCTGGAATATGCAGATGACATTGCACTGCTAGCACATTCACATCAACACATCCAGAAAAAAACGGATAGACTTAATAAGTATAGCCAGCAGGTGGGCTTGAACATCAACCTAAAGAAGACAGAGGTCATGATGCTCAATGTGAGCATCCCTGAGCCCATATCAGTAAGGAATCAGCAACTGGAACAGACAGATGCCTTCACATACCTAGGATGCACAGTAACACCAGACGGCGGAGCAAGCAAAGACACCAACAACAGAATGAACAAAGCAAGAACGGCCTTTTTTAGTCTAAACAACATCTGGAAGTCCTCTCAGTACAGCACAAGCACAAAATTAGGATTATACCAGAGCTGTGTGCTTTCTGTGCTTCTCTATGGCGCGGAATGCTGGAGAGTTACAGAGAAGGAAATGTCGAAATTGTTCTCTTTTTACACAACATGCATAAGAAAAATTCTCCGAATCTTTTGGCCGAATACCATCACCAACCAAGATCTGCTTACTCGGAGCAAGCAAGAGGACATGCACACCATCATAGCTGGCAGACGCTGGAGCTGGGTTGGCCATGTCCTCAGAAGAGACCCCGATGCCATCACAAGAACAGCTATGCTATGGACCCCTGAAGGAAAACGAACGAGAGGCCAACCAAAAACAACTTGGCGGAGGACTGTGGATACTGAGATGCATCAAATGAACCAGAGTTGGGGCACTGTACGAAGGATGGCCGCCGACCGATCAAAGTGGAATCAATTTGTTGTTGCCCTACAAGACGCCACCAGGCGTGATGGCCACTGACTATTTTGACGGTCGGCGGCTAAGGATCAAAGAAGAAGAAGAAGAAACTTGACAATGACTATAGCATATAGTTATATATGTATATAACATTGTGCGACAACAGGGAACTCGGAAATACAGCAATATTACGGGAAGAAGTGGAAGAGGATATATGTTCGATGAAAGCAGGGAAGTTACTGGGTGTGGATAATATCCCAGCAGAGCTCTTGAAATATGGAGGACCATACATAGTAAAAATCATGACAATAATTTGCCAGAAGATATGGAGTACAAAAAAATATCCAAAAGAGTGGACGCAGTCATTAGTAATACCGCTTCCAAAGAAAGGAAATCTAAAAATGTGCAAGAACTACAGAACCATTAGCCTTATTAGTCATCCAAGTAAGGTAATGTTAAGGATACTTTTGAATAGAATATAACAGAAATCAGAAGAAATCTTGTCCGAGGAACAGGCTGGCTTTAGACCAAAAAGAAGTACCTCAGAACAAATCTTCAATATTAGATTACTGATCGAAAAACATACCCAGCATCAACGCGATTTATACCATAACTTCATCGATTTCACAAAAGCCTTCGATCGAGTCTGGCATGAAGGCTTATGGCAAATACTGAGAAAATTCAATTGTGATACCAACATCATAGATATCATTGAAGCACAACACAAGGACGCAAGCAGTGCTGTTTTTTGCAAACAATGACATTGGAGAATTTTTCAAAACAACCGTAGGAGCTCGCCAGGGATGTTTCCTGTCCCCAGGGCTCGTTAATATATATCTAGAACATATTATGCAGGAGGCTCTCTACGATTATAAAACAACCATATCGATTGGAGGCCGACTTCTTTGCAATCTACGTTTTGCTGATGATATCGATATTATAGCTGGAACAGAATCAGAACGTCAAAACCTTACTCTAGACTGGAGGAAGTAACAAGAACGTATGGAATGGAAATTAATATAGAAAAAAGCAAGATATTGGTGAATAGCCATAAGAAACAAGTTCCAACCACAATTACGTTAAATGGGCAAACGTTAGAAGAAGTTAACACCTTTAAATATCTGGGGTCCACTATATGGAGTGATGGAAGATCAAGTAAAGAAATCAAGACAAGACTTGAGTTAGCCTCATCTGCCATGACGATGTTGAATGTGATCTGGAAAAGTAACATCAGTTTTCCTGTGAAGATCAAATTATACAAATCACTTGCATTTTCTATTCTCTTGTATGGGTGTGAGGGCTGGACACGCACTGCAGATACGGAGCGAAGGATTCAGGCTTTCGGGTATAAATGTTATAGAAGAATTTTGCACATTTGCTATAAAGAGCACAAAACAAATGTCTATGTTAAAGAGAAAATAAACACCTATGCAGGCCACCAAGAACCACTTTTGTCAGTAGTGAAACGTCGAAAGCTTGCCTGGTTTGGGCATGTAACTCGTCATGACTCCCTTTCGAAAAAGATCCACCAGGGAACAGTCGAAGGTAAACGGAGAAGAAGAAGGCAAAGAAAATCCTGGTCTGATAACATCAAAGAATGGGCAGAACACGGTTTTTCCACACTTGTACGCATTGCTGAGGATAGAGAGCAGTGGAGGACCCTGTCTGCTGATGCTTCCACCATGGCACCCCAACGACCCATGACGGGTTACGGTTTAGATGAGATGAGATGAGTATATATTCATTAATATATATATATATATATATATATATATATATATATATATATATATATATATATATATATATATATATATATATATATATAGATATACATTTCTATATCAAGCTAATGAAAGGAATTTCGCTGCATTAAATCTGGGGGCTTTGTATCTAACGCTTTAATAATTTATTTCTGTCTTCATAAAAGGCGGCGTGTCAGATACAAAGTTATTGTGTTAACTCATTTAGCATTGTTCTTAACTTCCGAAATATCTTGTGAACATTCCAGGTAGAAGCATCATTATCCTTCTATCTACAACTCTATCATGAGTAATCTTGCGCGAATGTAGACACTTTTGAAGACCAACATTAGATAATCATGGTTTTGGCCACTGTTGGACCAATACTGCAGAGCAAGGGGAGGCAACCCGTGACAGGACATCAATCCTTTAAAAAAAATCATTTCTGCTGCGACTTGTGAAATTTTCCCTTGTTCATAAAGAGTGTGAGCATTCCAGGTGCCAATCCTGGAGATTTGCCTAGACCAATAAAGGTTAGTCGGCAACCCAGACTCTTTCGGCTTTCTCTTTGTTGCTTCGTGCGCCTTCTTTCCAGAGGATCTCCTTCTCTCTTAGGCGGCGAAATTGATTTATATTCTGTGTTTTACTTGTCCATGTGTGTTAAAGTTTTCTGGAAAATGATAGTCATAAACCACCAGAGCAAGGTCTGTTTTCTCAGAGAAAACCAAAGACAGAGGTACCACCAGGCTCCATGATTAGATGGGAGTGGATAATGATTACATCATGGTGTACATATTTATTATATTAACATTTTAATAAGTTCATATGTATATTTAAACATGCTTAAATCATGTAAATAAATCTACATCGTGTTGCTCTGTTTCTTCCAGTACATACTTGCTCTCGTTTCTTGCATGTATTCTAATGATCTTTTCCTGCTTGTGTATTTTCAGACCCACTTTGTGAACTACCAGAAGTGATTGTTTCGGTGAGAAGGCAAGGGAAGGAGGCCAGAAAAGCGTGCAACTCATCCCCCCCCCCCTTAACTGTACTACTGTAGGTCATAGGGGAAGGAAGGACACTCAGTTCGCCCCTGACGAGATGTTACCGAGCGGTCATCAGCAAATCAGATATGAATCGTGTAAGAAAATGAACACATAAGACAAAGAATTGGAAGTGTGGTAGGACAATATGTCGACCTACTCATTCGTTTTGTTTTAACCTAAGGGAGACAATTTAAAAGAGAAACAATTAATGTATTAAATGCTATTTTTTTCATTTTATTCTTATTTATTTCTGGTAAAGCTGTAAAATTGTTAAACAATAGTTACGTTAAGAACTTAAAAATATTACGAGGGTCTTTATTGCTTAAAATACTTTTATAGCATTTTTTTTCTGAATGAAAAAACTATTACACTTCATGTGTGTGCTTAAATAGTGAATACATATGTGCTGTTCCACTTTCAATGCTAATATGCCCCAAATTTAATAATATTCGAAAGTCCCACAAAGGATTCTATAAAAAATATCTTAGAGGTTTTTACAGAGTTTGGATACGCTAGCGAATCCAAACTAAACATTCAAAAATCTAGCATAATGGGAATAGGTAAATGGGGCAATAGGTCAGATTTCCCTTTTCAATTAACGGTAGTGAATAAAATTAAAATTTATGGAATTAACTTTTCTTTTAATCCTCAAGACCCCAATAAAGAAACATGGACAAAATTGATAGAGAAAATCCAAAATATGTTAGAAATTTACAAATATAAAACAGCTACCATTTTTGGAAGAAGTATTATAGTTAATTGTTTTATTATGCCAAAAATAATTTACACAGCAAATATACAAATAGTACCTAAAAAGATTATAACAGAAATAAAAAAACTAATTAGGACCTTTATTTTTAGGAATACCTTTCACAGTATTAAACACACTACTCTAATACAACCTAAAAATAAAGGGGGGATAGCCTTACAAGACATCAACACTAAAATAAAAGCTTTAAGGATTAAATACATAGGGGAAGTTATAAAAAGCCCGAGTCTATACCCGCTGGCACACTACTACATTGGTTTAAGATTATTAAACCTTTGTAAGTTGAATAACAATCAACCCCATTTTTTTGGTACACCACCACCTTTTTACAAAATATGTCTACAAAATTTAGAGGGGAACAAACACTTAATAAAACAAGACACCAAACTTATATACAAAATTCTAGTTGCAGCACAGGAAACACCTATAAAGACAAGAAGAGGGTACAACCTCTTTATAACTGATTACACACAGAGCTTTACAAACATTCACGCAATAGACATTAAACCACAAGCAAAGGAAGTCACTTACAGACTACTACACAGTTTAACACCAATAGCTAACAGATCAGCAATAAAAGCAAACAGATTAGCGCCCAAATGTAAACTGTGTAGTGACAACATTACAGAGACAGAAGACCACTTGTTTTACACATGTAAGACAGTGGCCCCTACTTTAAACAAATTAAGGAATTTAATAGCCCCACACTCACAACAGACACTTAATTTATATAGAGCAGTCACAATGAACACGTTACCACAGATGACGAGACGAATAGAACTTAAGCTACTGACTTTGTTAGCTGACTTTAGATACCTTGTTTGGACATGTAGGAACAGGGCTGTATACGACAATGGACATTACGACAGTACAATATTTACACAAATATACGAACGCATGACGCAACACATAACAGAACAAATTTGAAATTTTTGTTTGTTGAAATAAATAATTAATTGACCCTTCGGTCGCTATACAAAGCAAGTAGCTTTGTCTGCAAATATTTTGTCTATATAAATAAATGTAAATACTCTTTAACATATGTCCTCATTAACCATTTGTCGATGTATCATTTATCATTTCATCACCCACGTTCAACATTCTTTTTTGTAACTTCGGATATTGACTTGAAATATATTGGGGGGGGGGGGGGGGGGCGGGGGGGGGGGGGGGGTTATCTTTAGTATGGTTTTTTTTTTATAGTTTGGGGGGGGAGGGGGGGTTTACTTTTACTTTTACTTTTATATTGATCATGTGATATTTGTAAAAATTTTGTAAATAATATGATGTACTGACCAAATAAAGGTATTTAAAAAAAAAAAAAAAAAATTTGCGCACCAATATGTTACATAAGAGTTTAAAATGCCCTTCACCAATCTCTAGAACATACTAAATTACAGGACATGCCATCCTGACACCGGCTACAGTTTTGTTACTAGTCATGTGACATAAAATTGTGTTCTTATATGGAGTTATATGTATAAGTGGGGGGTTTGGGATGTCAGGTATTGGAAGTACCTCTGGTTAAGGAGCTGTCATGCCCTTTTCAGGGCAGCTCGGCCACCTTTGGTCCAAACCTGGCATTCAGCTCTCACCTGTGGCACCTCGTAGCTGTCAGCATGTGACAGCGGCCACCCCCCGGGAAACGGCTTTGACAGGCCGGCTAAACTAGGTGAGGGTAGCCGACTGCTTATAAACCTTCGGTGAGTTAGGGTCTGCCTACCCATGCATGCGAAGACTGGATTCGGTAGACTGCGCGGAAGAAACCACCTGTTGGTTCAACGGGCATGACGGCGATTACCAGCAGCGCGCTGTGGAGCGTAAGGAGCATGGCGAGGCACGTAGAAAGCCATGGTCATCCACTGCACCTGACTTCATCTCCAGTCGTCTTGACTTGTCTTGCCACTGGATTAAGATGGACCCAGGCGAGAGAGTGAGATCGACGAATTGCGCAATTCTTCCTCACTTGAAACCAAATCACTGCACAAGTCACTCTTTCATCCACTCTTCCACTCATCCATCCATTCACAACAAGTCCTGTGGCGATGGGCGAGCGGCGAAGCGGCAGGCGTGGGTGCGCTGGCAGTCGTAGTCGCAGACCTACACACAGGCGGCTAAGGCCATATGGTCGTCTTCCACTGATCGGAGCAGCAGTGGGATTCGGCAGCCATCTGAGTGACTGAGCAGCCCTCTTTAGGAAAGCACTGCTCACCTCCATGGCATGAGGAAGGGGCTAGAAAAGGTGCCCTAAACATTGCCTGCTCCACCATTACCTAACCAGCTTACCGCGGTTGGTGGGTACCCTACTTCAGCGGGCGACAATAAGAAAAAGAAAGCACAGATTTTTCCCCCTCATTCTAGGCGCATGGAATGTGCGCACTCTACTCGACAAAGACTTCAACACAAACAGACCCGAGAGGCGAACTGCCCTGATTTGGAGAGAACTGGCCAGATACAACATTGACATAGCAGCACTGAGTGAAACTCGACTTGCAGGCGAGGGCCAACTTTGCGAAAAGGATGCAGGTTATACATTCTATTGGAGCGGAAGAGGAACTGAAGAAAGACGAGAAGCAGGGGTTGGATTTGCAATCAAAACAGCAATTATTGGCAAGCTAGCAGAGCCCCCAAAGGGAATAAATGACCGACTCATGACGGTCAAGATCCCGCTGCTTTATGGAAGGAAACATGCCACCATCATTAGCGCGTATGCACCAACTATGACAAACCAGGATGACGTCAAGGATAAGTTTTACGAAGAACTACATGCAGTCATTGCATCAGTTCCCAAAGCAGATAAGCTTATTATTCTTGGTGACTTTAATGCAAGAGTAGGCTCAGATAACATCTCCTGGAATGGCACTATCGGAAAGTACGGCGTGGGTCGCTGTAACAGCAATGGACTTCTTCTCCTCCAGACTTGCGCAGAACATAACCTCCTTGTCACCAACACCATTTTTCGACTTCCTATCCGCAACAGGACCTCCTGGATGCACCCTCGCTCGAAGCATTGGCACCTAATTGACTATGTAATTGTTAGGAAGAAGGACAGGCAAGATGTCCGGGTGACCAAGTCCATGTGTGGTGCCGAATGCTGGACTGATCATCGCCTCATTGTGTCTAAACTTAAAATTCGTATCCAACCTGCCAGGCGCCCTCAGGGAAAGAAAACTCAAAGAGGCTGGATATTACCAAACTAAAGAAGACAAAACTTAAACAGTCATTCACTGACACCCTAGAAGACCGTCTCAAATCTATCTCGTTAGACGGCCAAAGTGCGGAAACAAATTGGACAGCCCTAAGCGAGCAGATCTACAACACTGCTACAGAGGTCCTGGGTCCCGCCATCAAGAAACAAAATGACTTGTTTGATGAGAACTCAGATGATATAAAGCAGATGTTGGCTGAGAAACACCATCTCCATAAAGCATATTTAAATGATCCAAAATCTACATCCAAGATAGACGCTTTCAACAACATGCGTAGAATCGTCCAACATAAACTACGCCAGATGCGGAATTCATGGCTGAGTAATAAAGCAGATGAGCTCCAAGGCTTTGCTGACAGCCATGACTTGAAAAATTTTTACCATGCACTCAAAGTGGTCTATGGTCCAACATCATCAGGATCATTTCCCCTCCTTAATGCAGATGGAAAAACACTAATTACAGACAAGGAAAAAATTCTCCAACGCTGGGTCGAACACTTTAATAATATTCTGAACCAGCCATCATCTATTAACGATGAAGCCATCAACCGACTGCCCCAAATTCCTATAAATGAAGCACTAGATGATATACCGACTTTTGAGGAGACCCAAAAAGCGATTCGTCAACTTTCTAGTGGAAAGGCCCCCGGCTCCGATTCAATTCCTGTTGAGGTCTATAAAGATGGCGGTACAGTTCTGATAGAGAAACTTCACATGATCTTCCAGCAAATGTGGCAGAGTGAAACCATCCCACACAATCTCAAGGATGCGTCAATTATACATCTTTATAAACGTAAAGGTAATCGCCAAGACTGTAACAATCATCGAGGCATCTCACTACTATCAATCGCTGGGAAGATATTTGCCAGAATCTTTCTTAATCGCCTTACGGCTCATCTTGACAAAGGTCTTTTCCCTGAAAGTCAGTGTGGATTCCGGAAAGAACGTGGAACCACCGATATGGTGTTCGCTGCAAGACAGCTTCAAGAAAAATGCCAAAAACAGCACTGTGACCTGTACACAGCTTTCATCGACTTGACAAAGGCGTTCGACACGGTCAGTAGAGAGGGTCTATGGAAGATCATGGCAAAATACGGCTGCCCAAAGAAATTTATCTCAATAGTGCAGCAGCTGCATGATGGAATGCAGGCTAGAGTTCAGGAAAACGGTGAGCTATCGGAGCCTTTCCCAGTCTCAAATGGAGTTAAACAAGGGTGTGTACTTGCACCGACTCTTTTCAGTATCATGTTTTCTGCTATGCTGACTGATGCTTTCAGAGACGGGGACACAGGAATCGACATCAGATATCGTATTGATGGAAAATTGTTTAACCTTAGGAGGCTTCAAGCAAAAACCAAGGTCAAATCACACACCATCAGGGATATTCTGTTTGCTGACGATTGTGCCCTCAGTGCTGGCTCAGAGGCTGATCTGCAGCGTAGCGTTGATAGATTCTCCGAAGCCTGCTCCAACTTTGGGCTTACCATCAACACGGGGAAAACAGAAATCATGTACCAACCAGCTCCTGGCACAATTTATACTGAGCCAGTCATCAAGGTAAATGGTGAGAAACTGAATGTTGTGAACAGGTTCACATACCTTGGTAGTACACTATCCCAGAACATCGTCATTGATGATGAGGTGAACACCAGGATCTCCAAAGCCAGCAGCACATTTGGCAGACTATACACCAACGTTTGGCATCGAAGTGGCATTAGTCTACAGACAAAGCTGAAGGTATACAGAGCTGCGGTGCTTCCAGTGCTGCTTTATGCATGTGAAACATGGACTGTATACAGGCGCCACGTAAAAAAGCTCAACCACTTCCATACAGTCTGTCTCAGGAAGATAATGAACATCAAATGGCAAGACAAGATCCCGGATACCGCCGTTCTTGACAGAGCTGGTATCCCTAGCATCGATACTATTCTGATGCAGTCACAGATTCGCTGGGCAGGTCATGTAGTCCGCATGCCAGACCATCGACTGCCAAAGATACTCTTTTATGGTGAGATGCAGAAGGGTAGACGCTCCCATGGTGGCCAGAAAAAGCGCTTCAAAGACACGCTTAAGGCTTCATTAAAAACCTTTGACATAAACCCAGACACATGGGAAGCTGCTGTGCAAGACCGAACTGCCTGGCGCACATCTCTTCGTAAAGGTGCAGCGCCATGCGAATCTTCCAGAAGAGCAGCAGCGGAACAGCGGAGACCAGCTAGAAAAGATCGTAAAATAAAACCTTCACATGAAGCAAACATTCCCTGCCCACACTGTCCGAGATCCTTTCAGGCCCGCATCGGGCTCATCGGTCACCTTCGTACTCATAAACTATCCTAACATCCTAATAATTGGATGAACAGAGTGGTCTTCATCACCTGTGATGGACGAACAACAGTAAACAGTGAACATATGTATAAGTATGTTGCTTGTGTTAATAAATAAATACGTGGCTTTCGTAGATTACATTTTTAACTATTATTCATTCATACCATTATACAAAACATAAACTATGTTACAGGGGCCGCCTGAAAGCGGAACAGAGATTAGTAACATTGATCCCTACCATGTATGTGGTAAATAAGGGAGGGAAACCTGAGATAACATACCTTTATATTTGTTTCATATTAATTTATGTGGTAAATACCGACTAAGGAAAGCTGGACATGGAGGTCAGCCACATAAGTCATCACGCAGTAAGAGGAGAGTGTCCTAATTTTGTGACGTTGTGTGATGATAGAGGGAGGGGTGTTTAGAAAAAATGTGACGTCACACTTGCTTGTTTCGTGAAAGAAGTATTTATTTTTACACGCAATAATTAACTGTTATTATCATAATTTAATTGTATCCGTAATAGTTATCATGTTTCCGCACTAGTTAACTTTCTTCCGCAATAATTAACTTGTATCTGCA
Source organism: Oreohelix idahoensis (assembly GCA_024509875.1). Lineage (NCBI taxonomy): Eukaryota > Metazoa > Mollusca > Gastropoda > Stylommatophora > Oreohelicidae > Oreohelix > Oreohelix idahoensis. The sequence continues at coordinate 99,036 of JAMPIV010002318.1, forward strand.
ATACTTCACACTTATCTGCAATAGTTAACTTTTATCCTTATTAGTTAACTTTTATCCGCAATAGTTAACTTTTATCCACAACACTTAACATTTATCTGCAATACTTAATTTACCAAGTATCTGCAATAGTTAACTTGTATCCTGAATAGTTAACTTTTATCCACAATAGTTAAATTTTAACAGCAATTGTTAACTTTTATGCGCAATAGTTAACTATTTTTCGCAATAGTTAACAACTTTCTCTGAGACGACTTATATTGACATTATAATCTCAGCTGAAATATCGGTTAACTGCTGAAACCTTTAAATGGCTTCAATTGTGTTTAGTTACATTTTTCCTTTTTTTAAATAATGTAATACAGACAATGAAAAACACAAAGCAGACTAAATAAACTGTACTGTAATCTCGCATACACCATTATTTACATATAACTCCATATAAGGACATCATGTTTTTGCCACATCAATTAATCAATAACTTTAACTCCCCAGGGAGAATCGACCTTCAACAAACTCTTGCCAAGTCCTCCTGTCACGTGCCATCAGCTCAAACGTTTAACTTTGCTGTCCTGTCCATCTTTGTTGAAGCTTTTGTGATTTAATTGTTTTTTGTTTTTTTACAGGATAGGTGTTACATCTTCTTTTGCGCACCGCGATGCGTTCATTAGTTTGAAACGTCGTTGTGCTCAAATGAAGTACCACTTGAAACCGATCAAATCGAGTTGCTCGATTACGAATATGACGTCATATAAAAATAATTATGCAGACGCGCGTGAAAAGCAGAAGTGGTTAACTGTTGTGAATGGACTTTTGACTGTGTTCTCGTAGTGGCAGAACGTGTTTATGTGAGCTCTTGCTCCAATGCCTAGTGTCCGCGGATGTACATGCCATTTCAGAAGATATTTGATGGGATGTATGCAAGAGATTCACTTGTGTACTGCCAGAGAAGTATTATGAAATTCTTTGGTTAATAGTTGACAATACTGTTCAGAATAATCTCGTCGCGGACAATGGACTGGCAGACGTCAAAGTTATTTGTCAAAGTATGGGTTATGATGGCCAGATGTAGCTGCATGGTTGGCGTTATTCTGTTGAACGTTATTTGGATCATACGTGGCCACTAATACCTTCATATCTAAACACCAGTAAACACAATGGAACATGCAACAATGGGGAACAGGCCCTATGTCCAAATCTCCTCATTTGACGTCACGCAATTTGTGTCAAATTGTTTTTAAATTCTCACATTTCGGCACAAAACTCAATCCCCCCAACCCCCCCCCCCCCCCTTTTTTTTTTCTTTTGGCGACGTTACCAATTCCCCCCCCCTTCCCTTCCCCCCCACGGTCCCCCTAATTTGTATCCTTTTTTATACTAAAAAAGAAAGAACACAATCGAAAATCGAATAAGTGAGTTAACTAGTCATCATCATCACCATAATTATCATCCCCCTTCAACTTTCTAAGGAACATATGCTTTATGCCATGTCTTATGTATGGAGGTATATCTGGAGTAATCTTTATATGACCACCAGCTATGCACAATGCTACAATATACATATGTGGAAGTGAACTCTGTCGCATGATGAAAAATGGCTTACCATTCACTGTATAAGGAAAAATATTATTCAATCACACCAACGCACTCTCTTCTGTGTGTCGCGAACGATTTACAAATGGACGATGGGAAAAGGAATTTGTGTGTTAAAGGTACCATGGATTTACGTGAATTGCAAACGGATTGAGCGAAGGAAAGAAATGGAATATATTTCATTTTATGAAGGAGAAGACTATGCATTTATATTCAAAAGGAACAGTTGCCACGTGCTTCAATTTCAGAGATATTTAAGGTAATGTACGGCAGCATGTTATAAGGTATTGTTGTAGTAAAATCTGCGAGAATAATCGCTCATTTCAGTAAGATTTTAGTCATAAAATGATAATAAATAAACCCGCCCTATTGTATCTGACAGTGATACTCTCACACGCCAGCATAGCGCTGAATTTTGTGCCGTGGACAGGCTTAGAACCGATCCCACCGTTTAAACCTACTCGCTTTCCTTGTGACGTACATTTTTAAGATTTTGCCCGATCTGATAGAGACTGCGGCAAGACTTACAATTAACGATTTTGCGGAATTGTGCCGCCAAACTACTGTCTGAATTAACGTAATATTTTGACTTTAACGCTGGTAATAAGTAGTAATCCTTACATTTTTTGGTAGTGTAACACGAGACAATACAAATATTTAACGCCTATTCAAATACCCGCCGCTCAAAACCCCGCTTCGCTTGACACATTATGCCATGCATATATACACTCTGCGGCAAAGCCAACAGAGGCAAACATGCAGACAATTTTATTTCCTCCTCGCGGTAGTATTTCTGACGTCACTAAAACAAGTAGTTATTTGAAAATACATGCTAGCGAGAGATGAAAAGGGGGGGAATGGCCGTCTTGTGTAAACATTTTATTTGACGATTGACCGTGACAAAATTGAAAATCTAAACCATAATGAAACTGACCATAAAAATTATATGATAGTATAGCTTAGAGTTCACTGACCAAGAATATGTTTTAAATAATATGGTAGTCCCAGTATTAGCCAAGTTATTGAGAAAATACGAAATGTCTACGGACGCTCGACCAGACAGACTGTTGTTCCTGATTGTTTTTTTCATAACGTTAGTGGGGACGGCAGCTTAGAAAAGAGGCATTGAGGTAATTCAAATTCGCTTGGGTAACAAGAGTATAGGAGAAGAGGGGAGCGGTAGGAAAATTGTTACCAAAAACTAACATCTTTTTGTATTGACATAACTGAAGCAGGCTGGCCAATCGACTACCAGGCGATGATTTTGTTTGAAATTATTTTTGTTTTTCAAAAACTACATTTGAATTCTGATAGTCGCAAGCTTTCGATTGGCCAGTGCTAATAAATATTAGCAAAAGGCTTTCACTATTCATTGCCAGTTGAACAAAACTTTTCATTCAAATACGCTGAGATCAGCTGTGTTAATTTTAAAATTAAATAAAGAAGTATTCACAGTCTGGACATTGTAGAAGAAACTGAGGCCACTTCTTTGCAAGTCAGCGTCATTTGTTTATATTTCTTGAAATGTGTTGTAAGAATGCTTTATGAATTTAATATGTTTAATCCCACTGCCAAAGTTAGATACTGCTATTGGGAAAAGTGAAGGACGTGCCGGGGGCAGACATTGTTGAGTCCTCACATTTGACTGTATCTAACTGATGTATGTTGTCATGATTGTGTTTTAATAATTATTGCATTTGAATATGTTAGTAAGCCTCTGTGTTCCATGAACACTGTTTAACAGGCCTGAAGCATTTATTATTTAAAAAAGAAAAGAAGAGAAAATCATATCAAAGGAAATGTGGTTACTCCACATTATTTTATTGAGGAAAAATATGTAAACGTACAGTGGCATATCTGCCATAGGGACATGAGGTGTGGTCACAGCAAGGTGGGAGTCATGTAAAATTAGGGGCGAGTGCATCTGAAATGCACGCGAGGTTGACCAAATATCACCGTAGGAAAATAATAAATATAAGAAGTGATCAGATATAAAAGGCTAGGGTGTCCTTTTTTGCAGAGGTTTTATTTCCTGTTGCCAGCCGGTAACAGGAAACCTGCTGAGAGAGAAAAAAGCCATCAAGTCTCCGACAATTCATTTATGCTGTCAAAAGATAACGGGAGGAGCTTGGGCATTTTGAGAGATCGAGATTTTCTGCAACTTCATACTGTATTATCATTCTTCAAGGAATCCCAGGTGACGTGTTAAGCATCTGGGTATATCTGACACTTTCGTTTAATAAACACTGGTATTTTAAATCATACTCAGGAAGTTTATGGGTATGATGAAACTACAGCCCCTCATACACAGTGACTCTCCCTCTTAGATGAATAAAGTGTAAGCTGTGAACATTCCAACATGAAAGATATATATTGACTTTATTTTTAGTGGACAAAGAGTCCAGATATTTTAGTTGATCTTTTCTGTAAACTATCTTGTCCTCATTTTCAAAGACCTGTCCAAAAGATATGGCTGGACAGGCAGATTAAATTGTACAGAAAAAATATTCATTTTTAAAGAAAAACTTAACCCCTGGTTTTATTCACTTCCTCATAGAAAATTAAAGTGTTTTTGTGTTGTGTACCATCATTTCATTTCTCCCCTAGATACTAGGTACATCATACACCAGACACTAGAGCCAAAATAGTGACCGTGTGAGATCTAAGGAGGTAGCGTTAGGTTCCCTGCACATAATTCGTCATCGTCATTTATAGAGTCAGGGGCCTACATGTGCTTGACCTCACACGGTTAATACATACACGGATTTCATTCTTTTAGGATACCATCATAACCTCCCCAGCAAATCAAACTTTGCTACATAAATTGGTAGGCTTGTCCGGGGATTACAATTTCTCCTAGTACTACATACATTGGGGTCTGGGTTAGCATTAACGACATTCTATTTTTCCCAGGGAATCCCAATATATTATTACCCAAGATTTGGGAAGTGAATAAAGTGTCAGAACCCAGAATTAATTAAATAAATTGGTAATTAGTTAGAACCTTAGTTAGTACATTTTTTATTTATCAGGATGGCAGATCTGGCCAAGTTTCGCTCTGCGGCTGTGCAGACTGCCATGGAAATGAATATGGAGGGAAAAATCTTGATTGACTATGTCACCTCAGAATGTGATAAATTTATTGCTAGGGAAGAACATAGGTTAGCTGAAGAGAGGAGAATACAGGTAGAAGAGGCTAGGGAGATTAAAAGGTTACAGACTGAGGCTGAGAAGGAGGCTAAGGCCTTAGAGTTTGATAGAGAGGCTTAGAAAAAGAGGTTTCAATTTGAGGAGAGAAAATTGGAGGCAGAAGAAAAACGACTGCAAAGGGAAGCAGAAAAAAAAAGATTGACTGCTGAGAGGGAAGTAGAAGATAAAAGATTACAGAGGGAGCATGAGTTGAGACTAAGGGAGTTAGAGTTGCAAGGCCCTGCTCCGAACAATGGTCACAGCCCCTCTACTTCTGATGCTACTGCTAGTCAGGGGGCCTCCAACTCAGCCATGAGGTTCCATTTAGACTATTTTGTAGAAAAGGATGATGACATTGAGTCATATTTAAGCAGATATGTAGTATTAGCCACTACTTATGGGTTAGAAAGAGAAAAATGGGGGGGGGGGGTAAAGTTGTCTCAGGGTCTTCGGGGAACAGCTTGTGAAGTGTTTTCCAAAATAGGCAGTGATGACCAAGACAGCTATGACATGTTGAAGCAAGCTCTTCTGTTAAGATACGAAAAGAATGGAGAGTTTTATAGAAAGAAATTTAGGAATGCCAGGCTACTGTCGGGTGAGACCTATCACCAGTTCTCCACCCGGTTAGAAACATATATGGAGAAATGGGCTTCTTTGGGGAAAACCCAAGATCTCAAAGAGATGATACTCATAGAACAGATGAGAGAGTCCATGGCTTCAGACATGAGAAAGTTTCTCATGGAACAGGGCGCGGAGAGGCTGGGTGAGATAATTAATGTCGATGAGAGGTATCAGGCAGCCCAGGCAGAGGTAGCTGGCATCAAGAAAAAACCAGTAGATTAGTAAAAGGCTCCTCAAAACCATAATAAATTTGACAACAGAGGTAAGCAGAACTTTAATAGGCCTCGAAATGATTTTAAAAATAAAACCTCACATTTCAATGACAGAAAGAATGATGAAAGAAAACCTTTTCATCAAGGTAGATGGTATTGTAAACATTGTAGGAAGGAGGGACATGACACTAAGTTTTGTAAAAATAAACCTGCTGGATGTGCTGCTATGAAAAAGAGGAACCATGAAGTAAAGGACAAACCTGCTGGACAGCAGAAACCTTATCACCCCCCAGTTTGTGAGGATGTTGTATGCAATGATTTCACCATTAGGCGCCTCTATGATACAGGTTTAGATTTTGATGCTGTCGTGAACTCGCAGTTGGTGAACCCAGATCAGTATACCACAGAAACAGTGGAGATACAAGGGGCGACCAAGGACCTACCACTCATGAAACATCCCATTGCAAGGATAACAGTAAAAACTCGCTATGTGGAAGGGATAATCAGAGCAGCAGTGATAGACGCACCCCTCTACCCTCTGATATTGGGGTGTCGTTATGTCTACTTGGGGAATCCCAAGAGACCTGTGGTCTTGGCAGCAGTCCAGACCCAATCACAATCCAGAAAGCAAGAAGATGAACCTATAAATACTCATCCAGGGAAGATGAGGAAGGCACAGGCTCAAGATAGGTCACTGAAGCCGTGCTTTTAAAAATTGCGTAACTGCCATACACCTCCCAGAAAAGAAGAATTTTACATAAGGAATAAATTGTTATATAGGAAGGCCGGCACTGGTTCAGCTGGTCATGGACAGCTGGTTCTTCCTAAAATGTATAGGACAGACGTAATACGGAGTTTACATGTTGGAAAAGATGGGGACCACGAGAAAGTAGGTACCATATGCCAAAAAGTAGCTCAAAAATATTATTGGCCAGATATGATGGTCATCGTTGAGAATTTTGTAGAAGCATGTGGCGTAGTTCATGAGGGAACACCCACAAGTTGGAAAATTGATAAGGACCTAGACACGCCACGGGGCAAACGTAGGCCTGGAACTAAAAATAATTGTAATACAGTAGACAACGGGGAATGGGAGCCCCCTTTTCACACACAGTCTTCACTCGAATGTATTAGAATGGCCACTATGCGACGAGTAGTTTTACCCCAGACTAAGCTGACAATCCCTCGGTCAGAATTATATAAACTGGAGGAAACGAAAAGAGAGAGATCTCCTCTCACAATGAACTTAAAGTGGAAAGAAAACCCCAAGAAAAGAGTTGGTAGTGGACGATTTGTGAGTGATGATTCTAGGAAGAAAAGTCCTCACTATAAGGCTTCTAGAGTAAAGGACCTGACAGGTGCCATGAAAAATAAGTATGAAAAATTAAAAGTCCATATGTAATTTGTTAAGGACCTGGACAGATGAGAAGGCAGAGGAGACTGTTACCTCATCTTATCAATATGTGAACGAACTGACCACTCGTTTAAAAACTAGTTGGAAACTGGCAAATGATAATTTGAGACAAGCCAGGAAAAAGCATGCTGCTTATTATAATAAGAAATCTAAGGATAGGGAACTTGCTGTAGGGAAGAAGGTACTTCTTCTATTGCCCGGCAGCAACAATAAACTTCAGATCGGATGGCAAGGGCCATATACAGTTTTGGAAAAGGGTATCCAGAACAAATTATAAGATAGATAAAAAGGGAAAAGAAAACGTCTATCATGTGAACCTTTTGAAGAAATATCTGGACAGACAAATCCAGGAAGGAACACACCTATTGGCCTTGTCTATCGCAACCGAAATGAAAAATGACCCTCTCTCCTCATTCGAATATCCACTGAAAACCAGTGAAACGTTTGCACAGGTGAAGATCAGTAATCACCTGACAAAAGGACAGAAGGAGAAGGTTCAACAGGTCCTTGAGAAACATACAGATGTGTTAACGGATAAACCGGGGCACACCAATTTGTTGGAATATGATATAAAACTACTAGACCCAGCACCTATCTGTATGAGGCGCTATTCCATTCCTTTCGCTAAGGAAAAAGCTTTGAAAGAGGAGATAGATTATTTGTTACAAGAAGGAATTATTTCTCACAATAAAAAAAAGGTAAAGGTAAAGGAACCCGTTACACGCCCATTGAGGCATATTGGGAATATGGTGTTAGGCCCATATTATCTTGACCGTCGGCACACGAGGGGTGATGTGGTCGGCATCACGCCGGCCGCCTTAACCTTCCCAGAGTAGCTCTGGTACCCATTTGGGGCTGGGTCGACCCAGGAGCCGTTTGTGGCCTAAAAATTTTCCGCCTCATCTGGGGATCGAACCATAGACCACTGCGCTAGGAAGCCAGTGCACTAACCACTATGCTACCGCGGCTCCTTATAGTTCCTGTGTGGTTTTGTTGCGGAAACCATCGGGAGAACATAGACTGTGCATAGATTACAGGAAACTGAATGCTGTCACAGAAGGTCAGGTAGATCCATTACCTGATACTACTCAACTATTTGCCAGGCTGAACAAGGCAACATATTTTTCTAAGGTGGATCTTAGCAAAGGCTATTATCAAATTCCAGTAAAGCCTGAGGTTCGACCTTATTTAGCATTTAGCGCCTCGGAAGGTCATTATGAGTTCAACATGTTACCGTTTGGGTTGAAAAATGCCCCGAGTGTGTTTTGAAGGATGATGCGAAAATTATTGGATCCCCTGAAAAATCCATGTATTTCGAATTTCATGGACGATATCCTCATTGCTACGGAAACATTTGAGGAACATGTTACCTCTTTGAATATGCTGTTTGATAGACTCAGAGAGGCTAACCTAACCGCAAGGCCAACAAAATGTTGTATTAGTTGTAAAGAGTTGGAATTCTTGGGACATACTGTACATCAGGGTAGCATGACCCTTGATCCCAAGAATCTGGAAAAATTGAAAAGAGCACCTAGGCCACAAACAAAGAAAGATGTGCGATCGTTCGTGTCGTTGTGTGGTTTCTACCAAAAGTACATTAAACATATTAACTCTATATGTGCTCCTCTGACGGATTTAACTCGCAAAGGTCAACCTGATACTATAATTTGGTCCGCACAATGTGAATTGGCTTACCAGGAGTTAAAAGAAAAACTCACAAGCAGGCCAGTATTGCAATTGCCTGACTTGAATCAAGAATTTATCGTGAGAAGTGACGCAAGCAATGTGGGCCTGGTCGCTACATTGTTGCAAAATTCCTCCTCACAAGATGGAGAATTGAACCCAGTCGCTTATGCAAGCCGCAAGTTGAACAAGGCGGAAAAAAATTATTCAACAAGTGAAAAAGAATGTCTAGCTTTGATATGGGCTATAAAAAAATTCCAGATTTATTTATATGGCAGGATATTTGTGGTCCAAACGGATCATTCACCACTCGTATTCCTGTCACAGGCCAAGCATTAAAATTCCAGATTATTAAGATGGTCTTTATTATTGCAGCCATACTCATTTCTGATTGAATATATTCCCGGCCCTCAGAACGTAGGTGCAGACTTTTTGAGTAGACATCCTTATGATGAAGATCAGAAAAACGCGTAAGACTTCATTGAGCTAAGTTATCTCGCAGATAATAACCTGCAAGTGAATGCATGTTATAGGATGGGAGGTGTGTAGTATAATCTGCGAGAATAATCGCTCATTTTAGTAAGATTTGAGTCATAAAATGATAATAAATAAACCCGCCCTATTGTGTCTGACGGTGATACTCTCACACGCGAGCATAGCGCTGAATTTTGTGCCGTGAACAGGCTTAGAACCGACGCCGCCGATTAAACCTCCTCGCTTTCCTTGTGACGTACATTTTTAACATTTTGCCCGATGTGATAGAGACTGCGGTAAGACTTACAATTAACGATTTTGCGGAAGTGTGCCGCCAAACTACTGTCTGAATTAACGTAATATTTTGACTTTAACGCTGGTAATAAGTAGTAATCCTTACATTTTTTGGTAGTGTAACACGAGAGAATACAAATATTTAACGCCTATTCAAATACCCGCCGCTCAAAACCCCGCTTCGCTTGACACATTATGCCATGCATATATGCACTCTGCGGCAAAGCCAACAGAGGCAAACACGCAGACAATTTTATTTCCTCCTCGCTGTAGTATTACTGACGTCACTAAAACAAGTAGTTATTTGAAAATACATGCTAGCGAGAGATGAGAAAGGGGGGAAAGATGGCCGTCTTGTGTAAAATTTTTATTTGACGATTGCCGGTGACACAATTGAAAATCTAAACCATAATGAAACTGACCATGATAATCAAATGGTAGTATAACTTAGAGTCCACTGAGCAAGAATATGTTTTAAATAATATGGTAGTCCCAGTATTGGCCAAGTTATTGAGAAAATACTAAATGTCTACGGACGCGCGACTGTTGTTCCTGCTTGTTTTTTTCATAACGTTAGTGGGGACGGCAGCTTAGATAAGAGGCATTGAGGGAATTCAAATTTGCATGGGTAACAAGAGTATAGGAGGGAAAGGGGTGCGGTAGGAAAATGTAATCCAAAACGAAACACCTTTTTGTATTGGCATAACTAAAGCAGGCTGGCCAATTAACTACCAGACACAGAGTTTGTTTGGAATTAATTTTGTTTTTCAAAAACTACATTTGAATTCTGGTAGTCGCAAGCTTTCGATTGGCCAGTGCTAATAAATATTAGCAAAAGGCTTTCACTATTCATTGCCAGTTGAACAAAACTTTTCATTCAAATACGCTGAGATCAGCTGTGTTAATTGTAAAATTAAATAAAGAAGTATTCACAGTCTGGACAGTGCAGAAGAAACTGAGGCCACTTCTTTGCAAGTCAGCGTCATTTGTTTATATTTCTTGAAAATTTGTGGTAAGAATGCTTTATTAATTTAATATGTTTAATTCCACTGGCAAAGTTAGATACTGCTATTGGGAAAAGTGAAGGACGTGCCGGGAGCAGACTTCGTTGAGTCCTCACATTTGACTGTATCTAACTGATGTATGTTGTCATGACTGTGTTTTAATAATTATTGCATTAGAATATGTTAGTAAGCCTCTGTGTTCCATGAACACTGTTTAACATGCCTGAAGCATTTATTATTTAAAAAAGAAAAGAAGAGAAAATCATATCAAAGGAAATGTGGTTACTCCACATTATTTTATTGAGGAAAACTATGTAAACGTACAGTGGCGTATCTGCCATAGGGACCTGAGGTGTGGTCACAGCAAGGTGGGAGTCATGTAAAATTAGGGGCGAGTGCATCTGTAATTCACGCGAGGCTGACCCCCATATCACCGTAGGAAAATAATAAATATAAGAAGTGATCAGATATAAAAGGCCAGGGTGTCCTTTTGTTGCAGAGGTTTTCTTTCCTGTTGCCAGCCGATAACAGGAAACATGCTGAGTGAGAATAAAGCCATCAAGTCTCCGACCATTCGTTTATGCTGTCAAAAGATAACGGGAGGAGCTTGGGCATTTTGCGTGATTGAGATTTTCTGCAACTTCATACTGTATTATCATTCTTCAAGGAATCCCATGTGATGTGTTAAGCATCTGGGTATATCTGACACTTTCGTTTAATAAACACTGGTATTTCAAATCATACTCAGGAAGTTTATGGGGTATGATGAAACTACAGCCCTTCATACACAGCGACTCTCCCTCTTAGATGAATAAAGTGTAAGCTGTGAACATTCCAACAGGAAAGATATATATTGACTTTATAGTTAGTGGACAAAGAGTCCAGATATTTTAGTTGATCTATTCTGTAAACTATCTTGTCCTCATTTTCAAAGACCTGTCCAAAAGATATGGCTGGACAGGCAGATTAAATTGTACAGAAAAATATTCATTTTAAAGAAAAACTTAACCACTGGTTTTATTCACTTCCTCATAGAAAATTAAAGTGTTTTTGTGTTGTGTACCATCATTTAATTTCTCCACTAGACACTAGGTACATCATACACCAGACACTAGAGCCAAATTAGTGACCGTGTGAGATCTAGGGAGGTAGCGTTAGGTTCCCTGCACATAATTCATCATCATCATTTATTGAGTCAGGGGCCTACATGTGCTTGACCTTACACGGTTAATACATACACGGATTTCATTCTTTTAGGATACCATCATAACCTCCCCAGAAAATCAAACTTTGCTACAATTGCAGAAATCGTCACAAATAGACATCTACGACCTTGTCACAGGAAAGAATAGAGTCCGGATTCTAAATGTTTAGGAACGGGAAATTGTATTATTGCATTTGTATCCAAAGGAAAAAAAACTCGCCAATATTAATACGGAACCGGACTCCTACAGAAACTATTCACAAGTCACAGACGAATTCTAGAATAAGAAATAATATCCCAGATGTGTATTCGAGGCATCTGTGTTAAGTTGCCAAGACTATTACCTGAGCAAGACGTCTAAGATGTGCCTTGTTACTAGGTTGGTGGTACGGATTGGAGAGACTATTTAAGGTTCTACCTACGTTACCAGCTGTACTAGTCTGTGGTTCGAAGCTTAAGATCGACACGTGAAACCTACATCTCACGGTTAGTGAAGATCCCTGCGTTGACCGGAAGCAGTTACCTCTAGAATCCTTTGGAGACGCGCCCTTGCCACAGAGAAGTACCAGCAGCACCAACATTTCAGCAATTTGGAAGATAAGTTATACGTGTTAAAGGTGGCTTACCTTAAAAGACTACATTTTCATCTCCCAAACCGAGATCTATGATGAACAATAATTTCTCGTAATTACCATTTCACATTTATTTACATTTTTTTTTCAAAGTAATTGAGCATTAAATTTGTAAAAGTTTTTTTTACAAATGTATAGTTGAAATAATCATTACAGAGAGAAATGCATACGTATGATTCAGAACCTCTAATATATATATATATATATATATATATATATATATATATATAGATATATATATATATATATATATGTATATATATATATATATATATATATATATATATGTATGTATGTATGTATGTATGTATGTATGTATGTATGTATATATATATATATATATATATATATATATATATATATATATATATATATATATATATATATATATATATATATATTTGTTCTTGACTTCTAAAATATCTTGTGAATACATCCTCGATGTAGAAGCATCATTATATTTCTATCTACAACTCTGCCAAGAGTAATCTTGTGCGAAGGTAGACATCTGTGAAGACCCACATTAGATAACCTAAGTTGTAGCCACTATTGGACCACTACTGTAGAGCAAGGGGAGGCAACCAATGACGCCTTTCACCGTGTGTCGCTGAGACTCAGGATATCAATTGTGTAATTTAGCATTTCTGTGCTACTTGTGCAGTTTTCCCTTGCTCATATAGAGTGCGAACATTCCAGGTGCCAATGCTGGAGAATTTCCTAGACGAAAAAAGGTTAGTCGGCAACCCAGACTCCTTTCGGCTTTCTCTGGGCTGCTTCGTGCGCCTTTTTTCCAGAGGACCTTCTTCTGTCTTGTGCGGCGGAGTTGATTTATATTCTGTGTTTTACTTGTCAATGTTTTTTGAACGATATTGGAAAATGACAGTCATAAACCACCACAGCAAGCTCTGTTTTCTCAGAGAAAACCAAAGTCAGAGGTACCACCAGGCTCCATGTTTAGCAGGGAGTGGATAATGATTACATCATGGTGTACATATTTATTATGTTTACATTTTCATATGTATATTTAAACATGCTTAAATCAGGTAAATGAATCTACATCGTGTTGTTGTGTTTCTTCCAGTACATTCTTGCTATCGTTTCTTGCATATATTCTCCTAATCTTTTTTTAGCTTGTATATTTTCAGACCCACTTTGTGAACTACCAGAAGCGATTGTTTTGTTGAGAAAGCTAGGGTAAGGTGCAGAAAAGCGTGCATGTCCCCCACCGTACTGCTGTAGGGCCTCGGGCAGTGCCGGGATGATGGACGCTCAGGTTTCTCCTGACTAGATGTTACAGAGCGGTCATCAGCAAATGTGACATGAATAGTATAGGAAAATGAACACATAAGACAAACAGTTGGAAGTGTTATAAGACAATGTAACAACATACTCATTCATTTTTTAACCTAAGGGAGACAATTTAAAAAAAAGAAACAATTACTGTATTAAATGCTATATTTTTATTTTAACCTTATGTTTTCTAGTCACGTTTTGCCATTTTTAACAGTAGTTTTTAGTACGTTAGGAACTGCAAAACATTTATTGGGATCTTTACTGTTTAAAATACATTTATTGCATGTTTTTCTTAATGACAAAATATTACACTTCATGCCTATCTTTAAATAGTGAATACATATTTGCTGTGGATCTTTCAATGCAAATTATAAACAATATTCATTACGCACTACTTTGCGCACCATCAATCACTTGAACAGACTACATTACAGAACATGCCATGTAAACCTATCTACCAGGGTTGTGGGGTCGGTCAACTAATTCTAAGACTCACCCTCCTGAAATGTTGGAAGTCCGACTCCAGCTACAGTTTTGTTACTAGTCATGAGACATAAAATTGTGTTCTTATATGGAGTTATATGTATAAGTATGTTGTTTGTGTTACTAGTCATGTGACATAAAATTGTGTTTTTATATGGAGTTATATGTATAAGTATGTTGTTTGTGTTAATAAATAAATACGTGGCTTTCGTAGATTACATTTTTAACTATTATTCATTCATACCATTATACAAAACATAAACTATGTTACAGGAGCCGCCTGAAAGGGGAACAGAGATTAGTAACATTGTTCCCTACCACGCATGTTGTAAAAAGCGACTAAGGAGAGCTGGACATGGAGGTCAGCCACATAAAGCAGCACGAGGTAAGGATAGGAGGGTCCTAATGTTGTGACGTTGTGTGACGACAGGGGGTGGCGTGCTTAGAAAAAGTTGACGTCACACTTGCTTGTTCCATAAAAGAAGTTTTTAGTGTTACCCGCAATAATTAACTGTTATCATCATACTTTAATTGTATCCGCAATAATTATCCTGTTTCCGCATTAGTTAGCTTTCTTCTGCAAAAGTTAACTTTTATCTGTAATACTGTTGCTGTCATTTTCGACGGAGTCATCTGTCAAGTTATTTGCCTATGTTTTATCATAAGTATAATTGTGTCTTTACCTGCGATGTCAGGTTGATTAGGGATTGTCTTCCCTTGTTTATTCATTCATTGTGTTTTGACCTTTGGGGTCAAAGGTTGACAGTTCGGGCGTAGGCCTATGGGAAGGTTTTTTAAGCGGGAGAGAGTTATACTTCCGGCAAGCCGGGAAGGTCCTGTTTTTCTGAAAGGACCAAGAGTCCATTGTTTTTTCGGGGAGAATCTTCGAAGTAACTGCTATGGCAGTTTTCCCCAGTGAATCTCTGTGCGTCGGGATGACGACAGAATTCCTTGTTATGTTCTGAGGATTCATTTTCCAGGTAATACCGACCTTTATGCATTATTACGCTTTTCGGTGGCAGAACATGTAAAAGGATTACTTAGTGTGAACTGCAGCTCACCGATCCTCCATTTTCAGAACTTATATTTTGTGCTCGAGGTAGCCATCCAAGACTGTTAGTCTTTATATTGTCCAGAAATCCAGTGACGAAGATATATTGTGGGAACCGCAGATTGGCGGGATTTATGTCTACAATAAGCATTACTGCAGGGTTGATGATAACCTATTTAACAGAAGTACACAGCCGACGTCAGAACGAGGCCTGTGTTTTCGGCTATTCTACTACAGCCTGATAATGTGCAATTGGCGGGGAATGCCAAGTTGCACCTATGTGTCAAAGTGACTAAGGCATCTGACGCGTTTAGTCAGAGATGCCAAGGGCGACGCTACGAACTGTCATTATTGAAGAACTTTGCTATTGACCATGCACGTCTATTCCGATGTTTACCTTTTTGAATGCCAACTGTATACCTATCGATTTCCGGTCAGCATGACCTTGTTACACTGACTGTTCCTGTTGATACCATGTTTGTTCTCGTCAATAAATGTCTTGAAACATGCCTGCAGTGTCCAAGCATCCTTGACTACTGCATGTGAGAGTATGGGTTGCAGGGTCTTCATATATACGAGCCTAAACACATTCGCGCCTTCATTCGCACCCACACTCAATTCATCATACGCTCGCACTACACATCTAACAACAAGTATACTGTCTTGGGCCAGTGATCAGGTCAACAAGAGAAAAGGACAGTTACATTTCTGGTGGACCAGTTACGTGGGCTCTTAAGATACATTTCTTGTCGCCAATGTGGCCTAGAAACTTACATTTCTGATGGACCAGATCTGTGGGTTTAAAAAGAACAGAGCGAGCATTTGACCTTATTGTTGACATTAATGGATCCAGAAATTTACATTCCTGGTTGGCTGTTACATATATGATGTCTCCAGTGTTGTCCAGAAATTTACAAGAAGGACAAGTACACATTACATTTCTGATCTGTGGGTCTAAGCTACACACGGGACAGCCGTAACACACAGCGCTAATTCTACACTTGCAAGTTTTGGCTACAACAGGACAGAAATAGGTCATCAACGGTTGACCTAGATAAACAGTGCGGGCATTTATATTATAATGCTACATAAACCACAACAAGACAAGTACTGAGGTTAACATCTAGGCATTTGCTACGTGGACCATAACTGCATAGAAGGCGGGTTCCTATTGTGAACAGTACTGCTGGTTGTTACACGTTTCAGTCAACAACAGACTTTTCTATGTGCGAGCATTCAAGCTACATTGTTCGAGGTCAAGTATTTGTAAACAGTACGTGGAAATTGTAAACATTCAATGTGCAAGTCCTAACTCGAGAAGGTCATAGTAACTTTGGTTCGTGAATACCACTTTATGCTACAGTGGATTTGACGTTCAGTGCGCGTTTGACATTTTGTTTCTGTGTTCGCAAGGAGCAAGAAATTTATTTTAGTTTCAGCTGTGACTGAACTTGTTCTGCAACACATTGAAATTGATTGCTATATGTTTATGTTACTTCTACTGTTTTTGTGTATTTTTCTGCGGGTTTTCGGTTGGTGGGTCTTACAGTAAATATGCCACTTAATCGAGGCTTACTGTAAGCGTTCTGTAGGTGCAAATTTTCTTAATTTGGAAATTTGCTAGTGACAATTGGTCGCTATTGATGTTAGCTGTGATGTAACTGTACTTAACGTTGTTTTTGTAATATTTTTGTCTGGTTTTCAGTTTTGATTTTCGATTTGTTTTGTTTGTATTCTGTAGGTCTCTCCTTTCTTTTGTGTATTTCTCTACACATTTTTGGTTAAAACAGTGTTGCCACTTGTATTGTTTTGTATCTTTGTCTTTTTTTTTTTTTTGTACTACATTACTGTCACGCACAGTCTACATACATATACTTGGTCATGTATTGTTATTATTGATAAGGTAGACTCTTCATATAGAGTTTGTTAATAAAATATTATTATATAAGATATTTATACAAGTTCTTTGATAAAAGACTTGTTATCTACAAAGATTGAGACAAGGTGAAATACATATTCAAGTTCTTTATAAAAAAGACTTGTGCCCATAGTGAGTGGGATATAAGGGATTTTTTTTCCACAGGTACTCAAGTGATTTTTTGGTTACATTATAAACAAGAGGACCATACAAAGTCTTTGTCTAAGACTAAGAGAGTGAAATAAAGTGAAGTGAGTATACAAGTCTATCATTTCAGACTTGTCTCCCATTAAAGTGGGATAATTTAAGTTATTTACTTCTGCAAGTTACTAATCTCAGTAGACAAGATGTCTACATTAGAGTACTTTATTACACAAGGGAGAGCCCTTGATAAGACTGGTCAACAGTTAGAACAATGGGCTGTTGCTCAGTATGACAAAGCATTAGCTGCTGAACAAAAGAAATTGCAGATGCAGGTGGAGGAAAGGAGATTTGAAGCTGAACAAAAGAGATTAGACAAAGAAGCTGCTGTGGAACAAAAGAGATTAGACAAAGAAGCTGCTACAGAGGAGAGGAAAGCTCAAGCTGCTGCAGAGGAGAGGAAAGCTCAAGCTGCTGCAGAGGAGAGGAAAGCTCAAGCTGAGGCTGAAATTAGAAAAATGGAACATGAGGAAAGAAAACAGAAGATGGAACTTGATGAAAAACTCGCAACTTTGGAGTTAGAGAAATTGAAATTGGCGAGTACGGGTGCTCAGCAAACAACTTCGAGTACGACAAAGGAGTTTGTTAGTAGGATTAAATTACCTCATTTCAATCCTTTAAAGGATGACGTAGCAGATTATCTAGATAGATTCCAATTTTTGTGCGATACGCATAACATAAAAAAGGAAAAATATGTTGAACAACTGATGCCATTTTTTACAGGTGACACAGTGACTACTCTTATGACAATAGACGAACATGAGAGGACTAATTATGATGTTGTCAGGGCAGCATTGCTAAAAAAATACCAACTAAAAGAAGAAGACTATCGTCTTCGTTTTAGGACAATGTTGCCAGAAAATGGAGTAGATTTCTCTGATTTTGTTACAAAGATACGTCGTACATTTACACGATGGGTTGAGTTGTCTCAGACTGAGAAAACATATGAAGGTCTAATGGACTTATTATTGCGAGATAAGGTTTTGTCATCTGTTAATGATTCTTTTCTTGCATTCCTTCATGAGCGTAAGCCTAAAAACTTAAAAGAAATGGAGGAATACTGTTGTCAGTATGCCACAGCACATCCCCATGCTACAGTTAGCAATTCTAAAGTGAAAGAAGGGTTGCCAGCTGCTTCGGCAACACCATATGGCCCTAATTTCAAAAAAAAATTTCAGGGTGCTCAACAAAATTGGAATAGGGGAAGTAATCAAAATTACACTCAGAAGCGGAGTAATCCAACACATGATGGTTCTTCGTCTATGCAGTGGAGACAAGATGGTAGTTCTCGTAATTTTAGTGGTAATAATTTGAGACACTTTCGCAAAGGCTATCCAAATAATAACTATTCAAATTTTCGAGGTAATCATTCTCGACGTCAAGATTATGACGATGGTGAATTTAGAAACCGGGATTCAAACCGGAATGATGATTACAATAGGCAATATGATAACAATTACAGGGGAAATGATAGTCGAAATAATTACAGGGGAAATGATAATCGAGGCAGACCTAGATTTAACAAGAAAAGACCTTACCAACAGGCAAACTCTGCACAACAAGAGTTTGATGGAGCCTGTAATACAGTAAATGATAGTGGTAACTCTAGGGCTATCACTGGTTGTGCTTTCGATTTTGGGAGAGCAACTGAATGCCCCCAATGCTTAACATTGTTTGACTCATCGACTGTATCTACGCTAAGTTGTGGTCACCCTCTTCCTGCTCTACCTGCTACAGTTGCGCATGATGGGAGAGGATCTCTCATCTTACATAAAGGTCTAATAAATGATAGGCTAGTCTCAGTACTTTTCGATTCGGGATGTACTACCGTCGGGGTTAGGGAGTCTCTGATAGATCCTTGCTGTGCCACTGGAAAAACAATCAAATGTGTTACATTTGGTGGTACTATGGAAAGCTATCCTACTGCTATTATTAGGATTGACACTCCTTTCTTCACAGGAGATGTCCATGCATGTCTTCTTCCTAATCCTATTGCGGATCTTATAATCGGTCGTATTCATGGGGTTAAGGAATGCACCCCGCAACAAATTTCTAGTTGGGAAGAAAAAAACATTCAAACGGTCAATGCAGTGGTGACAAGAGCTCAAGCTCTTAATCCCCCAACTTCATCTGATAATAGTAATGAAGTTGATAGCCAAGACGAGCACTTGGTGATTTCCCATGACTCGTTTGTTAAACGTCAAGAAGAGGATCCTTCTTTGAAGAAATTCTTCCTTCTTGCAAAGAAAGGGGATCCCAATCAAAATACGAATCACAAATCGTATATCACTATGAAGAATGGTATATTGGTACGAATGGTACAACACTCGGACAAGTCTATGCACTCGCAAATTCTTGTGCCTAAGTGTATGAGAGCCTTAATTCTTCGGCATGCACACGATTCTCAGTGTGCTGGACACATGGGTTTTTCCAGAACTAAAACTAGAGTCCTTGCGTCCTTCTTTTGGCCATTCGTGAATAAAGACATCCGAATTTATTGCCGATCTTGCAAAATTTGTCAAGAGGTCAAGTCTAGGGGTCCGAGACATGCTGCTCCTATTCAGGCTGCAGATATTCCGATTCGGCCGTTCAGAAAATGGCTATAGACATCATTGGTCCGTTCAAAATTAAGTCAGCCAGAGGACACCAATTTATCCTCACTTGCGTGGACATGTGCACGCGTTGGCCAGAGGCTATTCCTCTGAAGAGCATATCAACTGTCGATATCGCTGATGCTCTTTGGCTCGTATTTTCTCGTCTGGGATTCCCCGGAGAAATACTGTCGGATCACGGCACTCAGTTAATTTCGGACGTTATGTCTCAGGTAATGGCTACGCTAGACATTAAAAGGTCTCTCAGTAGTATTTATCATCCAATGTCCAATGGATTGGTAGAACGTCTTAACAGGACACTAAAGAACTTACTTGGCAAGATAACGGAGGATCATCCTGAAGATTGGGACAGGGTTTTACCTGCAGTCCTCTTTGCCTATAGAGAGGTTCCCAACGAGCATACAGGGTTTTCTCCTTTCGAACTTGTCTTTGGCGCGCAACCGCGCGGGCCGATGTCCTTGTTACACGATTTGATAACTTCCGATAATATTGACGATGATACACAATCGTCATATGAATATGTCATAGCTCTTAGAGAAAAGATTATCGAATCGTGCAGGTTAGCAACTTCATCTTCCGAATTTGCGAAAGAAAAAGCTAGGCGATTTGCTAATAAGAAAAGACGCCTACGTCAACTTTGTCCTGGAGACAAAGCATATGTCTTACTGCCCTCAAGAGAGAATAGACTTCTCATTTCATGGAAAGGTCCATACACTATAGTCTCAAAAATTTCTGATGTCGACTATATTGTCGATGTGGATGGAAGGCATAAAACCTTCCATATAAATATGCTAACAGAGTTTATTGAACGTCCAGACTATTTGCAGCCTATTTTCCAGGCGACGGACGACTCTCCAGTCCAACATGGTCACATCTCATCCCTGTCCGTTATACAGGATGAGGAAACTATTTTTTCTGACGTGAACTTACCTCTTCCTGCGATTCCACTTACTTCAACGGAATCGTGGAGAGACGTTACAGTCTCTTCCAACTTGTCTTTTGAGGAACAGCGTCAAGTATCCTCTACGTTACAATCATATCAGGATGTCCTTACCGACATTCCTGGACACACAGATGTCATAGAACATGACATCATACTTACTGATCGTAATCCGATCAGAGTAAGACCATACCCAATACCTCTTCATTTTCAAGCACAAGTCGAGAAAGAATTGGATGAAATGATTCAACTACAAATAATTGAACCATCCACTTCAGCTTATTCTTCGTCGATAGTTATTGTTCGAAAGAAAGACAATAACATACGTCTTTGCGTTGATTATCGCAAATTAAATCAAGTTACGAAGTTCGATGCTGAACCTATGCCGTTATTAGATGATCTACTTATTAGACTTTCTAAAGCTAAATTCTTTACTAAACTAGACTTGTCGAAAGGTTATTGGCAAGTCCCACTGACGGAACACGCCAAACCTCTCACTGCTTTTTCGACACCTAGGGGTCTGTTTCAATGGAATTTTATGCCTTTCGGGCTTATGAACGCCCCAGCGACTTTCGTGCGCATGATGCGACGAATTCTATCAGATCGTGCAGATGTCATTGCATATTTAGACGACATCTGTCTTTTCAGCGATACTTGGGAAGAACACTATGTGGGTCTAAAGGAATTGCTATCTACTCTACGTGAGCATAGTTTGACTGCTAAACCCTCTAAAGCTTTTGTTGGGTTTAGTGAAATTTCCTTCCTAGGTCATCGAGTTGGTCATGGTCCGTTGAAGACAGAGGACCAAAACATTTCAAAGATATTAAATATCTCGGTTCCGAAGACAAAAAAGCAAGTGCGTAGTCTCTTGGGATTGATACAATTCTATGGAAGATACATTGAGAATCTGTCCTCCATTATGGCACCACTTTCAACGTTATTGAAAAAAGGTTCTCCTAATATGGTGCGTTGGTCCCAAGAATGCCAATCTTCATTGGATCAGGTTAAGAATTTGTTCTCATCTCATCCTATCTTAAGACTACCGACGATTGATAAGACTTTTGTCCTTCGTAGTGATGCCTCTTCCACTGGCATTGGAGCGGCACTAATGCAGGAATATTCAGGAACTCTGCATCCTGTAATGTATATTTCTAGGAAGCTGAATGCGGCAGAAAGGAATTACTCGGTTTTGGACCGTGAATTGTTGGCTATGGTTTGGTCCATTCTTAAGCTACAAAGGTTCCTTCTGGGCGCGCATTTCTTTATGGAAACCGACCAAAAAGCTCTTACGGCTATGCAAAGTAAGGATTTGAAGAGCTCGAGATCTACTCGTTATGCTATTGCTCTTCAGCCTTTCCATTTCACGGTGCGAGCTATCCGTGGTTCGGATAATGTGATGGCGGACATATTGTCTAGATGCCCACATGATTCCAGTTAAATCTTGTGTCCTAGTTTTTCCTGATATATTTTCAGACTTAGGTCTGTCCTTAATATCATAATATGTTGTAATACAAATGTATTTGGATGATGTTTAGATAATTTAACAAATTTCATTTTGTCCATCCATCAGTGATATGTTGCTAAAATAGCATTGACATTTGTAT
This sequence comes from Oreohelix idahoensis, assembly GCA_024509875.1. Lineage (NCBI taxonomy): Eukaryota > Metazoa > Mollusca > Gastropoda > Stylommatophora > Oreohelicidae > Oreohelix > Oreohelix idahoensis. The sequence goes on from JAMPIV010002318.1 coordinate 121,455, forward strand.
ATTGCTATGATTATATTATTTAGTAATGTTTGATATATGATTGGTATTGCCAGCAACTTAGGTTTCTTGAATGGTATCCCTTAGTTTGTTTGGCTTAAAGGAAATATTTTCTCCTATGTTGAGAGATGATTTGTACCCCCTTCTATTGTACCTGATATTAGGTTCATTGTTTGCATGAGCACAGAAGTGATACTGGTGCTATCTTGCTCATGAACATATTAAAAAAAAAAATTGCATTTTTTTTTTACAGGGGGGTGGTAGTAATGTTGCTGTCATTTTCGACGGAGTCATCTGTCAAGTTATTTGCTTATGTTTGTATCATAAGTATAATTGTGTCTTTACCTGCGATGTCAGGTTGATTAGGGGTTGTCTTCCCTTGTTTATTCATTCGTTGTGTTTGACCTTTAGGGTCAGAGGTTGACAGTTCGGCGTAGGCCTATGGGAAGGTTTTTTAAGCGGGAGTGAGATATACTTCCGGGAAGCCGGGAGGTCCTGTTTTTCTGAAGGGACCAAGAGTCCATTGTTTTTCGGGGAGAATCTTCGAAGTAACTGCTATGGCAGTTTTCCCCAGTGAATCTCTGTGCGTCGGGATGACGACAGAATTCCTTGTTATGTTCTGAGGATTCATTTTCCAGGTAATACCGACCTTTATGCATTATTACGCTTTTCGGTGGCAGAACATGTAAAGGATTACCTAGGGTGAACAGCAGCTCACTGATCCGCCATTTCAGAACTTATATATTTGTGCTCGAGGTAGCCATCCAAGACTGTTAGTCTTATATTGTCCAGAAATCCAGTGACGAAGATATATTGTGGGAGCCGCAGATTGGCGGAATTTATATCTACAATAAGTATTACTGCAGGGTTGATGATAACCTATTTAACAGAAGTACACGGCCGACGTCAGAACGAGGCCTGTGCTTTCGGCTATTATACTACAGCCTGATATGTGCAATTGGCGGGGAGTGCCAAGTTGCACCTATGTGTCAAAGTGACTAAGGCATCTGACGCGTTTAGTCAGAGACGCCAAGGGCGACGCTACGAACTGTCATTATTGAAGAACTTTGCTATTGACCATGCACGTCTATTCTGATGTTTACCTTTTTGAATGCCAAATGTATACCTATCGATGTCAGGTCAGCATGACCTTGTTACACTGACTGTTCCTGTTGATACTATGTGTGTTCCCGTCAATAAATGTCTTGAAACATGCCTGCAGTGTCCAAGCATCCTTGATTACTGCATGTGAGAGTATGGGTTGCAGGATCTACATCTATACGAGCCTAAACACATTCGCGCCTTCATTCGCACCCACACTCAATTCATCATACGCTCGCACTACACATCTAACAACAAGTATACTGTCTTGGGCCAGTGATCACCTCAACAAGAGAAAAGGACAGTTACAAATACTTAACATCTATCCTCAATAGTTAACTTTTATCCGCAATAGTTAACTTTTATCTGCAATAGTTAACTTTTATCCGCAATATTTAAAAACTCTCTCGGGGACGACTTATATTGACGTTATAATCTCAGCTAAAATATCGATTAACTGTTATAACCTTTAACTGGTTGAAATTGTTTTCAGTTATATTTTTCCTTTTTTTTTAAAATAATAAAATACACACTCTAAAAAACAAAAAGCAGACTAAAGAAACTGTACTGTATTCTTGCATATACCATTTCTTATATATAACTCCAAATAAGGGCATCATTTTTTTGGCCATATCAATCAATCAATACTTTTTAACTCCCTAGGAGAATCGACCTTCAACAAACTCATGCCATGTCCTCCTGTCACGTGCCATCAGCTCAAAATTTAAACTTAACTGACCTGTCCATCTTTGTTGAAGATTTTATGATTTAATTTTTGTATACAAGATGGAGATCAGGCCTTATGTCCAAATCGTCTGATATGACGTCACGCAATTTTTTTTTAAATTGTCACATTTCATCACTAGATTCCCCCCCCCCCCCAATTTTTTTGCGACGTTACCAATCCTCTCTCTCTCCCTCCCAATTTATTTTTCTCTCCCTATTTATTTAATGGGACGAGCTAAACTGAAATTCAATGTTCGTTATTTATCATAGGATTTCAACAAAAATGCACAGACTTAACCTACATCTACCATTGATACGTATAATGACGAGTTTGATGATAGTGCATCATTGGTTGCCATGGAAATGGCGGCCATATTGGATTATATTGTTCTATTTCAAATTGCTAAGGCTTTTTGATTTATTAAGCTAGGGATATCACATTTTAGCAGAAAATTAATGATAACAATATACAACTTTTTTCAGATTCATTCATTCTTTCATTCATAACCCTCCACTCCCAAAGGAGCACAGGCCTTCAATAAACACATGCCAAGTCCTTCTGTCACATGCCATCATCTCAAGTTCTTTCTACGTTCTCCTCATCATTTTCACCTCTGTTTCCAGCTCTCTTCTCCATGTGCTTCATGGTCTACCTCTGCCTCTCTTGCCCTGGGGGTTCCAGAACAAGGACTGCCTTGTAATGCTATCAACAGGTTTCCTCAGCGTGTGTCCTATCCATCGTCATCGTCTTCTTCTCATCTCTTGTTCCACTGGCACTTGTCTAGTTCTTGTCCTCAGTTCCACGTTGGTAACCTTGTCATACCATTTTAATCATTCTATTCTACGCAAGCGCCCATTTACAAAAGTCTGTAGCTTTTTGGTTGTTGTTTTTGTTGTTCTCCATGTCCCAGAGCCATACAATAGGACTGACTTCACATTTGAGCTGAAGATTCTTATTTTCGTGTTGGATCCGATTTCTCTTGATCTCCATATATTTCCCAATGCAATGAAAGCTCCTCTTGCTTTTTTGAATTCTTATTTTGATATCACTGTCTGTCACTCCAAGTTTGTCTATATTGCTGCCAAGATATGTGTACGATTCTATATCTTGTGGTGGTGTTTCATCAAGTTCAACCCTGTTATCATTACCTGCATTTTTTCAGATTGGGTTTATGATAATTTTAGTAGATCCAAAGTTACAGGTCTTAGTACTTAGCGTCTAAAAATAGTAACATATTTTGCTAAATTTTACATTCATATTTTCAATAAATCAAAAGTTTGACTAGATATACAAAAATTGATCTGATAAACGTTTTAAAATGTTATGGACAGTATATACATACCAAATCTCAAGTCAATTTTTAATAAATGTGCAAGAAATTTAAAAACGTAGAAATAGATTGTGAGAAAATCTAATTTTTCTCTATAATTAAACTATAACTATAGAAATATCAAATATTACACACACACACACACACACACACACACACACACACACACACACACACACACACACACAAACACACACACACACCCACACACCCACCCATTTATTAATTTTAATTCAGAATATACCAGAAGCATGTCTAGCTTCCTTTGAATATTCCTGTCTGGCTTTTTATTGAGATTATTGCCTCAGTGCTTTCTTTGTCTTTGTGGTGAACTTCTCAATACAATATCTAAATCAGAATATAACAGTATAGTGCATAAAGTCAAAGATATGATAGTACTACAAATTTTCATTGTTGGCGTCGCCTACGCCTTCAGCTTATTATTTGATAACGCATTAGCCGAACAAAAAAACTGTACCCAAATTTTCAAATTCATCCTTGAGACAAACGTAACACTTCCCTAGGTCAACCAAGTATTTGCCTAGAATACATTGTGGAAGGGAGAGGGGACGGATAGATGGCAAAACGCATAAACGCGTCTCACATTGTTTCTAAAAATAAAACCAACTTGCTAGTCTTGCCTTAGACGGTTTTCATAATACGATGTAAAAGTTAGAAAAGTGGACACTACGGTCATGAAAACACGCTTAGCTCGTATTGCGAATGACGTAAATTCTCGTGTATTACGAGAGACTCTCGTATTTAGCTTGAAAGTACATGGAAAAAGAATTGAACAGGAGGTAGTTTAAAAATAAACAACTAACCTAGAAAAAATTATAGAATTTTCAACCAAGCCATTTAGCCTCATAAAAATCATATATTCGGGTACCTGAGGCCTTGCTGACTAAGAATATGTTGTTAGTTACCTAAATAGTGCATTAGATAAGCAAATATTGGGGATAATACATAGAGAATCGGAGATACTGTCAGGTCAAGTCATGTCTTCTTAGATTGGATAGCATATTTTTTGGGGGACAAAAATTAGGTGAGAGAAAGGCTAAGATATTACGATGAAAGGGATTGGATAAAATTTGAAGGAAGCCGAAATATTATTGGCTGACCTAATATACAAATCTAGTTGGTAGTAGTAACGCATAGTGGTTTGATTTTTTTTCAAAGAATTCATTCAAAAAAAGAGATGCTTGGTCTCATTGGCCAAAGCTTTTTACATGATAGGAATAGTAGGATGCTCGCTGCCATTTTTTCAAAATATTCAGAAGAGCAAGAAGCGATGAGCAGACCTGTGCTTTTTTATTAATAATACTACCATCAGAAAGCAGTCTGGACAGAGGCAGTGATGAAAGTGTGCAAAATTATATTGCCAAATTCATCGTTACATATTACATACATTTTCATCGTTACTTGTTTATATTTCCTTGATTGTGGTAAGATTGATTTTATTGACTTTTAATTAAACAAAGGTTTGTGTGTAAGAAAAGGCCATGGAAAAAGATTGTAATTAAATGGTTCCATAACAGACTTCAGACAGATACCTTCACATACCTAGAAAGCATAGTAACACCAGACGGTGGGGCAGGCAAAGACATCAACATCAGAATGAATAAGGCAAGAACAACCTTCTTTAGCCTAAATAACATCTGGAAGTCCTCCCAATACAGCACAAGCACAAAATTAAGATTATACCAGAGTTGCGTGCTTTCTGTGCTTCTCTATGGTGCGGAATGCTGGAGAGTCACAGAGAAGGAAATGTCAAAACTGTCCTCTTTTCACACAACATGCCTAAGAAAAATTCATCGAATCTTTTGGCCGAATACCATCACCAACCAAGATCTGCTTACTCGTAGCAAGCAAGAGGACATACATACCATCATAGCTGGCAGACGCTGGAGCTCGGTTGGTCATGTCCTCAGAAGAGACCCTGATGCCATCACAAGAACAGCTATGCTTTGGACCCCTGAAGGAAAGCGAAAGATAGGCCGACCAAAAACAACTTGGCGGAGGACTGTGGAGGCTGAGATGCAAAGAATGAACCAGAGTTGGGGCACTGTACGAAGGATGGCCACCGACCGTGCAAAGTGGAATCAATTTGTTGTTGCCCTACAAGACGCCACTAGGCGTGATGGCCACTGACTGCTTTGACGGTCGGTGGTTAAGGATCGAAGAAGAGAAGAAGATAACAGACTTAGGCATGACCTAGATGTTGATCCATCATATAAGGGACTATCTAAGAAGTTTAAAATTACAGGACTATATATATGATGGTCATACAGGAACTTTACACCTATCTTATTGCATGTAAAAGATTACTGCAAGAATGACAGAGGCGTAGCATCCATTAGGGAAGAGAAAAAGAAAACTGGTACCATTTGTGCCATCAAACTAAAGGGGAGAAGCAGGGTTGTCAGAGTGAGCTGACCATGTTCTTTTGTACTGAATATGTGATTACATGTACATTAGGAGGAATTAGTTTGATATTAAGACAGAACCATAACTTGCATCGACAGGGGTTCCTGCTGGCACTTGTCTGGTGCTAGTACTCGATCAGTGAAGAAGTCTGCAAGATTTCAAAGAGTCTCTGGCACCTACTTGTATTAAAGAAGTCAAGACCAGAGAAGACTAAAGTGTTTGGCCAAACCGACTACAACTGCGGCTTATTCCAGGAACCAGATAAGTGCTATATCTGGCCTGGGACAAATTAACACTAATAGAGAATAATCTCCTGTGCTTACAAAAACATTCCTCCTAAAGAATATAAGGAACAATTATAGTGAAACAAAAGGCATTGGAATGATGACAATCCTTAACCTGCTTCCCATTCCTAGTATTTAAATAGAGTAAACAACATCAAAGTGAACATTTGTAACAATGTACTATGGACATATTGTCTGTTGCATGTAAATATCTTTATATATATTTGTAAATATATCTATCCATCTAAATTGATTCTCATTGAACTGTAGTCCTGACCAAAACAACTTTAGGCTCAGGACCAATAAAATTTAACAAAAAATGTTTTAAATATAAAATTTAACAGCTGGAGTTAGTTGAGTTTATCATAGTACTTAGTATATGTTTGTATATGTTTTGTATTGAAATTTTTTACAACACTCTTACAATACCCTAGACACTTTATGAAGCTTTCAGTCACGCTAGTCAAAAAGAATATAACTTAGAGTGAGATCGTAAGGTGGTAACAAGAAAGGTACTCTATAACACATTTGTCCATGGTTTACCTCAGAGACCTTCACAGTTGACCTCACTCAAGTACAATTATACGCACACCATTCTTCTTAACATCAAAACCCATCACAGTCTTAACACAATTGTCGTCCTTTTTATTGAGATTATTGTCTCAATGCTTTCTTTGTCTTAACACAATTGTCGTCCTTTTTATTGAGATTATTGCCTCAATGCTTTCTTTGTCTTATCACAATTGTCGGCCTTTTTATTGAGATTATTGCCTCAATGCTTCCTTTGTCTTAACACAATTGTCGGCCTTTATATTGAGATTATTGTATCAATGCTTTATTTGTCTTAACACAATTGTCGTCCTTTTTATTGAGATTATTGCCTCAATGCTTTCGTTGTCTTAACACAATTGTCGGCCTTTTTATTGAGATTATTGCCTCAATGCTTTCTTTGTTTTAACACAATTGTCGGCCTTTTTAATTAAGATTATTGCCTCAATGCTTTCTTTGTCTTAACACAATTTGTCGGCCTTTTTAGAGGTAAGCGCCAGTCGTTTTGGCTTTCTTGCTCCTACCAAACAAAACTGTTTTCCAATGTTCAACCTAGAGCTTGCTTTACAAGTATAGCAGGTCCTTCACTACATTCTGATAATCACTTAGAAGGCAGGATTCTATAAGCTTTCTTGAATGAAAGATATACTTTCTCAGGTCCTTCATTACATTCTGATAATCAGTTAGAAGGCAGAATTCCATAAGCTTTCTTGAATGAAAGATATACTTTCTCAGGTCCTTCATTACATTCTGCTAATCAATTATAAAGCAGGATTCCATAAGCTTTCTTGAATGAAAGATATACTTTCGCACTTTACTCCAAATTACTGAATGAAGACTCTCATTAGAGTTTTGGGCAACTTGTTTTCACAGTGACTCAACAGTTTCAGATCTGTAAGCCAGTCCTATTCTGGTATCAAGTATTAAAGGCTAGGGTCATCGTCGCTTAGGTATTTGTTTGCCATTATGTTGGTGACGGTGTACTCTCCATAGAAAAAAAAAGCGAGTTGCGTGATACTGTGGTTTCCGGTGCGCCTTCTGGCCCAGTATCTATGACTTTAGCACCTGTTCAACGGGAGAGTGGGCTCATCCCTAATCTGTTTATGTTCCCAGTAGTAGACTATTCGCAAGCAGCCTGGGGGTGTCACTGCTCTGCGCGGACCTTGTTTACCGAGGCGGCGTCCGAGTTCGTATGGTGAAAATATGGTTGCATTATCTTCAAAATAGCCCTGTCTTTCCTGCCATCCTGCAACTTTGAGTTAGGGAGTTCTGAGCTCCAGTCTCTTTCCCAGGCATTTTATCCTGGCCTGGCACGCATACAGAGGACCCCACTTCTGGTTCTAAGTTAGCAGTTGGGGACAGGTGGGGTAGCACACTGTGCATTCCCCGTCATCCAGGGGGCTCTCCAACTATGCAGAGCTTGCACAATGCTGTGCTCTGGTTCTGGGCTCACCCAAGGAATCCTCACGTCCTGCACAGAGCCACTTCCAGATACCCACCACCTGCCAACCCCCCATTGTAGAAATCTCCTGCATGCGGCCATCCAGTCAAGAGCCAGTATTAAGTCTGGTGCCCAAGTGATTCCCCCCAAGCTCAGTGTGCAATTCTGGGTTCTCATCATGCTGCAACACAGGGGGGATTGTGATGCTCAGCAATCTCTCTCAACTCTGCACCGATAAATGACATCGGGTACTTAACTGTGTCTCAGTACTGGGAGGCCCCGTTTCCGGGTACACCACACACAGCCAGTTGAGGCAACGGTCGCCGTGGGCGTGTCTTCAGTGGGGAAGTTGTGGAGTCTTCCTGTCCATGTTCTTGCACATCCTAACACTGCCCGCAAGACATCGGAGGTTTGGAGAGTGGCCTTCTCTGTATTATGTTGGTATTTTGCCACGTATCTGATCCACTACCTCTGTGGCTGTCATACAGTGACATCATGTCAGAAGATATTTTACTCCACTTGTATCACTTGAGAAAATGCCCTAATTGACATTCTATTTTCAAACAAACTCTGAAGCATCATCCTCTCTCACTGATAAGGACATTGTTGAGCCAGGAACCAATTATCAAAGTGATCAAGTAAGGCCTGATGTTCCCGAAAGTGATAAATGTGATAAGGACATTGTTGAGCCAGGAACCAATTACACTGGCTAACAAAAAAGAAAATTTTTTTTCTTTCTCTAACATTTCTATGTTTTTCTGGTCAATTTTAATGCGCTGTTTTTAAATCTGCAAACCGTTTTTCTCTATCAGGTCGGCATCTCTAGAAATACGCAATTGAAGTTTTTTAACAACGCATACAGTATTACAACATCATTCGTACAAGAAGTATAACAGTTATGTAGGCTTGAATTTCTCTGCAGTCGACTTTCGTCGGTGAATGGCATGTGGTACATCGCGATGAAGCATCCAACAATAATCGGCAAGCATAGTCACACTCCACCGTCCTTGATAACGTGACTCCATTACGGCGATATCTTGATGGAATCGTTCTCCATGTTCATCGCTGACTTCGCCAAGGTTGTCAAGGAAAAAGTCAAGATGCGAATCGAGCAAATGGATTTTGAGGGACATGTTACAGCCCATAATTCTGTATGCATCTATGCACTGCTTAACAGTATGCACATAGTCGACAGATTTGTGATTTCCCAGAAAGTTATCGACGATCGATTTGAATGCCATCCATGCGCGAAGTTCACTACCATGTAACAAGTTCTCGAATTGTTTGTCTGCAATAACTTTCCTAATCTGAGGTCCTACAAAGATACCTTCCTTTGTCTTTGCATCGCTAACTTGCGGAAACTTTTCTCGAAGATAAGTGAAAGCTTTGCTCGTTTTATCTAACGCTTTTACGAAATTCTTCATGAGCCACAACTTTATATGTAACTGTGGTAAAATGATGCTGTCTTTGTTAACTAATGGCTCGTGTATTACATTTTTATGCCGAGCTGCATACGATCCCTGATAGGCCACACCTTTCTTGCATAATGTTCCTGTCTGTTCCGGCTGTCCCATTCACATAGGAAGCAACAACATTTAGTATACCCAGTCTGCATGCCCGTGAGAATTGCAATGACCTTTAGGTCTCCACAAATCCGCCATTGGTAGTCATTGTACTTTACTTTTGCCAAAAGTATAGCCATATTGTCATAAGTTTCTTTCATATGAACAGAGTAGGCGGCTGGAATTGATGAAAATAAATTTCCGTTATGCAATAACACGGCTTTTAGACTAGTCTTGGAAGAGTCGATGAAAAGTCGCCATTCGTTGACTATATGCTGAATACCAAGCTGCACCATTAGAGCGTTTACATCTTTGCAATAGCAAATGTCATCATCCATCTCAAAGTATTGAACAAGTTCTCTGTGTCTATGACGAAATTTAGATATCGGAGTATTGGGCGCTAAAAGATTCCATTCTTTGAGTCGCGAACCAAGTAATTCCGCTTGATAAGAGCCAGATCACGTATTAGATCTGAAAGTTCTGAATGGTTAATTAAGTGAACACCATCATTCACCGGTACATAATCCAAGTCAGAAATAGTTTCAAAAGCAGGTAAACTATCACTTTCTGATGGTTCATTCACGTCCAACGGATATTGTTCTGGTGGAACTGGGATCGGACACGTGATTGGATCATGAGGCACTGGTTTCGAAACCGATTCAATATTTGGATAAACCACAGACTTTCTAGTTTTAAAAGTGAAACCATGGATATTTGTCAAGCAGAAGTAACAATCAGTAGCGTGATTTGTCGGTTCACGTCATATTACTGGCATTCCAAAAGGCATCGACTTATGCTTCGGCGATTTTCGTAACCAACCTGCCAATGTATTTGCACAAGTCGAACAAACTGCATTTGGCTTCCAAGAATTATTTGCATCATCAACTTTCGAATCGAAATAAAGTTCATATGCTTTCTTTAGTAATGGTGTAAAGTTTTTCTGGTGAACACAATCGGTAAAATATCCACACACGTAACAGAACAGATCAGCCGAATTTCTTCAACTTCTAGAAGCCATATTTCGCTCAGAATTATTTCAAAATACAGTAACTATTTGAAAAATAGCGTAACATATGTCATGCATCTTTTATCAGTATAAAAAGTAGAATTATTTTGCATTTTATTAATTTTTAATAAGTTATCTAGTAAAAATGAAACGGAGCAGATAACGGTTTCCCAAAAATATATTTATTCACAAATAGCTTAAGAACCCGATGTGATAGAGATAAACGGATTTCAGATTTGAAATCAGCGCAAGAAACTGACCTAAGAACACTTATTCTTATATAATAGAAAGAAAAATGTTGTTTGTCAGTGTTATCAAAGTGATCAAGTAAGGCCTGATGTTTCCGAAAGGGATAAATGTGATAAGGACATTGTTGAGCCAGGAACCAATTATCAAAGTGATCAAGTAAGGCCTGATGTTCCCGAAAGTGATAAATGTGATAAGGACATTGTTGAGCCAGGAACCAATTATCAAAGTGATCAAGTAAGGCCTGATGTTCCCGAAAGGGATAAATGTGATAAGGACATTGTTGAGCCAGGAACCAATTATCAAAGTGATCAAGTAAATCCTGATGTTCCCGAAAGTGATAAATGTGATAAGGACATTGTTGAGCCAGGAACCTGTAATGAACTGATGAAATAAAACCTGAACTTTCTGACAGTGGTAATCCAGTAATTCAACCTGTCATTAATAAAAGGTCACATGATCCGGGATTGTGGGTTAACTTAGGAGCAGAAGTTGTTTCATACGGGATTGATCACGGACCAGAAAACTGTTAAAGTAATTCAGGTCCATTTGAATTATCACGCCGATTATACCAAAATGACACAAATAGGAATTGTTCAAAAAAGCCTGTTTAACGGCACAAAAGCAATTGGTAAACTACATGCCCGACAATGGATACTTTATTCGCGACCGACGAGATCAGTGTACTGCTTCGTTTGTATTCTTTTTTCTAATGCATAGTCAACTAGATTGACAACGTGTGGATACAATAATTGGAACAATTCAGCTATTGTTATTCAACAACATTAAAATAGCACACTGCAAAGATATGTCATGTTGACATTTGGTTTGCTTTTTAAGGAATGTCTTCACTGCACACGGACAACTCCATCAGTGCTCCGATCTCCACCCTTAGATCACACAAGGAGAATATCAGCACAGTGCACCAACTCCGTTGCACCGGTGAGAATCCCAATGTGTGTAGATAAGAATCACACATTCTATAAATATTGTTGTGGTGGGTAGGTTTCTAATTATTAAATTTTGCCTACTCTTTATGATTTCCAACTGTGGTGGTATTTTTATCGTGCGCAACTTGTACACGGGACCTTCTATTATTTCGCACTTATCCGCGAAGGCTAGGAATCCGATGTCACTACCCAGGAGATCAGGGGGGAGGGGGGGGCATGACATCATTAGGACTGTTGAGAATTGTTTCGGGGTTTGCAAGCATGTTAATGTGAGCTCCATTCGTATGGTTGCACCACGAAACCCCTCAGCTGAATTAATACTGGAATAGTTCGCGCATATCGATGTATGACACATTGAACATAGTAACGACAGTCGTCGTGTGGCCTGCGGGCCTGATGGCCACGTTTCAATTGTGTGGCATAGTCACTTATGGATAGTGTCTCAACTGTGTGGCATAGCCATTTACGGAAAGTGTTTTTAATGTGTGGCATAGCCACTTACTCAAGTGTAGAACCGTTTGTGTTCTGGCTGTTAAGCCGATATAAGGATATGTGTATAAAGACTGGGCAAGTCTTTGTATGGCCGTAGTGCAGTCCGGCAGTGTTTAGTTTGTGTGGCACGGCCACTTATTCAAGTGTATAATGTATGTGGCATAGTCACTGATTCGGAATGTGTAATACATGTGGTATAACCACTTTTAAAGAGGATAGCGTATAACCGTTAAGGTAAAGCTTGTAAAGCAATAACGTTAAATGTGTAGGACCAGAGAGTCTAAAGTATAAACGCAAATTTCGTGGGACACGATCGCAGTTGAGATTATATATTTTGCAGTTAAAGCCTGGCCATGGATGCCAAAAGTATTTGAATGAAATAGACATAGACGTAAAGTGTGAATCACTATGGTATATCACGAGTATTAAGAAGTGATAGGTATTCCAAGATATGGATTTAAACGGAGTTGGTTGCAAACTCTAAACGCTATAAAGTAAACGGTTATAATACAGACGTGCGATGTCTGAAGGATTGAACTTGAGTATATCCTAGAACTATGTTTATGCAGAGTCTTAATTGTGTGACAACGTATTATGTGTTCATGTGAAAATGAGGACATACATTAAATATTCAGTCGTCTATGAACTTGACTTATTGCATGAATTGTTCAGGTTCAACGATGTTCTGTAACTGTTAATTTAACCTTGCAAGGTCAGTGCAGAATACAACATTAACTACAGGCTGAGGATAATAATAAATTAATAACACTGCTTGATAAGATGAATACAAAGTTTAATGAAAAAACGCTGAAGCAAAAATGATAATAATCACACAAATAAATCTGAAACTACAACATAATTATAGACCGAAATTGTGGAGATGAATATAGACTACTTGAATTGTATTGTACAGCAACCCAATCATTCAAGATCAATGGAACTGGAGAATCTTTAATAATAACTAAAAGACAGTATCCGTAACAAGGACTACTGGGTGTGAAAAATGTTTCCATAAATTATATTCCCTCAACTGGGAATCGAACCCGACACCTCTAGAATACGAGGTGGACGTCATACCCCTTAGCCACTACGACCCCCCCCCCCTCCCCATGTTATCATATTTAAGTCGAAGACAAGTAAATCAAAATTAAGTAATAAGTAATAGGTCAAACATAACTTCGTCGTATAGATTTTAATAACATAATACAAAAATTGACAATACAAAAATCAAGAAAAGGATTAGTATAAATATGTCACTATGACATTCCGATGTTTGTATGGATTGATATATTGTTTTGTACATATTATTGCATGTTATTCAAACTGTCACGGATTTCCTCCCCTTAGCTCTGCAGTAGTGGTCCAACAGTGACCAAAACTCAAGAGTAACTAATGTCGGGTTTCAAAGGTGTATAACTTTGCACAAGATTACTCTTGGCAGAGTTGGAGATAGAAGGATAATGAAGCTTCTACCTCAAGGTAGTGTATCTAGATGTTCAGTAAGCGAGAACGATGCTGCATGAGTTGAGCAAATGTTAACTCTAGTATCTGCCGTCAACGTTTGTAGAGATTTATGCAATAATTACTGATAGCTCGTTCAAGCCACCAGCTGCGTTAATTCAGCGAAATTCATGTGATCATTATTTTCATTGGTTATCAGGTGTGGATATAAATAAATAAATAAATATATATATATATATATATATATATATATATATATATATATATATATATATATATATATATATATATATATATATATATATTAGAATCGGAACTGACATATGTGCCTTACGATCTGTAATGAAAGCTGCAATAAGAAGGCCAAACAGATTTTCTGTTTGTTTTTTCTGGAGAAAAGCTTTTGCGGCTGACATAAAGAAACGATATCAATTTGCCAAAAGTCAGGAAAAGACATTGACTGATGATATAGACCAGAAATTCAACATCATTTCAACAATATATAAGGAAAGCGGCAAATCATTCCTGGGATTCCAGGAAAGGAAGAAACAAGACTGGATAACACCAGAAACATTAAACACCATAACACTGAGAAAGGAAATGAAAAGAAAGAAAACAGAAGCGAAGTCCCCCAGGTTAAAGCAACTATATAGCGAACAGTACAGTCAGCTGGACAAGGAAGTTAAACGCCAAACCCGAGCCAACAAAAGGAATTTCCTAGACGATCTTGCAAGACAGGCAAAAGATGCAGCACTGAGAAATGAACAAAGAACAGTATACAAAATAACTAAATTTATCAGCGGAAAACGAGGTGCAAACAATATTACATTAGTGTAGCGAATTCTGTGAGATAATCGCTAAATTCAGTAAGATTTTAATCCAATAATAATAATAATAAAACCCGACCGTAAGTGTCTGCTTAAAGTCGTCTCTACGCCAGTAAAGCGCTGCCTTTTGTGCAGTGGAAATGCTTATAAAACCGATCCCGCCGTAAAAAAAAAAAAAAAAACACACTTTCCTAGTTCGTCCTTGACACTCAAAAATTAACATTTTGACCGATCTGCTGCACGAAACTGTGGCAAGACTTTTAATTAACGTACTGCTAGAACTGTGACACCTACCTACCGTCTGAATTAACGTACGATATTAACTTTAACGCTCAAATTAGTAGTAACTTGGACATTTTCAGTAGCAAGGACGAAACGATAGTAATAATTAACGCAAATACTACCAACGCTTGGCAAAAACCCCTCTTCGCTCTGCACGCGGGACTAATACTATAGCCTCTCTGTTGGACAAGCCAGAATACATAAACACACAGACAGTGTTCCATTCTTGCCGAGTAGTGTATTTCTGACGTAACACAACTAGTTGGTTTCTTTGAATGAAAAAAATTATAGAGAGGGAGGGGAAAAGATGGCCGACTTTTAGAAAAGTTGAAAGTGACGATTAACAGTGACAAAACTGAAAATCTAAACGACAAATATTAGGGCCATAAAATCATATATAAAGATAGCTTTGGATCCCTTGAGCAATAATATATTTAAATATATATAGTAGTCTAATTATTAGCCAAGATATTGAGATAATACTATATGTCTACGAACGCTAAGACGGACAGACAGTTGTTTTGCTCATTTATCCATTACGTTAGTTGGGGATGCAGGTTTGAAAAAAAGAGGCATTAGATTGATTCAAATCCGATTGGTTGTTAGAAGAGTATAGGAAGGAGGGTATTGGTTAGGCAAAAAAAGCTAAATATATTTTGAAGACTCACTCCTAGAAGTTTGGAGTTTTGTTTTCTTTATTTGAATTGAAAAAGCTAGACCTTCGCTGATTGGGCCGGTCTGATAATATTGGCCAAAGCAAGCAAAGGCTTGTCGCCAGTTGATACAGAAGTTTTTGAAAGCAAGCTGCGTTGAGATCAGCAGTGCCTAGAGTGAAATAATAATTCTTGGCAGTCTGGACCGGGGCACAGCTAAACGTACTAATGCCAGTCAACGTATGTTTGTGATATTTCTTTGAATTGTGGTAAGAATGACTTTATTAATCTTATTATTACAACGCAATTTGGTGTATGAGATACTGCTTGTTTGGGAAGGCTTTACGACTAAGTACAGAGGTCCCCAGCAGACTTATGCAGGGCCTGTGGTGTTGCACAAAAGCAGTAAAAATTGACATGAGTTGTATAACTTAAAATGATTTCCACAGTTACCAATGGGAAGGCTAAACCACAATATTCTATGGGAGAGAATCATCGTTGCAGTGTCAGAGGCGTTGTAGCCATTAGGGAAAAGAATAGGAGCACTGGTATGAGTTGTTGTCTCAGAAGAAAATGGTTGACATGTGGTGGTCAGAGAGATCTGGCCCTTTTCTTTTATTGAATTATGCCATGTATTGATTGCGGAATAATATTGTAGACATGTACAGAATCATAACCTTGTTTCAGGAGTTTTTTTTTTGGTTCTGGTGCTACGGTAGTACAGGACCCTGGTGATTTTACTAGAGAGAGAGAGAAGTGAAACTTTACTGGACCAAGCGGTCTACTATACTATTCTACACCAGGGACTGTGTCAGTCTGGTCATTCGAGTGAACGAAAGGAAATTGTCAGCATCATATCTACTATCTACCTACAGATAAGTGCCTATGTGTCGGCACTACAACGGTCATCCACTGACTTTATTAACAGAGACATAAAATCTTTGATTATTCAATAACTTTTCCACAAGATACCAATATAAAGAAGGGGAATGATGAATACACCCCACCCCACCATTAGTTACCAGTGTCACCCAGTGTAGAGAAATACCTAAATATAATTTGATTATAATAGTCCTTGTATGGACAGAAGATCCATTGTGTTATAAATATTTATGTAAATAAAACCATAAATTTCATTTTGTTGTTGGTCCTGACTCAAAAAATTCTGAATCAGGGCAAATAAATTGTAATCTAGCATATTACATAAAATTCAGCCACAGACTTCCATAAGTTGTATAATAGAGTGTTAGTTTGTTTGTGGTTGTGGTATTGACCCTGTCATTCATATATATATATATATATATATATATATATATATATATATATATATATATATATATATATATGATAGAATTTAAATGTATTTGTAGTTTTACTTACACTACAGTACACATTTGCATAACCCTAGAAATTTTACGTAGCTATCATACATACTAGTCAACAATAAGTCTGTCTGAGGTCATAAGGTGGTAGCAGAAAGGTACTCTAATAACTCAACCCAAAATTTGTTATAATCAGGGACCTTCACAGCTGACCTCATTTAGTACACTAGAAACATTGACTTGATAACATCTATTAACATCAAATCCACCACAATTAGTAAGAGATAAGCAAGGAAATCTCATCACGGCAGCAGAAGGACAGGAAACAAGATGGGCAGAGCACTTCAGAGAAACTCAGAACTAGGAACCACCAGAGACACAATTGAATGTTCCAGAGGCTGAAAACGATCTAGATGTAAATACAGACATTCCACGAAAAGAAGAAATCATCACAGCAATCAAAGGGTTAAAGAACGGAAAAGCTCTTGGCTATAACTTAAATGCAGAGCTATTAAAGACAGACCCTGAGCTAGCAGCAGAACTATTACAACTACTATTTGCACAAGTCTGGAAAACAGGGACAACCCCATCAGAGTGGAACAAGGGAATAATTGTCAAATTGCCGAAGAAGGGAGATCTTGCAGACTGCAATAATTGGAGAGGAATCACTCTTCTCTCAGTTCCCAGCAAAATACTAGGCAGGATAATTATACAGAGAATTTCAAAAGCAGTAGACACAAACTGGGGAAAGAACAAGCAGGATTTAGAAAGAACAGAAGATGTGTCGATCATATATTCACTCTCAGGAAAATTATACAGCAGTGCTCAGAATGGCAAAGACAGCTGTACATTAATTTCGTTGATTTTGAAAAGGCTTTTGACAGCAGACATAGGGACAGTTTATGGAAACTACTGAAGGCTTATGGAATTCCAAGCTGCATAGTGTCAATCATAAAAAGCCTCTATGCCAACTTTACGAATGGTGTTGGCAGAGCAACCCAACCTTTGAGGGGAAGACAGGAGTACGACAGGAATGCCCCTTATCAACCACTCTATTTTTAACAGTCATAGACTGGGTGATGCGATAGACAACAGAGGGCAGTCCAAGAGGAATAAGATGGACTACATTTTTTACATTGGAAGATCTGGAATATGCAGATGACATTGCACTACTAGCACATTCACATCAACACATCCAGGAAAAAACGGATAGACTTAATAAGTTTAGCCAGCAGGTGGGCTTGAACATCAATTTAAGAAATCAGAGGTCATGACGCTCAATGTGAACAACCCTGAGCCCATATCAGTAAGGAATCAGCAACTGGTACAGACAGACACTTTCACATACCTAGGATGCATAGTAACACCAGACGGCGGGGCAGGCAAAGACATCAACATCAGAATGAATATGGCAAGAACAACCTTTCTTAGCCTAAACAACATCTGGAAGTCCTCTCAATACAGCACAAGCACAAAATTAAGATCATATCAGAGCTGTGTGCTTTCTGTGCTTCTCTATGGTGCGGAATGCAGGAGAGTTAAAGAGAAGGAAATGTCGAAATTGTCCTCTTTTCACACAACATGCCTAAGAAAAATTCACCGAATCGTTTGGCCGAATACCATCACCAACCAAGATCTGCTTACTCGGAGCAAGCAAGAGGACATACACACCATCGTAGCTGGCAGACGCTGGAGCTGGGTTGGCTATGTCCTCAGAAAAGATCCCGATGTCATCACAAGAAGAGCTATGCTTTGGACCCCTGAAGGAAAACGAACTCGAGGCCGACCAAAAACAACCTGGCGGAGGACTGTGGAGGCTGAGATGCAAAGATTGAACCAGAGTTGGGGCACTGTACGAAGGATGGCCACCGACCGAGCAAAGTGGAATCAATTTGTTGTTGCCCTACAAGACGCCACTAGGCGTGATGGCCACTGACTGCTTTGACGGTCGGCGGCTAAGGATCAAAGAAGAAGAAGAAAAAGGCCAGCTAGGAGTAAAGTTTATTGACAATTCAGTGGCAATCTGGCTAACAGTTTACCAGCACTATTTGTTTGCTACTGGTTCATTAGGCACAATGCAAAGCCAGATACTACTGGATCCACAACCAGGATTGAAACCTGTAACATGACAAGCCAAGTGTATGGTGCTTATCAAATAAATACCACATGTCCTAATGTGTGTCTATGTCTTCAGTATGTGTATGTGAATGATGTGCTCATATGTCTGTTTACATACTGTCAAGTTCTTTTCGCGTGGGGATTAAAGTGTTTGAGATCCTCACATGTGATTCTAGTAGTTTTATAGATGCACGTGGGAGCATATCTAAGTTAATTATATATGTAATTATTTGCGTGCCGTCTTGCACTATATTTGAACAGAATAGCGTAGCTTGTTGCGTCGAGCTGTTGTCATCCAGCTATGATGCTTGAGGCAGATCCGAGAGTCCTTTGATATGGACAGACGTCTTCAATGAATATTGTTATGTGTCTTGGTCCCAAGTTGTGGGAAGACACAGTGAAATATATATTGATTTCTCCCTGAGTGGAGAATATATTTATTAGCCAGAGCTGGCTCTTTCAAGTATCCTGTAGATACTCAGTTTATCCTTCGCAAGTATTTGGCAGAGCTTCGGCACGTCTAGCTATGGCGTGTCGCTAGTGCGTCCAAACTCCTGCTGGGGGGTTTATCGGATCATCACACATTATTTTTATAGAAGTTTTACAATATTATACAAGTCTTGTAATGGAAACTAATCCACCTTGATGATATGTATTAACTATGTATTTGTTTCTGCATGAAAACCTTTGATGATGTGCTGTATCTACCCATGATGTTAACGTCGTCTTCGTCTAATAAATTTTCTCGTGAAAGATATATTTTCAATAACGAGTCCAGCCTGTTTGACTTCCCAGATGGTCCATCTTATGACCCTATCATTACTGTTGTGTTGGTATCATCATGCTAAACGAATGTAACGGCCCATAGACATTCGCTCTATTATAAATACGTCGGACACCAATATTCGCATTATTAGCACGACAGGCAGCACAGCCACCAACAAGAAATACACACACCGGTAACACATACATGGGTCATAACGTCATCATGTCGTACAACTCATGTCGTACATTATAAGTCATCAGTCATATATAGACAAAAGGTAAGATAATATAGACAAACGTACATGGTAGATCATTAGCCACATAGACACTGGAAAGCCGTATGATACAAACAGTGAACCCTTTGAGTTCAGCCTTACAATCCCTCTCTGAAAAGAGCCAATAGCTTAATTGCGAATTATTTACCAGGCTTGAGAAGGACTTTCGCTTCACCGAAGGCTGGATAGGTTTTGGTTATATTTCAAGTATACCAGTCTTCCACTAGCTCATCAAAAATAGCGACAGAGTCATACACAAGATTTACATCAACCAACATTATATACATCCTAATGTTTAAGGTCGTGTTTTTCTATAACGAATGTTCCTCCGCCTTTGTAATATTTGTGTCTGTGCGTATAAATAAGAGCGCTTGTCGTAAACATACTTGTCTGGAATATCTTTTTTTTAAATTTAATACATTATGTTCCTGATTTGACGAAGGGCACTTTTCAGCACTGACGACACATTTTGGTGGGCAAATCTACGATTTCAGTGCGAGGGTAACTTTATACTAGCATTTAGAGTGACAGACCATATAAGTATTTACTACTTTATAACTCGTAGCGGGTGGAAATGTTTTTTAAAAATATATTGATAAAATACAATAAAAAGGATGGCCGCCGACCGAGCAAAGTGGAATCAATTTGTTGTTGCCCTACAAGACGCCACCAGGCGTAATGGCCACTGACTGCTTTGACAGTCGGCGGATAAGGATCAAAGAAGAAGAAGACAATAAAAAGCATTCAAATGTTATAACATGCATATAATGTACATGATGAACTTAGATTATTTGTAAGTAAATAAATTGTGATTTATTTAGACTTTGATTCATCGCTATGGGACGCCATTGAGACAATTTTTCATTGTGTGACCTATTCTTTCAGCGGAGAGTCTTATAGCTGGACTTTTTATTCCATTTTCTTCTGTTGATTTTCGTTGATTGTTGAATTTCTTGTATTTATTCATTGTTTTTGGTTTTGTTGTTTCTTTGCTTTATTATTGCTCTAAATCTGTGTTTATATATATTACGTATTTGTAGTCTATAATCTATATTTCTTGTCCTTGTTGCCTGTTTGTAACTGTGGCTGACGAAGGTTTAAACCCGAATCGTCCATTGTTTCCTGTGCACTATTTATTTGTAAAACTGATTCAATACCGTTTTATTTGTTTATATATACTTATATTATTTCGCAGCTTGACTGGAAATAATTATTGCATACAATTAAAAGCTTGTATTTAATTTATTATTTGTTTTCAAAAGTGTGTACTTGTCCTTCCAACAACAACAAAAAATGCTACCCCCCGAACCCCTTTTACAAAACTGTAACAAGACATAAAGAAATCAGATTTCGCACGTGACCAGTTTTTGTGATTGTCTTCGGTTGTTTCTTCTATCTCTGTTGCATAGTTCATCATCAAGCTTTAGTAGTTCTTCAATTCAACACGGTTTGTAATTATGTCTTGCCTCTCAGATAATAGACTCGGTGGCTGCTAACTGGGAATGATTTGTAATGTTTACAGAACTACAGATGATCTAACTTGGATAAATGTGTAATTTAACAGACCTACAAACGAGCCAACTGGGACATATTTGTAACGTTCAAAGACCTACAGATGATCGGACTGGGATATATTTGTAATGCTGATAGAACTGCAGATGGACTGACTGGAGCAGAATTATAACGCTGTCACATAGGTCTTTTTTTTTGAGATTATTAATATATGTCATAGTGGTATGAGGAGGATTGTTGAAACCATTACCTACAACAATAAATAGTTTGACAACAAATACGATTTCAAGTAAGCAGAAACTACATATCAAACCCCAACTCCGACAACTGACTACAGAGATTACAGTTATATAACTGCGGGCAGAAAAATAAAGCAGACATTAAACCAAGAACGAACCAAAATCGTAAAACAAGACAGACAGTTTATCATTGACATATCAAATAAAGCAACACAGTGAAAACAATAGAAAGGAATAATTACTTATTGCAATTTTAGACACCATGCGTCAAATCATCATTGATAAAGTCATAAATCAGCTGGAGTTAAGGAAGACCACACTATCGGTAGACACAAGAGGAAACGAAAAACACTTCATTTCAGCTAGTAATACTTTTAACGACACGTCGGTACACTATCAACAATAGATATAGAGGTAAAATCATTACACTTAAAAAATATAAGTAAATAAGTATATGGATTGAACAAGCAGAAACACTTGAAAAACTTTACGACGTGACGGACAGACAGACAGCTAGCGGTCCTTCACGGAAATGGACCTTTTCATGGCTAATATAAAAGTCCCTCCCACGCCCGAACACATAATTAAATAAAAAAGGACAGAAATAAAAGTAAAGCAAAATGTAATAAAAATGCGCACAGTAAACCCCGCTTATAACCGAGATATCACACCTCTTGTCAGGTTTTGTCCGGATGTCGAATCTCAGAAATAAGTGACACAAAAAGAAAAAAAACAAATCTTAACCATGTGATAATTTAAGCAGCAGACATAAAAGTTAGGGGAAAGCATCCTATTTACTTTTGAAGGGAAACAATTTAATTATTAATTAAAATCAAAATAAATAATACATTTTTATTATCTTTTTAAGGGTATGAAATTGTAGGACAAAATTCTAAAAGGATTAAACAGTTCACATATTTTTATTAGTACATTTTTTATATTGTTACAATTTTGTTGTGTGTCTTATGTTTAGAGTTAAAAAACTTTATAAAATTTGGACTTTCATGCACATGTTAAAGTAGTGAACACTTATATACTCTGCAACTCTTAAATAGAATTTGAATACGGCTTAACTGTTTCACTCGAAGATGGGCGAGACGAAAAGTTTCATCGGCGCCAAATAGCGGACTTCAAAAATCTGTTAAACACTTTTTCTTACTTAGGTTTTTCTCTTCTACCCTGGTGGCCGAAGTGACTAAGAAGTATGGTGTCCGCCTCTAATTATAAAGGTATAGGGTTCGGTTCCCTGTCTAAGGAATATTTATGATGGAATTTTTTCAGAACCACTGGGTCCTAATCATGTCATACTCCCGATGATTTTTTTTTTTTTTTTTGCGTGGGCCCGCTAATACTCGAGGCGAAATCTCAGGTTATTATTTTATGTCTAACCTGACATTGATTTTACGTGAGTATCCCTTTATTTCTTGTACTGAGACAGGTGTCCCTCGCCATTCAGGCAAATACTCGCCGATTTCGGAGGTACCCATTGCAGCTGGGTCGGCTCAGGAGCCGCCAGTCCCTGGTCGACGACACTCCTTCAAATGTCCTCGCCAGGTCTCGAGTTAATCCAGTCCAAATCCCGGTCGACGAAAAATCCTCAAATGCCGTCGCCCGGGTTTGATCCTGTATCACCCGGTCGCCAGAGCGGTGTTGTGACCACTACGCTAGCGCGGCTCCACTCCCGATGATCTCCTGGGTAGTGTGATTGGATGCCTAGCCTTCTCTTATAAGGACGAACAAATAGTAGGTTCCGAGTGCAAGTTGCACACGTTAAAAATTCCCTGGCAATTGGAAATCGTAAAGAGTAGGCCTTACGGCCCTTGCCCTAGCAGAATTTACAAAATTAGGAAAACCTATCCGATAAAAAAATATTTATATAATGTATGATTCCTAGATACACACATTTGGAATTGTCGCCTGTGCTTTGGAGTTCGTGCACTGTGCTGATATCCTCCTTGAGATCTAAGGGAAGAGATCGGAGCACTGATGGAGTTTTCCGTGTGCAGTGAATATGGTCCTTAAAACCAAACGACACAAACCTTTTCCACCTTAGGGTGTAGAGGTTAGCCAGAGAGAGCTCCATGTTATCATGTAAACTGCTTCCAGTCCAGTCCTCGGTCCTTCAGCGATATCAGCAGTAGAAATGCTCTTACGAGGTATAGCCTCTGGCCATCGCGCGCACATGTCGACGCACGTAAGGATAAATTGATGTCCTCTGCCGATTTAGTCTTAAAATGGTCAATGATATCTATGACCATTTTCTGAAACGGCCGAATAGGAATGTCTGCAGCCTGAATAGGCGCAGCATGCCGTGGACCTCTAGATTTGACCTCTTGACATATTTTGCAAGACCGGCAATAAATTCGTATGTCTTTATTGACAAATGGCCAAAAGAAAAACGCCAGAACTCTCGACTTAGTTCGGGAAAAACCCATGTGTCCAGCACACTGAGAATCGTGTGCATGTTGAAGAATTAGGGCTCTCATACTTTTGGGCACGAGAATTTGAGAATGCATAGACGTGTCTGAGTGTTGTACCATACGCACTATTATACCATTCTTCATAGTGATATATGATTTGAGATTTGTCTCCTGATTCGGATCACCGTTTTTAGCGAGAAGAAAGAATTTCTTTAAAGACGGGTCTTTTTCTTGTAGTTTCACAAACGAGTCATGCGAAATCTCCAAGTGATCCTCTTGGCTCTGCACTTCATTAACTTAAGTAGATGAAGTTTGAGGAATAAGAGCTTGTGCTCTTGTTACCACTGCATTGGCTTTTTGGATATTCCGTTCTTCCCAGGCAGCAATTTGCTGCGGGGTGCATTCTTTAACCCCGTGAATACGACCGATGATAAGATCTGCAATAGGATTAGGTAGAAGACACGCATGGACATCTCCCGTAAAGAAGGGAGTAGCAATGTGAATAATAGCAGTTGAGTAATTTTCTGCTGTGCCACCAAATGTTACACATTTAACCACCTTTCCTGTGCCACAGCGAGGATCTATAAGAGATTGCTTAACCCCAATAGTAGTGCACACAGAATCAAAAAGCACTGAGACTGGCTTACTATCCACAAGACCTTCTCGTGCCCAAAAGTATGAGAGCCCTAATTCTTCAACATGCACACGATTCTCAGTGTGCTGGACACATGGGTTTTTCCCGAACTAAGTCGAGAGTTCTGGCGTCTTTCTTTTGGCCATTTGTCAATAAAGACATACGAATTTATTGCCGGTCTTGCAAAATATGTCAAGAGGTCAAATCTAGAGGTCCACGGCATGCTGCGCCTATTCAGGCTGCAGACATTCCTATTCGGCCGTTTCAGAAAATGGTCATAGATATCATTGACCATTTTAAGACTAAATCGGCAGAGGACATCAATTTATCCTTACGTGCGTCGACATGTGCGCGCGATGGCCAGAGGCTATACCTCGTAAGAGCATTTCTACTGCTGATATCGCAGACGCTCTTTGGCTTATATTTTCTCGTTTGGGTTTTCCCGGGGAAATATTGTCAGACCATGGCACACAAGGGATATCAGACACAATGTCGCAGGTAATGTCTACTCTGCACATTAAGAGATCTCTGAGTAGTATTTATCACCCAATGTCTAATGGGTTAGTTGAGCGTCCTAATAGAACACTCAAGAACTTACTTGGGAAGATAACAGAGGACCATCCTCAGGATTGGGACAGGGTTCTACCCGCAGCTCTCTTTGCCTATAGAGAGGTCCCCAACGAACATACAGGATTTTTTCCTTTTGAACTTGTCTTTAGCGCGCGACCGCGCGGTCCTATGTCTTTACTGCATGATCTGATAAATGCTGATAATATCGACAATGACACACAATCTTCATATGAGTATGTCATTGCTCTAAGGCTAAAGATTATTGAAGCATGCAAGCTAGCAACTTCCTCATCCGAATTTGCTAAAGAAAAGGCAAGGCGATTTTCTAATAAGAAGAGACGCCTACGTCAACTTTGTCCTGGAGACAAAGCGTTTGTTTTACTTAGTTCTAGGGAGAACAGACTTCTTATTACATGGAAAGGTC
Organism: Oreohelix idahoensis; assembly: GCA_024509875.1. Taxonomy (NCBI): domain Eukaryota; kingdom Metazoa; phylum Mollusca; class Gastropoda; order Stylommatophora; family Oreohelicidae; genus Oreohelix; species Oreohelix idahoensis. The sequence continues at coordinate 147,069 of JAMPIV010002318.1, forward strand.
CATGTACAATAGTCTCGAAAATTTCCGAGGTCGACTTTGTTGTCGATATTGATGGAACGCATAAAACCTTCCATATAAATATCCTTACGGAATATCATAAATGACCAGACTATTTGCAGAATATTTTCCAGGCGACGGACGATTCTCCACTCCAACAAAATCATATCTCATCACTGTCAGTTATACAGGATGAGGAAACTACTTTTTCGGATGTTAATCTACCTCTTCCTGTGATTCCTCTTTCTTCTACGGAATCATGGAGAAACGTCACTGTTTCTTATAATTTGTCTTTAAAGGAACAGCGACAAGTATCTTTTACGCTACAAGTATTTAAGGATGTCCTTACCGACATTCCTGGACACACACATGTCATTGAACATGACATTATACTAACTGATCATAATCCGATCAGGGTAAGACCGTATCCTATTCCTATTCATTTTCAAGCACAAGTCGAGAAAGAATTGGATGAAATGATACAATTGAAAAAAATTGAACCATCCACTTCAGCATATTCTTCGTCCATGGTTATTGTTCGAAAGAAAGACAATAACATACGCCTTTGCGTAGAGTATCGCAAATTGAACCAAGTTACGAAGCTCGATGCTGAACCTATGCCTTTACTAGAAGATCTACTTACTAAACTTTCTAACTCTCGATTCTTTACTAAACTTGACTTGTCGAAAGGCTATTGGCAAGTTAAGTTAACTGAACACGCCAAACCTCTCACTGCTTTCTCAACACCTAGGGGTTTGTTTCAGTGGAATTTTATGCCTTTCGGGCTTATGAACGCCCCAGCTACTTTCGTACGCATGATGCGTCGAATTCTCACATATCGTTCAGATGTCATTGCATATTTAGAAGACATCTGTCTTTTCAGTAATACTTGGGAAGATCACTATTTGGGTTTAAATGAATTACTGTCTACTCTACGCGAGCATAATTTGACTGCAAAACCATCTAAAGCCTATGTTGGGTTTAGTGAAATTTCTTTCCTGGGTCATCGTGTTGGTCACGGTCTATTGAAGACAGAGGACCAAAACATTTCTAGGATATTAAATATCTCTGTGCCTAAAACAAAAGAACAAGTACGTAGTCTTTTTGGATTAATACAATTCTACGGAAGATTCATTAAGAATCTATCCTCTATCATGGCACCACTCTCAACCCTATTGAAGAAAGGGTCTCCTAACATGGTGCGCTGGTCCCAAGAATGTCAATCTTCATTGGATCAGATTAAGAATTTGTTCTCATCCCCACCTATCTTAGGGCTACCTATTGCTGATAAGACTTTTGTTCTTCGTAGTGACACCTCATCCACAGGGATCGGAGCGGCACTAATGCAGGAGTATTCAGGAACTCTGCATCATGTAATGTATATCTCTAGGAAACTGAATGCGGCAGAAAGGAGTTACTCGGTTTTAGACCGTGAATTGTTGGCTATGGTTTGGTCAATCCTTAAGTTACAAAGATTCCTCCTGGGTGCTCATTTCGTTGTGGAAACAGACCAAAAAGCTCTTACAGCTATTCAGTGTAAGAACTTGAAGAGCTCGAGATCTACTCGATATGCTATTGCTCTTCAACCTTTTCATTTCACGGTACGAGCTATCAGTGGTCTGGATAATGTGATGGCAGACATACTGTCTAGATGCTCACATGAGTCCACTTAAGTTTTGTGTCCTAGATTTTCCTGATACACTTCTAGACTTATGTCTCTTCAACATAACAATATATATTAACACATTTGTTGTCACCTTAGAGTGGTAAATTAATTGTTTTCTTTCTCTATTACCATCTTTGGTGTAATGGAGAAGGTTGAGTTGACATAAAATAAAGGTCAAAAAAAATTAATGCGGCCTCATGTAATACTTAGACATGTAGTAGTAATTATAGTACATTATAGCATGTTGCTAATTGTGTCATTTATATTGTTCTCAGTGCAAACTAGTATCAGATACAGAATGCTTTTGAGAATCATGACGATGCCATATGTCACACTTACATACTATTTGGATGCTGCTTACATTGATCTTCGAGACACAGCATTATTTTGTCCTGTGGATGCCATCTTCTATTTGTTACATTGTACACTTGTATTGTCATATGTATATATAATGACTTTACGAATTTTGATTATGTCCATCTATTAGATAATAATGATTATATAGCATGAGACTTATATAGATTTATATGTTCATATGGTTAAAATTATAGTCTGTTTCCGATCAAATAACATTATACACGGCCACAATGATAACAGGGTTGAACTTGAAGAAGCACCAATACAAGATGTAGAATCGTACATATATCTTGGCAGCAATGTAGACAAAGTTGGAGGGAAAGACAGTGATATCATAAAAAGATAAAACAAAAAGCAAGAGGAGCTTTTATTGCATTGGGAAATATATGGAGATCAAGAGAAATCGGATCCAACACGAAAATAAGAATCTTCAACTCAAATGTGAAGTCAGTCCTATTGTTTGGCTCTGATACATGGAGAACAACAAAGACAACAACCAAAAAGCTACAGACTTTCATAAATGGGTGCTTGCGTAGAATAGAGGGATTAAAATGGTATGATAAGGTTACCAACGGGGAACTGATGACAAGAACTAGACAAGTGCCAGTGGAACAAGAGATGAGAAGACGACGATGGCGATGGTTAGGACATACGCTGAGGAAACCTGTTGATAGCATTACAAGGCAGTCCTTGTTCTGGAACCCCCAGGGCAAGAGAGGCAGTGGTAGACCAAGAAGCACATGGAGAAGGGAGCTGGAAACAAAGATGAAAATGATTAGGAGAACATGGAAAGAACTTGAGATGATGGCACGTGACAGGAGGACTAGCATGTGTTTGTTGGAGGCCTATGCTCCTTTGGGAGTGGAAGGTTATGAATGAAATATGAGAGTCCCGAGAACTCCATTGACCTATCTGCACAGAACCAACCCATCAGCGGTAGCAGAACATATTATAGGAAGTTAAGTAGCCCTATAAGCTACCAAATCTACTTCTTCTTTTTAATCCATAGCAGCCGACCGTCAAAGCTGTCAGTGGCCATCACGCCTGGTGGCGTCTTGTAGAGCAACAACAAATTGCTTTCACTTTGCTTGGTCGGTGGCCATGCTTCGTACAGTGCCCCAACTCTGGTTCATTCTTTGCATCTCAGCCTCTACAGTCCTCCGCCAAGCATAATGAACAGGCCATTGAGTGTGAAGATGAAACGCATCTTTGATTCTTGGGTCTTTAGAAGGAGTTTGACAAGGTCCTCTGGAGCAAACTTTGGGACTGTTGGCAAGTAAAAACATGAAAGTACATCTGATCCATGCAATACAGAGCTTCTACAAGAAATTATGTGAGGACGGCAAACCATAGATCAGAAGAGTTCAGGACCACCAAAGGTATAGTACAGGGTGATATTCTGTCACATTATCTTTTCATACTCCTCATTTACGATGTCATCAAAGCATGTAAGGAGATCACAAGAAAGTATTCAGTGGAAGATGAGACAAGTATATATTTCAGAGCTGATATTTACTGATGATGTTGCCCGATTGCTAAATCAAAGGCACATTTTCAATCCAATTTCCAAGTCTGGAAGGAAGAACTGGAGAAGAGAGCGATGGTTATCAGCGGCTCCAAAACAAAAACAATCGTGATTTCACGAGATGGAAAAGACATCATATTATGCTTGGGAGACCAAATAGTGGAGCAGGTCAACCACTTTAAATACCTTGGATATATCATAGACTGGAAGAGAGACATCAAAGAAGAGTTGGCTACACGAAGAGCGTCAGCTGGGAAACTGTTTCGGGCATTAAATCGAGGATTTCTTAGCAAAAGAGAGATTGGAAAGAGGACGAAGATCGCTGTGTACAGCTCTACTTATGTCCCAAACTTGACATATGGATGCGAGTTATGGGAATGACTAAAATCCACAAACCAGCTTCAAACCTCAGAAATGAGGTATCTGAAGAAGGGTGTTTATGTAACAAGAACTGACATGGTCCTCAACTAAACGATACGGCAAGGCCTCAAAACTCAGCCCTTTAGACCCCAGTACGACAGTCCACCTTAAGATGGTCTGGCCATATATGCAGAATGGAAGAAGGTCGGCTACCACGACATATAGGGAAACCAAGAGCCAGGGATCCAGATCTCCATGACGACCCAGAGTTTGCTGGGTCAACAATGTTTGACAATCCCTAAGGAACGAGGACTGGATTGGAACCAGGCCAGGAGGAAGACCACCGATAAGACAGTATGACGTTCTCTCTGGCAAACCTTTACACCCCATGGTAGAAGAGGAAGTAAGTAAGTACAATTTTCTTTCAATTCTTTTCGTGTCTTTTTTTTAACAGGTTTTTCTTTGGCTTCATAGCCAGTGCGTCTAGATAAGTTTGACTACATCCAATGAATGTAAAATAGAATGTATATGAGTGAAATGACTGCAGGAGAAATAGTGATATCATCAATACATGAAGCAGAAATAACTCGCTGTAATTCTAACTCGTCATGTTGTGAGGGGTTACTGGCTCATGTAATACGATGTCTGTGTATTATCATATTTTAGTTAGGGGAGATAACGTATGTTATTTCAAGGGAAACAATGTAATTAATAAACACTAAAAAATGTTATAAGTCTGTTCAATTTATCTTTAAATGTTTTTAAATTTTGCTTGATCTTTTTATGACAAAATTTATTATAAAGTAGGTTGTTTAGTACAACTGGCACTTTTTATAACATTTTGGTTTTTTTACATGTAGAATTTAATAACCACATTAAAGAGCTGCACTTGATGCATAATTTGAAGAGCGAACACTTACGTGTGCTTTATCCTTTCAATGATAATTCCAATATGATGCACTGGCAAAAATTAAGTTCCTCGGCGCAAAAGAACGCTCTTCATCAAAAGAAGTTGAATTAGGCTGTTAACTACCTTCCAAAATCCTGGTAAACTTTTCTTTTACACTTTTCATAATAATAATAATAGCATATGTAATGACAGGTTTATATTCAAAGAATTTAGTTTAATAAAATCAACAAATAAAGTCACGTGTAATATTAAGAGAAAATAGTTTCATTCAAGTCTACATTTATTACTTTAATCACGATATTGATCTGAAGAGCCTAGTTCTTCTGTTTCATGTCTAGTACGTTTAAAATATATGTTATTGTTATTGTTATATAGAATTGAATTCATTGCACTCCGGGCAAACCCATAGGTGCTCAGTCTCCAACCAAATTAAATGTCTCACCTTGTACATGTCGGAATTAATCCCTGAACATACAAGGCTTACAGGCTGTTCCTTTCCTTTGCCCAATGAGTATTTATTATAGAACACGCTTTAACGTAATCATTGTGCCGAGGAATGTCCTATCTACACCGCCAAAACTAGCATTTGCATTGTCACCTGGAAGTACAACACATTTTGAGGAGAGATTATATTTTCCATTAGTGTTAGTGACGTCATTAAATACTGACAAAATGCAGGAACACGCGATATTAGAATTCATGATCATTGCTGTAAAAGTTACACACAAAACATAACGGTTCGAGTAGAAATTTATGAACAGGTAATAAAAATGTAAAAATCTTGACAGACTGTTGTGATTTACGTTAACATAAAGTTCTAACAGGTTCTTAAATTTTAATTATCAGTGGAAAGCCGGACATAATAACGCTTTTAAGCAATGTCTGCTGTAGGGAGAACGAAAGTGTAAAAATAAGGACATATCCACCTTGTGCCGGACGTCCGGTAACCCTACTCTATCACCAGCTGTAAACATAATGAAGGGTTTCTTGGGTTTCTTAACGTTGAGCACAATCTACAACATTTATATCAAAATTATATGAGTTATGACTAATTTATTTTATGACAGAACAGTGCACCATCTTGATTCAATGAATTTAGCAGTTGAATGGTTCAAAAACTATTGGTATTTGTAGGGCATTTTAAAATGGAGAAACAAACAATATATTTATAGTGTAATCAAAAGCTTCGTTAAAGTTGTATTTCCTCTGTTGTATGTCTTTGTAATACTTACGTCGGTAAGTATCTGTACGAGCGCTGGTCGTAGACCTGTTTATCTGGGGTGTTTTGTCATAGAATATTATCAATAGATTGACGACGAGCGCTGTTGAGCACTGACAGAACAATTTTGGCAAACGAACAAAGTCAAACCAATCATTGACATTGACTGGTTGAAGGAAACATAACTCTATATTACAAATTAATGATCACATCGCCTGTTAGAGAATGGCGCTACAATATGTTAGAGAATAACGCTAAAATATGTTAGAGAATGACGCTACAATATGTAAGAGAATGACGCTACAATATGTAAGAGAATGACGCTACAATATGTTAGTTAGAGAATGACGCTACAATATGTTAGAGAATGACGCTACAATATGTTAGAGAATGACGCTACAATATGTTAGAGAATGACGCTACAATATGTTAGAGAATGACGCTACAATATGTTAGAGAATGACGCTACAATATGTTAGAGAATAACTCTACAATATGTTAGAGAATGACGCTACAATATGTTAGAGAATGACGCTACAATATGTTAGAGAATGACGCTACAATATGATAGAGAATGACGCTACAATATGTTAGTTAGAGAATGACGCTACAATATGTTAGTTAGAGAATGACGCTACAATATGTTAGAGAATGACGCTACAATATGTTAGAGAATGACGCTACAATATGTTAGAGAATGACGCTACAATATGTTAGTTAGAGAATGACGCTACAATATGTTAGTTAGAGAATGACGCTACAATATGTTAGAGAATGACGCTACAATATGTTAGAGAATGACGCTACAATATGTTAGAGAATGACGCTACAATATGTTAGAGAATGACGCTACAATATGTTAGAGAATGACGCTACAATATGTTAGAGAATGACGCTACAATATGGTAGAGAATGACGCTACAATATGTTAGAGAATGACGCTACAATATGTTAGAGAATGACGCTACAATATGTTAGAGAATGACGCTACAATATGTTAGAGAATGACGCTACAATATGTTAGAGAATGACGCTACAATATGTTAGAGAATGACGCTACAATATGTTAGAGAATGACGCTACAATATATAGATCATCAAAGTGAAGACTGTTGGAATTTGGCATCGACCGTAAGGCTAGACAGATTGACGTATCTTCTACTTCTTCGTACACTCTCAGACTTAACTTGAATATGGACATATGAGAGGATGCATTCGTCGTACATACAACCAGCGAACTACAGGAACAGTTAAGATTCACACTCTTCGACTTATGTTGAGGGAGACTGAGGACCTAAGGGTTTGCCCGGAATGCAATGGTGTCGATTCTGTTCAACAATAACAATGACCTTTGAACCTCGATGCTCCTATCTCGTGTAACCGTGGTAGAGCTAGCTTGTGTGTGACCAAACGAGTTATGCTGGGCCTCCCACACTAGACAGGACCAGACAAAGTAGGAGATAATCCTAGATGTAGACTGGACCACACTGAAAGACGAACGAACAAACGAACGAACGAACTTTATTTTCAAAGGGTTAAGAATTGGGCACGCAGGCCCGTCTTACATTCTGCCCTTCTTCTCTCTGTCATCTTACATACCATATCCTTTCAATAGCACATGTACTTTTAGTATTATTTAAGCATACAACATTATCGAGGTAAAATAATAACATACATTTGTAACATCCAGACATAATCAAATTTAAGGGGGAAAAAATGTATTAATTTAAATAAATTTAAAAAATTTATACCTTAAAAAAAAAAAAAAAAACAAACAAACAAACACAATCTAAACCATTCATACAGTAAATTAGACATAATTTGAAACGTAATCAGATTATGGTGGCATATAATAAGAACTCGTGACATTTTGGAAATCTGCTGAATGACCTGGGACTTCATGTGTTGTCAGCGCATGCGGAAAATGTTCCCACAGGTGAGCAACTTTGAGTCCCAAGCAGATACTGCCACAGGGAGTGAATTGTTGACGCCTCCACTACACGAGATCCAGCTTTATGACCTATGCTTCTTAGGGAGGTAAAGGGTATTGACTGATAGATGAGAATCGTACATATAGGCCCGTCTTTCATTTTGCCCTTCCTCTTACTTATCTTTTATTGCTAGTTATCTAGACATTCTCCAACATACTTAAGGTATTAGTTCAATGGTGATTCAACTTATAAGTAGTATAAAAGCATACATTTACAGTACCTGATTACAATTAAGAAGTAAGGTATATTAAAATGAAAACTAGATCATCAGACCCTCCATACAGTATATTAGATAATAATTCGAAACATAATCCCTTAGGGCGGCAAATAATCCGCACTCATAAGGTATTTGAACAGTCTACGATTATATGAGTAGGGACTGTGTATGTTTTTCAGGTCATGTGGAAGATTGTTCCAAAGATGAGCAGCTGAGTAAGCCAAGCTCTTCTTATACAAATCTAGCCTCGGCTTGGGTACCTGTAACTGGTTTTTGTGTTTGTTTGAATGTTTTTTTTAAGGTATTAATATTTTAAATTCTTTTTTTAATTATTAATTTTTTTTCCCCCTTAAATTTGATTATGTCTAAACTGCCCAAGAAGTATCAGCCTTGAATAAGTCCACACTAAACCATCCTTGAGCTGATGACACGGTACGGGAAAACGTGGCATAAGTTTGTTGAATGCCTATGTGCCTTCTTTGGGAGCAGAAAGGTCAAGACCCAAGAATCCTGTCTTATACTGTGTCTTATACTGTGTCTTATACTGTGTCTTATACTGTGTCTTATACTGTGTCTTATACTGTGTCTTATACTGTGTCTTATACTCTGTCTTATACTGTGTCTTATACTGTGTCTAATACTGTGTCTTATACTGTGTCTTATATTCTGTCTTATACTGTGTCTTATACTGTGTCTTATACTGTGTCTTATACTGTGTCTTATACTGTGTCTTATACTCTGTCTTATACTGTGTCTTATACTGTGTCTTATACTGTGTCTTATACTGTGTCTTATACTCTGTCTTATACTGTGTCTTATACTGTGTCTTATACTGTGTCTTATACTGTGTCTTATACTGTGTCTTATACTGTGTCTTATACTCTGTCTTATACTGTGTCTTATACTGTGTCTTATACTGTGTCTTATACTGTGTCTTATACTGTGTCTTATACTGTGTCTTATACTCTGTCTTATACTCTGTCTTAAACTGTGTCTTATACTGTGTCTTATACTGTGTCTTATACTGTGTCGTCTTATACTGTGTCTTATACTGTGTCTTATACTGTGTCTTATACTGTGTCTTATACTGTGTCTTATACTGTGTCTTATACTGTGTCTTATACTCTGTCTTATACTGTGTCTTATACTGTGTCTTATACTGTGTCTTATACTGTGTCTTAAACTGTGTCTTATACTGTGTCTTATACTGTGTCTTATACTGTGTCTTATACTCTGTCTTATACTGTGTCTTATACTGTGTCTTATACTGTGTCTTATACTCGGTCTTATACTGTGTCTTATACTGTGTCGTCTTATACTGTGTCGTCTTATACTGTGTCTTATACTGTGTCTTATACTGTGTCTTATACTGTGTCTTATACTGTGTCTTATACTGTGTCTTATACTGTGTCTTATACTGTGTCTTATACTCTGTCTTATACTGTGTCTTATACTGTGTCTTATACTGTGTCTTATACTGTGTCTTATACTCTGTCTTATACTCTGTCTTATACTGTGTCTTATACTGTGTCTTATACTGTGTCTTATACTGTGTCTTATACTGTGTATTATACTGTGTCTTATACTGTGTCTTATACTCTGTCTTATACTGTGTCTTATACTCTGTCTTATACTGTGTCTTATACTGTGTCTTATACTGTGTCTTATACTGTGTCTTATACTGTGTCTTATACTGTGTCTTATACTGTGTCTTATACTGTGCCATCTGTTCTTGTCTATCCATATCTTCTGTATACTCTTCATGTGTATACATATAAATATTTATTCATTTGTTTCCGTCTGTTTCTCTCGAGCGTCCAATTGGCAAAGTAGTTAGATCCCTGGTCTCTAGCGGCTAAGGTGCCTGGTTCTAATCACGGTACCGACACGCTGCAGACTACCCGGCTGTAAATGGGTATCGGGCTTTGATTTACGGATAGAAAAGGCAGCGAAGAATTGAACTGGTCACCCCCCACGTCTGGATGCTGGACCTAGTATAGTCAAGTCTCTAACATTTCATGCATCTACGGCAGTATCTGCTATGGAACGACCTTGACCTGGAGATGCTGGACCTAGTATAGTCAGGTCTGTAACACTTCATTCATCTACGGCAGTATCTGCTATGGGACAACCTTGACCGGGAGATGCTGGACCTAGTATGGTCAAGTCTCTAACACTTCATTCATCTACGGCAGTATCTGCTATGGGACGACCTTGACCTGGAGATGCTGGACCTAGTATGGTCAAGTCTCTAACACTTCATTCATCTACGGCAGTATCTGCTATGGGACAACCTTGACCTGGAGATGCTGGACCTAAAATGGTCAAGTATCTAACATTTCATTCATCTACGGCAGTATCTGCTATGGGACGACCTTGACTCGAAGATGCTGGACCTAGTATGGTTAAGTCTCTAACACTTCATTCATCTACGGCAGTATCTGCTATGGGACGACCTTGACCTTGAGATGCTGGACCTAGTATGGTCAAGTCTCTAACACTTCATTCACCTACGGCAGTATCTGCTATGGGACGACTTTGACCTGGAGATGCTGGACCTAGTATGGTAAAGTCTCTAACACTTCATTCACCTACGGCAGTATCTGCTATGGGACGACCATGACCTGGAGATGCTGGACCTAGTATGGTCAAGTCTCTAACACTTCATTCACCAACGGCAGTATCTGCTATGGGACGACCATAACCTGGAGATGCTGGACCTAATATGGTCAAGAATCTAACACTTCATTCATCTACGGCAGTATCTGCCATGGGACGACCTTGACCCAGAGATGCTGGAGCTAGTATGGTCAAGTCTCTAACACTTCATTCACCTATGGCAGTATCTGCTATGGGACGACCTTGACCTGGAGATGCTGGACCTAGTATAGTCAAGTCTCTAACACTTCATTCATCTACGGCAGTATCTGCTTTGAGACGACTTTGACCTGGAGATGCTGGACATAGTATGGTCAAGTCTCTAACACTTCATTCACCAACGGCAGTATCTGTTAATGGACGACCTTGACCTGGAGATGCTGGACCTAGTATGGTCAAGTCTCTAACACTTCATTCACCTACGGCAGTATCTGCTATGGGACAACCTTGACCTGGAGATGCTGGACCAACTGTGGTCAAGTCTCTAACACTTCATTCATATACGGCAGTATCTGCTATGGGACAACCTTGATCTGGAGATGCTAGACCTAGTGTGGTCAAGGTTCTAACACTTCATTCATCTACGGCAGTATCTGCTATGGGACAACCTTGACCTGGAGATGCTAGACCTAGTATGGTCAAGTCATTAACACTTCATTCACCTACGGCAGTATCTGCTATGGGACAACCTTGACCTGGAGATGCTAGACCTAGTATGGTCAAGTATCTAACACTTCATTCACCTACGGCAGTATCTGCTATGGGACAACCTTGACCTGGAGATGCTGGACCTAGTATGGTCAAGTCTCTAACACATTATTCATCTGCGGCAGTATCTGCTATGGGACGACCTTGACCTGGAGATGCTGGACCTAGTATGGTCAAGTCTCTAACACTTCATTCATCTACGGCAGTATCTGCTATTAGACGACCTTGACCTCAAGATGCTGGACCTAGTATGGTCAAGTCTCTAACACTTCATTCACCTACGGCAGTATCTGCTATGGGACGACCTTGACCTGGAGATGCTGGACCTAGTATAGTCAAGTCTCTAACATTTCATTTACCTACGGCAGTATCTGCTATGGGACGACCATGAGCTGGAGATGCTGGACCTATTATGGGCAAGTCTCTAACACTTCATTCACCTACGGCAGTATCTGCTATGAGACGACCTTGACCTGGAGATGCTGGACCTAGTATGGTATAGTCTCTAACACTTCATTCACCTACGGCAGTATCTGCTATGGGACAACCTTGACCTGGAGATGCTGGACCTAGTATGGTCAAGTCTCTAACACTTCATTCCCCTAAGGCAGTATCTGCTATGGGACAACCTTGACCTGGAGATGCTGGACCTAGTATGGTCAAGTCTCTAACACTTCATTCACCTACGGCAGTATCTGCTATGGGACAACCTTGACCTGGAGATGCTGGACCCAGTATGGTCAAGTCTCTAACACTTCATTCACCTACGGCAGTATCTGCTATGGGACGACCTTGACCTGGAGATGCTGGACCAAGTATGGTCAAGTCTCTAACACTTCATTCACCTACAGCAGTATCTGCTGTGGGACAACCTTGACCTGGAGATGCTGGACTAAGTATGGTCAAGTCTCTAACACTTCATTCATCTACGGCAGTATCTGCTATGGGACGACCTTGACCTGGAGATGCTGGACTTAGTATGGTCAAGTCTCTAACACTTCATTCATCTACGGCAGTATCTGCTATGGGACAACCTTGACCTGGAGTTAATGTTTGTAATCTTTTACATGCCACACGGGCTGAAATGTACTTGAGTTTTCTCATGAAGAATTAAGTCAGGCTCGATGGGCCTTTACTTCATTAAATCTTAAAAGTCAGGTAATGGGTACTCTGTCGTTCTGAATGACAATGCAATCTAGACAGGTTTTACTTTATACACCCCAGTCTTTAAGAAAAATGTTTTATTGTTCTTCACAGATATTGCTCCGTACAAAACGCTGGCAAAGTTGGGTTACCCCAGTTTTCACTAAATAAAGAAAACAACATACAAAAATACTTATACATACTATGTACTCGGTTATAACTTACATTATAAACTGCAAGCGTTAAGCTTGTCTTATCGTTTAAAACTTACCGTGAAATAATATGTTCATAAAATCAGTCAGCGTGAATTAGAAATACAAACGTATTTCGTCAATACTCAGTGATGAATCTGTGCAGTTATAAGTTAGTTTTACAATATTCTCGACTGAGCAGTTAAATTGAATTCATTTATAGCTGCATGAGTTTTAGGCTAGAAATTATAATTTATTCTGCTTTCCACTGAAACACGTCAGATAGAGAATAACAGACTTATAATTTAATCACTCTGCACAAAAGAAACTAGTGAAATATAATAGGCGATTTAACACTTAATCACTCACAAAATACTAAATATCAAATATTTACCTCAACACAGAACTACTAAGAACTAAACCACTTCGACCAAACTAAATGCCATCTTCTATCAACAGAGATTCTTAGGAATCGAACGTAGGTTGTTCTAGTCTTGACTGCGAAGTTACTGAGTGACTGAAATCTAAAACTCCGGTTAAGATATATCTTAAACGGACAAAGGATGTGCGTTATTTTCAGAACCCGAAATAGCCTCCCCTTTCTTTTCTTAACACTTACGTTAGCTAAGACACTCGCCATAACTGCCAAGAACGCGTCTTCACACCTCTACGACTATAGCTATTTCTGATCCGATGCATGAGTGTCATATCACACTTCAAGAACTCAGCCGAAGAAACGCTGTGTCAGGTGAAAAATGTAGACGGTATGTCTCATTAGATGGCAGTTTCCACACCTCACCGAGCAACTTAGCCGTAAAAGCTACGTGTCAGATGGAAATACCAGACGATATGTCTGAAATCATGTCTGACTGGACGAATAATCACACTATTCGTTACCATGACATCTTATGCAATAAATGCGTTACCAGTGTATGAGAAAAAAAAAACGGTAAAGTCAGAATGGGAAAGTAAATTTTTTTCGCAAACAAACGAATGTGAAAAAACAGGAAAAGGATAAAAGAGCGATAACAAAATAGAGGACACGGGTAGAAAAGAAAAGAATATAGAAAATTTATTGATCATAAATCTCCATGGGACAGTGGTGAATAATTTAGAGATCGCAATTTATTTCTATTTCATCATGTGTAAATTCTTAATGACTAGTGTTCATATCTCGTGTTAAAAGCGATGAGATAAGCTAGACACTTGTGGGTTTTAAATTTAATTTAATAATGGAGTGCTTAACAGGTCATATCTAAAACGTGTCTTAGATAGGATATTGATAAAAGTGGTAAAAAGTTTTTATTTGCTTCCAATATAATCTTGGCTGGACATAAACCTTGCGATCCAGCGGTTTTACGGTCTGATGTTTCTATCAGCCTTTCAGAAATGACTGGTGTAACCATCTTCATGTTGTAACCCCTGTGCGGTCCACCTTCTCCATTTATGACGAGAGGTCCAATCTAGAAAAACACAATAATTATAAATTTTAATTGGAACGGGACATTCCCAGAATACAACTTTTTTTAATTGATATAATCTATTATCAGTCTGCTGAGGCAGAAACTTTGTACTCTTTTACCGGACCCATGACAGGAGTTTTTTTCATCGGATATATTCAAGAGAACTCATGGTTCATACTTGGCCATCACCTAAACGAACAGCCGATTATTATCATTTAACATTTTCCTAATCACGTCACAGAGTATCACAGCCACCTGAGGCTAGACCGCACTGGAACAATATATTAACATATTAATTCCCAGGAGAGTGCCACCATATAGAAACAAAACAACTTATTCCAAACCTATACTTGCAGTGAAAAATAGGAATATCCTTGTCAATACTAACGCATCAATTTCAGCGACTCCCGGAAAATAGCAGTCAACAAAACCAGATAGTCTGGTGCTGAAACTGACCATGAACATGACTGAAAAGTCTTAATACATGTTAGTGTTTAATTCCATAGAATGTATGCAGCGTCGACAGTTGGGTGAGCAAATTTGAAAGTGGGCCACTGTTTGAGTGTAGTGAGTGAACGGAAAGAAAGAAACTTATTTTCTTATGTTACTACTAACCTACCAATCTTCTTTTATTTATCTCTCACTAATCTGAGTGTTCACGGGATAGGTTAAATAAAGGACTTAGTCTTTACCCGTCCTGACTATTCCCCCCCCCCGCCCCTCCCCCCCCCCCACTGTTAATTATTTTGATCTTTAGGGTTAATTACCTATGTTGGAATCTTCCTAGGTTCCCTATACAAGAGGGAGGGCCTATTAGATAATATTTTTTTAATTCCTTGTCTGTAAACTATAATTTATTGATGTTAATGCTTTTCTTGATGTTGTGTTATTTTCTAGTGAGAATAAACATAATAAACCTAACGAGACAGTGTTGGTCAAACCGCGGCCCTTAAATGTGATCCATAGTTTATCTGTTTTGACGCCTGTACGTATGTCTGTCACAAAATTGTGGGTACGTGAGTGTAGTGTAATTTGAATCTGTACCAAGTGAGAAAGTGCGTCTGAATTTAAATAGAGTCGTAAACGATAAACTGGATTAGAGCAATTACTCAATCCAAGACTGTCCTTTCTCTTACACTAGCACCACCGTATTAAAACATAAACTATTTCTTACACCTTCCTCTCACATAGCTATCACTATCACCTCTGCTTGTACGGGACCATAAATATCCCAGGGCTTTCTTATCAAAATTTACGACAGTGTCCTTGATGAAGTCCTGGCCGAAACGTTGACAATTTTGTGTGTGTACTGTCCTAGTATAAAGCTGTAAATGTGTTTTTGTTAACCCAACTTTAATAAAACTGGTAATAAATTATGGACTTTGTTCCTCAGAAACCAGAACGATCACTACCCTGAAAAAAAATGGGCTGACCTAACTGGGACTAATTTGTAATGTTAACTGAACTACATATGATCTGCGTGGAACAGATTTGTATTCTTTACAGAACTACAGATGGGGTGAGATAACTGGGACATATTTGTAATGTTGACAGAACTACAGATGATCTGCCTGGAACAGATTTGTATTCTTTACAGAACTACAGATGGGGTGAGATAACTGGTACATATTTGTAATGTTGACAGAACTACAGATGATCTGCCTGGAACAGATTTGTATTCTTTACAGAACTACAGATGGGGTGAGATAACTGGGACATATTTGTAATATTGACAGAACTACAGATGATCTGCCTGGAACAAATTTGTATTCTTTACAGAACTACAGATGGGGTGAGATAACTGGGACATATTTGTAATGTTGACAGAACTACAGATGATCTGCGTGGAACAGATTTGTATTCTTTACAGAACTACAGATGGGGTGAGAAAATTGGACAGATTTGTAATGTTGACAGAACTACAGATGATCTGCTTGGGACAGATTTGTATTGTTGACAGAATTACACATGAGATGAGATAACTGAGAAAGATATATAATGTTGATAGAACTACAGAGTAGTGCCTGTACAGACGATGCAACTGCAATAGATTAGTAATACTGACAGATCTACTTATGGTCTGACTGGAGCAGAACTGCAACGCTATCACATATGTTTTATGAAATTATTAATATGTATCATAGTGGTATGAAAATGATTGTTGAAACGTTTAACTAAGAGAATTAATTGACCAAAAACACGCTGTCAAGTAAGCACAAACTACACATCAAAGCCCAACTCCGACATCTGCATACAGAGACTACAGTTATATAAATACTAATAGAAAAATAAAACAGACATTCCACCAACAAAAACCGTAGAACAAGAGAGGCAATTTATCACTGACATATCAAATAAAGCAACACAGTAAAACAATAAACAATCCAAAGAAAGAATTACTTATTGCAATTTTAGACATCGTATGTCAAATCAACATTAACAAAGTCATAAATCAGCTGGAGTTAAGGAAGACCACTCTATCGGTAGACACAAGAGGAAACAAAAAACACACATGGATCTTCATTTCAGCTAGCAGTACTTTTAACAACACGTTGATACACTAGCAATAAGAGATATAGAGGTATAGTCATTTCACTTAGAATAAATAAATAAATAAGTATATGAACTGAGTAAGCAGCAACACTCGAATAAACCTGTGACGTGACGGCCAGACAGCCAGCTAGCGGTCCTTTACAGAAAGAGACCTTTTCATGGCTAATAAAAGTTCTCGCCCCCCTTAATTTAAAAAAAAAATAAGGACAGATATAACAGTCCAGTGGTCAAAAATAGCCCACTTATGACCACGAGATCACACCTTTTGTCAGGTTTTGACGGGATGTTGAATTTTAGACGAAAGTGAATGAAACAAATAAAACTTAACCACGTGATACTTTAAACAGCAGAGAGAAAATAAAGTTAGGGGAATACATTTTATCTACTTCCAAAGGGGAACAATTCAACTATTAAAGAAATATCAAACTAAAAAACAGGGGTTCATTATTTATTTAATTTTGTCAATTAATTTTACAAAATTATTTAAGACATAAAATATTCTCTTATTTTGATCAGTACTTGTGTTAAATTGTTGAAACATGTTTTGTTTCCCATGTTTAAAAACAAAGTACTTGAAATAATAGGGAGTTTGATGCCCATGTTAAAGTAGTCGTCACTTATATCCTCTGCCACATTCAATGATAATAAACTGTTTCCGAAAATGGCTCTAGTCGCAGATGAGCACAACAAAATGTGTTATTGGCGCCAAATAGCGCACTACAACAATCTTTTAAACACTTGTTCTTACTTGGTCGTTCCTCTTCTACCCTAGGGGCCGGAGTAGATATGAGGTGTGGCTTCTTCTTCTTCTTTGATCCTTAGCTGCCGACCGTCAAAGCAGTCAGTGGCCATCACGCCTGGTGGCGTCTTGTAGGGCAACAACAAATTGATTCCACTTTGCTCGGTCGGTGGCCATCCTTCGTATAGTGCCCCAACTCTGGTTCATTCTTTGCATCTCAGCCTCACAGTCCTCCGCCAGGTTGTTTTTGGTCGGCCTCTCTTTCGTTTTCCTTCAGGTGTCCAAAACATAGCTGTTCTTGTGATGGCATCGGGGTCTCTTCTGAGGATGTGACCAACCCAGCTCCAGCGTCTGCCAGCTATGATGGTGTGCATGTCCTGTTGCTTGCTCCGAATAAGCAGATCTTGGTTGGTGATGGTATTCGGCCAAAAGATTCGGTGAATTGTGCATAGGCATGTTGTGTGAAAAGAGGACAATTTCGACATTTCCTTCTCTGTAACTTTCCAGCATTCAGCACCATAGAGAAGCACAGAAAGCACACAGCTCTGATATAATCTTAATTTTGTGCTTGTGCTTTATTGGGAGGACTTCCAGATGTTGTTTAGGCTAAAGAAGGCTGTTCTTGCCTTATTCATTCTGATGTTGATGTCTTTGCCTGCCCCGCCGTCTGGTGTTACTATGCTTCCTAGGTATGTGAAGGTATCTCTCTGTACCAATTGCTGATTCCTTACTGATATGGGCTCAGGGTTGCTCACATTGAGCGTCATGACCTCTGACTTCTTTAAATTGATGTTCAAGCCCACCTGCTGGCTAAACTTATTAAGTCTATCCGTTTTTTCCTGGATGTGTTCATGTGAATGTGCTAGTAGTGCAATGTCATCTGCATATTCCTAATCTTCCAATGTAGAAAATGTTGTCCATCTTATTCCTCTTGGACTGTCCTCTGTTGTCTGGCGCATCACCCAGTCCATGACTGTTAAAAATAGAGTGGTTGATAAGGGGCATCCCTGTCGTACTCCTGTCTTCACCTCAAAGGTTAGGTTGCTCTGCCCAACACTAATCGCAAAGTTGGCATAGAGGCTTTTTATGATTGACACTATGCAGCTTGGAATTCCATAAGCCCTCAGTATTTTCCATAAACTGTCCCTATGTATGCTGTCAAAAGCCTTTTCAAAATCAACAAAATTAATGTAAAGCTGTCTTTGCCATTCTGAGCACTGCTCTATAATGTTCCTGAGAGTGAATATATGATCTACACATCTTCTGTTCTTTCTAAATCCTGCTTGTTCTTTCCTCAGTTTGTGGTCTACTGCCTTTGAAATTCTCTTATAATTATCCTGCCTAGTATTTTGCTTGGAACTGAGAGAAGAGTGATTCCTCTCCAATTATTGCAGTCTGCAAGATCTCCCTTCTTGGGCAATTTGACAATTATTCCTTTGTTCCACTCAGATGGTGTTGTCCCCGTTTTCCAGACTTGTGCATTTCAAGAGCTTCAATTCTTTCTTCCAAATGCTTTTTCATCGTCCATGTTTCTGCACCATATAGAAATGCAGAATATATATAACACTTTATGATTCTCAGTTTTAATTTGTGAGATAACTGTTTGGATGTCAGTATATGTTTCATGTTGTTGAATGTAGCTTTGGCCATTTTTATTCTCTTCTTGATTTCTGTTTCTCATCTGCCATCTTCTGTTATTATATGACCAAGATATACGTAGCTCTTGACTTGTTCCAGGACTTTCCCATTTACGCTTATCTTTAATGTTGGTTTATCGTCTGTTTTGCTAATTATCATAGTTTTTGTTTTCTCAATATTAATGACCAAATTTAAAAAATCATTAAAAAAAGGCCGTAAAAATAGGAATTATAAAAAAATTGGATAACAAAATGAAAGGATGAAAATTCTCAATTAAAGAAGAAAACTAGGTCACTAATAATTCAGAGTTATATGGAGAAAATTGTATACATTCCCCTCAGTAAACGTTATGGTGTCAAACATAATAAAGATGACTTGCTGTTGTGATCATGAAGATCCTCATGTTGTCTTATTGTACTTATAACTGTGTGTCGCACGCTACGAATATAGATGGGTGTCTGAATAGGTATCGCCTATGGAATAATATCAATAAGGTTTTCCGAATTCAGCTCATTAAAAAAAAAAAAATAGACCCATTCGAGATAAGGATAATGATATCTAAGGATTTTGATATCTAAGAAATCATGACGAGTTGATTATGGATCCTCGCGACATAAACTCTCTAACATCTCGACAAATAAAAGAGTCCCCAACGTCCCAAAGAAAGGATTCTACTTATATGTATATGTTTATCACAGACAGCGCAAGTGATACAAGTTAATCACAAAGCGTGACTTATGAACACGGCTATTTAAGTATACATATATATATATATATATATATATATATATATATATATATATATATATATATATATATATATATATATATATATTGTTGAGTACCTTGTCGTCAGTTGTGCTCAGTCCGTTCACAAAATAATACATAAGTCCTTGTATAAATAAACCAAATATATAATTACTTCACTAGAACACACATGCTGACAAACAAGATCATTATGTACCCAATAAAAACATTGTCAGGAATTTATTTTCCTAGCTGAGCAGCCATCCAGCATCATACGGTGGAAATACGTGTGGCTCTTGTCTGGTCACTCAACAACATCCGGTTCGTGCAGACATCGCACATTACCACACACAGTCGCTATAACAGGAACGCAGCTGGCGTTCAGTTCTAAACTTTAACAACTCACAAACGTAATTTTTTTGTCTGCCGTCTTCGGAGGGTACCCATTAGAGCTGGGTCGGCTCAGGACACTCCTTCAAATGTTTTCGCTCACGGCTCGAATTAATCCTGTCCAAGTCCCGGTCGACGAAACGTATTTTAACTGAGCTTGCCCGGGCTTGAACCTGGATCACCCGATTGCCAGCGCAGTGTGGTAACCATGACACCAGCGCGGCTCCTAAACGTAATATAAGTTGCAGACACTACTCACAAACCAGAAACCATATATGTATATATATATACACGTACAAAATGACTGTCATACCTCGACGTAAACCACTATTATGGGAGGAAACTTTGTGCCAATAGATATAATTCCACAAACAAATAGTCAACTTGCTAAAAGAATACACGTTTCTCTTAATTAATATTTTGTATTTATTTGTAATGAATTTTACTTTTTAATTCATGCTTTGCCCTTCCGTTTTCCTTTGTTCAGTCTGTGACAGTTAAAAATCGAACACCTTGATCGGTACACTTTACTCTCGCCGGCACCCCTCACACTTTTTCAAGCAAATCGCTCAACGTACTTTCCCACCCGCTTCTCCAATTAGCATGCATGGATTATCGCGCAAAAAGCAATGCCTTTCGCCATTTATCTGATTCCTACTTTAGCCACGCCTACCTGTCTTTGTTTCAAGCGCTATCTATACAGCTATTCAAATCTTAAACTGTCTTTTCTTTAAAAGGGGAATGGCAAAGGGGGTTTGCCTGCTGTCAGATTACGTCATCTCGTCAGCGCTTTGTCCCTGAAACACGGGGGGGGGGGGGGAAGCAAAGGTTTCTGTAGTTTCCTTAAAGAGAACGGGACAGTAATTGCAGAATAAAGGGCAATTAAGTGGATGCAGAAAGGAGCGATAACCACTTTTACCAACTTCTCTTTGTTCGTGCTCCATGGGACGCAATTTGCTCAACGAGAGAAGGGGGCTAAAAGGCGCCCGTTTGCTAGCGAAATGAATATGCGGTCGGCGAAAACGTGAAAATAGGCTTTCATTCAGGAATCGACCGCAGATTCTCCCAAAATCCGAGCAGATTCGCGAAATCTCGCACGAGCTAACGATTTGTTTACCCATTTTTTATATATAGGCATCTCTTTAAAATCAGTTATCAGTAGCGCCAGAGATTTTGAAGAAAATAATTAGCTCGCATTATAAGAGCCATACTACAATTTGGATCACTTATATACGTGGAGATTAATGCATTTTTCTGAGCTGCGGTAAAATATATATTACAATTTTGAGAGATTTAATTGTTAAAGTGTTTCCATTATATTTCATTGGGTTCTTTTCTGTGTTAATTAAATAACGTAAAGCAAATTTTACCTGGTGTAAACGTAAATTTAGTTACTCGCTATTTCCCAAGTAAGAGATGCTTTGAATTAATTAATAGACGCTAGGCGGTGAATAATTTAGAGAACGCCATTTATTTCTATTTCATCATGTGTAAAGTCTTAGTGATTAGTGTTCATATCTCGTGTTAAATGCGATGAGATTAGCTAGACACTTGTGGGTTTTAAATTAAATTTAATAACGTAGTGCTTAACAGGTCATATATAAAACGTGTCTTAGATTATGATATTGATAATATTGTTAAAACGTTTGTATTTTCTTTAAATATAATCTTGGCTGGACATAAACCTTGCGATCCAGCGGTTTTACGGTCTAATTTTCTATCAGCCTTTCAGAAATTACTGGTGTAACCATCTTCATGTTGTAACCCCAGTGCGGTCCACCTTCTCCATTTATGACGAGAGGTCCAATCTAAAAAACACAATAATTATACATTTTAATTGGAACGGGACATTCCCAGAATACAACTTTTTTCTAATTGATATAATCTATTATGAGTCTGCTGAGGCAGAAACTGTGTACTCTTTTATCGGACCCATGACAGGAGTTTTTTTCATCGGATATATTCAAGAGAACTCATGGTTCATACTTGGCCATCACCTAAACGAACAGCCGATTATTATCATTTAACATTTTCCTAATCACGTCACAGAGTGTCACAGCCACCTGAGGCTAGACCGCACTAGAACAATATATTAACATATTAATTCCCAGCACAGTGCCACCACATAGAAAAAAATTGTATTCCAAACCTATTGTAGTAAAATCTGTGAGAACAAACGCTAAATTCCATGGAATTGTACTCCCAATGCTAATATATAGAACCAGCCCGTGTGTTAGGCTTAGACGCTTCGACTATGCCTGTCGGGAAATCTAATGTATGCAGTAGTAATGCTTATACATGATCTCGCTTGCAAGGCTACTAGATTTTGCTTTGCAAGCTGTGGCCTCGAAACTAAATATTTTCTTGTGCCAGAACTGCGATACCATGACTGGCGTTTGAATTAACGAAGATTTTAACATTAACGCCATGTAATTGTAGCAATTCGGACATTTTCAGTAGTGTAAAAGAGGAACTGCAGTAACATTTAACGCAAAATATTACAAAACGCCGAGCCGACTCCTCTTCAATCTACACGCGTTAGTGGCGGATAATCACTCGGCTGGCTTTGTCTCCGATATATACACACACGCAAGTTGTTAAAATTTTGTGACGTAGAGCCGTTTGGTCTGCATGCATACGGTAGTTTCAAAATAAAAGGAAAAATGCAATTAACGTGAGATGTTTTTTGAATGTGTAATACTAAATAGGGTGTGAGACGGAGTGACCTTAGTTCGTGTTTACAAATTTAAATTGAATAGGAGAGGAAATGTTTTATTTGAAGCATTGTTGGAAATAAAACGATACTGGGCATTAGAAAGACATACAAGAATAAATATGTACTGACTGTGTAATAGATAACAGCAGGATTAATAAGTATGTATGAATATTTAAAACTATTAAGAAATAAAGAAATTGGACAGAAGACAGATAGACAGATGGACTTGAAAATCTTTCTCAGTTTCGCCCGTAGGTGGGGTTAAAGGGGAAAGAGTCCTTATTTTGAATATTTGAGGTCAGTTTTATTTGAAAAAGAACGCTATTCACTAAACAGTCTCTGATTGGCTGTAGTATAATAGACTAACGGTTGTATAAAACCAATTAGTATTGGGTATAGGGGGCCACTAAATGAAAAATTTCTTACACTAAAGACGTTGTTGTTAAAGACAAGGCAAGAGTACTGTCTTGTTTGCTAATTCTGCACTAGCAGCGATCTGGATTTGTTACTATATATCGCAATATTCAACTAATTGGTGTTTAAAATTTCTTTGATTGCGAGTTTCATCTACGAGTGAAAGTGAGCCCAGGTGATTTAACACCTGTCCTTAAGTTCTGCAGTGAGGCCTAACTACTGAGTGCCTACACAGTGATTTACCTATAGAAGCAGAATCGTGTCTTGGCAGTGGATGCTGGCGTTTTATACATACTTCAACCAGCCTTGTTCCAGAGACCTCAGATAAGACTTGTCTGGGAAATTGATATCACAAACAATCCACTCTATCAGTTTTTCACAAAAGATAGTGTATCAGACAGTGAGGAACAAAAACGTTCAATAAACTTGTACCCTTTTCTAGGAGCAAGAAATACTTGACATTTTCCCAGCTTGAGAAATATAAATAATTGTGGGATAACACCGACTCAATGACAGTTGTAAAATAATTGGTTGTAAATAATTTCATTATCATGTTGAGTTGATTATTCCTGTGTCAGAAGAATAACTAGATACAGGAAAATAAAGTGTAAAAAAAAATGTGTTCAATTGAAAACTTAACCAGTGACTTGTTTAATCATTGTTTACTAGTAATAGGTGTAGTTGTTGTCCTGTTTCACACTTTATCACCTTGCATATACCCTAGACATATGCTAGATAACATACTCACACCATTACACTTCAGTAGGGGAAATATATATCGGGTGAGGACATTGGTGGAATCAGACAAGTTCCCTGTAACTTATCTGAATTTCATACACTTCAGGTGCTTGCACAGCTAACCTCACACCAGATACCATTAATATAATATTTAAGTCATTAATGACACCTAATCCACCACACCTATACCTGCAGTGAAAAATAGGACTATCCTGGACAATACTAACGCATCAATTTCAGCGACTCCCGGAAAATAGCAGTCAACAAAACCGGATAGTATGGTGCTGAAATTGACCATGAACATGACTGAATAGTCTCTATACATGTTAGCGTTTAATTCCATGGAATGTATGCAGCGTCGACAGTTGAGTGAGCAAATTTGAAAGTGGGCCACTGTTTGAGTGTAGGGAGTGAGCGGAAAGAAAGAAACTTATTTTCTTATGTTACTACTAACCTACAAATCTGCTTTTAATTATCTCTCACTAATCTGAGTGTTCACGGGATAGGTTAAATTAAGGACATAGTCTTTACCCGTCCTAACTATTCCCTCCCCCCCCCAACTGTTAAATTTTTTTATCTTTAGGGATAATTACCTCTGTTGGGATCTTCCTAGGTTCCCTGTACAAGAGGGAGGGCCTATTAGATTATATTTTTTTTAATTCCTTGTCTGTAAACTATAATTCATTGATGTTAATACTTTTCTTGATGTTGTGATATTTTCTAGTGAGAATAAACATAATAAACCTAACGAGATAGTTTTGGTCAAACCCCGGCCCTTATATGTGATCCATATTTTATCTGTTTTCACGTCTATACGTATTTCTGTCACAAAATTGAGGGTACGTGAGTGTAGGGTAATTTGAATCTGTACCAAGGGAGAAAGTGCGTCTGAATTTAAATAGAGTCGTAAACGATAGGCTGGATTAGAGCAATTACTCAATCCAAGACTGTCCTTTCTCTTAAACTATCACCACCCTATTAAAACATAAACTATTTGTTACACCTTCCTCTCACATAGCTATCACTATCACCTCTGCTTGTACGGGACCATAAATATCTCAGGGCTATCTTATCAAAATTTACGACAGTGTCCTTAATGAAGTCCTGGCCGAAACGTTGACAATTTTGTGTGTGTACTGTCCTAGTATAAAGCTGTACCTGTGTTTTTGTTAACCCAACTTTAATAAAACTGGTAATAAATTACGGATTTTGGTCCTCAGAAACCAAAACGATTGCTACCCTGAAAAGAAATGGGCTGACCTAACTGGGACTAATTTCTAATGTTAACTGAACTACATATGATCTGCATGGAACAGACTTGTATTCTTTACAGAACTACAGATGAGGTGAGATAACTGGGACATATTTGTAATGTTGACAGAACAACAGATGATCTGCCTGGAACAGATTTGTATTCTTTACAGAACTACAGATGGGGTGAGATTCATTCATTCATAACCCTCCACTCCCAAAGGAGCATAGGTCTTCAACAAACACATGCCAAGTCCTCCTGTCCCGTGCCATCATCTCAAGTTCTTTCCATGTTCTCCTCATCATTTTCACCTCTGTTTCCAACTCTCTTCTCCATGTACTTCTTGGTCTTCCTCTGCCTCTCTTGCCCTGGGGGTTCCAGAACAAGGACTGCCTTGTAATGCTATCAACAGGTTTTCTCCGTGTGTGTCCTATCCATCGCCATCGTCGTCTTCTCATCTCTTGTTCCACTGGCACTTGTCTAGTTCTTGTCATCAGTTCCACGTTGGTACCCTTGTCATACCATTTTAATCCCTCTATTCTACGCAAGCACCCATTTATGAAAGTCTGTAGCTTTTTGGTTGTTGTCTTTGTTGTTCTCCATGTCTCCGAGCCATACAATAGGACTGACTTCACATTTGATTTAAAGATACTTATTTTCGTGTTGGATCCTATTTCTCTTGATCTCCATATATTTCCCAATGCAATGAAAGCTCCTCTTGCCTTTTGTATTCTTATTTTGATATCGCTGTCTGTCCCTCCAACCTTGTCTATATTACTGCCAAGATATGTGTATGATTCTACATCTTGAATTGGTGTTTCTTCAAGTTCAACCCTGTTATCATTACCTGCATTTATTCTCATTATTTTTGTCTTTTCCCTGTGTATTTTCAGACCCAATTGCTGTGACCTCTCATCGAGTGTTTTCAATTTGTCCTGCATCTGATTACGGTTATGGGACAGAAGAGCCAAGACATCAGCAAAATCCAGATCATCCAACTGCTTAGTCAGAGTCCACTGGATTCCATTTCTGTTGTGTGTTGTCGATGATCTCATAACCCAATCTATTGCCAGCAAGAAAAGAAATGGAGACAAGAGGCATCCCTGTCGCACTCCTGTTCTTATCCCAAACGGTTCTGTAAGCTGTCCTTCGTGAAGAACTCTGCATGTCATGTCTTCATATGTTTTCTTTATTAAATTAATGATCTTCAGGGGAACTCCATAATGCCTCATCAATTTCCAAAGTGATTCTCTGTCTACCCTGTCAAATGCCTTCTCGTAGTCCACAAATCCGATGTATAGTGGTGAATTCCATTCCAGACTTTGTTCAACTATTATTCTCAAAGTGGCTATCTGGTCTGTACATGATCTGTTTTGTCGAAAACCTGCTTGTTTATCTCTCAGTTTCTTGTCTATGGACTCTTTTAATCTCTCAAGGATTCTTCTCTTCTTCTTCCGTCCTTAGCCACCGACCGTCAAAGCAGTCAGTGGCCATTACGCCTAGTGGCGTCTTAGGGCAACAGCATATAGGTTTTCTTTGCCATTATTTCCCATCACGCCTAGTGGCGTCTTTAGGGCAACGGCAAATCAACCCATTTGCTGTTGTTTCCGTAATCAAAGTGACTGGCAAACGGGTGATCAGCCCGTTGTGATCTCAAGGATAATCCTGTTTAATACTTTTCCTGGCACTGATAGTAACATTATTCCTCTACAATTTGTGCACTCTTGTAAATTTCCCTTCTTAGGCAACTTAACCAGATATCCTTCCTTCCATTCTGCTGGTATCTCTTTCTTTTCCCAGACTTTACCAAGTAATTTATATAACATCTCTGTAGCCGTGTCGATATCTGCTTTGATGGCCTCTGCTGGAATGCCATCAAGTCCAGACGCTTTTCCCTCTCTTAGAAGCTTTATGGCTTTCTTTATTTCTTCCTTCGTTGGTCTATCACCGTTAATTTGTAGCTCTTCTTCTGCTGGCTGGATGTCCGGCGGGTTTTGTGGATCTGGTCTATTGAGAAGGTCCCCAAAATATTCTGTCCACCTCTTCATTTGCTCTTGTATATTGCTGAGCAGTTTCCCATTCTTGTCTTTTATCATGCAACTTGTTTGCTTGTATTTCCCTGTTAGCTTCTTTGTGCTGCTATACAGTTCTCTCATATTTCCTTTGGCTGCAGCATCTTCTGCCTCTCTTGCCAACTCCTCAATATACTTCCTCTTGTCTCTTTTGATACTTCTTTTTACTTCTTTGTTTGCTTCTGTGTACACTTCTTGAGCCTTGACTTTGGAACTTCTAGTTTTGCTTGTGTTTAACTCTGCTTTCTTATTATTGTTCTTCTGAGTGTTTCTTTTGGTCTTCCTTTTTTCCTCTTACCCCCAGGAACCCAAGTGAGCGCCTGTAGTGGTATTCTGTTGTTTTGCATTCGTAGGACATGACCGATATATGACCATCGTCTTTTCCTTATATAGTCGGAGACATATTTCTGCCTAGAGTCTTCTCTTATTTGTCGATTAGTCTTGAATTCTTTCCAACTGATGTTCATGAGTTTTCTAAGACATTTGTTCTCGAATGTATTCAGCTTGTTCTCCAATGATTTTGTTATTTTCCAACTCTCACAGCCGTATGTTAACACTGAGATAACATTTGAATTTAACAGACGAAGCTTGGTATGTATATTCAATGATCGTAATTTCCAAATGTTAGATAATCTATTGAAGGCGCTAGCTGCCAAAGCAATTCTAGTATGGATTTCTCTTGTTGTGTCACCATCCATAAATACTAATAGAAAAATAAAACAGACATTCCACCAACAAAAACCGTAGAACAAGAGAGGCAATTTATCATTGACATATCAAATAAAGCAACACAGTAAAACAATAAACAATCCAAAGAAAGAATTACTTATTGCAATTTTAGACATCGTACGTCAAATCAACATTGACAAAGTCATAAATCAGCGGGAGTTAAGGAAGACCACTCTATCGGTAGACACGAGAGAAAACAAAAAACACACATGGATCTTCATTTCAGCTAGTAGTACTTTTAACAACACGTTGATACACTAGCAATAATAGATATAGAGGTAAAATCATTTCACTTAGAATAAATAAATAAATAAGTATATGAACTGAGTAAGCAGCAACACTCGAATAAACCTGCGACGTGACGGCCAGACAGCCAGCTAGCGGTCCTTTACAGAAAGAGACCTTTTCATGGCTAATAAAAGTTCTCGCCCCCCCCCCCCCCCCTTTAATTAAAAAAAAAAATAAAGACAGAGATAACAGTCCAGCGGTCAAAAATAGCCCACTTATGACCAAGAGATCACACCTCTTGTCAGGTTTTGACGGGATGTTGAATCTTAGACGAAAGTGAATGAAACAAATAAAACTTAACCACGTGATACTTTAAACAGCAGAGAGAAAATAAAGTTAGGGGAATACATTCTATTTACTTCCAAAGGGGAACAATTCAACTATTAAAAAAATATCACACTAAAAAACAGGGGTTCATTATTTATTTAATTTTGTCAATTAATTTTACAAAATTATTTAAGACATAAAATATTCTCTTATTTTGATCAGTACTTGTGTTAAATTGTTGAAACGTGTTTGGTTTCCCATGTTTAAAAACAAAGTACTTGAAATAATAGGGAGTTTGATGCCCATGTTAAAGTAGTCAACACTTATATCCTCTGTCACTTTCAATGATAATTTAGTAAACATTAAATTTAATTGCTCTAGTCGCAGATGAGCACAACAAAATGTGTTATTGGCGCCAAATAGCGCACTACAACAATCTTTTAAACACTTGTTCTTACTTGGTCGTTCCTCTTCTACCCTAGGGGCCGGAGTAGATATGAGGTGTGGCTTCTTCTTCTTCTTTGATCCTTAGCCGACGACCGTCAAAGCAGTCAGTGGCCATCACGCCTGTTGGCATCTTGTAGGGCAACAACAAAATGATTCCACTTTGCTCGGTCGGTGGCCATCCTTCGTATAGTGCCCCAACTCTGGTTCATTCTTTGCATCTCAGCCTCACAGTTCTCCGCCAGGTTGTTTTTGGTCGGCCTCTCTTTCGTTTTTCTTTAGGGGTCCAAAGCATAGCTGTTCTTGTGATGGCATCGGGGTCTCTTCTGAGGACATGACCAAACCAGCTCCAGCGTCTGCCAGCTATGATGGTGTGCATGTCCTCTTGCTTGCTACGAGTAAGCAGATCTTGGTTAGTGATGGTATTCGGTCAAAAGATCCGGTGAATTTTTCTTAGGCATGTTGTGTGAAAAGAGGACAATTTCGACATTTCCTTCTCTGTAACTCTCCAGCATTCCGCACCATAGAGAAGCACAGAAAGCACACAGCTCTGATATAATCTTAATTTTGTGCGTGTGCTGTATTGGGAGGACTTCCAGATGTTGTTTAGGCTAAAGAAGGCTGTTCTTGCCTTTTTTATTCTGATGTTGATGTCTTTGCCTGCCCCGCCGTCTGGTGTTACTATGCTTCCTAGGTATGTGAAGGTATCTCTCTGTACCAATTGCTGATTCCTTACTGATATGGGCTCAGGGTTGCTCACATTGAGCGTCATGACCTCTGACTTCTTTAAATTGATGTTCAAGCCCACCTGCTGGCTAAACTTATTAAGTCTATCCGTTTTTTCCTGGATGTGTTCATGTGAATGTGCTAGTAGTGCAATGTCATCTGCATATTCCTAATCTTCCAATGTAGAAAATGTTGTCCATCTTATTCCTCTTGGACTGTCCTCTGTTGTCTGGCGCATCACCCAGTCCATGACTGTTAAAAATAGAGTGGTTGATAAGGGGCATCCCTGTCGTACTCCTGTCTTCACCTCAAAGGTTAGGTTGCTCTGCCCAACACTAATCGCAAAGTTGGCATAGAGGCTTTTTATGATTGACACTATGCAGCTTGGAATTCCATAAGCCCTCAGTATTTTCCATAAACTGTCCCTATGTATGCTGTCAAAAGCCTTTTCAAAATCAACAAAATTAATGTAAAGCTGTCTTTGCCATTCTGAGCATTGCTCTATAATGTTCCTGAGAGTGAATATATGATCTACACATCTCCTGTTCTTTCTAAATCCTGCTTGTTCTTTCCTCAGTTTGTGGTCTACTGCCTTTGAAATTCTCTGTATAATTATCCTGCCTAGTATTTTGCTGGGAACTGAGAAAAGAGTGATTCCTCTCCAATTATTGCAGTCTGCAAGATCCCCCTTCTTGGGCAATTTGACAATTATTCCTTTGTTCCACTCTGATGGTGTTGTCCCCGTTTTCCAGACTTGTGCATTTCAAGAGCCTCAATTCTTTCTTCCAAATGCTTTTTCATCGTCCATGTTTCTGCACCATACAGAAATGCAGAATATATATAACACTTTATGATTCTCAGTTTTAATTTGTGAGATAACTGTTTGGATGTCAGTATATGTTTCATGTTGTTGAATGTAGCTTTGGCTATTTTTATTCTCTTCTTGATTTCTGTTTCTCATCTGCCATCGTCTGTTATTATATGACCAAGATATACGTAGCTCTTGACTTGTTGCACGATTTTCCCATGTACGCTTATCTTTAATGTCGGTTTATCGTCTGTTTTGCTAATTATCATAGTTTGTGTTTTCTCAATATTAATGACCAAATTTAAAAAATCATTAAAAAGAGGCCGTAAAAATAGGAATTATAAAAAAATTGGATAACAAAATGAAAGGATGAAAATTCTCATTTAAAAAAGAAAACAAGGTCACTAATAATTCAGAGTTATATGGAGAAAATTGTATACATTCCCCTCAGTAAACGTTATGTTGTCAAACATAATAAAGATCACTTGCTGTTGTGATCATGAAGATCCTCATGTTGTCTTATTGTACTTATAACTGAGTGTCGCACGCTACGAATATAGATGGGTGTCTGAATAGGTATCGCATATGGAATAATATCAATAAGGTTTTCCGAATTCAGCTCATTAAAAAAAAAAAAAAAAAAATAGACCCATTCGAGATAAGGATAATGATATCTAAGGATTGTGATATCTAAGAAATCATGACGAGTTGATTATGGATCCTCGCGACATAAACTGCTATCTCTAACATCTCGACAAATAAAAGAGTCCCCAACGTCCCAAAGAAAGGATTCTACTTATATGTACATGTTTATCACAGACAGCGCGAGTGATACAAGTTAATCACTAAGCGTGACTTATGAACACGGCTATTTAAGTATATATATATATAAATTGTTGTGTACCTTGTCGTCAGTGGTGCTCAGTTCGTTCACAAAATAATACATAAGTCCTTGTATAAATAAACCAAATATATAATGACTTGACTAGAACACACATGCTGACAAACAAGATCATTATGTACACAATAAAAACATGATCAGGAACTTATTTTCCTAGCTGAGCTGCCATCCAGCATCATACGGTGGAAACACGTGCGGCTCTTGTCTGGTCACTCAACAACATCCGGTTCGTGCAGACATCGCACATTACCGCACACAGTCGCTTAACAGGAACGCAGCTGGCGTTCAGTTCTAAACTTTAACAACTCAGTAACGTCATTTTTTTTTCTCCGCCTTCTTTGGAGGGTACCCATTAGAGCTGGGTCGGCTCAGGACACTCCTTCAAATGTTTTCGCCCAGGGCTCGAATTAATCCTGTCCAAGTCCCAGTCGACGACACTCCTTCAACTTAGCTCGCCCGGGCTTGAACCTGGATCACCCGATTGCCAGCGCAGTGTGGTAACCATGACACCAGCGCGGCTCCTAAACGTAATATAAGTTATAGAAACTACTCACAAACCAGAAACCATATATGTACAAGGTATATATAAACACGTACAAAATGAATGTCATATCTCGACGTAAACCACTATTATGGGAGGAAACTTTGTGCCAATAGATATAATTCCACAAACAATTAGTGAACTTGCTAAAAGAATACACGTTTCTCTTAATTAATCTTATGTATTTATTTGTTATGAATTTTACTTTTTAATTCTTTCTTTGCCCTACCGTTTTCCTTTGTTGTGTCCTTGTTCAAGACCAGGCCGTAACGTTGACAATTTTGTGTGTGTACTGTGTCCTAGTATAAAGCTGTACCTGTATTTTTGTTAACCCAACTTTAAAAAAATTGGTAATAAATTATGGACTTTGTTCCTCAGAAAACAGAACAATTGCTACCCTAAAACTAAGAAATGGGCTGACCTAACTGGGACTGATTTGTAATGTTAACAGAACTACAGATGATCGGCCTGGAACAGATTCGTATTCTTTACAGAACTACAGATGAGGTGAGATAACTGGGACATACAAGTATTTGTAATGTTGACAGAACTACAGATGATCTGTCTGGAACCGATATGTTATTCTTTACAGAACTACAGATGGAGTGAGATAACTAGGACATATTTGTAATGTTGACAGAACTACAGATGATCTGCCTGGAACAGATTTGTATTCTTTACAGAACTACAGATGGGCTGAAAAAAATGGGACAGATTTGTAATGTTGACAGAACTACAGATGATCTGCTGGGACAGATTTGTATTGTTGACAGAACTACACATGGGATGAAATAACTGAGAAAGATATATAATGTTGATAGAACTACAGAGAAATGCCTGGGACATATTTGTAAGTTGACAGAGCGACAGACGATCCAACTGCAATATATTAGTAATATTGACAGATCTTCTTATGGTCTGACTGGAGTAGAACTGAACGCTATCACATATGTTTTATGAAATTATTAATATGTGTCATAGTGGTATGAGAATGATTGTTGAAACGTTTAACTAAGACAATAAATAGATTGACAACAAGCACGCTGTCAAGTAAGCAGAAACTACACATCAAACACCAACTCTGACGTCTGTCTACAGAGATTACAGTTATATAACTACGGACAGAAAAATAAAATAGACATTCCACAAACAAATAACTGTAGAACAAGAGAGCCAATTTATCACTGACATATCAAATAAAGCAACACAGTAAAACAATAAACAATCCAAAGAAAGAATTACTTATTGCAATTTTAGACACCGTACATCAAATCATCATTGACAAAGTCATAAATCAGCTGGAGTTAAGGAAGACCACAGTATCGGTAGACACAAGAGGAAACAAAAAATACATATGGATCTTCATTTCAGCTAGTAGTACTTTTAACAACACGTCGGAACACTAACAATAATAGATATAGAGGTAAAATCATTTCACTTAGAATATATAAATAAATAAGTATATAAACTGAGTAGGCAGCAACACTCGAATAAACCTGCGACGTGACGGTCCAGACAGCCAGCAAGCGGTCCTTTACAGAAAGAGACCTTTTCATGGCTAATAAAAGTTCTCGCGCCCCCCCCCCCCCTTAATTTAAAAAAAAGATAAGGACAGAGATAACAGTCCTTATGTCAAAAATAGCCCACTTATGACCAAGAGATCACACCTCTTGTCAGGTTTTGACGGGATGTTGAATCTTAGACGACAGTGAGTGAAACAAATAAAACTTAATCACGTGATACTTTAAACAGCAGAGAGAAAATAAGTTAGGGGAATACATTCTATTTACTTTCAAAGGGGAACAATTCAACTATTAAAAAAATATCAAACTAAAAAACAGGGGTTCATTATTTATTTAACTTTTTCAATTAATTTTACACAATTATTTAAGACATAAAAGATTCTCTTGGTCTGATCAGTACTTGTGTTAAATTGTTGAAACATGTTTTGTTTCCCATGTTTAAAATTAAAGTACTTGAAATAATAAGGAGTTTGATGCCCATGTTAAAGTATTCAACACTTATATCTTCTGTCACTTTCAATAATAATTAACTTTTAATTTAAATAGCTCTAGTCGCACATGAGCACAACAAAATGTGTTATTGGCGCCAAATAGCGCACTACAACAATCTTTTAAACACTTGTTCTTACTTGGTCGTTCTTCTTCTACCCTAGGGGCCGGAGTAGATATGAGGTGTGGCCGGCGGCTCTAATTCTAAAGGTACCGGGTTCAAACCCAGTACATGGAATATTTTTGATGACATTTTTTTTTCAGAATTAGTGGGTACAATAATGATATACTCCTACCCTATCCCCTGGGTAGTGAGATATGATGTCTAGCTTTCTCGGATATCTTATCCTTTGAGATGTGTTTCTTTTGGCCTGGTTCCAGTCCAGTCTTCGGTCCCTCAGGGATTATCTAATGTTGTCCCTCCAGCGAACTCTGGGTATTCCTGAAGATCTGGATCCCTTGCTATTGGTTTCTCTTGTGTGACCGTGGTAGTCACGAAAATAATAATCATTTTTGTAGTGGTATTCTCATTTGTTGTTGTGTTCTGTCGTAAATTTTTAAAGATAGGTCAGAAGATATTTATGGTCCCGTCTGAGCAGAGGTGATAGTGGTAGATATGTGAGAATAAAGGTGTATGTCGTAGATTTGTGATAGGTGATTAAGACTTAGTTTGGTCCCTTCTGAATAGACATAGAAATAGGTGATAGCTCAGTGAGATGATAACAAAGAAATAGATTTCACGAGTGAGGTGGAGGAAATATATTAGATTCTGTCTCTAAGACTCGAGAAGCTTCTCTCAGTCAGACTATCATCTACAACAGAATTAGGTTAGTCAGATAAATCTAATATAATATATATATATATATATATATATATATATATATATATATATATATATATATATATATATATATATATATATATATATATATATATATATATATATCACATACACACATATATATGTGAGTACAAAAGACACACAGACGTAAAACAACTATGACAATGAAAAATATAGATAGTTGGGAACGAACTGACCGCCACACTGATTAAGTTTAATTGAATTTTAATTATCATACTAAAATTCCATCACCACACATAAAATTACATCAAACATATACAAATAGTCATAAAGTCAATGAATCGCTACAAGAATGATAGACCCGTTGATATGATCTTTTCCCTCGATGTATAGCCCTCAGTCCTGCTAGAAGAAAAGTGATAGCCCCAAAGAGTCACGGATACATATGATTTAGTCTAAAATTTCCTTTTAAAGGTATGAACAGACTTGGATACTCTGATCTATCCTAAGGAAAAATATTGTTAGCAACAAAACAAAAACGTGCATAAAGAGATTTAAGACAGCAAAATGGGTGCCAAAATACAACGATAAAGGAATCGCTCAGTCTTGCATTCACTCTATTCAGTCAGCCGTGATCACGTGCTTTCAGTCTTACTTACAGCTTTGGTAGCAACTTCTGGAAACACAATTTTTAGGACATGCACATACAGACTCTCCAATGGTAGTCTTGGCCAAGAAAACCCCAGTTCCAAAAAGACGGGTTGAATTCACTGCTTCAGGGAA
This sequence comes from Oreohelix idahoensis, assembly GCA_024509875.1. Classification (NCBI taxonomy): domain Eukaryota; kingdom Metazoa; phylum Mollusca; class Gastropoda; order Stylommatophora; family Oreohelicidae; genus Oreohelix; species Oreohelix idahoensis. Next base: position 183,033 of record JAMPIV010002318.1, read on the forward strand.
CGTTTTCTTGGTATTTCTTATTTTAGGATATCTGGTTCTGTCACATTAAAATTGTCCAGGCACGAACTTCAACAGCGAGCAAAGTGTCAATAGCTTAGATTTCAAGTAACTTGGAATGTCAGGTAACTGCCTTCTCTCAGTATAGGACTTTATTTGGTCACACCACCACTATTCACAACTCTGTCGGAATGTTTATTGATTGTAATATTCTACTTGCCACAAGGGCTGAAATGAACTTGTGGTTTTATCAGGAAGAATTTAATCTGACTCGGTAGGCGCAGTTATTCAATTTGTCTTAAAGTTTGTGAAAATGGGTACTCTGTCCTTCTGGATGCCAACGCAAAGGCCAGACAGGTTTTACTTTATACACCCAAGTCTTTAAGGAAAAATGTTTATGTTCTTCACAGATATTTCTCATGTACTTAAACGCTGGCAGAGTTGGGCTACCCCAGTTTTCACTGGATAAAGAAAAACAAACATATAAAATACTTATACATACTATTCCTCGGTTATAACTTACATTATAAACTGCAAGCGTAGAGCTTGTTTTTACCGTTTAAATCTCCCGTGATATAAGTTATATTCATAACATCAATCATCATGACTTAGAAATACATACGTATTTCGTCAATACTCAATGATGAATCAGTGCAGTTATAAGTTAGTTTAAAATATTCTCAACTGATTACTAGTAGTTTAATTAAATTCATTAATAGCCGAATGAGTTTAAGCTAGAAATTATAATTTATTCTGCTTTCCACTGAAACACGTCAACTAGAGAATATAACAGACTTATAAATTTATTACTTATGCACAGAAATCAAATTAGTAAAATGAAAAAAAGCGATTTATCACTAAAACACTCAATTCTACTATATATATATATATATACCTCCACACAGAACTACAGATTTATCACGAACTAGAATCCTTCAATATAATGGTAGTCTAGAACTCGGCAAAATGATGCCAAAAAACTCAGAACTTTGCAATTTACAAGATATTTTCTAGCACGAGTGATCTGTCTACTGCAGATTTAGGACTATGAATGACTAGTCTAAAACTCTCTCGGGTAGATATATCTTAAACAGACAAATGTTCCCATGTTATTTCGCACCTCCCCCCCCCCCCCCGTCTCCCCCTCTCCTCTCTTAACACTTAACTAAGACGCAGGCCATAACTGCCACAACGCGTCTTGGCATCTACCGCCGACATGTCTCATTTCTGGGTGATGCAAATTGCAGTTTCCACACCACAGGCCGAGAAACTCAACCGTAGAGCGCCGTGTCAGATGAAAATGTAGACAAATGTCTGCCATTTGGTCTCTCGAGAACGAATTTCTCACACTATTATGTCTACTGCAGTGCCTGACACCTTATGTAATACAATGCGTTTCTTAATGAGAAAGGAAACGGCAAAGTCAGAATGGGAAAATAATATTTTGTCGCAAACAAACGAATGCGAAAAAACCCCAGGACAAAAGGATAAAAGAGCGATAAAAAAGTAGAGGACACGGGTAGAAAAGAAAAGAATATAGAAAATTTGTTGATCATAAATCTCTATGCGACAGTGTAAGAAATAGATTTTTACGAGGAAATAGGGTAAGAGGAAGATCTGTCTCCGGAATGAGTAGTTTCTCTAGTCCAGCCTATCTATACGACTATATTTTAATATCAGACGACCTTTCTTTCCCTAAATGAAATATAAGATACACTAAACACACCCACAAACACAATTTAGTTAAAAGTTAGTTGCTTATCCGTTACAGGACGTGGCAATCAACCCCAGCTTTTATTGGCTGTTTGTGATTTTTCTAGGCAATTTTTTTCATTCAGTAGTTTGCCAGTGCTTTCTGAACGGTACGGCGCTTATACCATTGTTAAAAATCCACACAAAGCGATCTGCTACCAAACCGGCTGCAGCAGGTTTCGAACCTGGTATATCTGGATTATGAAACTGCGTTCATATCCATTAGGCCACAGACGCCGTGACAAAAATGCACACAAAAAGTGAAAAACTATGGTTAATTGGGTATGGGTCTGACCAACACGCATATGTAAGTTCTTTTTGTTGTTTATTATCATTAAACTTTTTACAACATCAAACATATAGAGACATCAAATAAATCAAGTTTACATATATGTGAAAATAACCGATTAATTGCCCTCCCCTTGTTGAGAAAAGATCCCAAAAGAAGTTAATAACCCAAAGGTCAAAGAATAAACACTAGATTACAGAATAGACTGTGAAGAACATGTTCCCACTAAATTACTACTCAGTAAAGTACTCAGGTTAGCGAAATAAAACAAAGAAGTTAGTACAATTATTGTAACAAAGGAAAATATTTACTCTCTCTGTCTCTCACTCTGTCATCTGTGGCCACAAATACTCTTGCTTACCTAATAATGGTGTAGGTATCCCTTGAACAAATTACAATAGTCTGAACCGATATTGTCAGGTGGGTTGCCCAAATCTGGCCCCAGTCCAGCCTTTGTATCGAATAATAATTACAAGGTGGACGCCAAATTAGGTGATTTAATTTTTTCCTGGATCAGTCCTGTGTCACCGCATATAGTTACTGAAGGAAGACGTTCTCTGGACGTTCACAGTTACACAAGGAGAAAAGTAGTTCCTGTATTGTCTAGCCTTTGGTTGCTACGACAAATGTTACAATATGTAAAACTGATACTGATGGTAAATCTTATCGGCTGACTCTTATGGTGAATTCCGATTATGAAACAGCGTAGTTTTCTGGATCACTCCGTTGCTACGGCTGTCAAACGTCAGGAATATATGTTCTTTCGTATGCCCAGTGGGCTGGACAATTTTGATAAATAATTCTTGTTTCTATTGGTCTCTCTCTGAATGAAGAAAGAGGACCGAACAGGTCCTAAAATCGAAGACCCAAATTTAATAATAATGTTATGTTACTCGTAATATTAGACCGCTGGCCGCTAGTTTTGATTAGATGCTATATTGGGAACAAAAGAACATTTATGAAAAACTGCTACTATCCTATCCACCCGTAAGTTTTCCGCTATGGCATGTCTGGAAAAGACGGTATGTGCTCTCCCCCGTTATTGCCCGCAATAAAATGCACAGCGCACAAAGTCAATTATTATTCAATTTATCCATACGCGGACTTTTAAAAAAATCGCCTGTCGCTACTAGCTATTTGTCGGAGTCTGTTGTTTAGTCACATAACATTAACTCTAGCCACTTATTTAATTTCACACAATGAAATATAATGCGAATTCTATTCGGTCACTGATCCGTCACACTTAATAATCTCAGTCCGCTAAGCCGTATTTTCTTGTGTAAGAAAAATGGGGTATTTGAAATTACATTACTCTGAACGACTAGGAAGAAATATTTATGCGTTAGGTTATTTCATTTGTTTTAAACGCTAGGGAGTTATAGTGAATACAATAGTAATCCTTACACATTTTAACACTTAAGCACAATTTGTATTACCACAAATCAGAGAATGAAATCTCCACGGTACAATTTAACACATTTAGCGAAGAAATGGTTCTAGTCCGTCGTGCTTAGATTATGCACGAATTTTTGAGCGACTCTAATAACTGAATTTTAGAGACCGCGGTATATATACCGATTATATTGCTATTATCACTAGAAGATGTTATAATTCGCACCTCTGTATAGCAAGTAATTCAGGAAACTGCGATTCCCGGATCAAAGGTTTGTTCGTTCATTCTACTCAGCGATGCTGACCGACATCAGAACTTGTTGCCGTGCACTGGCCTCTCTTTAGATTACATCTCCTTGCGCAGATCAAACATTATCTTCCCCCTGGAACGTGCTAACATCAAAGGTTGTCGGGAAAATATTACCGCCCCTTGTCTCTCTTCAAACAATCCGCTATTTTCTCCACGCGTCTGCCTAATGACCGATAATTGGACATCAGCTCGCATGAGAACTCAGGTAAACGAATCAGGGCTCGCTGCCTGTTATGCTGGCAGGTCACGGAAATTGGTAAATGTCTGTTTGTTTACATATCAAGAAAAAGGGCGTGGATTAGATATGAGTAATGCAGTCAGAAAATTTCGCGGTTTGGCTTAGCAAATGGTAGACACCAAATGGGAAAGCAAAGGTTGTCAGATTACTGTATCAATATTTACATTCCACGTCCCATGGTCGTTATAACCATTGTCATAAGTCCTGTATTTATGTTGTTTGATATATTCTTCTCTTCTTGTCTAGAGCAACTTTCACAACAACAACAAAAAGTATCACGTGTGTTAATAACACTTTTTTAAGTAATGGACGACATGTGCGCTCTGAAATTCACGTTAGTTATTTATAGTTTCAGTGTGTCTTACTTATCGTATCAAAATATTGTTTCACTGCGTTTCTTTTTTTTTTTATATATGTCAGTGATAAACTGTGACTTTTCATCTACGGTTTTTGTTCGTTGTTGACGGATTGTGTGCTTTATTTTTCTACCCGTAGTTATATAACTGTAATCTCTGTAGTCAGTTGTTAGAGGTGGGGCTTAATGTGTAGTATCTGTTTACTTGACAGTGTATTTGTTGATGTACCTAGTTAAATAAATGTAATATATGTAGTCAGGTGTTAGAGTTGGGGCTTAATGTGTAGTATCTGTGTACTTGACAGTGTATTTGTTGCTGTACCTAGTGTGACCGTATGGCCAGAAAGGTGTAATTTTAGACTGAGTAATAGTTGTCGATCTAGTCTACGGTGTGTATGTGTGCTCATGTTGGCATTCTCTGTTTTCTGTATGATTTATATGCCACCTGATAAGGTTTCATTAATAAAAGTGGGACCCCTGTCATCAAGATAGTTTTTCTGTAACTGCGGGACGTGTGTGAAAGTAGGCCAGAGAGAGTAACGACAACTTTACACACGAACCCCACCCGTACTACCATTCTTCTACACACATCGTCTTCGCACTGTCACAAATGGCGTCGTCGGCAGGATACTGCCAGACAGTTTAGTATAGAGTCATACGCGGATTGTTGAATGCTGAAAGAGAGCACTACAATCAGTGAGAACCAAGGATACATGAGCTAAACCTTGCAAGAGTATTACAACACCCAGCACAGACGGAGCAGCACATCTGCCCAGTACATCTCCCCAGTGAAGATTCGCACCACCATAGGCCCAGCAAAGAATCACACCAACGCATGAAGATTCGAATCACCATAGGCCCATTGAAAGGTCGCACCAACGTAGGCCAGGCGAAGAGTCGCACCAACGCAGGCCCAGAGAAGAATCATACCACCGTACATCCATTGAATATCTTATCAAGCAAGGGACCTGCCGTTTGCAGTTTTGTCAATTTTCCTGCAATAGTATCCTTGCTAATGATACTCCTCACAGCAAACAGGAACCCTTTTGCTACGCCAGTGTTTCTATGCCAAACCAGTGGTCGACCTACTACGATTGACATTCGTCCAGGGACTCAATCGTATCACCAGGCAGCACCTGAAACTGCTACAGGCCACAACAACGTAGAGAAGACAAGAGCAAGCAAAAAAAAAAAAAAAATAAGAGACACTTTCTATTATTTATTATAATATTAAAATAAGTGTTTTCTTTCCATCTGTTTTTGCATTGTATTGTACTAGATTAGAGATAGAGCAGTGATGTCAACTCAATGCGCTGACGCAACATGCCGGTCAGAGCCTGGGAGTACCTCGACAGCTGGAGGGGGCTCCCGTGAAGAAATCCTTACACCAGGAAAGAGCCAGTGCAATGCGCATGTGAAGGTGATTTACGTAACAGTGCCGGAGGTAAGACGATTTGGCGAAAAGCCAGGCCCCAATTGGCAAGAGTTTGTGAAAGAGGTAAAAGCCTAGTGGAAGGTATGGCCCTTAAAAGCAACAGAAAAATGGAAGTTAGGGGAAAGCATCCTATTTACTTCCAAAGGGAAACAATTTAACTATTAACAAAACTCAAAATAAATAATATATTTTCATTACTTTTTTAACTTTATAAATTTTTTAGAAAAAGTTATAAAAGGGATAACCAACTCACTTATTTTTTTTAGTACATATTTTATACTGTTACAATTTTATTGTGTGTCTTATGTTTAGAGTAAAAAGACTTTATACAATTTGGAGTTTGATGCACATGTTAAAGTATAAAGTAATGAACACTTATTTGCTCTGCCTCTTCAATGGTAATTCCAATGTAACTGTGAAAGTTTCACTCGCAGATGTGCGCGCCAAATATCGCTTTTCTTACTTAGTATTTTTTCTTCTACCCTGGGGGCCGAAGTGACTATGAAGTATGGTGTCCGCTTCTAATTATAAAAGTATAGGGTTCCGTTCCCAGTCTAAGGAATATTTATGACGGAATTTTTTCAGAACCACTGGGTCCTACCTCACGATGAGAGGCAGTCACTTCCTCTTTTTGAGGATGGCCTGGATCCTATTTGGTTCCCCCACTCCAGTTCAGCTCATGTATGGCTCCTCGAGTCTGCTTGTGTACGGCAGCGCCACCCCCCGGGCAACGGCTTTGACTGGCCGGCAGAACTACATGAGTAAATTGAAAAGGGGAGGTCCCCCTTAAACAGTACACACAACTGCTGGCCGAACGGGCGGATGATCAATAATATTTTGACAACGGCTTCTAGGGCAGGAGTTGGAAAGGCCTGGTATCGGGCTGAGGGCGCACCATGGACTGTAATGGTAAGCGGCCAGAACCATCCAGAAAGCAATGGCAAACTACTGGATGTACAATGCCAAGAAATCCATAATGGCTAATCTGAATACAATCATAATGAAAAGGATGCAACAAAAGCTAGAAACAGAAATAAACGAAGTACAGGCGGGTTTTCGACCAGGTAGAGGCACTAGAGATCATATATTCAACATGAGGATCATCATAGAAAAGTGTAGAGAATTCAACGTTGACCTACATACTTGTTTCATTGATTACACCAAAGCTTTCGATTGTGTACAACATCAGCAGTTATGGGCTATTATGAAAAATATGGGATTTCCAAACCACCTTATACAACTCATCGCACTGCTGTACCAAGAACAACAGGCAGCCGTAAGAATAGAGGGGGAAACATCAGAATGGTTTGAAGTACAGAAAGGAGTAAGACAAGTGATAAGGTTGATAACGTTGGATTTTTATTCCCGTTAATGATATCCACCAAAAGATAGATATAAGTGGATGGAAGCAGACATCATCATCATCATCAGTTGATAAGATCTCTATGGTGTTGTTTGCTCCACTGTAGTGTATGGAATGTCAACTTGACCTACGCAGTGGTGTGTAGACATGGATTGAGTGTATAATGTGCGAATGATGATAAAGGTTCGTGGTGTTGACAAAAAATGTTCTTTTCTCACACTCATGTATGGCTGGAAGTCATCGACACCAACGACTGTGTACCTTTTCTAAAGTTTAATTGGACGTACACACTCGACAGCACAGATAGTGACAAATCACAGGTTGCCATAATACATCATAGTACAGTGGATAAATGGTCTTGCAATGTTACATGGGCACTCATGTAGAATACGTGTATAATGGACTGTCAGTAGCCAAGCACTCAGTATCGCCCATACATATATCATCTGACTTCACTGACTGAGCACGTCAGCTTATAAACAATATTTCAGATGGCTTCTAAACCTAATCTCGTCTAGCGACGATTCTTCAACATAATGTTCAGCACATATTTTTCCATATAATAATATTGAACCGCTAATAACGGGTTCTCATGTGTAGCAGTGATCTCTGGACTAAACAAGCGATAATACGGGCATCCCTTTTCTCTTCTTGAAAGTCACTACATGTTTTGGTTCCAAGATGGCTTCACTCGTGAGCTGTCACTCACGTTTGGATACAGATAATGAATCTGTCCTAAAGTTAGTCATTCATAAAACATTTCATTGCTCTGTAGATTTGATCATGAACAATTGACTGCAATCTACAGGATATAGTGCTGCTAGGAATCGAAGTCGTTTTCATCGAGTCAAATATATTCTCTTAGACATTCAAATCGTAACTATCGAAAATGGTGGCTTCGATCGAGAGTTCATAAGAGTATCTTTGATTACCTTGGTAGAGGAAATATGAAACTGCCATTCCTTGGCAATACGACTAAACACTGGGGTAAAGCATACACGATAGGTTTAGACGACTATCACCTTCCCCACAAATACTGAGATCACTTTTTCCCCGGCGACAGGCCGACATGGAAAACACACAGTCCCTATCAGGACGAAGCCAAATCACACCACACTCTAGCGACACATCCGCCGAATAGCCTTTGACCTCTCTAGAGACAACAGAACATATAGTTCGACTTAGATATGTAAAGATATACAGATATAAGACAGACTCGTCCTACTCAGACAAACAATACACATAAATTCAGGCCATAGATATTCTGAAGCAAGAACAATCTATTATTACCCAAACAACGAATAAATCGCAGTAAAATGGATTTATCCGCGGAGTTTGATCGAAAGAGCCGACACAACTTTCAAGGGAAGTAACTCAATAATGACTTTCCCTTAAGCACTAAAAAATTACCTATGTATAATATTGTAAGATATCAAAGACTGCACGTAACAGTCTTACCACACCTCCCGGGAAAAAAAAAATGGAACTTTTTTTTTTTTTTGAAATACATCTAGGAGCAACGTACAATAGGCTCACAACGCATGAATAATGCGCAGATGAAAATATCAGGAATACCTATAACGCCTAATATGAGGCTAAGTCGACTTATCGAGCGACTGGTGAGAATGTGTCTCATAAACTGAGAGAAATTATTTCTCTACAAGTATATTTTTCCAGGAAGGTGTCATCAAAGTATAATACAATTCTGGCAATTACACAATGCCTAAAAAATTCATATCATCATTTCGTATTAGATATCTTAAATTTATGATTTATGAAGAAAAAATCATCAAAGCACAGCGGTGAATAAACATCAATGAACCGCTATGTAGTGATACAATCATTATATTATTAAATTACAAATGTGTATCTATCATGATATAGAAAAGGAACTACTATAGAACTAGACATATCAAGAAGTCTAAGCCCTAATAGTTATGTGGAATCATGTGGGCATCTTGACAGAATGTCTGCCATCACATTATCTGATCCACGAATAGCTCGCACAGAGAAATGAAAAGGTTGAAGAGCAATTGCATATCGAGTAGACCTCGAGCTCTTCAAATTCTTACTCTGTATAGCAGTAAGAGCTTTTTGGTCGGTTTCTACTATGAAATGTGCGCCTAGAAGGAATCTCTGTAGTTTGAGGATCGACCAAACCATAGCTAATAGCTCACGGTCTAAAACCGAATAATTCCTTTCTGCCGCATTAAGTTTTCTGGAAATATACATTACAGGATGCAGAGTTCCAGAGTACTCTTGCATTAGTGCCGCTCCAATCCCAGTGGATGAAGCGTCACTACGAAGAACGAATGTCTTATCTTTAGTGGGTAGCACTAAAATAGGTGGTGTTGAAAACAGTGTTTTAATCTTATCCAGAGAGCATTGGCATTCCTGAGACCAGTGGACCACATTAGGCGAACCTTTCTTTAGAAGTGTTGAGAGAGGTGCCATGATAGAGGATAGATTCTGAATGAATCTGCCATAAAATTGAATAAGACCTAACAGACTTCTCACCTGTTTTTTAGTCTTAGGGATTGAGATGTTAAGTATCTTACTAGTATTATGGTCCTCTGTCTTTAGGAAACCATGACCAACTCGGTGGCCTAGGAAAGAAATTTCGCTAAAACCAATATAGGCTTTAGAGGGTTTCGCTGTCAGGTTGTGCTCACGCAAAGTAGACAGCAATTCATCTAACCCTGAATAGTGATCTTCCCAAGTATCGCTGAAAAGACAGATGTCGTCTAGATATGCAATGACATCTGACCGATAAGATAGGATTCGGCGCATCATGCGTACGAATGTAGCTGGTGCGTTCATAAGACCGAAAGGCATAAAATTCCATTGGAACAAACCTCTAGGTGTTGAAAAAGCCGTGAGAGGTTTGGCGCGTTCAGATAAAGGAACTTGCCAATATCCTTTAGACAAATCAAGTTTAGTGAAAAAATGAGATTTGGAGAGTCGAGTAAGTAGCTCTTCCAGTAAAGGCATAGGTTCGGCATCGAACTTCGTTACTTGATTCAATTTTCGATAGTCAACGCAAAGACGTATGTTATTGTCTTTTTTACGCACAATAACCATCGGCGAAGAATATGCAGAGGTGGATGGTTCGATTATTTTCAAATCTATCATCTCATCCAACTCTTTCTCGACCTGTGCTTGAAAATGTATAGGTATAGGATAAGGTCTAACCCTAATAGGAGTATGGTCAGTTAGAACAATGTCATGTTGAATGACATTCGTTTGTCCAGGGATGTCAGTGAGTACATCCTGAAATGTTTGCAACATAGTTGAAACTTGTCGCTGTTCTCCTAGAGACAAATCAGGAGAGACAGTAACGTTCTTCCATGATTCACTGGAATGAAGTGGGATCATTGGAAGAGGAAGATTTACATCTGAAAAACTTGTTTCCTCATCCTGTATCACGGACAGTGATGAGTAATGACCATGTTGTACTGGAGAATTGTCCGTTGCTTGGAAAATGGGTTGCAAATAATCCGGACGTTCATGGAATTCAGTAAGCATATTGATGTGGAAGGTTTTATGCTTCCCATCAATATCGACAATATAGTCGACATCGGAAATTTTCGATATTATATCGTACGGACCTTTCCAAGAAATAAGTAATCTGTTTTCCCTACAAGGTAGTAATACAAATGCTTTGTCACCAGGACAAAGTTGTCGTAAGCATCTCTTCTTATTGGCAAATTGCCTTGCCTTCTGTTTCGCAAATTCAGAAGAAGAAGTTGCTAATTTGCATGCTTCGATAATCTTTTGTCTCAACGCGATGACATATTCGTAGGATGACTTTGTGTCATCGTCAATATTGTCAGATGTTATGAGATCGTGAAGCAACGACATAGGGCCACGCGGACGCGCGCCAAAGACGAGTTCAAAGGGAGAAAATCCCGTATGTTCATTGGGTACCTCTCTGTAAGCGAAGAGGGCCGCAGGTAAAACTCTGTCCCAGTCTTGAGGATGATCCTCAGTTATCTTCCCCAGTAAGTTTTTAAGTGTTCTATTAAGGCGTTCGACCATACCATTAGACATTGGATGGTAGATACTACTTAAAGATCTATCTATCTGCAGAGTAGACATTACTTGAGACATGGTATCTGATATTAGTTGGGTGCCATGGTCTGACAATATCTCTCCGGGGAACCCCAGACGAGAAAATATAAGCCAAAGAGCATCTGCAATATCAGCAGTAGTAATGCTCTTCAGAGGAATAGCCTCTTGCCAACGTGTGCACATATCAACACACGTCAAGATAAACTGATGTCCTCTGGCAGACTTGATCTTAAATGGACCAATAATGTCTATGGCCATTTTTTGAACGGCCGAATAGGAATGTCCGCCGCCTGAATGGGTGCAGCATGCCGTGGACCTTTGGATTTCACTTCCTGACATACTTTACAAGATCGACAATAAATCCGTATGTCCTTGTTTACCAATGGCCAAAAGAAAGCCGCAAGGACTCTTGACTTAGTACGGGAAAAACCCATGTGTCCAGCACACTGAGAGTCGTGAGCGTGCTGCAAAATTTTAACTCTCAAATTCTTGGGAACCAGGATTTGAGAATGACTTGACGTAATGGAGTCTTGAACCATACGTACAAGTACGCCATTCTTCTTTGTAATCCACGATTTACGACTTGTGTCTTTATTCGGATCACCTTTAGTTGCAAGAATGAAGAATTTCTTCAGAGTGGGATCATCTTCTTGCTGTTTTATAAACGAGTCACGAGAAATTACCAAGGGATTATCTTGGTTATGCACTTCATTATCTTCAGTAGATGAAGTTTTAGGCATATTAAGAGCCTGAGCTCTAGTGACTACAGCGTTAGCAATCTGCATGTTTTGCCTTTCCCACGTGGAAATTTGTTGCGGAGTGCATTCTTTGACTCCATGAATGCGACCGATGATGAGGTCAGCGATCGGATTCGGAAGAAGACATGCGTGTACATCTCCTGTAAAGAAAGGAGTAGCAATCCTAATGATAGCAGTAGAGTATTTCTCTAATGTGCCGCCAAATGTTACACATTTGACTACTTGTCCAGTGGCACGGGAAGGATCTACGAGTGACTGCCTAACACCAATTGTGGTGCATCCAGAATCAAATAGCACAGAGACTGGATTGTTATTCACTAAACCCTTATGTAAGACAAGAGAACCTCTTCCATCATGCGCGACTGATGCTGGAAGAGCAGGAAGAGGATGGCCACAGCTTAAAGTAGACACTGTGGTTGGCTCAAATAACGTTTTGCATTGGGGGCACTGAGATGCTCTCCCAAAATCAAAAGCGGCACATGCCATATTACTAGCATCATTATTATCTTTACTCTGTTTATAGGCTTCATGGGACTCTTGTTGTGCAGAGTTTGCCTGAAAATGTGGTTTATGTCTTTTGTATTGAGATCTACCTCGGTTATTATCACCTCTGTAGTTATTGTTACCTCTATTGTAACCCCTATTTGGGTTTGAGTCATAGTTCCCTTGGTTACCATTATCATATTCATTATAATGAGTATCTCTGTAATTATGATCTTGTTGACTCCAAGACGGATAACCCTGATAGTTTCTATAATTACTTCCTCTACGGAAATTCCTATAATTATGACCACCCCTGTGTCGAGAGCTATCAGCTCGTCTCCAGTTCTTTGAAGAAGAACCCTGAAATGATTGGTTACCTTGGTTTTGATAACTATTATGGTTACCTTTTTTATCAAATCTGTTTTGAGGTCCCTGAAATCTGTGTGAATAATTGGGATTGTATGGTGTTGCTGAAGCAACTGGCATACTCTCCTTAATCTTAGTGTTGCCAAAAGTCACGTCGGGGTGTGCAGTGACATATTGGGAACAATATTCTTCCATTTCTTTTAGAGATTTGGGTTTACGCTCATGTATAAATTCAAGGAAAGGTTTGTTCACACATGACATAATCTTATCTCTGAGCAACAAATCCATAAGTCCTTCATACGTTTTTTCTGTTTTGGAAAGCTCAATCCAACGATCAACTGTGAGACGTGCCTTTGCAGTGAATTCTGAGAATTCTACACCCGTCTCAGGCACCATCGTTTTAAATAAAAGGCGATAGCCTTCCTCACTTAGCTGATATTTTTTTATCAAAGCCGCCCTAATGACATCATAATTATCCTTATCTGCTTCTCCTACAAGGCATAATCTAGTCAAAGATTCACCTTTCAAGTTTTCTGATAATTGATTAGCGTATTGTGATTTATCCACATTATGTGTACGACAAGAACGTTCAGATCTATCCAGCCAGAATGTAATATCGTCACTGGACTGATTGAACGGTGGAACCTTAACCTTGTAAGTAGAAGGTTTACCATTACCACTAGATGCCTGATTAACATTACTCATACTTGTCAATCTCAATTTCTCTAACTCAAATTCATGTTCTCTTATTGCTTTTTTCTCTTCAGCATCTAATCTTTTTTGTTCAGCCTCCCTGTCTAATCTTTTTTGTTCAGCTTCCCTGTCTAATCTTTTTTGTTCAGCTTCACTGTCTAATCTTTTTTGTTCCGCAGCAGCTTCTCTTTCTAATTTTTTTTGTTCAGCTTCACTGTCTAATCTTTTTTGTTCCGCAGCAGCTTCTCTTTCTAATTTTTTTTGTTCAGCTTCAAATCTCCTTTCCTCCACCTGCATCTGCAATTTCTTTTGTTCAGCAGCAGCCTCAGCTTCTCTTTCTAATCTTTTCTCTTCCGCCATAGCTTTTCTTTCTTCTGCAGCTAATCTTTTCTCTTCTGCAGCTAATGCTTTGTCATATTGAGCAACTGCCCATTGTTCTAATTGTTGACCAGTCTTATCAAGGGCTTTCCCTTGTGTAATGAAGTATTCTAATGTAGACATGATGTCTAACAATAATACTAATCACCTGAATCAATAATAATACCACAAGTTCTCAATGACTTGATTAATCAGTATACTATCCCAATATCTGTGGGTCACAAGCCTTTAATAAGGTCTTGTATAATAGTAATAATAATCAGGTACTGGTTTATACCATAATCCAAGTGCAGTGCACAGGCAATTGTGTCTTATGAAATATACCTATATAAAACATATGTCAACCAACAGAATACATAAAGTACAAATAGGACTGACAATACAAGAACGTTTGCAGAAATCAAAATAAATCAAATAGGGAAATCAATGAAAATAATCACTGAATCTGCAAAGAATAACAACACAAATGACGTCACAATATATGAATATAAATTGTGAATAGAACTGAAAGATAGAAAAGGTTAGACCAACAAATTACAAACAAATCAAAACAAAACTAAAGAACAAAGAAATATTACAAAAATAACAATAATTACAGACTTCACAGCTAACACAAAAGCAACAGTTGTCGCAGCAAATTTTCAATCAAGAAAATTGCACCTATAGAAAACGCCCACAACGGACCCTCTATGACGTGGGATATTCTGTTGTGAGGACGCCGCCCAACCTTAAACACAACCCGCTGACATAGAAACTAACATACTATACAAACAAATAACATGTAAACATAAATATATATAAATTATGTGTATGATAGTATGTGTTGCAAAATAGGCTCAGTTTTACAGTAATGGCAAAGTTATTTTTATGAAAATAAACAAACTGCCACTTTATTCAATTAAACATTCTGGCCTTAAATATTAAAGTTCATATATGGAAAACAAGAAGATCCATCGATGAAAATAGGACTTCTTAGTTCACTCATACTGTCTTCCTGTTAACATTGACAAGAATTGATCCAACTGTTCTGTGAAACTCTATAATGTCTAATGTAAAAAATGTCAACAACGCTGACCTACATACTGCATTCACCTGACAGGTCACGTGACGAAGTGTTGACAAAGAGCAAACCAATACTGCAAGTGTGTCGTATCAGCCACAGGAAACGGTCTGGTATCGGTAATCTGTTGACTTCTGAACTTCTGCGAGGTCAAACCCAGAAAGCTGGTCCACCAGTTGATAAGGTTGATAACGTTGGATTTTTATTCCCGTTAATGATATCCACCAAAAGATAGATATAAGTGGATGGAAGCAGACATCATCATCATCATCAGTTGATAAGATCTCTATGGTGTTGTTTGCTCCACTGTAGTGTATGGAATGTCAACTTGACCTACGCAGTGGTGTGTAGACATGGATTGAGTGTACAATGTGCGAATGATGATAAGGGTTCGTGTTGTTGACAAATGTTCTTTTCTCACACTCATGTATGGCTGGAAGTCATCGACACCAACGACTGTGTACCTTTTCTAAAGTTTAATTGGACGTACACACTCGACAGCACAGATAGTGACAAATCACAGGTTGCCATAATACATCATAGTACAGTGGATAAATGGTCTTGCAATGTTACATGGGCACTCATGTAGATTAATATTATAATGGACTGTCAGTAGCCAAGCCCTCAGCATCGCCCATACATATAAATCATCTGACTTCACTGACTGAGCACGTCAGCTTATAAACAATATTTCAGATGGCTTCTAAACCTAATCTCGTCTAGCGACGATTCTTCAACATAATGTTCAGCACATATTTTTCCATATAATAATATTGAACCGCTAATAACGGGTTCTCATGTGTAGCAGTGATCTCTGGACTAAACAAGCGATAATACGGGCATCCCTTTTCTCTTCTTGAAAGTCACTACATGTTTTGGTTCCAAGATGGCTTCACTCGTGAGCTGTCACTCACGTTTGGATACAGATAATGAATCTGTCCTAAAGTTAGTCATTCATAAAACATTTCATTGCTCTGTAGATTTGATCATGAACAATTGACTGCAATCTACAGGATATAGTGCTGCTAGGAATCGAAGTCGTTTTCATCGAGTCAAATATATTCTCTTAGACATTCAAATCGTAACTATCGAAAATGGTGGCTTCGATCGAGAGTTCATAAGAGTATCTTTGATTACCTTGGTAGAGGAAATATGAAACTGCCATTCCTTGGCAATACGACTAAACACTGGGGTAAAGCATACACGATAGGTTTAGACGACTATCACCTTCCCCACAAATACTGAGATCACTTTTTCCCCGGCGACAGGCCGACATGGAAAACACACAGTCCCTATCAGGACGAAGCCAAATCACACCACACTCTAGCGACACATCCGCCGAATAGCCTTCGACCTCTCTAGAGACAACAGAACATATAGTTCGACTTAGATATGTAAAGATATACAGATATAAGACAGACTCGTCCTACTCAGACAAACAATACACATAAATTCAGGCCATAGATATTCTGAAGCAAGAACAATCTATTATTACCCAAACAACGAATAAATCGCAGTAAAATGGATTTATCCGCGGAGTTTGATCGAAAGAGCCGACACAACTTTCAAGGGAAGTAACTCAATAATGACTTTCCCTTAAGCAATAAAAAATTACCTATGTATAATATTGTAAGATATCAAAGACTGCACGTAACAACAAGGCTGTACCCTTTCCCCTTACCTGTTTAACATTTATGCCAAGAATATCATGAGAAATGTAAGAGATGACCAAGAACACACAGAGTTTGACTCATTTAACATCGGCGGGTACCAGATCCCGGAAATCAGATATGCTGACGACACAGTCCTCCTATCGACCAACCCAGAAGGACTTGAACAATTATTTCTGTCCACCAAAAAACACAGCGAGGCCCAGAATCTATACCTAAACACCAAGAAGACCAAAGTATTGACAACAGACAAAGTAAAGACCAAACCAGAAATTGAAATTGATAACGAAGAACTGGAAAGTGTTAATGAATTCGAATACTTAGGATCAATCATCAACAGCTCTGGCGACTGTGCAGTAGAAATTAAAAGAAGACTTGCAATTGCTTCACATAAACTAATACAGATGAAAAACCTATGGCAAGGCACAAGCAAAGAAACAAAGTTACAACTGATCAGAGCATGTATATTCCCAGTGGCAACATACGGCTGCGAGACTTGGACACTCAATAAAACAGTTGCAAAAAAGATTACATCATTCGAAATGAAATGCTACAGAAGGATGTTGAGAATACCCTGGACATAAAAAAAGACCAACAGAGAAGTACTGCACTCACTAAACGTACAGGAACATTAGCTCCTAAATACCATCGCAATAAGGAAGCTGAAATTTTTCGGTCATATAAAAAGACATAATAGCCTGGAAAAAACAGTGATGGAAGGCATGGTCCCTGGAAAAAGGGGAAGGGGTCGACCTAGACGACGGTGGACCCAGGACATCACAGAGAGTCTGAACTTGTCTTTGGCTGATGCAGGTCGACTTGCCCAGAATCGTGATGCGTTCAGAGCAGCTGTAATGGAGAACCCGTTCTGGAAAGAATACGTCACATGATGATGACTGGGTCCTAATCATGTCATACTCCCGATGATCCCATGGGTAGTGTGATTGGATGCCTAGCCTTCTCGGATAAGGACGAACAAATAGTAGGTTCCGAGTGCAAGTTGCACACGTTAAAAATTCTCTGGCAATTGGAAATCGTAAAGAGTAGGCCTTACTGCTCTTGCCCTAGCAGAATTTACAAAATTAGGAAAACCTATCCGATAAAAAAATATTTATAGAACGTATGATTCCTAAATACACACATTTGGGATTCGCGCCTGTGCTTTGGAGTTCGTGCACTGTGCTGATGTTACCGATGGTGACGGCACTATGTGATGTAGGTGACCGTTACAGCAATCTATCAAGTTTATAAGCCAAACCTTGACACCACGAAAAACCTTCTGTGACAGGTATCAAACATTTCATCTGAGTTCATTGTTATTAAATTTTCCCAAAGGGATCGTAGTGGTTACTGGGTTACAGATTTATCTTATGAGTGTTAACTGGCGACTGCCAGAGATGTGATTACTCAAATGAAGGTTGCTTAAGGCTAGATCTTTTCTACTCACCGCAGGTTGTCATTGATAAGTTGTATCCTATTAGGGCTTCCATACTCAACATACATGATGTAGGTAATAGCTACAAATCATGAAAAACTGTTTAATGAAGGAGTCCAAGGAACAAATTGCAAAGTTCAATTTCACCACCCAATATCCTGGCTACCAGCGGCCAGATCGCTTGTTGTTTACATAAATCAGGATGCCTTTGTAAAAGGACATCGTCATAAATAACATGTCTGCTTGAGCTCTTCTATAAATGTCGATAAGCTTCGCCTAGAGTCTCAATCCTACATAACTTAGTAGAGTAATTATTCCTTTATAAATCGAGATCATACTAATCGTATAAATACGTGCCAAAATACTGGAAAACACAATCTCCTAGAATAATATCCTAGAATAATATATCCTGTAATAACATGAAGTTTTCATTTTGTTACCTCGCCCAGAGGTTAATCACACAACCTTTAAAAAACACGGGGCCCACACTAAGGTTGAAAACTCTCCCCTAGACACGTCTGCATCACTGAACTTGTACTGCGTGACTGAACTCTGCTCTGACCGCCGTTGTCAAAAATAGCCATCGACGATTTCATTGGTTATGTTCGACTAGTGTTAATTTTGTTACTAGCTAGTCTTGCTCAAGATCTTTTACTATTCTTATAACTACTGTTAACGTGATAGCTTGCATTAACGTAAGCCATCCGGTGACACTGATATCCTCCTTGAGATCCAAGGGAGGAGATCGGAGCACTGATGGAGTTGTCCGTGTGCAGTGAAGATGGCCCTTAAAACCAAACGACAAAAACCTTTTCCACCTTAGGGTGTAGAGGTTAGACAGAGAGAGCGCCATATTATCATGTAAACTGCTTCCAGTCCAGTCCTCGGTCATTCAGGGATTGTCTAATGTTGTCCTCCCAGCAAACTATGTGTCGTCATGGAGATCTGGATCCCTGGCTTTTGTCTTCCCATATGTATCGTGGCAGCCGTTCTTCTCCAATACTACAGACGTGGCTAAACCACAGTAACTGGGACTGTTCCACTCGGCTTTGAACGACCAGTGCCATTGTAAATAAGCACAGACAAACAATTTGACAAAGGAAGAGAAACAGCGGTTACAGAAAAACACATTCGTAATGAAGTTTTTGTTTTTGGATGTACGACAACATTATTTTGTGACTTTCGTAATTTACTGGTGGTCTTCCAAACACCAAGAGATGTTAACCCGTCAGCTACTAAATTCATTACATCTAAGATACAGTGTTGTTCTGACTTGGATAAGTTGGTTCTCGACTTACATGATTTAGAAAGTAGCCCATATTCATTACGGTGACAGGGCTGCATACAAGCAGATTATTTGTTTCTCTGGGACTGGAGGAATGGTCTACCTTGCTCTACAAACTCCACGATAAGTCACAGTTAATTTAATAAATAGACGTAAAAATTAATAGCAGGAATGATGAGATTTTAAGTCCTGTAGAGCAGGGGTTCCCAGCCTATGGTGTGCCTACCACATGGGGATACGAGAAGCATCTCACATGGTTACACATAATATTTAGTCAATAACTATAGGATGGGCCAAACGTCTGAAAATATAGGATGGGCCAAACGTCTGGAAATATAGGATGGGCCAAACGTCTGGAAATATAGGATGAGCCAAACGTCTGGAAATATAGGATGGGCCAAACGTCTGGAAATATAGGATGGGCCAAACGTCTGGAAATATAGGATGAGCCAAACGTCTGGAAATATAGGATGGGCAAAACGTCTGGAAATATAGGATGGGCCAAACGTCTGGAAATATAAGATGGGCCAAACGTCTGGAAATATAGGCAATTTGTCTTATCTAAATATATTCGCCTTTCTAACTTATGTAATAATTGTTGTCCGTGCGAATATGCATTCGACATTTGCCACAGATTAACGCACCAAGATTTCTCTCATCTCCACAAGACAGGGATCCTCACAAAGACAAGAAGAAGCCGAATTATCAATGAATCCAGACTTTTGGGACACACAGTAAATAATTCAACTAAAATATTCCAAATGTAGTAGTGCTAGTGAGAAACAAAGTTGTGGAATGGAAGAGTAAATAATTGAAGTAAAATTTTTCAAAATTAGTAGTGTTAGTAAGAAACAAAGTTGTGGAATGGAAGAGAGAACGACGAGTTTTTATTCTAATCCGAAGCAACGAAAAAAAAATGGAGTTTAAAAATGATAAGTGGAGACTCTTTCAGAAATTGTACCAAGAATAAAACTGTTGGTTGACAAGACAAAGAATCAAGGGATATAACTAGATCGTTTTAATGTATTCTGATAAATTTAAAAAAAAAAATTATTATTTAAAAAAAACTGAGTTATGTACCAAAAAATGTTTTCTTTATGACACATTAATTAACCTGTTTGTGACGTTAGTCCTATTTATTTGTTCCATTTGTTTCTGCCCACCATCACATAGCTAAATAAATTATTCACTAAATGACCTAGAATATAGTCAACAATATTGTATCATGGACACTCAACAGATAGATATTCCCACACTACTAATTTTCTTAATGAAAGTGTGTAACCAGTAAAGATAGGTGACTGAACTTTTCCAACATACAAAACAAAATCATCACAGGCAGTAATTAAAATGCACGAGTTTTCATTCCACGCATCAGTTTAGAGCCAATTAAAAAAAAATGTTAAACACAGGCTTTTAGTGCACTAAAAAGCCGCAAATAATTTTTCAAAGAGTGCATAGCTTGCAGTCAAAAAATGTAACATCAAATTGACAAAAAGCCTGGCTCGCTGATTCTACATGAAATTAACTTGTGCGTTATATTTCATTAGACACTTATGGAAAACATATTTGATAAACAGCCTTAAGAATAGAGAACCTGTGACACTTGGTCGTTCTAGTTTTATATACAAACTATCATGTTCATCCATATTTCGTTTTACTCAGACGACCTGCAGCTTTCTTTCCATATATGTTCTTCTACATTCCGTTCATCCTACGATTTGCTAGGCTTATCAGAAGTGACAAACAGTCTTATCAATTCACTTGTTGACACACTAGCATTCAATTATCTTAGCAAATACTGCATGCCTTGCACTGTCATCTACACCTAAACATACCTTGTTTCCTCCTGGAAGCAACGGTAACAGAATTATCACTTTTCATCCATCCTGTTCGTTATAGTTATATTCGAACGAGGCCACATTTAACACACACAAAATTTTTCTCAACGCGTTCACATTTTCTTTGTATATTACGTCTCCGCTGGGTCGTAGCTAGCAGCATTTGATTGATCAATACAATTTTACTGCGAGCGTCGATCCCAAAGGTAAGGTACCAAATTTGCCTACAATTACTAATTGCTTTTTTCCATTTCAATTTGCGTGAGGAGTTATTTTGTTTTTGGCTGTTGAACACTGTAAAGCTAGCTACAACGACAGATTGTTTTTCCTCGTTGGAAATGTAGAAGCAGATTTGTCCATGCTAAAGTGTGCCCAGCCCTTAATGACCAGGTGCTATGGGACAAGTCATGTTACTTGTATAATCTGTCAAACAGTCACGTGGTCTATTATTGTAGAGAATTCATTAATTTTTCTCCATGCAACTCATAATTTTTATTTTCGTAGTGGTATTCTCATTTGTTTTTGTGTTTGTTATAACCAGTGTCATTAGTATGGTTTGGCCATGTCTGCAGAGTGAGAGAAGATTGGCTAACACGAAAAGCATGGGAAACTAAGAGCCAGGGATCCAGACCTCCAGGGCGACCCAGACCCCTAGGAGGACAACATTAGACAATCTTTAAAGGACGGAAGAGTAAAATGGACCAAGGCCAGGAGGAACAGAGACGATAAGATAAGATTGCGCTCTCTTCCAAGCCTCTACACCTTACGATAGAAGAGGAACGACTAAGTAAATCATTAGTCTTTTATTTATGTTGTTTCATTTATTCTTTTCTTCTTGTCTAGAGCAATTTTTTTTTAAAGTGTCACTTGTGTTAGTCACTAAGGTGTGTTTAGTAATGGTCGACATCTGCGCACTGTAATTCCCGTAAATTATGTATCGCTTCATTGTGTCTTACTTCTTGTATCACAAAAAGTGTTCGTTGGATGCACATGTCGGCGTCGTAAACACTTATCACCTTGTTACACTCTCACCTCCAATTACAACTAGAAAACTAACTATAACTAATTACTAAGAATGTAACCAGCAATAATAAAACCAACAAATGGAGAGTGGGATCGGAATCAGACTTGAAAATGAAAGTGGGCAGGGAGATAACCTCGACAGTTGGCACAGACCAGAAAGGATCGGCACGTGATAACTGGAGAACAATGTTACATAGGATACGATAGGATGAAGGTTGTGACAATAGACACAATAAAAGCAGAAAACAAAAGCTGTCCCACTGACCGAAAGAATTCTTGCTGCCGCACCAGATAAAAGTAATGATGGAGACCGGCAAGACAACAAAGAAGTTGGTAATAAGAGGGATGCATACCAGATGGTCCGCAAACGAAGTCCAAAGTTGCCTACAAACTGAAAACACAAATGCTCAAATTATACAAGTTGAAAGGTTAAAGACATGGAACAAAAAAGATACCAATCTGGTGGTAGTAACTATTTAAGGAGCGACAAGACCTGAAAGACTGACACTCACAGATACATCAAATAAAACAGAAGCCTATATCCCTCCGGTGATGCAGTGCTCCAACGGCCAGCAATTTTCCCACACCAAGAAAACATGCAGGAGAGATGCAGTCTGTCGATATTGCGCGGGAAGCCACCAATATGGTGACTGCCCCTGTGCAAAGGAGGACCACAATTACAAAGCGATTAACACAAATCGTACCTGTGCAAAATGCCTCGGATACCATGGGGCATGGTACCGAGGCTGCCCTATATTCCAGGAAACAAAGAGCATTCTGAAGGAAGCGGTTTCCAAAAACATCCCCTTCAGAGAGGCAAAACATAGAGTGACAGTAGCGGTCGCTAACAGACAGCGCACAAAAGAAAGAAGACAGCTACATCAGCTGACCGCTGAAGTCAAAGAAATAAAACTAAAACTCCAGGGCGAGAGCAGAAGCAGGCAGATTCCCGAAGATAAAACCGACAGTGGTGAAGACGTGATAGACCTAGAGAGCGTTAGAAATATGATGGAAAACATGAAAAAAATTCAGCAGCAGGTAGAAGCAGAGGTCAAGAAGCTGACAGAGCTGAAAGAAGAAAACACATCAACACTAAAAAAAATAGAAGCAGAACGAAGAACCGTAGAGGAAATTACATCTAACACACGGGAAACAAAAACGAACGACCAATCAGACGAAGAAGTCATCGAAGAAACACTAGAACGACTACTCCCAGCAATGATAGAAAACATGCTATTTCAGATACAGGAGAAAAGGAAGACACAAGAATCAGAAACGAGGAGGGCAAAAACTAACAGAACCACACAAGCCAGACAGTGAAACACGCCACAGCACCACGAACAGACAAGCAACGAAGAGGAATCCAGACAGCCAGCTAGTGGTCCTTTTTAGGACCAGCCTTTTTCAGGATTAACAATCGACAAGCATAGAAGAACCTAACGCACAATATACCCCAATTATAACAAATTTTCAGGTTGAACAGGGTATAACAGAAATGTAGTCGACGAACAGAAGAAGAAAGAAAGATGTCCCACTGACTAGCCATATTCATACATCGCTATATAATTATTGTAGTTAACTTTACGATCTGAGATGTCAAAGACTTAAATCCCACATGGTAAACTACGGTGCTATGATATGGATCGCTAGAATAGCCAAGATGTCTTATGACCTAAGAGATATTTGATAAGTACACATGTAGGATTGACATAAATACTCGTTTGTTTAATAGACAACACCATACCAGAAATGCCGGCTGGAGTCACTTACTGAAAGGCACAATAACTTATAAAATGACACCAACCAATGTGAAAAGACACAACCTGGAGGAATAATACAGAACAATGAATACATGTGGCTGCGAACCTCATCTTGTACCATTAATTGTTACAGAAACCACACATGCTTTAGTGTAGGCTGCCTACAAGGTGGACCAGCTGTATTGGTGGATCCATGCTTTAGTGTAGGCTGTCTACAAGGTGGACCAGCTGTATTGGTGGATCCATGCTCCATAAGGAGATTTAGGGAAATGAATGAATCATACATAATCAGGAGTTATCACACTTTACAAAAACACGTACTGATATAACCGACAGATTCAGAAATATGAATGAATGAATGATACATATTGTCAAGAGATTTAATAACATTACTCTGCAGTGATGGTCCAACAGTGGCCAAAGTTTAGAGTATCTACTGAGGGTCTTGAAAGGTCTTTAGCTTTCGCTCAGTGTTACTCTTGGCAGAGATGTGAACTGAAGAATTGTGCATCAATTCTGTGGCGCCTCATAGGAATTTAAATAAATCAAGTACTACGGCTGATAGGATCCAGGTACGTGTAAACTTTGTATATTTCCTGACCTTCTATGAGTTAGGAATTTCCTCGATCTGATGATCCCCCAACAGATCTAACTCAGTAAAATATTACTTGAATAGCTCTGTTATAAGTATTTAAAATGACTTACATATACGGGTGTATTTCACTCAAAATGACTAAATCAACAATACATTTGTATATTTACAGATAACAAAATTTAATAGTCAATTTTTGATAACAATTGTAAAATAAATAAAGGTGCGTTTAATTTATATTGAGTTTTTAAAATGTCCTCATAGGTAATGGTCTGGTTTGAAAAAAGTCTTTCTGATTTAAAAAATAGAGTGTTCACTTGTCAGCTTTGATTGGGTACTTAGCTACCAGTAATATTGTCGGTTGGTTTCTGCTCCATCCGATGCTTGTTTTTTGCAGGTTATAAACTGGTTCACTCTCGTCACTTGTCATGTCTGGGGCTGAAACACGTTCCTCGTGTATCGTGAAGTAATTGTGAAGAAGGTCCAGCGTCTGTAAAGACATTCTAATTATAATAATTACAGTTTCAAACCAGTGTAAATGTCTATGTAAACATGTTCTCTTTAAAATTAATGAACGTATCTAAGCTTTTCAATCGGTGTAAATGTAAATGAAAACATATTCAATTTATGTTGTGAACACTTTTCAATCAGTGGAAATGTAAATGTAAACATATTCTATCTGTACTTTTAACCTTTCATTTAAATGTAAAGTAAATATAAAGCTATTCAAATTAAGTGTAAAGAAAGTTTTCTCTCGAGGGATTAAGTTTAATTCTCATCGAGGGTAAATTCTGAGTTAAATGGAGTGGTGGAATAAGAAGATGGGAGGAGGCGCACATAGGTATGTGTCGGAAAATGCAATACTCAAGAAAGCTTTTCGTTTCTATTCTTTGACCATAGTTGTTGGTGGTACCAGGATGGTACTAATCTCTTGAACAAAGTGCGGGTAGAGTAGAAACGAGGGACCAGCTTGGCAGTTACTCCTTGACATTTCTGTGAAAGTGTGCGCCTTTAATCTTGACCAGAGACGCGAGAACTCCGGTGACCTATCTGCGCAGAGCCTTCCTATCCGCGGGAGCAGAACGTACCATATGAAGTTAAGTAGCCCTATAAGCTACCAAGTGACCTCCGTTAAAACTAACTTCTCATCACAACCGTTATTACAACTTTTTTTTACTTATAATTTGACACAGGGTATTTTGTATTAAATACACATATGCCTTAGTCCTCGAAATACTACACATGAGAGACAGAGGGGTGGAGTGGAACACATTCAAAGAATAACGAACACTAGCAATGTTCCCAACTCTGTCTAATGTATTCAAATAATTATCACCACAAAATCACAACAATATATGTAGTTAGCGAAGTGTAACACATTGATGAAAATCTCAGATAACCGAATGCCTTATCTTCTCACAACTAAGTATCCTCTTGCATTCGACAATACCAGTCGGCCATCATCACCCAAAACCTCCTCGCTCTCCCTACTCTCTCTTCTTCACTGCCCAATCCGAACGCCCCTTGCGTTCAACCCTGACCTGCTGACCTTGAAGTTTCGTGTTGTTAAGTTAAGTGTATGAAAACACCTCTCACACCCAACTGACATTATGTACCCGCCCCCAGCGGAGCACCGCCAGTCCACAGCTGTGTTGATCACACTGTGACATAATCCATTATTCAAATTTTCGAAAACCTTATTAAACTTGAATGATTATTAAATCTCTTATTTGTAATTATACTAATTTAACTTCGATTCAATCATTTTAAGTGTACTGCATGTTTGTCTCAGTCAGTTCACTAAACACACTAAACAGAGTTATACCAAAATAATAAGAATTCCACTGAGTAAATCAGAGGTGGGAGCTTGACGAGCTGAAAAACAAAAAAATTACTTAATCCTTCACAAAAGTTGTCTTCAGTTCATAGAATTAACGTACTTAGCCAATGAAGTATTGTTTTCGCTTTTCTGAATATCTTGTGAACACTTCCTTGGGATAGAAGCGTCATTACCCGTCTATCTACATCTCTGACAAGAGTAATCTTGTTTGAAGGTAGACACCTTTTGACGATCTACTTTATATACTCTTGAGTTTTGGCCACAGTTGGACCACTATTGCAAAACAGGGAAGGCAACCCGTGGCACCTACCCATTACTAACTTTAAAGTGGCAAGATCCAGGAAAACCACAAGATAATGATGGTAAAGAGAAAGAGGTAAATCAAAGTCCCAGAGAAAAGTTTCACATATCGACATTCAATGCAATAATTGATACGCTCAAAGCACAGATGAGAAACAAGGAGATGTCTACAAAAAATATGAAATAAATATTCCTGTTGGACAAATTTAAATATGTCTGAAGAAGAACATTTGTAACACTGCTGTCACGTGATTGACTGCTCATGCTCTGCAGTGATGGTCCAACAGTGACCAAGATTCAAATTATCTAATGAGGGTCTTGGCAGAGATGTCAATTTGATAATGGTGCTTCAATTCTACTGTGCCACGTACTCATTTAATAAATCAAGTACTACGGCTGATAGAATCCAGGCCGTGTAAACTATTTATCTTCCTTGACCTTCTACGAGGAATAAGAATTTTTCTCGTTTTGATTTAAATCAGTATATTTACATATAACAAATTGCATAAGTAATTATAGTTAACAAGATGAAATAAATAATGGTGTTATGTAATATGAATGTTCTATAAAATTTCATCACGGGTGTTAGAAAAAAATGTTCTCAAGGAAAAGAGTTCACTTGGCAGCTTTAAGTGGGTACTTAGCAGCCATTAAGATGTCGGGTGGTTTCTGCTCCAGCCGATGTTTGTTCTTTGCAGGTTATTGATGGTTCACTAGTCACTGATCAAGTCTGGTTGCCGCAACATGTCCCTCGTATTATCGTGTGGTAATTGCAAAGATGTTCCAGCGTCTGTTAAGACCCGTCTACTCTAGGTGCCAAACTTTGACTGAATTTCACTTATACCACACACTTGTTCCACATACTAGTACCACCAACTGGTGCCACCGATTAGTATCATGAAAAAAGAGAGAAACAAATACCCTCTGGGGTATTCGGTTTCCTGACACAAAATCAGGCGTCCCCTCCCCTTCTTTCATTCCATCATCCCAGCTGCCTCAGAACTTTACCCTCTCTAAGCATGAATGTTAATCCCAGTAATACTAAAATCGTTTCCTGACGACATAAATAACAATCTTTATGACGAACTACGTCAATTTCATTGGTACTTAGCATGCGACACACAAATTGTACTGACAAAAATAAAATCTCTCATGGTGATCTCCACCACATTATATTGCAAGCTGATGTGCAATCTATATTTCCAAATGTCGAGAATGCGTTACGCACACTCCTGTCATTGATGATAACCAACTGTTTTGCAGAACGTTATGTTTTACAATTAAAACAATTCAAAAAGCCTCATAGGTCAAACACGACTACGTCATATCGATTTTGATAATATAATCAAAGACATTTCTTTATGATTTTCTGTATTTGTTGGAATTTATTCATCCTTTCTGTAAATATTATTATATATTAATATAAAAACACTTATATGAAATCCATTACGTTTTTTCTAGCTTTATCGTTTAGCGTTTAGAAGATTGAAGAGTGGTCTCAAAATATCTTAATATCCTAGGGCAGCCGGAGTTATTAATCTGGCCCTGCAAAAGAATATGGATCACACGTATTTTAATGATTAGACAAACACTGACATTCACGCAGAGAAACTGTAATAAGAGAGTCAAGCATACTGAACTCTAGGTCTATGTCTGACACCTTCAAACTTTTTAAAAGTTAGTCATTGTAAAGAAAACATGTTTTTTTAACAATGCAGATTGAAGTCGAACTGGCCAGAAATGACCAGTTAAAAAAAACAAAAACAAAAACAAAACTAAATTCGAATGTGGCAATGACACAGTTGAGAGTTAAGGGCATGATAGCTAGGGGGAAAACTATGTGGTGCCCATCTTCAGTTCGTGCCCTAAGCACGTGCTTATTTGGTTTAATGGTTAATCCAGTACTGGGAATCAATGATCATTTTTGTTTTGTTTTTGCGAATCAATATTCACACATAAAGTATATATAACAAACGATTTCCTTTGGATTCATTTTTTTAGCTGGTAAGGGAGGTAAATGGCTCCAAGAAAAACAATTCCGTTAAAAAAAGTAATACATAAATTAGTAAAAGATTTCTGTTTGTTAGTTAATTTTATTCAAAACAATTTCAAAATTACATATAATCATTAAAATTATATAAGGTTGATTAACACAAAATGAATTTCCTGTACAATTTGGACTCTTTGTTAAATTTAGTTTTTACATTTAAACAATGTTTTGCACTTGACTCATGCGTCGTAGTAATATAGACTTTTGTTTCATTCAACCTTCCAATGCAAATGAATTGCCCACAATATTCGTTTGCCAGAATTGTTCTGTCAGCGCTAAAAAGCGCTCGTCATCAATCTCTTGATAATATTGTATGACAAAACACCACAGACAAACAGGTCTACGACCAGCGCATGTCACAATCTCTTGATAACACTGTATGACAAAACACCACAGACAAACAGGTCTACGACCAGCGCTCGTGTAGATACGGGTGAAGTCTGACTTGGGAAAAAGAGAACGAGGACACCATCCGCCATGTTGTGTTACTATACATCCTAGGTATTTAAAGGTGTCTGTCTGTTCCAGTTGTTGATTTCTTACTGTTACGGGCTCGGGGTTGCTCACATTGCGTGTCATGACCTCTGTCTTCTTTAGATTGATGTTCAGGCCCACCTGCTGGCTATACTTATTGTCTATCCGTTTTTTCCTGGATGTTGTGGTAAGTTGGGATATTATAAATATTTATAGGGGACTTAGTGTGCTGACTGAGATCAGCTGTGAAGGTATCTGTATCTAATTATTGTGATGTGTTACAGATGACCTTACTTTGCTACCACATTTAGATCTCAATCAGACTTATTCTGGAATATTGTGATGACTACGTTGAATGTCTAGGGTTATGATAGTGATGAAGTGTAAGTTCACAACAACCAACAAACAGTTAAACACTTTAATTAAGATCCACAATACTTTACAACACTGTGACGCGCACATACATAGAACGCTCTAGAAGACTATCTTAAGTAAGTCAAGTGTTAACTTTTAAAATATGTATTAATTCCTTTCAATAATAGATATCCTGATTCAACTACAGAGTGAATCAGGAATCACAATCAAATGTAATCACAAGTTTTATGTACACAATTTATACATAGGATCTTTGTCCTGACATATAATATTATTACAATATGTGTGTAAGTTGTGATGTAGTACTATGAGGTAATACTGGCTTTTAAAGCTAGGTTGTTGTTTGTCATCATAACTTCATGTGTTTGTTACTGGTGGAAATAATATTGACGGGTTCACAGTTTCTTTTTATTTAAAAACAAATAACTGTCCCTCTTGATTTAATATACTGTCAATTTTAGAGTGGGTTATACAAGGTTGAGCTGCTCTGGCCACCGAATTCTTATCTTCTGTGTGGGCGGCAGGAAAACTGTCTCCTCTGCTCGCTTGCTTCTCAGTTATCTTGAAAAACAACACTGGTCGATATCTTGGACAAGGAGTATGCTACCAGCCTATGGATTCAGCAAAACTCAGACCAGGTGCTGCTCTAATACTTCAGTACCACGGTCGCTGAAATAAGAAGGTTGTACCTCCTTCTTCAGAACTAATTTATAATCTATTTCCACACTGAAGCACAAGACATCACAAACACAGAGTTCAGCGCTGTAGGCCAACTGCTAACTTCTCATGTAACAATATACACCAGTATTCCTCTACCTAATGGTTACAACGCCTCTGCAAGTCCTGCGTTATATCCTTCTATACAATAAGATAGGTGTCATAGTACTATTTGGCAATCCCATATATGCCTATGCAGTTATACTCCTCTCCGACAAGATTTTACATGGTGGAGCAATATCTAGGCTTTGCCTCATGTTTGCTACTGAACCACACACATACAGACATAATTTATCATTTCACATTCAATTTTCATCTAAAAGAGATCAAATATGTCTAGCTTACCACAATTCATGGAAATATTAAACAAGTACGTTGACTGGCGATGAGTTATGGCACAATTTCGATCTGCCTCTGTCCCAGGCTTTATTTAGAAAAATATTAGCTGGTTCTCAACGCACTTGCTTCTCACAAAGTTTATTTTTAAAAGTGGCCCTGAACTGACGCTTCTATTTGACTGTATCAAATGGTCTAACCAATGAGACCATGTTTACACGAGACTTTGAAAAAATTTACCCTTCCTACCGTTTCCATTAACAACCAAAAATAGTATTTGCAGTCGACTAATCATGTTTCGCCTTACATATTACTCTAGCCAATCAAATCGTATCTAACGTGTTGGCCTCATTCTCCCTAAAGCAGTGTCCAAACATGCCATTATGAGCAAATATGATCTTGTGCTGTCAGGCAACACCACTATAGTATTTTGGCTATAATTTGTTAATTACTAGACTATTTGCGTAACACCTAACATATTCTTTGTCAGCAAGTCCTAAGGCACCCAAATATATAAGTTTAATGGGGCCAAGTGGCTTCGTTACAAATATGTATTATTCCAGGATAGTCGTGTATTTGTTTTTTTTTATTTATTGTTTTAGAACCGCCACCTGTTCTGCCTTTTCGACTGTTCTGTCAGTATAAAGTCAGGATTTCAGACGTAAAACAGTATTGTGTCATGTTTCCTAATAAACATTAAACATGTTTTTTAAAACCTTACCTCGTATTGGTAGTGTTTTTATCACTGTCTAATTGAAAAAAATCAGGTCTTCATGACTTACACGTGGGATTGGCGTTCACTTTTATCGCGAGACGACGTGGTAGTATTGCCTGCGTTCCTCCGTTCATCTCTCTCTCTCTCTCTCTCTTCTAAGCCCGTCTGTCGTTTCGTTTACGTAGTGTATATAATGACATTAATGTAATATTAAATCTGGGTCATTACGCAGTGTGTCTATCAAGGTCGTATAAGAAATACAGTACCAGTTTTATTTTTAGAAACGCGTGTAGTTTATGCAGACGGAGTATAAAAAGGGGTTTTCTTGTTTAGCTAGTATGACGTTCTATAACACAGGCGTACGCTATTGTGACCGCACTGTTCTTTTACCATTCTTCTTTCCTTTATTGAATTACTTCGTTAGGCGTTACATTTAATTTTAAATTTATATCTGTGCATTATAATTTTTCACGACAAATTCTCCCCACTTAAAACAGACATCACATGTCAGTCTATAATTCTATATACACATAGAGAAATTTAATATTATTCCTGGTGCTTACGGTGATTCTCATCACACGGATGCCGGCTTAGAAAATCCGCACCCAGGTTAGTTTTTCCAGAAATATATTCTATGCTGAACTGGAATGGCTGCAAAGGTAAGGACCATCGGAGTGACTTAGAATTTTCATGCCTACCCTGCGCTAGAAACGACAAGGGTTTGTGATCCGTTTGCAACTTGAATGCCTTCCCATACAGATAAATGTTGAATTTCTTGATCGCCCATATTACTGCAAGACATTCTTTTTCGCTAGTTGAATAATTTTTTTCAGCTTTATTCAACTTTCTGCTAGCATATGCCACTGGGGTTAATTCCCCATCCAGTGAATCTAACTTCTGTAACAGGGTCGCGCCCAAACCGATATTACTTGCATCCGTTCTCACAATGAACTCTTGACTTAAGTCAGGTAATTTCAAAATAGGTTTGCTTGTGAGCTTTTCCTTTAATTCCTGGTATGCCAATTCACACTGTGCTGTCCAGGTGATTCGATCTGGATTTCCTTTGCGTGTCAAATCAGTTAACGGTGCACATATGGAATTAAAGTTTTTGATATACTTTTGGTAGAAACCACATAATGAGCCAAAGGATCTCACGTCTTTCTTGGTTTGTGGCCTCGGGGCTTTCTTTAGTTTCTCTAAATTCTTGGGGTCAGGGGTCATGTTTCCCTGATGGACTGTGTGTCCCAAGAATTCTAATTCTTTACATCCAACGCAACATTTGGTTGGTCGGGCTGTCAAATTCGCTTCTCTAAGTCGATTAAACAGCATGTTCAGAGAGTCAATGTGTTCCTCAAATGTTTCGGTTGTTATAAGGATATCATCCATGAAGTTTGTGATGCATGGATTATTCAGAGGATCCAACAATTTTCTCATCGTTCTAGAGAAGACACTAGGCGCATTCTTCAATCCAAATGGCAATCTTTAAAACTCATAGTGTCCCTCTGAGGTACTAAAAGCTAGATACGGTCTAACCTCAGGCTTTACTGGAATCTGATAGTATCCTTTGCTCAGATCCACTTTTGAGAAATATTTAGCTTTATTTAGCCTGGCAAACAACTGATTTGTATCCGGCAATGGATCCACTTGAACTTCTGTGATAGCATTCAGTCTCCTGTAATCTATACAGAGTCTATGTTCTCCGGAGGGTTTTCTTAAGAGCACCACACTGGAACTATACGAAGATTCACTGTGTGAAATGATTCCTTCCTTCAACAAATAGTCTATCTCTTCCTTCAAGGCTTTCTCCTTAGCAAAAGGAATCGAATAGGCTTTTATACAGACAGGTGTGGGGTCTATAAGTTTCATATCATATTCCAATAAGTTTGTATGCCCCGGACGGTCCGTTAACACCTCTGTATGATCACTTAGAACCTGTTGCACTCTGTCCTTCTGATCTTTCGTTATGTGTGTACTGATTTTCTCCTGTGCCGCTGTCTCACAGGGGTGTAATGGATATTCAAATGATGAAAGTGGTTCCTTTTTCATCTCCATTGCAATAGACAAGGTCAACAAGTGTGTCTCTTCCTGATTTTCTCTTTCCAAATATTTCTTCAGGAGATTCACATGATAGATTTTTTCTTTCCCCTTCTTATCTATCTTATAATTTGTTCTAGACACCTTCTCTAGAACTGTATATGGACCTTGCCATCCAATTTGTAACTTATTCTGACTGTGGCGTTCTCCAACTTGCGCTTAGGTATAATGATTTAATTCATGGAAGAGTAAACAGTAGCCAAGTGGTCAGGAGATAGTTCTCAAACTTGCTACATAAACAACCACACAAGAATTGAAGAAACGTTCAGCTTATTCACATCACGAACATGTTTATTACAAATAAAACGTATGCTCCAATGAATTATTACTTGTAAGACCTCTGTCACTACACATCTCTAACTCCCCTGTCATAGGGTAAATGCAATTACTGGCATATAACAGTCTGTCCGTAAATGTCGAGATCCAGTCATGTAATCAGCTGTATCTATGAACATACGAATATATAAGAACAGGAACATCGCCCGTCTTCAGTCTGCAAACATCACTATATCATTTCTATCCACACATCTACCTATCCTGTGAATGAATCAGGCACTCTGTCATTCCAGGATGACAAGACTAACTTCAGAATATATCTATCAAACACACTGACATCTGAAATATCTCGGAGCAATTCACACACGCCTCCTCACTATTCCCAGACACACAGCCCAATGCCCCGTGAACCCTAGGCTATCATCTCGCCTCCTTTTGACCTCTCGTGCACACTAATTCGTGACGTCGTATCCGCCGCAATGCGACGGATCGTAATAAAACCTTGTGGACGAAGCTATTTAATAGCTAGATCTAAGAACATAAAAAACTGCATATAATATGTACGTCACATTATCCCCCCTCCCCTGTCTGAGGAGAAAAATGAAATTTTTCTTCTTCAGAGGTAGGTAAACAAAATATAAAATGAGGTTCCAGTGCCAAGTAGATAGTTCAAATGTAATACGAGCGGAGACCAGGAAGTACTCCAACCCCTGTGTCTGTCATGAGAAAGCCAAATTTAACACAACGTGAGGACATTGATATGAAAATATCAAAGCCTAAGTGTTACGCACAAATAATTACTTTTTCCAAAGTCTTTGTATGATCATTTTTCGTATGTATGATCATTTTTTGACTGAAATGTGTATTATGTTTTTTACAGTCAAAGGGACATAACCCGAGTTATTGAGACTACAATTTTTTAGGAGTTTGCCTTCTCTTGTATAGAGACACGTTCGGTCTATAATTTCTTGAACGAAGCGTGACCATATCTCCTTATTTGGTAGTATCAGTCAACTGTTGTAGATGTCTGAAACCTGTCTTAACGCTTCTGTTCATGACCATAAAAGGCGCGACTGTGTAAGACTTTTATCTCGAATGTTCTTAGAACCGCTTTGTGTGAATTGATACTCACGTAGATGAGTTCTGCGCATGTCAAAAACTGGGAGTTCGTTCTGTGTGTTCCGCCCAGCTGGGGAGTTTAGAAATGGTCTGAGTAGCGAGCGGACGCAACCTGCGTCTTGTGATTTTCTGAGGGAAATACATTGTCTTTGTGAGTTAGTTAACTAACTAGACTATTTCCCAGTATTATTCAAGCCTGCCTGGAGGCATATGTTCGTGGTTGATTTCCGAAGAAAGGTAATTCCTCTTGTATCGAACTTTTTTTGCTATCATCTAGAAGTTCGTCATTTTTGTCGCTCCTTGCTCGCCTGTGTGATTTAATATGGAGAGGTACTTTGACTAGGATTTTCGCCACCGGTATCTTTATACCTGAACTAGTTATATATATATGGGTCGCTCTAGACCAACAAGACTATTGTCTGTGTTCCAGGATTCGTTATATCAGAGATCACGTCCAAGTCAGATGGTTAGACTTAGAAACGTTATAAAGGTCGGTTTGACCTGTATTCCCAATATGCTATTCACGTGCAGACAGTAAACGGACTTATTGTATACATCTGATCTGCTAGCATCAGAAAGGGAGCATTTATTATTGTCTATGAACATTGAAGATCTGCAGCTGACACTGTTGCAGAAGTTATATATATTATTTATACAGCTTCACGAACCAGAACTTTATGATAACTGTTTACAATACAACTATTGAGTATTGAATCCTACATGACTATCAGTTAATATGATTTTGAATGCTGCATTCGTTATACTATGCTGGTGATGACATAAATATCATGACTGTTTTGTGGCGTGCAATAAATGGTATAAACCTAAAGCGAAGTTACCATTTCTATGACTCTACACGTCATGTTGCCTGTGGTGTACCCTGTGAACTGTTCTACTGCAACACACACAGCAACATTCTAAATCAGAGAAGACACCTACATCTTGCACTTTAATACCAGGTGTCGATAGGGGTGGCAAGTGGTCGTCAATCTTATAACGGAGCTAACGTACCTGGCAATTTTCTGGCGCACCATTATCACTTCAGCTTAAATCCACCTTTATCATTTTTGGTGGCCATATGTTGGTTTACTCTGATACCAGCTATCAAGGGGGTCAACAAACCCAGACATCATCATCAAGCATTCAACATTACAGTTTCAACTCATCACCTCAATGTTTGATGAAAGATTTTGAAAGTACCCGGCGTTGCTGAAAGTTGGAAATTGTTTCAAAATACCCGGCGTTGCTCGTCAAATTGGCAGTTTTCCTGATCTGTTAGGAAGAAGGACAAGTGCCTTAACAACTGTTTCGGTCTCAGAGGTACTGTTGCAGATTCAGAAGGTCAAGTGCTCAAGTCAATTTGTAGAATTCAGAAGGTCAAGTTCAGAAGCTGTTTCCTGTCAGAAGCTCATTTCCTTCGTCATGGCAGTTTACGAGAGCAGATATGGATCAACGTTGGATCATTGTCCTAAGAATGCTGATCACATCCTGTTCTGAACTGTGCTGACGTTTTGGATACATAGAAGTTAAGTGGCCTGTTTTGTTTGTGAACTGTGCCCTTATGTTCTAGCTGAGCCTTCTAAATTCTTTCACACTTTTTGCTATTTGTTACATGTTATATGTTATTTGTATTTGTATATTTATATGTTTATATTCAGCGGGTTTTTCGGTTGGGCGGTGTCTTTCAGTGGAAGATACCACGTCACAGAGGTTCTACTGTTAGCGTTTCGTTAGGGACTGTGCGAATTTCCTACTGTGAAATTTGCTAGCGACAATCGTTGCTATATCTGTTTAGTTGTGACGAGTTGTGCTTTATTTTCGTTTTTTTGTATATTTTTTTCCCTCTCTTTCTTTCTGTTTTTTAGTTTCGATTTCAATTGCTTGTATTTGTAGGTCTCCTCTTTTCTATTATTCAGTTCTTTACGTAAATTTTTGTGTATACACTGTAGCGTCATTTGTTTGTCATATCTTCGCATTTTGTCATCACATTCTTTGTGATATTTCTTTTTAGTTTCGCTGTTTATTTATTTGACTTATGCGAATGTTTTCGTATTGTTTGATCTTTGTTATTGTTTACATTGACTCTGATCTTTGTTATTGTTTACATTGACTTTGATCTTTGTTGTTGTTTACATTGACTCTGATCTTTGTTGTTGTTTACATTGACTTTGATCTTTGTTATTGTTTACATTGTTGGTGACCTTTGTTATTGTTTACATTGTCTTGTTATTGTTTGCATAGTTCTTGCATAGTTAGCTTTCACTATTGTTACATATATGCTCATGCACTATTGGTCTATAGTGCACTTATCATAACTAACTGGTGGTTTTTTGCTTATGCACTATTGTAGTGCAGTTATGATAAATAACTGATGGTTATGCACTGATTTGTGTAGTGCACTGATAATTAAGAGGTGACTTGTGATATTATTATACATTTGATAATACAAGTTGGTGTCAAGTCTTGTTTCCCACAGAGATTGGAGTAAACATAGTGATTATACAAGCACTTTATTAAGTCTTGTTGCTATTAAGATTGAAATAAGATAATTAATTATTTCAGGTTCTGTACTCACATTTTAGACATCATGTCTACATTTGAGTACTTTATTGAGCAGGGTAAAACCCTTGGGAAGACAGGTGATAAATTAGAAGAATTTGCGACTGTTCAATATGCCAAGGCATTGAAGTCGGAAGAAAAGAAAATGAAAGAACAAACTGAACAAAAGAGAATAGATGCTGAGATAGAACAAAAGAAACTGCAGATGCAGGTGGATGAGAAAAGATTACAAATGGAAATGGAAAAACAAAAAAGAGAAGCAGAATCTCAGGAGAAGAGACTTCAGGCTGAGGCTGAAAATAAGAGACTTGAAAAAGAGGCTGAAAATAAGAGACTTGAAAAAGAGGCTGAAAATAAGAGACTTGAAAAAGAGGCTGAAAATAAGAGACTTGAAATTGAGGCTGAAGAAAGAAAGTTACAGGCTCAGGCTGAAGAAAGAAAGTTACAGGCTGAGGCTGAAGAAAGAAAGTTACAGGCTGAGGCTGAAGAAAGAAGGTTACAAAGAGAAGCTGATGAGAGAAAAGCAAAAATGGAGCATGAAGAAAAACTCATAGCTTTAGAGTTAGAGAAGTTAAAGTTATTGAACGCTGGTAATGCTAATGATGCAAATAAGGTGTCAGATAAGACTAATGCTAAGGATTTCAAGCTTAATCTACCAGCATTTAATCCCTCAATCGATGATATAACATTTTATCTAGATAGATTTGAAAGTGCATGTAAGGTGCATAATATAGATAAAACATTATATGTTTATCATCTGTCCAAGATACTTAGAGGTGATGCTTTGACTTTGTTGAGTATGGTAGATGTGCCTGACAAAAACAACTATGAGGTTGTCAGGGCGGCATTGTTAAAGAAGTACCAACTTAACGAGGACGGATATCGTCTTAAATTTAAAAACATGTTACCAGAAACTGGAGTTGAATTCTCTGAATTCATCTCAAGCATACGTCTTACTTTTTTACGATGGATTGAGTTGTCTAAGACAGAAAGTACATTTGAAGCCCTCATGGACTTACTACTTAGAGACAAGGTCATGTCTTCTGTTAATGAAGCTTTTCTTTCTTTTCTTCATGAGCGTAAGCCTAAAAACATAAAAGAAATGGAAGAATACTGTAGCCAGTATGTTACTGCGCATCCGCACATAACCATTAGCAACTCTAAGGTGAAAGAAGGTCTGCCAGTTGCTTCGGCAGCACCTTATGGCCCAAATTTTATGCGTAAATTTCAGGGTAGCCAGCAAAATTTCAATAAAAAGAGTAACCGTAATTATGCCCAGAATCATAGTAATCAATTCCAGGGTGATTCTTCTTCCCAGAACTGGAGACATCCTATTACTACACGTTATTCTACTCCGGTTAACTTTAGAAATTTCCACAAAGGTAATCGGCATAGAGGGAAATATTTTTCGCAGAGACCTCAATACCAAGATAATAGAGGTTCTCAACAGCATAGAGATGGTAATGACAGTTATGGAAACTGGAACTCAAACCAGGATAAAAATTACAGTAGGGACTTTAATGATAATTGCAGAGGCAATAATGGTCGCGGTAGATCGCAACATAAGAGAAAAAAATATCAACAGACAAACTCTGTTCAACAAGAATCTCAGGGAGCAGATAAACAGGTTAATAATGATAAAGACCATAATGCTATCGGATGCTCATCTTTTGATTTTGGTAGGGCAAATAAATGTATCCAATGCAGTACTTTATTTGATCCGAAGACCGTTAGTACTCTAAGCTGTGGTCATCCTTTGCCCGCTCTTCCTGCTAATGTTGCTCATGATGGGAGAGGTTCTCTTATATTACATAAGGGGCTAGTAAATAGTAATCCAGTCTCGGTGTTGTTTGATTCTGGATGTACTACTGTCGGCGTTAGGCAATCTCTTGTAGATCCATCCTGTGCTACAGGAAAGGTCATCAAATGTGTCACATTTGGTGGCACGTTGGAAAAATATCCTACTGCTATAATACATATTGCTACTCCTTTCTTCACGGGAGAGGTCCACGCGTGTCTACTTCCAAACCCTATTGCGGACCTTATTATTGGTCGTATTCACGGAGTTAGGGAATGTACCCCACAGCAGATTGCTGTTTGGGAAGAGCAAAACATTGAAGCTACCAATGCGGTGGTCACAAGAGCACATGCTCTGGATCCACCTCAAACTTCATTAACTAATAATGATGAAGTAAATGACCAAGATAGTCACTTGACTATTACACGTGACTCATTTATCAAATTGCAAGAAGAAGATCCTTCTTTACAAAAATTCTTCATTCTAGCAAAAAAGGTGATCCTAATCAAAATACTAATAGAAAGTCTTGGATTTCTATGAAGAACGGCGTACTTGTACGTATAGTACAAGACTCGACTACGTCCACTCATTCACAAATTCTTGTGCCTAAGAGCATGAGATTGCAAATATTGCAACATGCTCATGACTCGCAATGTGCTGGACATATGGGTTTTTCCCGTACAAAGTCGAGAGTTCTTGCGGCTTTCTTTTGGCCATTTGTGAGCAAGGACATACGAATGTACTGTCGCTCTTGCAAAGTATGTCAGGAGGTCAAATCTAAAGGACCACGACATGCTGCGCCTATCCAGGCTGCTGACATTCCTATTCGCCCTTTTCAAAAAATGGCAATAGATATTATCGGTCCTTTTAGAATTAAGTCGGCTAGAGGACATCAATTTATTCTTACATGTGTCGATATGTGCACACGTTGGCCAGAGGCAATACCTCTCAAGAGCATCTCAACTGCTGATATCGCAGACGCTCTTTGGCTGATATTTTCTCGCTTGGGTTTTCCCGGAGAAATATTGTCAGACCATGGCACTCAACTTATATCAGACACTATGTCACAGGTAATGTCTATGCTACACATTAAAAGGTCTCTCAGCAGTATCTATCACCCAATGTCTAATGGGTTGGTCGAACGTTTAAATAGGACTCTGAAAACTTTACTTGGTAAAATAACTGAGGATCATCCTCAGGATTGGGACAGGGTCTTACCCGCGGCTCTCTTTGCGTATAGAGAGGTCCCCAATGAACATACAGGGTTTTTCCCTTTTGAACTTGTCTTTGGCGCGCAACCGCGCGGCCCTATGTCTTTACTTCACGATCTAATCACTGCCGATAATATTAGCGATGAGACTCAATCTTCTTATGAGTACGTCATTGCTCTTAGGCAAAAGATCATCGAGGCATGCAAACTAGCAACTTCGTCTTCCGAATTTGCTAAAGAAAAGGCAAGGCAGTTTGCAAATAAGAATAGATGTCTACGACAACTTTGTCCAGGTGACAAAGCTCTCGTTCTACTTCCTTCAAGGGAGAACAGACTTCTAATTGCATGGAAAGGTCCATATGCAATAGTCTCCAAAATTTCTGATGTCGACTATGTTGTCGATATTGATGGAAAGCATAAAACTTTCCACATAAATATGCTCACGGAATTTTATGAAAGACCTGACTATTTGCAGCCTATTTTCCAGGCTACGGACAATTCTCAAGCACCTCATGGTCAGTACTCATCTCTGTCAGTTATACAGGATGAGGAAACTACTTTTTCTGATGTCAATCTTCCTCTTTCTATGGTCCCACTTTATTCTACGGAATCTTGGAAAAACGTGACCGTTTCTCCAAATCTTTCCGCTGAGGAACATCGACAAGTTTCTTCGATGTTGCAAACATTTCAGGATGTTCTTACAGACATCCCGGGACACACACATGTCATTGAACATGACATTGTGCTAACTGATCACAATCCTATCAGAGTCAGACCCTATCCAATACCTATCCATTTCCAGTCTCAAGTCGAAAAAGAATTGGATGAAATGATACGTTTGGAAATCATTGAACCATCCACTTCAGCATACTCTTCGTCTATGGTTATTGTTCGAAAGAAGGATAATAACATTCGCATTTGCGTAGATTATCGCAAATTGAACCAAGTTACGAAGTTCGACGCTGAACCTATGCCTTCATTAGAAGAGCTACTCAATAAACTTTCTAATTCTAGATTCTTTACCAAACTAGATTTGTCTAAAGGTTATTGGCAAGTCCCGCTAACTGAACGTGCCAAACCTTTTACAGCTTTTTCTACACCTAGGGGTTTATTCCAATGGAATTTCATGCCTTTCGGTCTTATGAACGCCCCTGCTACATTCGTACGCATGATGCGGCGAATTCTCGCATATCGTACAGATGTCATAGCATACCTAGATGATATCTGTCTATTCAGTGATTCCTGGGAAGATCACTATTTGGGTTTATACGAATTACTGTCTACTCTTCGCGAGTATAACTTGACTGCAAAACCCTCTAAAGCCTTTATAGGATTTAGTGAGATTTCTTTCCTAGGTCATCGTGTTGGTCATGGTCTTTTAAAGACAGAGGACCACAATGTTTCAAAAATACTTAACATTTCGGTCCCTAAGACGAAGAAACAAGTAAGGAGTCTATTAGGTTTGATCCAATTCTACGGACGATTCATTCCGAATCTGTCCTCCATTATGGCACCGCTTTCTACTTTATTGAAGAAAGGGTCGCCTAATCTGATCCGCTGGTCTAAAGAATGTCAATCCTCATTGGACCAGGTTAAAGCCCTATTTTCATCTCCACCTATTCTTAGGTTACCTACTATTGAGAAGACTTTTGTTCTTCGAAGTGACGCCTCGTCAACTGGGATTGGGGCGGCACTAATGCAGGAGTATTCTGATACTCTGCATCCGGTGATGTATATCTCTAGGAAATTAAATGCTGCAGAAAAGAATTACTCGGTTTTAGACCGTGAGTTATTGGCTATGGTATGGTCTATTCTGAAGTTACAAAGATTTCTTCTAGGCGCACATTTCATTGTGGAAACCGACCAGAAAGCGCTTACTGCTATTCAGAGCAAAAACTTGAAGAGCTCGAGGTCCACTCGTTATGCCATAGCTCTTCAACCATTTCATTTCTCGGTTCGAGCTATCCGTGG
Organism: Oreohelix idahoensis; assembly: GCA_024509875.1. NCBI lineage: Eukaryota > Metazoa > Mollusca > Gastropoda > Stylommatophora > Oreohelicidae > Oreohelix > Oreohelix idahoensis. Next base: position 225,413 of record JAMPIV010002318.1, read on the forward strand.
TTCGGATAATGTAATGGCAGACATTCTGTCCAGATGCCCACACGATTCCACATGATTCTTCTGTCATATATATATATTTCCTGATATACAGTCCAATATTATAATGACATGTTAGTAGATTTTTTCTCACTTTTTTTTGAGGGAAATTTATAACATTGTACCATGTAATTATCTAAGAAGGCTTAGTTAGTGATATACGGGCCAAAAGATCACTCGGCCACATTTAAATAATATATTTGCATAATTGTATTAAGAGATTTACCAGTTGTCTTTAAGATTTGTGTTATTGATATTTTCGCAGCACATCATTGAAGTCTGCGAGATTATGTCCATTGTGGAACTTTGAGGATATCAAGTCCTGTCCTAGATTGGGAGCGGATGATGTCCACATCTTCTATTGCTTGTTTATGTCAACAAAGTACAACATTGTATTACTTATTAATTACTGATGCATTATATAATGTAATAAAATAGTGCGGTATATTAATATATTACACCGCTGTTTGCACAACACATTATATGATATCATAATAATATATTTAATTTCATATATTGGTATGAGAGTAATTTGACTTTTATTATGATGTTGCCATCATGGTGGCTTGTGTTGGTGGCACCTTCCTGGAATATATACGCGAATACTTAGATAAATTTTTTCTCTAAGGACCTGGGATATGATCTCAGTTTCGCTCCAAGTGTTGAGCTATTTTGTTAGGTATATATCCGCGCATCATACGTGCGTTAGGAGCCTAGATTTTTCCGGCTCCAGGATTTTTAAAAAAAATGTTTCATTTTTTTTTCCCGGGAGGGTGCGGTAATGTTACGCACAAATAATTACTTTTTCCAAAGTCTTTGTATGATCATTTTTCGTATGTATGATCATTTTTTGACTGAAATGTGTATTATGTTTTTTACAGTCAAAGGGACATAACCCGAGTTATTGAGACTACAATTTTTTAGGAGTTTGCCTTCTCTTGTATAGAGACACGTTCGGTCTATAATTTCTTGAACGAAGCGTGACCATATCTCCTTATTTGGTAGTATCAGTCAACTGTTGTAGATGTCTGAAACCTGTCTTAACGCTTCTGTTCATGACCATAAAAGGCGCGACTGTGTAAGACTTTTATCTCGAATGTTCTTAGAACCGCTTTGTGTGAATTTATACTCACGTAGATGAGTTCTGCGCATGTCAAAAACTGGGAGTTCGTTCTGTGTGTTCCGCCCAGCTGGGGAGTTTAGAAATGGTCTGAGTAGCGAGAGGACGCAACCTGCGTCTTGTGATTTTCTGAGGGAAATACATTGTCTTTGTGAGTTAGTTAACTAACTAGACTATTTCCCAGTATTATTCAAGCCTGCCTGGAGGCATATGTTCGTGGTTGATTTCCGAAGAAAGGTAATTCCTCTTGTATCGAACTTTTTTTGCTATCATCTAGAAGTTCGTCATTTTTGTCGCTCCTTGCTCGCCTGTGTGATTTAATATGGAGAGGTACTTTGACTAGGATTTTCGCCACCGGTATCTTTATACCTGAACTAGTTATATATATATGGGTCGCTCTAGACCAACAAGACTATTGTCTGTGTTCCAGGATTCGTTATATCAGAGATCACGTCCAAGTCAGATGGTTAGACTTAGAAACGTTATAAAGGTCGGTTTGACCTGTATTCCCAATATGCTATTCACGTGCAGACAGTAAACGGACTTATTGTATACATCTGATCTGCTAGCATCAGAAAGGGAGCATTTATTATTGTCTATGAACATTGAAGATCTGCAGCTGACACTGTTGCAGAAGTTATATATATTATTTATACAGCTTCACGAACCAGAACTTTATGATAACTGTTTACAATACAACTATTGAGTATTGAATCCTACATGACTATCAGTTAATATGATTTTGAATGCTGCATTCGTTATACTATGCTGGTGATGACATAAATATCATGACTGTTTTGTGGCGTGCAATAAATGGTATAAACCTAAAGCGAAGTTACCATTTCTATGACTCTACACGTCATGTTGCCTGTGGTGTACCCTGTGAACTGTTCTACTGCAACACACACAGCAACATTCTAAATCAGAGAAGACACCTACATCTTGCACTTTAATACCAGGTGTCGATAGGGGTGGCAAGTGGTCGTCAATCTTATAACGGAGCTAACGTACCTGGCAATTTTCTGGCGCACCATTATCATTTCAGCTTAAATCCACCTTTATCACTAAGTCTTACTCAAGTCGAGACAATATGACACATAAGAAGTAGATGACCTGCCTTCCAGTAACTAAGACTATGTGTTATATGAACTCATCCATACCTGTCAATCATTTTCACTCTAATGTCACATCGTTTTGGTCTAAGTCCTGTCAGGTCATAGACTGAGTGAATATTGTCGCTTAATAGAATTGCAAAGTAATTATGCTACAGATGACTATTAAGTAATTATAACCTAATAATTGAAAGTTCTAAGACACATGCAATGAAGTACATGATGTAATACCTTCATGATAAGAGAATAATGTTTTCTGTTTTTCTACTTTTTTTCAATCATATTATGTTTTGTTTTCTTCTCTCACATGAGTCTTTATTCACAATCTCAATGGATGATATACCATGATGATTAAGACAAGCATAATAAGTGCCCACGACCCTGTGTAGTTTGGTAAAAGTAGTTAATGTCAATGCAAACAAGACATGCTCAGTTGGTAAAAGACTTCAGTAGATGCAAGAAGTTTAGTAAAGCAGAGTACAGGGACAATGCATAGAGATACTCCTTCTTAAACCCTGTGTGTCCATTAATCAAAGTCTAAGCACAAAGGTAGTAATAAGAATTAATGTGTCCAAAAAAGAATATATTAGGTAAATATAACTATTAAGTTTGTTGAGCCCAAAAATTGTGAGTGTTCATAAATCCATGAAGATAATTCAAGTTCACGATTCATGTCCATGGGTTATCAAATAAAAGGTAATAAATTATCCCTGAATAGTTTCTTTGGTTCACAATGTGTACTGAGATGTACCTGAATCCTGAGTATGATTGATGTCCCATGTAGAAAAAGTTATACACTAGGTAGTTTCCCCTGAATATCCATCACCGATAAAGTTTCATACCAAAACATAATGCAAGTTAATCCATGCATACTAGTTGCTGTAAACAAAGTCCTTGAACTATGCGAATAACAGTCTCATGGAATGAACATAAAGATAGTCAAATGTGGCAGATATAAGTGTACCTATAGGTTGTCGAAGACAACTAACTTGAATATGACAGTTCTCAGATTTTCTCCATCTGGGGTAATTCCGTGATGTATCAAACCAGTACTAGACTAGATGGTTGTACAGCGTGACAGGACGTCTGCAAGATTGTTCTCAGAGCCCTTGATCGCCCGGATGGTGTAAGAGTATGGCTGTAGACTTAGGGCATATCTAGCTGTTCTTTGATTTGAAAAATCAGCATTTTGTAGATATGCAAGAGCCCTCTGGTCTGTTTCGATGACAAATGGAGCCCCAATCAAGTATTTTTGGAGTTTGGAAACACTCCATGATATTGCTAATAGCTCTCTTTCCAGAATGGGGTATTTCGATTCTGTTGAAGATAACTTGCGGCTCACATACAATACTGGATGCAAAATATTGTTGTGGAGTTGCATCAAAGACGCTCCTATCGCATATTGCGATGCATCACACCTGAGAGTAAAGGAGATAAATGGATTAGGCAGTTTCAATATTGGTGCCTTTGAAAATAAAAATTTAATACGGTTTAATACATCTTGGCATGGCTGGGTCCAGACTATTTTGTTAGGACATCCCTTTTTCAGCAAAGATGACAAAATGGAAGTTATTTCAGAGAAACGAGGAATGAATTTCCTGTAAAAGTTGATTAGACCTAACAAACTCATGACTTGTTTTTTTGTTTTAGGAACCTCAAGATTAATAATTTTTGAGATAGTGTCATCATCTGTTTTCAAGAATCCTTGAAAAATTCTATGTCCCAGAAAAGAAATTTCTTTATAGCCGATCTGGACTTTTGAAGGTCTAGCAGTGAGGTGGTTACTGCGTAGAATGTCCAATAAAGATTGAAGACCTAAGATGTGGTCCTGCCAAGAATTGTGGAAGAGACAGATATCGTCGATATATGTTATGATATCAGGCCGACCAGCAAATAGTAATCTCATCATCCGGACAAACGTTGCCGGTGCGTTCACTAGCCCAAAACACATATGAGTCCACTGATATAATCCATTAGGAGTGGCAAAGGCAGTGTAAGGCTTAGATCTATCTGTTAAGGGAATCTGCCAGTAGCCTTTTGAAAGATCAAGTTTACTGAAATATGTGGCATCAGACATCTTTTCCAGTAAGGAATCAAGAATAGGCATAGGCTCTGCATCAGTAGAAGTTATACCGTTAAGACGACGGAAGTCTATACAGATTCTAATGGACTTATCTTTTTTCCTAACAATCACTAGAGGAAATGAGTATGGTGATTGAGATGGTTCTATAATACCCATTTTAAGCATGTTATCAATTTCCTTATCCACTTGAGCCTGAAAATGAATTGGTATGGGATATGGCTTTATCCGGATAGATGTTTGATCTTGAAGTAGAATGTCGTGAGAGATAACATCAGTACTTCCTGGGATATCAGTCAACACATCCTGATAGGATTGTAACAGAGTAGAGATTTGAGTGTGTTGATCAACTGATAGGTCTGGAGATATAGAAACATCCCTCCAAGATTCTGATGCTTGAAGCGGAACAAAAGATAATGGCAGAGAGACATCTTCGAATGAAGACTCCTCATCATGAATTACAGCAAGTGAGGAATAGTTTGAGTCAGACGCATCAATGGCCTCGAAAATTGGTTGAAGATTCCCAGGTCGAGAATGGAATTTTTGGAGCATATTGATGTGAAATGTTCTATGTTGACCCTTTATATCCACAATATAATCAACATCAGTTAACTGTGAAACCACTTTATATGGTCCCCTCCATGCAATTAATAGTTTATTCTCTTTTGTGGGGAGAAGCACATATGCTTCATCACCAGGCCACAATAAGCGTAATTTTCTCTTCTCATTAATAAATAGTCTGGTTTTTCCTTTTGCTCTCTCTGAAGCCTCCCCTGCTATCTGGCATGCTTCCACAATTTTTTTCCGTAGATTTACAACATACTCATAAGAGAATTGAACCTCCTCTGACAACTCGGAGCCCACGAGAAGCTGTTTTAAAATCGACATGGGACCTCTAGGCTTTGCCCCAAAAATTAATTCGAATGGCGAAAACCCGGTTTGTTCGTTTGGGATTTCCCGATAGGCGAACACAACAGCTGGTAAAATTCTGTCCCAGTCCTGTGGACATTGTGAGGTAACCTTACCCAACATCTGTTTGACTGTCTTATTGAATCGTCCTACTGTGCCGTTCCCTTCTGGGTGATAGGCACTGCTTAGAGACCTCTCAATTTGAAAATCCTTCATAACCTGTGCCATAACTTCTGATGTAAATTGTCTACCTCTGTCTGAAAGTATTTCCTCCGGAAACCCCAATCTACTGAAAATGATCATGAGTGCATCAGCAACATCTCTAGTTGTGATGTTCTTAAGTGGTATTGCATCAGGCCACCGTGTGCACATGTCAATGCACGTAAGGATGAATCTGTGGCCTCTTGCTGATACTACTGGTAATGGGCCTATGATGTAAATTGCCGTCTTAGCGAATGGTCTGTTAGAGATATCAAAGGCCTGTATAGGTGCTTTGTGATATGTACCTTTCGCAGCCACGCTTTGGCATGTCTTGCAATTTCTACAAAAAGTTTTTACATCTTTGGTGACCCCAGGCCAGAAAAAATTCGACAGCACTCTTTGTTTAGTACGAGCTTTCCCCAAATGACCTGCACAGTTGACATCATGGGCATGTTGTAAAATAAAAGGTCTAAAATTAGTTGGCACCATGATCTGTTTTTTCTCAGAGTAAGCATCTTTAAAATTCCTAATTAAAATACCATTTTTGATGGTGTACCAGTGAATAGCCCTCTCATTGTACACAACATCATCTTTTCTAGCCACCTTGAAAATTTTTTTCAATGAGTCATCATTATTTTGCATAGTAATGAACGACTCTTTACTGACAAGTGTAACTTGTAAATTGTCATCCTGCTCATTCCCTGATGTTGTACTATCATTGGCCTCTACCTGAGCCTGTGCCCGTGTAGTAACTGCATTAGCAGTCAATAAATGCTGGTTTTCCCATTTTTTAATATCATCATCTGAGCACTCCTTCAGCCCAGGAAGGTTACCCAGAATCAACTCGCTGACTGGATTTTCCAACATACAAGCAAGAACGTTCCCTGTGAAGTAGGGTGTGTTTATGTAAACAAAGGCAGTTGGATAATATTCATCTGTGCCCCCGAAGGTAACACATTTCACCTTTTTACCAGTGTAACATGAGTTATCAACAAGAGATTGCCGCACCCCTACGGTAGTGCATCCCGTATCCCTGAGGACGGAAACAAGTCTACGATTAACACATTAACTACCGAATTGAAAAACACATTGTGGCCGAATTAAATTTTTTTCCCATTTTCATCCTGTAGGTTTTTGCACAAAGTACCTTGTAAGCTGTAGTTTTCGTAATTGCTTACAGATTTTTTATGAATTACACGTCATTTTAAAGATAAATGAATGTACTATTACAATAAACACCGGTTGTAACTCTAATAGAGATTGTTGCTATTTAACGGCCCTCCGATGGCCGAGGACTTGCAATATTTTCATAATTATAACTGCTTGCGCCCCATCTCTATCAAAATCACAATTTCAATCAATGTGCACGCCGTTTTCACTCTTGTCCTCGTCGCTAGATCTATCAGTCAATTGTTAAAACACATTTCTATCCTATTCAGCCGTTAGACGAGATGTACACGCATTTTTTGTAGTCCTTTTACTAGTTGCCACGGTAAACAGTTTTACACGATTTGGTAACTAACCCAAAACGCTGAAAAATATGAACATAATATCAATTTTCCATTGTTCTACAACAACCATGCTTTGGGAATTTGTTTTCCGGTGGCAACTTAAAATCTCGAATCAGATCAGAGAGTGTTTCAGTACATTTTTCATTCGTTTTATTACTAAAATTAGATTGGCGCTCTTAGCGGCTTGCGGTCCAAATGTGATTATTTTGTGAGCCGCTGAGAGCGGCTTGCGGTAGTTAATGTGTTAACAAAACCCCTGCAAAATTTAAGTGAACCTTTTCCATCATGAGAAGCAAGTACTGGTAGAGGGTGACCACAAATTAATCTGGGTACTTCATCTGTCTGAAAAAGAGTGTTGCAAGCAGAGCAATTTGCTTTATTAGAAATATCAACACTTCATGCATTGGCATGAGACGTGGTCTCAAAACCTTGATTCCCAGCAACTGAATGGTTGTTTTGTTCAACAGCAGCATTAGACCTATGTGGGAGTCGAGAGCCTCTGTAGTGCTGATTATTCCTGTTTTTCTGGTAATTACAATCATTATTATAATTTGATCTTCCTCTATTAGAATAGGAATTCTGAGTTCTGGTCCAGCCTCTGTTTGGTCCATTAAATTGTTGTTGAGGCATGTTTTCCTGGCTATATGGTCGAAATGGTCTGTATGCAAAGTTATACTGACCCCTGAAAGTTCCGGCATTCCGGCTAAAATTTCGTCCCCAGCCTGATGAATTATCAGGTGGTCCCTGCTTTTGATTTCTTGTATATAAAGTCTTTGCTGAAGCAACTGGTAATGCCTCCTTGATGTTCGAGTTGCTTATATTCCTCCCAGGATGTGCGGTCCTGAAACTTCGCCCCAAAATCTCCATTTCAGCAATGGTTTGGGGATCCCTCTCTTGGAGATAGGACACAAATTCTGGTCTGACTGAAGAGAGAACCTTATCTCTTAGTATGAGATCCATAAGCGACTCAAAGGTATGGTCGATTTGTGACAGTTCAATCCATCTCTGAAAAGTAAGCTTGATAGATGCAATGTATTCTGCGAAGTCCTTGGACGAGTCAGGCAACAGAGTTTTGAATTTTAATCTATAACCGTAAGTATCCAGCTGGAATGTTTTCAATAAAAATGCCTTTATAGAATCATAGTCACTTCTAGAGGCATCATCCAACGTGCAGATAGCTGTAAGGGCTTCCCCTGAAAATAATGACATTAATTTACTAGGCCATTCAGATTTGTCCAGTTTATGTTCCTGACAAATTGTCTGAAATCTATTCAAGTAACACGATATGTCATCGGATGGATGAAATTTAGGTAAATGAACCTTAAAAGGACACCCATGATCCCTTTTTGTTGTGCCCTGATTAGTGCTCTCCACCGGTTTGTTCTCATTCTCAAGTTTAAGTTTTTGAAGCTGAATTTCAGCCATTTTTTGCTCATGCTCAAACCGTGCTACCTTAAGCTTTTCTTCTTTTTCATCTTGCCTCTTCTTCTCCGCTAATTCTTGTTCTAATTTTTTCTCTTCCTTAGCCACCTGCTCTAAAGCAAACTCTCTCAAGGCCTTCGCTTGAAACCCAAGTCTTTCCCCCACGTTGACAAAATGTTCTAGGCGAGACATGTTGAGGTACCCTGATGTAATCAATCAGTTACACCAATAACAAATCTTAAATAAAATTATATCACTTTCCAACAAATTGCCTTATACTTAATATCAGAACTGAACAATTCTGCACTATTTTCACAGGAGACAGTAATATATTTCCAAAGGAGCAGCCAAGACAATACAATTTAAGATATATATATATATATATATATATATATATATATATATATATATATATATATATATATATATATATATATATATATATATATATATGTTGAGTAGCAAATATGTGTTGTTGTATAAATGTCCCGTGGATGATGTCACATTTTCCACACAACGTTGAGGGTGTTGTATCTCATCTGCTTCTCTCAAAGGTATAATAATCCTGGCCTTTGCAGAGTAGTGTGCCACCCTCAGACACTAGGGATGATGAGGCGTAGTAACTTGGTGTCTTTAGTCTGGTTTAAGTGTGTAGGATGTAGATGTGTATTCAGACAGTGAGCATTACAAGCAAGGCAATCCACACAAGGACGTCTCGTTAACTCACGACGTGAAAAGTCAATGATGCTTGCAACAGCTAGTGACGGTTTTGTATAATTTATTATAAACGCCACAATGACGAAGTGTGTAGACATAAACAAGCAGGTACATCATAGGTACGATCAAACATTCATTATTACATAGGTAGTCAATTCAACAGGCACAGCAGACAGCATCAAAATAATGTGCATCATCTGCCTTTTTAGGATATCGTAAACCGCTGTACATGTAGTCAGGTAGTAAACTTCCCCTTTCCATACGAGCTAGTAGATATCAACTAGGAGATTAAATATGGTCTCCTCGATTTGACCTCAACAAGACAGGCATGTCTTTTGAGCGCCACATTATCGTCCTCTATGTTCATTATACAGCAAAGGTATCAAACCTAGATCCATCAACAAAGTTCAGGAAGCAAATAGTCCGTAGGACAGGCATCAATCGATGCGTGACAATATAAGTGGATCGTGAGCTGAGCAAACTTGTCATAATATAGACTTTATAATAAGGCAGGCTAAGCGAAAGTCAACATCACAAGATGGCGATAAAGTTACTCAGCAAAAAAGGATTTAGTTACCTGTTCATTAGGAATTAAATCACATAATCACATATGCCTCCAGGCATTAGGAATAACATGGAGATATATCATCTCAAAAAAGGAACAACAATCATGAGGACTCCTTCCTGAATAAACTAAGCAAAGACTAGCACAATGCTACGTCTCGCCTTACCAGCTTCTCTGCTCAGACTCACCTGGGCGGAAATCATTGAAACAACGCCACAAAAGAGACATGCGCAGAACACGCGAATCGAATACAACTCAGCCAAATTTACGAAACGAAGAATGTTCTACGATGTTCGACTAAAGACCTTTTACCTTAAAAGGAAATGAATCTTGAAACATTGCGATTGCCAACTGTTTTCAAAGAACTGGCGATCTGAGCGCTCCATAAATGGACATGACTCAAAATCGTTCACACAACTATCGGCAACCCTAGCTATCAAAATAAGACAACTTCTTGATGATAGCTATCAAGATTAGACGACTGTAGAAATAAAAGTGACTACAATTCCATGAGTTCCTTCCCATGCATTAAAAAATTAACTATAGTCAGAATGCATGGTCAGAATAAGTTGCGACAAGTTTTTAGCAGCAACAATATATATATATATATATATATATATATATATATATATATATATACAATAGATCAAGCTTAACAAGGACAATACTAAGATATACAGAAAGATAAGGTATAAAAAATTTAACAGGTAATGAAAAAAAATGTAATCAGTAGAAGATCCACCATTTAATATATGAATCAACTGAATTGATAGTCAGATTCGATAAACAGAGCACGACCAATAATGACGAAAAATTAAAATAATCAACAGAATATGACAAAGACTAACATTAAAACAAGTCCGCACAACTAAAGAAAAAAAATTAATAACAATAATCGTAATGATCTAACAAGTTATGATCATCACACAGTACCTATAGAACAATTTGTGTGTGCCCGCTTTACGGCGAGATGTATCACACAACAAGACAGCCGAGCCAACCTTGCCCGCTTATACAAGAATTACATATATTAATACATTAAAAAAGGAAAACAAACATCAGAGCTGATGGAGATCCAACTAAAATATTCATGAACACAGACCGAAAGATGTAAAAAATCGCACTTATCTTGTATGAAAATAAAACAGTCTCCTTCCTGGCCTGAGATATGGTGCTAAGAAATGGATGTGCAGCTCTGAAGCACCCCCACAGCAATGTAAAACGATTCGTCACTAGTCCTTCCCTACACTCCGGTCTGACAGGACTCCATTTTGAATTTGATTGTAGACTCGCAGAAGTCGGTCACTTGAAATAGTGACTGCTGGTAAATTGATATTTTCATCCAATGAATAAAATTCTTCGATAACGCTGGCCCTCTTAACTTTTCCACTGCCGACCCCGTGATAATAATAAACAGTTAATTCATAATATATTTCGAAAGTTACTTCAAAAATTTCCTCTCCTCCATTCCAACACCGCTTTGAGCAGATGTGACCTTCACCTTGTCCGTAAGTGGGACGAGCTTACGGTAAACATTTGCTTGTAGACCTGGTTTTAAAATAATGTACTTTACGAGTTCAAAATCCACGATACTTGGCCCCCAAAAAGCTGTGGCGTTCTCCAACTTGCGCTTAGGTATAATGATTTAATTCATGGAAGAGTAAACAGTAGCCAAGTGGTCAGGAGATAGTTCTCAAACTTGCTACATAAACAACCACACAAGAATTGAAGAAACGTTCAGCTTATTCACATCACGAACATGTTTATTACAAATAAAACGTATGCTCCAATGAATTATTACTTGTAAGACCTCTGTCACTACACATCTCTAACTCCCCTGTCATAGGGTAAATGCAATTACTGGCATATAACAGTCTGTCCGTAAATGTCGAGATCCAGTCATGTAATCAGCTGTATCTATGAACATACGAATATATAAGAACAGGAACATCGCCCGTCTTCAGTCTGCAAACATCACTATATCACTTCTATCCACACATCTACCTATCCTGTGAATGAATCAGGCACTCTGTCATTCCAGGATGACAAGACTAACTTCAGAATATATCTATCAAACACACGGACATCTGAAATATCTCGGAGCAATTCACACACGCCTCCTCACTATTCCCAGACACACAGCCCAATGCCCCGTGAACCCTAGGCTATCATCTCGTCTCCTTTTGACCTCTCTTGCACACTAATTCGTGACGTCGTATCCGCCGCAATGCGACGGATCGTAATAAAACCTTGTGGACGAAGCTATTTAATAGCTAGATCTAAGAACATAAATAACTGCATATAATATGTACGTCACACTGGCTACCGGGTAGAAGAAGCAGTACCTTCTCTCCCACAGCCAAATCTCTGTCTTTAGCTTTCTTGTTGTAATAGGCAGCATGTTTTTTCCTGGCTTGTCTCAAATTTTCATTGGCAAGTTTCCAGCCAGTTTTTAAACAAGTGGTCAGCTCGTTCACATATTGGTATGACGATGTAATATTTTCCTCTGCCTTTTCATCAGTCCACGTTCTTAACAGAGCTTCGAGTGGATCTTTTTTTGGCCTTCCAAATAATAATGTTTCCGGGGCCATACCGGTTGAACTGTGGGGAACCTCCCGATAAGCAAAGAGGGCGGCGTGAAGTACTGGTCCCATGTATCTGGTTTTTCATGTGCCATTTTTCTCAGTATCGACATCAACGTACCATTACATCTTTCCACTTGGCCGTTCCCTTGGGGATGGTACACACTACAATGGAAGTGTTTGGCTTGAAAGAGCCTGAAAACTTCTTCTGTTAGTTTCCCCTTGAACTGAGAGCCATTATCAGTCAAGATTTGGTTGAGAAAGCCTAACCTTGTGTAAATTGTGAGTAATGCCTCTGCCACATGTTTAGAGTCAATGGATGACAGGGCTACCGCCTCTCCCCACATAGAACAGGTGTCCACCAGAGTCAGAATGTAGCTGTTCCTCCTCTTGGTTCGAGTGAGAGGTCCCACAATGTCCACGGCAACTCTCTCAAAGGGTGTTCCCACTATGGGCATTTCCCCTAGAGTTGCTGGTGCAGTCCAATGCTTGGGTGCTACTCGTTGGCACTCTGGACAGGATTTTACATATCGTTTGATATCTTCAGTTATCCCTGGCCATAAATAGTGACAAGTTATACGCTGTCCTGTTGCGCTGATCTCCATATGACCACTGAAGGGAATCGCATGCCCTAGTTCCAACACTTTAGTCCTATATGAAGTGGGAAGGACCAGCTGTCCGTGACCATTGGATTCAGATCCAGCCTTCCTATAAATCAACTTGTTCTTCATATAAAATTCTCCCTTGCCTTGAGGTGTATGACATTTGGGCAACTTCTTGAAACACGGCTTGAGTGTTTTGTCCTCCGCCTGTGCCTTCCTCATCTCATCTGGATGAGTATTTATTGGATTTTCCTCCTCCTGTTTAGACTGTGATCTGGTCTGCACCGTTGCCAATATCACAGGTCTCTTGGGATTCCCCAGGAAGACATATCTACACCCGAATATCAGAGGGTAGATTGGTTCATTTATCACTGCTGCTTTGATTATTCCATCCACATATCGCGTTTTTACATGTGTCCTAGCGATAGGGAGTGTCATTGTCGCTACTTCATTGGTTGCAGCTTGAATCTCCACTGTTTCTGTGGTGTATTGATCTGCTTGCACCAGGTGAGAACTCACAACTGAATCATAATCTAAACCTGTATCATAAAAGCACCTTATGGTGACACCATTACAGATTACATCTTCACACACTGGGGGGTGGTACGGTTCCTGTAGTTCCTCAGGTTTGACCTTTGTCCCCTTCTTCCCAGATTTCATAGCAGCAAAACTATGAGTTTTATTCCTACAATTTTCAATGGTATGATTGTTCATCTTACACTTTTTACACCACTTCCTTCCTTGGTTGAAAGATTTTCTTTCATCAAATTTCATTTCATCGAATTGTGTGGTTTTATTTTTATTGTCATACCATGGCCTATCAAACTGATGCTTACCTTTGTTCTGATCTCTATGATCAAATTTATTAAAGTTCTGTGGTGTCTTAAAATTATCTACCTGTTTCTTTTTATTACCTGTTACCTCTGCTTGAGCTGCCTGATATCTTTCAGCAACATTTAGTAACTCACCCAGCCTCTCTGCACCTTGTTCCATGAGAAACTTTCTCAGGTCTGGAGCCATGGACTCTCTTAGTTGTTCTATAAGGATCATTTCCTTAAGATCTTGGGTTTTCCACAGAGAGGTCCATTTCTCCAAGTATGTCTCTAACCGTGCATAGAACTGGTGATATGTCTCACCTGACAGTAGTTTAGCATTCCTAAATTTTTTCTATAAAATTCTCCATTCTTTTCATATCTTAACAAAAGAGCCTGCTTTAACATGTCATAATTGTCTTGATCATACCGGCCCATTTTGGCAAAAACATCATAAGCTGTACCACAAAGCCCTTGTGATAACTTTAAGCTCCACCTTTCCCTATCTAACCCATACGTGGTAGCTAACAGTTCATATCTATTTAGATAGCTCTCAATATCATCGTCTTTCTCTACAAAATGATCTAAATGAAAGCTCATAGCTGAGGTTGAGGCTCCCTGACTAGCAGTGGCATCATAGGTAAAGGGACTGGCACCATTTTCAGGAGCATGGCCTTGAAAATCTAACTCCCTTAGTCGTAACTCGTGCTCCCTTTGTAATCTCTTATCTTCTGCTTCCCTCTGTAATCTCTTATCTTCTGCTTCCCTCTCTGCAGCCAGCCTTCTTTCTTCTGTTTCCCTTTCTGCAGCCAATCGCTTGTCTTCCCTTTCGGCAGTCAATCTTTTTTCTTCTGCCTCCAATGCCCTAGCCTCCTTGTCAGCCTCAATCTGCAACCTCTTAAGTTCTTTTTCAGCCTCTAACTTTCTTTCAGCCTCTTTTTCTAATCTTTTTTCTTCGCGTTCAATAAATTTGTCACATTCAGTAGTGACATAAGCAATCATAACTTGCCCGTCCATTCCTAACTCTTTAGCAGCCTGCATAGCAGCAGATCGAAATTTTGCCAGGTCGGCCATTTTCTAACAGGCAAATGTATACAATATTTAACTAAACAATTTTATCTTTGACTAATTAACTAAGGACAACCACAAGCACTGAGAGCTCAACCTTTTTTTTCCACCCAAGAATACCTTTTAAATTTTTATTATTCCCAGAAGTGAATTACCCCAAATATATGTAATAGGAGAAGATTCAAAATCCCGGACAGGACCCCAATATATGTGGTAAGTTGGGATATTATAAATATTTATAGGGGACTTAGTGTACTGACTGAGATCAGCTGTGAAGGTATCTGTATCTAATTATTGTGGTGTGTTACAGATGACCTTACTTTGCTACCACATTTAGATCTCAATCAGACTTATTCTGGAATATTGTGATGACTACGTTGAATGTCTAGGGTTATGATAGTGAACGAACGAACGAACGAACGAACTTTATTTTCAAAGGGTTAAGAATTGGGCACGCAGGCCCGTAGTTCACAACAACCAACAAACAGTTAAACACTTTAATTAAGATCCACAATACTTTACAACACTGTGACACGCACATACATAGAACGCTCTAGAAGACTATCTTAAGTAAGTCAAGTGTTAACTTTTAAAATATGTATTAATTCCTTTCAATAATAGATATCCTGATTCAACTACAGAGTGAATCAGGAACCACAATCAAATGTAATCACAAGTTTTATGTACACAATTTATACATAGGATCTTTGTCCTGACATATAATATTATTACAATATGTGTGTAAGTTGTGATGTAGTACTATGAGGTAATACTGGCTTTTAAAGCTAGGTTGTTGTTTATCATCATGACTTCATGTGTTTGTTACTGATGGAAATAATATTGACGGGTTCACAGTTTCTTTTTATTTAAAAACAAATAACTGTCCCTCTTGATTTAATATACTGTCAATTTTAGAGTGGGTTATACAAGGTTAAGCTGCTCTGGCCACCGAATTCTTATCTTCTGTGTGGGCGGCAGGAAAACTGTCTCCTCTGCTCGCTTGCTTCTCAGTTATCTTGAAAAACAACACTGGTCGATATCTTGGACAAGGAGTATGCTACCAGCCTCTGGATTCAGCAAAACTCAGACCAGGTGCTGCTCTAATACTTCAGTACCACGGTCCCTGAAATAAGAAGGTTGTACCTCCTTCTTCAGAACTAATTTATAATCTATTTCCACACTGAAGCACAAGACATCACAAACACAGAGTTCAGCACTGTAGGCCAACTGCTAGCTTCTCATGTAACAATATACACCAGTATTCCTCTCCCTAATGGTTACAACGCCTCTGCAAGTCCTGCGTTAATTCTTTCTATACAATAAGATAGGTGTCATAGTACTATTTGGCAATCCCATATATGCCCATGCAGTTATACTCCTCTCCGACAAGATTTTATATGGTGGAGCAATATCTAGGCTTTGCCTCATGTTTGCTACTGAACCACACACATACAGACATAATTTATCATTTCACATTCAATTTTCATCTAAAAGAGATCAAATATGTCTAGCTTACCACAATTCATGGAAATATTAAACAAGTACGTTGACTGGCGATGATTTATGGCACAATTTCGATCTGCCTCTGTCCCAGGCTTTATTTAGAAAAATATTAGCTGGTTCTCAACGCACTTGCTTCTCACAAAGTTTTTTTTTTAAAGTGGCCCTGAACTGACGCTTCTATTTGACTATATCAAATGGTCTAACCAATGAGACCATGTTTACAAGAGACTTTGAAAAAAATTTACCCTTCCTACCGTTTCCATTAACAACCAAAAATAGTATTTGCAGTCGACTAATCATGTTTCGCCTTACATATTACTCTAGCCAATCAAATCGTATCTAACGTGTTGGCCTAATTCCCCCTAAAGCAGTGTCTAAACATGCCATTATGAGCAAATATGATCTTGTGCTGTCAGACAACACCACTATAGTATTTTGGCTATAATTTGTTAATTACTAGACTATTTGCGTAACACCTAACATATTCTTTGTCAGCAAGTCCTAAGGCACCTAAATATATAAGTTTAATGGGGCCAAGTGGCTTCGTTACAAATATGTATTATTCCAGGATAGTCGTGTATTTGTTTTTTTTATTTATTGTTTTAGAACCGCCACCTGTTCTGCCTTTTCGACTGTTCTGTCAGTATAAAGTCAGGATTTCAGACGTAAAACAGTATTGTGTCATGTTTCCTAATAAGCATTAAACGTGTTTTTTTTTAAAACCTTACCTCGTATTGGTAGTGTTTTTTATCACTGTCTATTTGAAAAAAATCAGGTCTTCATGCCTTACGCGTGGGATTGGCGTTCACTTTTATCGCGAGACGACGTGGTAGTATTGCCTGCGTTCCTCCGTTCATCTCTCTCTCTCTCTCTCTCTCTCTCTCTCTCTCTCTTCTAAGCCCGTCTGTCGTTTCGTTTACGTAGTGTATATAATGACATTAATGTAATATTAAATCTGGGTCATTACGCAGTGTGTCTATCAAGGTCGTATAAGAAATACAGTACCAGTTTTATTTTTAGAAACGCGTGTAGTTTATGCAGACGGAGTATAAAAAGGGGTTTTCTTGTTTAGCTAGTATGACGTTCTATAACACAGGCGTACGCTATTGTGACCGCACTGTTCTTTTACCATTCTTCTTTCCTTTATTGAATTAATTTGCTAGGCTTCACATTTAATTTCTAATTTATATATGTGGATTAGATATTTTCACGACAGATGTGTTGATGTGAATGTGCTAGTAGTGCTATGTCATCTGCATATTCCAGATCTTCCAATGTAGAAAACGTAGTCCATCTTATTCCTCTTGCACTGCCCTCTGTGTTTTGTCGAATCACCCAGTCCATACTTGTGCAAATGGTGGTTCTAATAGTTCTGCTGCTAGTTCATGGTCTGTCTTAAATAACCCAGCATTTAAATGTCGTGACCAGGAGCTTTTCCATTTTTAACCCTTTGATAGCTGTGATTATTTCTTCCCTTCGTGGACTGTCTGTATTTACGTCTAGATCATTTTCAGCCTCAGGAACATTCAGCTGCATCTCTGGTGGTTCCTTATTCAGTGTTTCTCTGAAGTGCTCTGCCCAACTTGTTTCCTGCCCCTATACTGTGGTGATGACATTTCCTTGCTTATTTATTACTAACGTAATAATGTTTGCACCCCGTTTTCCGGTGATGGTTTTAGTTATTGTATATACTTTTTTTATAAGGCTGCAATTACGTACCTGAAATTGTATACGCATTTTGCTAAATAAAAAAATAATGGCGGGAAAAGATACTTAAAAAATATGTTTACCATAGATGCTACAGAAACATTAATAGGAGGGTGAGTTACCAGTGGCATTAATTTTGTTATAATAAATCTGTTTTCTTTGACATATAATCATATATAACCATGTTTTTGTTGTTGTAAAAATGTATATCTGTTTTCAAGATGTCCTCTAGTATTACGGTCTTAGAGATGGCCTAGATGGCCCACCCATAGTTTAGATTAAGTTGAATTATTGGTTGTGTTACTGCTTGTTGTGTTGTTGTAGTTTATGACATATGTGAGCTAGCAGAAGGGATAATGTATTTGTGTGCGCAGGGCGTTCTCAACTGTTTATTCCCTCATGGCCCACTTCTGACCCTCTTTTGCCTCTGTGCTCCCTACACATAGTCGATGTGACCACCTATAAATATGGGGACTTGTAGGGTAGCAACAAACTGCTTCTACTTTGCTCTGTCAGGGGCCATCATTCGTGCAGTGCCCCAGCTCTGGTTCATTTTTTGCATCTTGGCCCCATAGTTCTCCACCAAGTTCTTTTGGTTGGAATCTCTTTTGCTTTCCTTCAGGGGTCCATAGCATAGCTGTTCTTGTGATGGCATCAGGTTCTGTTCTAAGGACGTGGCCAACTCAACTTCACCGTCTATCAGTTATAATGGTGTGCATGTCCTCTTGGTTGCTCAGAGAAATCAGTGTAGTGGTTTTTGATGGTACTGTATGGTTGTTGTGTTACCTAGTGTAATGTATGAGGTCAGCTGTGAAGGCTCCTGAGATAAATGTTATGTGAATTACAGAAGGCCCTTCTTACTACCACTTACGACCTCAAACATATCTCTTTTACTATTATGAATGTAGCTACGTTAAAAGTCTAGGGTACTGAAATGTAATGTGTTGTAGTAGAATATACAAACACACACAGATAATTAATAAGTCTAATAATATTAATAAAATCTATAACACACTGAACTAACTCAGACTGTTTTAGTTTCAATATTAAAATTTTTTCTAAATTTATTTGTTCTGAACCAATGTTTTATTTTGGTCAGAACATATGAAATGTTATGGAGTTATAAATGGAATGCATAAATATATGGCATAATAAAATGGGATTTGTGTACATAGGTATTTTATAAGACTGGTTAATATTAATAATATTTATAATGTCTCTGGGAGAACTATTACTGGATGTGCTGTTGGGGTGGTGTCATCACACCCATTCTGTGACTACAACAAGCTTTGTCCATTGACTTATAGACTGTAGTAAATGTTATATTTTCCCAAGAATTCAGGATATTTGTGATGGGGAAATATTAATAAATAGTTAAGAGTTCTGGTGAATCTTCAGCAGGCCACTTATTCACTCATCTTGTAGGTGAAGATCTGATACTGGATTCCTGTGGCCCACTCCTCTCGGTAGCTGGAATACAATGCTAGGCTGCACCGACACAATTGTTAGGCGGCACCCACATCTGCTTGTGTATTCTTGATTAATTATGTGGCACTAACTTAGTGCCACAACAGAAACTCACAATTCTGAAACAAAATTTGTGCCATGTGTCAGTACTCTATCCACTGCACCACTCTTACACACAGCACAACACATCAACATTACACAGAATGGGTTAGATCTCTCTGACCAACGTAGCACATCTTACCCAGTTGTTTTCTTATAGTACCAGTTCCCCAAGACTGCATTGCATCTGAGATATGTTCAATAGTTTCCTTTTATTCAATAAGATAGGTGATATGTTCCCACTGATCTCAATAATAGATCCGCCTTCCATAGTCTTAGTTAGGCGTCCATATATTTTGTTTGTCTCTAGACCCTGAACTTGGGCTGGGGACCTAGAGCGAGCACTTACTTGTCGTAATCATTTTATATGATATGGAGGTATCAATCACTCAAAAAATTAAAATATACAAAATAAATGCTTTCATTCTTACCAGAATCCAGAATTGAGAACACAGTTATTACTAGCAAAACTCAGCTGAGCTGCTGGCTATAGTATGGCGTCCCACTAAAATGTATGTAATATCTTCTGGGAAAAACACCACTGGAAATAACTGACTGTGTCCCTGAACAGAATTATATCAAATGGCAAAAATGCGCGTCTCTGTCCCGCTAATATGATTACATTTGTCCAATCACAGACTTCCCCCCTAACTTTTTCAAATCTACAACCAAAAGTCAAATTTCAGTCAGATCTCAGTCAAGTATGTATTATTGTCTGTTGGTCCGTCTGTCTCTACTTGGTTTTTCACAAAAACACACTTGGTTCTTGGACCAACTACATGCAATACCCTACACAAATCTGCCTCCTAAGTTATTTTTAGCCACAATTCTCCACCTTCCCCCTCTCGTTCATTACAGTTTGATTTTTGCATTTCCGTGTCTCAAGGACGAAAATTTGAAACTTTAGTGAAAGTATGAACAATGCAGTCGCTAGTCTGATATGAACAATACAGTCTTTTGTCAATATCTTCCTTGTTATCTATCCGTCTGTATACTTTAAAGTATATTAGTTCTCTGCTTAAGATGGGCTATCAAACTAGCTAGGTTTTATATTCATAACTCTATTATTAAGAAAAAACATATTTTTTCTCAAGTTTAGTTTTTTTGAAATTTGTTCGCGAACCTTCTCCACGGCGTTTGCCGCTGAATTCAAATAAAACGACCAAGTATCGTAAAACGTCCAAGAAATGACTGTTTCGAATAAGAGCTAAGGTCTTTTCTGTCCATTTCCTTACATTGTGTCAACTAGTGACGTGAATTTTTTTTTTCTTTTACTACCAATTGCGTCTTTTAGCCTTTCTAGATTCAGACACGTGTTCAGTCATATTTTTCCTTTTTTAGATCTCCGTTTCCCTCCCGTCTACCAAGGGTAAACCGTTTCGTCTGCACGTCTAACTAGTTAGTTTGAATGGCGGTAGGAAATGCGGGCATGGGCGAGCATGTCTCCTAGTATCTTACGCATTATTTTTATCCCTACATTTTATCTTTATAATTGGAGATATTTTTAAGTTGTATCACGGTAAATTCATCACACATCTCCCCACTTGAAAACATGCACTACGGCAAGTTCCAAAACCAGTGATACACATAGATAAAATTACTCCTCACGCCTACCACTACCCTAATTTTGATCATAGGGGTGCCGACTGAGGAAATCTGCACCGACATTCAATGACCCTGGGATATACTCAATACTAAACTGATAAGGTTGCAATAATAAAGACCATCTCAACAATCTAGCATTTTCATGCTTAGCCTGAGATAAGAACACCAGGGGCTGATGATCCGTCTGGACCACAAAAGTCCTACCATACAGATAGATTTGGAACTTTTTTATTGCCCAGATTAACGCTAAACATTCTTTTTCGCTTGTGGAATATCCTTGCTCCACTTTATTCAATTTGCGGCTTGCATAAGCGACTGGGTTCAGTTCCCCATCGGGTGAAGATGACCTTTGCAACAGAGCCGCCCCGAGGCCTACATTACTTGCATCTGTTCTCACCACAAAGTCCTGTGTCAAATCAGGCAATTTGAGAATAGGCTTGCTAGTGAGTTTTTCCTTTAACTCTTGGAAAGCCAATTCACATTGCGCAGTCCAAACTATTTTATCTGGATGTCCCGTGCGAGTCAGATCAGTCAGAGGAGCACAAATAGAGTTACAATTTTTGATATATTTTTGGTAAAATCCACATAACGACACGAATGATCGCACGTCCTTTTTTGTTTGTGGTCTAGGTGCTCTCTGCAGTTTTTCCAAGTTCTTGGGGTCAGGGGTCATGTTACCCTGATATACAGTGTGTCCCAAGAATTCCAACTCTTTGCATCCAATACAACATTTTGTTGGCCTAGCAGTTAAGTTCGCCTCCCTAAGCCTATCAAATAACATTTTTAGAGAGTTAATGTGTTCTTCAAATGTCTCTGTGGCGACGAGAATATCATCCATGAAATTCGTGATACATGGGTTATTCAGGGGATCCAACAATTTGCGCATCATCCTTGAAAATACACTCGGAGCATTTTTTAATCCGAATGGTAGCATGTTGAATTCATAATGTCCTTCCGAGGTGCTAAAAGCTAAATAAGGTCTCACTTCAGGCTTCACTGGAATCTGGTAATAGCCGTTACTAAGATCCATCTTTGAAAAGTATTTTGCCTTGTTTAATCTGGCAAATAACTGTTTTGTGTCTGGTAATGGATCCACTTGTCCTTCTGTGACAGCATTCAGTTTCCTGTAATCTATGCACAGTCTATGTTCCCCAGACGGTTTCCTCAACAGAACTACACTGGAGCTAAAAGAAGATTCACTGTGTGAAATAATCCCCTCCTTCAACAAATAATATATTTCTTCTTTCAATGCCTTCTCCTTCGCGAACGGAATAGAATAGGCTCTCATACAGATTGGGTTTGAGTCTACCAGTTTCATGTCATACTGTAGCAAATTTGTATGTCCTGGTTTATCTGTTAATACATCTGTATGTTCCTCCAGAACCTGTTGAACTCTCTCCCTCTGATTTTTAGTCAGGTGCTTACTGACTTTTACCTGTGCGGCTGTTTCACAAGGATGTAATGGGTATTCATGTGAGGTGAGTGGTTCCTTTTGCATGTGAGTTGCGATAGCCAAGGTCAGTA
Source organism: Oreohelix idahoensis (assembly GCA_024509875.1). Lineage (NCBI taxonomy): Eukaryota > Metazoa > Mollusca > Gastropoda > Stylommatophora > Oreohelicidae > Oreohelix > Oreohelix idahoensis. The sequence goes on from JAMPIV010002318.1 coordinate 248,055, forward strand.
AGGGGGTGCTTTCCTGGAGTGGTCTGTCCAGATACTTCTTTTAAAGGTTTACATGATAAACTTTCTCCTTCCCCTTTTTGTCAATTTTATAGTTTGTTCTAGACACCTTCTCTAGAACCGTATATGGACCTTGCCATCCAATTTGTAATTTATTCTGGCTGCCGGGTAGTAGAAGAAGCACCTTCTCTCCCACAGCTAGTTCTCTGTCCTTTGCCTTCCTATTAAAATATGCTGCATGTTTCTTCCTGGCTTGTCTCAAATTATCATTTGCCAGTTTCCATCCAGCTTTCAGACGAGTGGTCAGTTCGTTCACATATTGATACAATGAAGTAACAGTCTCTTCTGCCTTCTCATCTGTCCAGGTCCTTAATAATGCTTTCAATGGACCTTTTATTGGCCTCCCAAATAGCAGAGTTGCGGGAGCCATCCCGGTTAAACTATGTGGTACCTCCCGATACGCAAACAACGCGGCGGGCAGAAATTGATCCACACAGATCCGGTTTTTCGTGTGCCAGCTTCCTCAGGATAGAAATGAGAGTCCCATTGAACCTCTCTACCTGGCCGTTCCCTTGTGGATGGTACGGATTACAATGAAAGTGTCTGGCTTGAAATAGCTTAAAAACTTCTTCCGTTAGTTTCCCCTTGAACTGTGAGCCATTATCCGTCAAGATTTGATGCGGGAATCCTAATCTTGTGAATATTGTAAGTAGCGCCTCTGCTACATGTTTTGAATCAATTGATGGCAGGGCTACCGCCTCTCCCCACATAGAACAAGTGTCCACCAGAGTAAGGATGTAACTGTTCCTCCTCTTGGTCCGAGTGAGAGGTCCCACAATATCCACTGCAACCCTCTCAAAAGGTGTTCCCACTATGGGCATTTCCCCTAGAGTTGCAGGAGCAGTCTAGTGCTTTGGAGCTACCCTTTGACATTCTGGACAGGATTTGACATATCTTTTTATATCCTCCGTTATCCCTGGCCAGAAGTAATGACAAGCTATACGCTGTCCTGTGGCGCTGATCCCCATGTGACCACTGAAGGGAATCGCATGCCCGAGTTCCATCACTTTATCCCTATATGAAGTGGGAAGAACCAGCTGGTTGTGACCATTTGTTCCAGTTCCGGCCTTCCTGTATAATAGTTTGTTCTTCATAAAGTACTCTCCCTTGCTTGGAGGTGTGTGGCATTTGGGCAATTTTTTAAAACATGGCTTGAGTGTCCTATCCTCAGCCTGCGCCTTCCTCATCTCCTCTGGATGAGCATTTATAGGTTCACCTTCTTCCTCCTTTTTCTGTGACCTGGTCTGCACTGTCGCCATGATCACAGGTCTCTCGGGATTCCCCAAGAAGACGTACCTACACCCCAATATCAGAGGGTAGATTGGTTCATCTATCACTGCTGCTCTGATTTCTCCTTCCACATTGCGAGTTTTCACCGTTATCCTTGCGATGGGAAGTGTCATGAGTGATATGTCCTTAGTCGCCCCTTGTATTTCCACTGTTTCTGTGGTATACTGACTTGGGTCCACTAGGCTAGACTTCACAACTGAATCATAATCCAAACCTGTATCATAAAGGCACCTTATGGTGCCCCATTACAAATAACATCCTCACAAACTGGGGGGTGATAAGGTTCCTGCTGTCCATTAGGATTAACCTTTAATCTTTGAGTCCCAGACTTCATTGCAGCAATGTTTGAAGGTTTCCTTTTACAAAATTCGGTGTTATGGTTGTCTTTCTTACACCATTTGCACCATCTTTTTCCTTGGTTAAACGGTTTTCTTTCATTATATTTTTGGTCATTGAACTGTGAGTTTCTGTCACGATAGTCATTTCTTGGCCTATCAAAGTTTGTCCTACCTTTATTACCCTGTTCTCTGTTATCAAATCTATTAAATTGCTGTGGAGCTTTAGAATTTTCTATCTGCTTCTTTTTAGTGCCACTTACCTCTGCCTGGGCTGCCTGATACCTCTCAGCAACATTTAAAACCTCCCCCAACCTCTCTGCACCTTGTTCCATGAGAAATGTTCTCAAGTCTGGAGCCATGGACTCTCTTAATTGCTCTATCATGATCATCTCTTCAAGATCTTGGGTCTTCCCCAGAGCAGTCCATTTCTCCAAATAGGTTTCCAGTCTGGCAGAGAATTGGTGGTATGTCTCCCCAGACAACAGTTTGGCATTTCTAAACTTCTTACGATAAAATTCATCATTTTTTTCATATCTCAATAGCAAAACCTGCTTTAGCATGTCATAATTGTCTTGGTCTTCTCTATTCATTTTAGCAAAGACTTCATAAGAAGTACCTCTCAGTCCCTGTGATAACTTTAGACTTTACATCTCTCTCTCTAACCCATATGTAGTAGCTAATAATTCAAATCTACTGAGGTACCCCTCGATGTCATCGTCTTTCTCAACAAAATGGTCTAAATGAAACCCCATAGATGAGGTTGAGGCTCCCTGACTAGGCGTAGCATCTGAGGCAAAAGGGCTGGCACCATTTTCAGGAGCATGGCCTTGTAATTCCAGCTCCCTTAGTCGTAATTCGTGCTCCCTTTGCAACCTTCTATCTTCTGCCTCCCTTTCGGCAGTCAACGATTTTCTTCGGCCTCCCTTTCGGCCTTTTTTTCTTCTGCCTCCCTTTCGGCAGTCAACATTTTTTCTTCGGCCTCCCTTTCGGCCTTTTTTTCTTCTGCCTCCCTTTGCTGTCGTTTTTCTTCTGCCTCAATCTGCAGCCTCTTAAGTTCTTTATCAGCCTCAATTTGTAACCTCTTCTCTTCAGCTAACCTCCTATCTTCCCTTTCAATATACTTGTCACATTCAGAAGTTACATACTGAATTAAAACCTGACCCTCCATATTCATCTCCTTCGCCGTTAGCACAGCAGCCGATCTAAATTTTGCTATGTCAGCCATCATACAAAATAACAATGACCGAGGTAAATCTAATTATATAGTGACTAAGGTAATTCTACTTATATATAATGGCCAAGCTAATTCTAATTAATTAATGACCAAGGTAATTCTAATTATTTAATTAATTAACTAATTACCACAGGCTGTGAAGATTTACCAACTTTTATTTTCCCCTTTTTATTTTAAGGGACACTTTTTTAAATTTATACAATCTGTCCCCACTGGTTTAATTCTCATACCAGGAGATTCCAATATTTATGATAAACTAAATATCCCTGGACAAGACCCCAATATTTGTAGTGGTTTTTGATGGTACTGTATGGTTGTTGTGTTACCTAGTGTAGTGTATGAGGTCAGCTGTGAAGGCTCCTGAGATAAATGTTATGTGAATTACAGAAGGCCCTTCTTACTACCACTTACGACCTCAAACATATCTCTTTTACTATTATGAATGTAGCTACGTTAAAAGTCTAGGGTACTGAAATGTAATGTGTTGTAGTAGAATATACAAACACACACAGATAATTAATAAGTCTAATAATATTAATAAAATCTATAACACACTGAACTAACTCAGACTGTTTTAGTTTCAATATTAAAATTTTTTCTAAATTTATTTGTTCTGAACCAATTTTTTATTTTGGTCAGAACATATGAAATGTTATGGAGTTATAAATGGAATGCATAAATATATGGCATAATAAAATGGAATTTGTGTACATAGGTATTTTATAAGACTTGTTAATATTAATAATATTTATAATGTCTCTGGGAGAACTATTACTGGATGTGATGTTGGGGTGGTGTCATCACACCCACTCTGTGACTACAACAACCTTTGTCCATTGACTTATAGACTGTAGTAAATGTTACATTTTCCCAAGAATTCAGGATATTTGTGATGGGGAAATATTTATAAATAGTTAAGAGTTCTGGTGAATCTTCAGCAGGCCACTTATTCACTCATCTTGTAGGTGAAGATCTGATACTGGATTCCTGTTGCCCACTCCTCTCGGTAGCTGGAATACAATGCTAGGCTGCACCGACACAATTGTTAGGCGGCACACACATCTGCTTGTGTATTCTTGATTAATTTAGTGGCACTACCTTATTGCCACAACAGAAACTCACAATTCTGAAACAAAATTTGTGCCATGTGTCAGTACTCTATCCACTGCACCACTCTTACACACAGCACAACACATCAACATTACACAGAGTGGGTCAGATCTCTCTGACCAACGTAGCACATCTTACCCATTTGTTTTCTTATAGTACCAGTTCCCCAAGACTGCATTGCATCTGAGATATGTTCAATAGTTTCCTTTTATTCAATAAGATAGGTGATATGTTCCCACTGATCTCAATAATAGATCCGCCTTCCATAGTCTTAGTTAGGCGTCCATATATTTTTTGTTTGTCTCTAGACCCTGAACTTGGGCTGGGGACCTAGAGCGAGCACTTACTTATCGTAATCCTTTTATATGATATGGAAGTATCAATCACTCGAAATATTAAAATATACAAAATAAATGCTTTCATTCTTACCAGAATTCAGAATTGAGAACACAGTTATTAGTAGCAAAACTCAGCTGAGCTGCTGGCTATAGTATGGCGTCCCACTAAAATGTATGTAATATCTTCTGGGAAAAACACCACTGGAAATAACTGACTGTGTCCCTGGACAGAATTATATCAAATGGCAAAAATGCGCGTCTCTGTCCCGCTAATATGATTACATTTGTCCAATCACAGACTTCCCCCCTAACTTTTTCAAATCTACAACCAAAAGTCAAATTTCAGTCAGATCTCAGTCAAGTATGTATTATTGTCTGTTGGTCCGTCTGTCTCTACTTGGTTTTTCACAAAAACACACTTGGTTCTTGGACCAACTACATGCAATACCCTACACAAATCTGCCTCCTAAGTTATTTTTAGCCACAATTCTCCACCTTCCCCCTCTCGTTCATTACAGTTTGATTTTTGCATTTCCGTGTCTCAAAGACGAAAATTTGAAACTTTAGTGAAAGTATGAACAATGCAGTCGCTAGTCTGATATGAACAATACAGTCTTTTGTCAATATCTTCTTTGTTATCTATCCGTCTGTATACTTTAAAGTATATTAGTTCTGTGCTTAAGATGGGCTATCAAACTAGCTAGGTTTTATATTCATAACTCTATTATTAAGAAAAAACATATTTTTTCTCAAGTTTAGTTTTTTTGAAATTTGTTCGCGAACCTTCTCCACGGCGTTTGCCGCTGAATTCAAATAAAACGACCAAGTATCGTAAAACGTCCAAGAAATGACTGTTTCGAATAAGAGCTAAGGTCTTTTCTGTCCATTTCCTTACATTGTGTCAACTAGTGACGTGAATTTTTTTTTTCTTTTACTACCAATTGCGTCTTTTAGCCTTTCTAGATTCAGACACGTGTTCAGTCATATTTTTCCTTTTTTAGATCTCCGTTTCCCTCCCGTCTACCAAGGGTAAACCGTTTCGTCTGCACGTCTAACTAGTTAGTTTGAATGGCGGTAGGAAATGCGGGCATGGGCGAGCATGTCTCCTAGTATCTTACGCATTATTTTTATCCCTACATTTTATCTTTATAATTGGAGATATTTTAACGTTGTATCACGGTAAATTCATCACAATCAGTTCTTGTTTGGTGATGGTATTCGGATAAAAGATTCGGAAAATTAAGGCAAGAAATAGATTGACAACAAAGACACAGTCAAGTAAACAGGAACTACACATCAAAACTCAACTCTGACAACTGACTGCAAACCTGCCAGTTATATAAATATATAGGCAGGAAAAGAAAGCACTCAGTCCTCCACCAACGAAACAAAAGCGTAAAGCAAGAGAGACAGATCATCACTGACACATCAAAGAAAACAGGACAATGGAAGAACGTAATGAACAAATAACTCATTACAGATTTAGAGGTCCTACGACCAATCATCATCAACAAAGTCATAAATCAGCTAGAGCTAAAAAAGATGACACTATCGGCGGACACAAGCGGTAAACACACAAAGTGAACCAATCAAAAACACACATGCACCTAAATTTCTGCTAGTTGACCTTTTAAAGACGTATCCTTATCAGAGCTGCCGTGGAATCAGGTAACAATTTGTGTAGAAATAAAAGTAACACACTTGCAAAAATAAATAAATACACACATTTAATACGCAACTATGCTACAATAAACGCACGACGTCACAACTATAGGCAACCAGCTCACGGTACTTTCTTTATACGATTAGCCTTTTTCATGGCTTACAACAATGCTAACAAATACATTTAAAAAAAAAACCACTGAGATAACAGTCTAGCGGTCAAAACTTAAGAGCAATTAGAAAAAATACGCTCATTATAAGCGAAAGATCACACATTTGGTCAGATTGGACGGGACATCGAAAATAAAGTAAAAAGATACTTAACCACGTGATGCTGTAAGCAGCGGCTGAGTATAGATTTTCAACTTAATGCACAAATTTAAAGTATTGAGCACTTAGCTAATCTACCACTTTCAATGGTACTGGTTTACCTACTCGCATTATTCAATCGTAAATGTGCACAACAAAATGTTTCATCAGCACTAACTAGTGCTGTTCATTAATCTGAAAATTGCCCTTTTTGTATTTCTATCAATAGTTTTCTGCTTCCGTGTTATTAATAAAAAACAAACACATTTCTTTATAATGCTTCATATTTATGGTCAATGGTTATCTCTTAACGAGGAGTTTGGATTTGCTTAAACCAAATAAATAAATAAGTAAATAAATAAAGACAAAACAGAATACTGGGATGTGACTGTGTCCAATGGATAGAATTCTTGCTAACCGTGGCAAGGTGATCGGTTTTAAAATCTTAAACAAACAATACGTCATTACTTTTACGTCATATTATTTGGTTAGGTGTTTGCAACGTTTCAAGCCAGGGCATCTATTTCAAATATTAGTAGGCTATTATGTAATGTGTTATATATTTCCAGATTATGTAAGAGTTATGTATTCATGTTACTAAAGCGCCCTATGGAGCATACAACCACAACTACAACTGGTCACCTTGGAGACAGCCTACATTAAAACATGCATGTGATCTTCCAGTGGTGGTTTCAGTACCAATTAAATAAACATGATGTGGTTGCCAGCCACATGTATGTGTGGCCGTGCATTGCTGATGATGTTGTATTTTTGTTTGTATCACTACCCCAACATTAGGCTGTCCTTGGTTGATGGTATCAAAGTAATTTCTTACTGATGCAAAACAACAACAGTTCACGCAGACAGCTGATTATTGATACCAACACTAGATGAGTAACTTGATTCCGACAGCTGACGATTGATATCAACACTAGATGAGTAACTTGACTCAGACAGATGACGATTGATATCAACACTAGATGAGTAACTTGACTCCGATAGCTGACGATTGATATCAACACTAGATGAGTAACTTGACTCAGACAGCTGACGATTGATATCATCACTAGATGAGTAACTTGACTCAGACAGCTGACGATTGATATCAACACTAGATGAGTAACTTGACTCAGCTGACGATTGATATCACCACTAGATGAGTAACTTCACTCAGACAGCTGACGAGTGATATCAACACTAGATGAGTAGCTTGATTCAGACAGATGACGATTGATATCAACACTAGATGAGTAACTTAACTCAGACAGCTGACGATTGGTATCAACACTAGATGAGTAGCTTGACTCAGACAGCGGATGATTGATATCAAAACTAGATGAGTAACTTGACTCAAACAGCTGGCGATTCATATCAACACTAGATGAGTAGAGTAACTTGACTAAGACAGATGATGATTGATATCAACACTAGATGAGTAACTTGACGCAGACAGCTGAAGATTTATATCAACACTAGATGAGTGTTATGAGTAAAATAGTAGATGTTATGAGTAAAATTCATAACATATCTGTCGATATCAAAAACGGCTCGACTGGTGGTCATATTTGTTTACGACCGGTGACCCTGGGTTGCAGGAAGTACGTCATAGCCTTTTGGGCCTAGTAGCAAAAGTCTACGGTTGCTGTTAGCAGAAGTCAGCGATCTTTCTAGGTGTCTTTGGAGTGTGTCTTCTGTGGCAGATGGACGTGTGTTTTATGAGCTCCTGAGTATTATAGTATTTCATGACATAGTCCTACGAGGTACGATCATTAGCTCGCCCATATAACTCCGTGAGGAGAGGCTAGTATATTTGTGAAAGGAAGTATGCTATATCTGCAGAACGTGAGTGTTTGAATTATAATAAAATGCATAAAAATGTCCTCGACATTTTTCTACCAGCAGACGTTACACATCGATACTAAAGACTGTCTAGTGAAGCCATAATCTATTCTGCATTAAAAAATATCTCGTTGTGTTAAATAAATATTATTGAAATTGCCCAGGCTGCCTTACTATTAATATTGAGATGTGGAGTTGTGTTACTGTGTGCGTGGTCTGCTAGACATCCCCTGTGCGACTTTGGCCAGAGTAACATCTAAGTTTACTCCAACTATATTATCATATAAAAAGACCCGTAACAATGAGTAACTTGACTCAGGTAAAAAAAAGGTAAAGGATCCCGTTACACGCCCATTAAGGCATATTGGGAATATGAAGTTAGGCCCATATTTTCTTGACCATCGGCATACTAGGGGTGAAGTGGTCAGCATCACGCCGGCCGCCTTAACCTTCCCAGAAGATGCTCTGTTACCCAATTGGGGCTGGGTCGACCCAGGAGCCGTTTGCGGTCTAAAAAATCCGACATCATCTGTGGATCGAACCATAGACGACGGAGCTAGGAAGCTAGTGTTGAGGTCATCTCTGTCTTGACTCAGACAGCTGACGATTGATATCAACACTAGATGAGTAACTTGACTCAGACAGCTGACGATTGATATCAACACTAGATGAGTAACTTGACTTTGACAACAGTACAAAATATGATGAAGTTTATTTATATGTAACGTGGCTAGTGTGAAATAATGAGTCCAAACTTTCTTTGAGGTCGGTCAACCCTGTACATCATACATTAAAACTCATTTATTTTCCCAATATCTTGCTCTCTCATTCTTTCTTACTGCCTCAGTGTTTAATAGCTGTCTCTAGATGTTAGGGCGTTCACGACTGGATAACGACTACTGCTGTCGAGATTTATCTGCCTTCTAAGTTCTTCATGTATGTGAAATTAAACTATCACTCACACATTTTTATTCTAATTCTTCTGTCTATGTCACTTATTATTTTTTTCTGTGCTCTGCTTAGCGTGTCTTGGAAAAGACTAGCCTAACCACCAGGGGTGATAATTTCTGCCAAATTATATTAAAATTTACGACAGTGTCCTTGATGAAGTCTTGGCCGAAACGTTGACAATTTTGTGTGTGTACTGTCCTAGTATAAAGCTGTACCTGTGCTTTTGTTAACCCAACTTTAATAAAACTGGTAATAAATTATGGACTTTGTTCCTCAGAAACCAGAACGATTGCTACCCTGAAAAGAAATGGGCTGACCTAACTGGGACTAATTTGTAATGTTAACAGAACTACAGATGATCTGCTTGGAACAGATTTGTATTCTTTACAGAACTACAGATGGGGTGAGATAACTGGGTTATATTTGTAATTTTGACAGAACTACAGATGATCTGCCTGGAAAAGATGTGTATTCTTTACAGAACTACAGATGGGGTGAGATAACTGGGACATATTTGTAATGTTGAAAGAACTACAGATGATCTGCCTGAAACAGATTTGTATTCTTTACAGAACTACAGATGGGCTAAGATAACTGGGACAGATTTGTAATGTTGACAGAACTACAGATGATCTGCTTGTGACAGATTTGTATTGTTGACAGAATTACACATGAGATGAGATAACTAAGAAAGATATATAATGTTGATAGAACTACAGAGAAATGCCTGTACAGACGATCCAACTGCAATAGATTAGTAATACTGACAGATCTACTTATGGTCTGACTGGAGCAGAAATGCAACGCTATCACATATGTTTCAGGAAATTATTAATATGTATCATAGTGGAATGAAAATGATTGTTGAAACGTTTAACAAAGACAATTACTTGACAAAAAACACGCTGTCAAGGAAGCAGAAACTACACATCAAACCCCAACTCCAACATCTGCCTACAGAGACTTCTTCTTCTTCTTCGATCCTTAACCACCGACCGTCAAAGCAGTCAGTGGCCATCACGCCTAGTGGCGTCTTGTAGGGCAACAACAAATTGATTCCACTTTGCACGGTCGGTGGCCATCCTTCGTACAGTGCCCCAACTCTGGTTCATTCTTTGCATCTCAGCCTCCACAGTCCTCCGCCAAGTTGTTTTTGGTCGGCCTCTCTTTCGCTTTCCTTCAGGGGTTTAAAGCATAGCTGTTCTTGTGATGGCATCGGGGTCTCTTCTGAGGACATGACCAACCCAGCTCCAGCGTCTGCCAGCTATGATGGTATGCATGTCCTCTTGCTTGCTACGAGTAAGCAGATCTTGGTTGGTGATGGTATTCGGCCAAAAGATTCGGTGAATTTTTCTTAGGCATGTTGTGTGAAAAGACGACAATTTTGACATTTCCTTCTCTGTGACTCTCCAGCATTCCGCACCATAGAGAAGCACAGAAAGCACGCAACTCTGGTATAATCTTAATTTTGCGCTTGTGCTGTATTGGGAGGACTTCCAGATGTTATTTAGGCTAAAGAAGGCTGTTCTTGCCTTATTCATTCTGATGTTGATGTCTTTGCCTGCCCCACCGTCTGGTGTTACTATGCTTCCTAGGTATGTGAAGGTATCTGTCTGTACCAGTTGCTGATTCCTTACTGATATGGGCTCAGGGTTGCTCACATTGAGCGTCATGACCTCAGACTTCTTTAAATTGATGTTCAAGCCCACCTGCTGGCTAAATTTATTAAGTCTATCCGTTTTTTCCTGGATGTGTTGATGTGAATGTGCCAGCAGTGCAATGTCATCTGCATATTCCAGATCTTCCAATGTTGAAAATGTAGTCCATCTTATTCCTCTTGGACTGCCCTCTGTTGTCTGGCGCATCACCCAGTCTATGACTGTTAAAAATAGAGTGGTTGATAAGGGGCATCCCTGTCGTACTCCTGTCTTCACCTCGAAGGTTAGGTTGCTCTGCCCAACACTACACGTAAAGTTGGCATAGAGGCTTTTTATGATTGACCTACAGAGACTACAGTTATATAAATACTAATAGAAAAATAAAACAGACATTCCACCAACAAAAACCGTAGAACAAGAGAGGCAATTTATCACTGACATATCAAATAAAGCAACACAGTAAAACAATAAACAATCCAAAGAAAGAATTACTTATTGCAATTTTAGACATCGTACGTCAAATCAACAATCATTCTCATTCCGCAATTGTCTATATTAGAAACCTCAAAAAGCCTTTCTGACAGGGTTGCAGTTCTGCTCCAGTCAGCCCATCTCTAGTTCTGTCAGTAAGACAAGTATGTCCCAGTAAGCACGTCTATAGTTCTGTCAGTAAGACAAGTATGTCCCAGTAAGAAGGTCTATAGTTATGTCAGTATTACACATTTGTTCCAGTTAACTCGACTATAGTTATATCAGTAGTGAAACTATGTCATAGTTAGGACGTCTATAGTTCTGTCAGTGTTACAAATATGTCCCAGTTAACTCGTACATAGTTTTGTCAGTATTAGAAATATGTCCCAGTTAACTCGTTTATAGTTCTTTCAGTATTACAAAAATGTCCCAGTTAACTCGTCTATATTTCTGTCAGTTTTACAAATATGTCTCAGTTAGCTCGTCTATAGTTCTGTCAGTATTAAAAATATGTCCCATTTAACTCGTCAATAGTTCTGTCAGTATTACAAATATGTCACAGTTAGCACGTCTATAGGTCTGTCAGTATTACAAATAGGTCTCAGTTAACTCCTCTATAGTTATGTCAGTATGACAAATCTGTCCCAATTAGCCCGTCTGTAATTCGTAAAAGCTCCTTTTCTCTACTACTGACACCATAGGATCATTAATCAATCAATAAATACCTGTTAGCTCCCCAAGGAGCAAAGGCCTTCAACAAACACATGCCAAGTCCTCCTGTAACATGCCATCCGCTCAAAATCTGTCGATGTTGTCCTCATCATGTTCACTTCTGTATCTAGTTCTCTTTTCCGTGTGCTTTTTTGTCTACCTCTGCCTCATATTTTGCGCTTTTTGTGTGCATAGCCTAACTGTTTTTTAACTTGTATTTTTTTATTATATTTTTTTATATTTTTTTAAAATATATCTTTCTTTTTACTATACAAGCATGGCTGGTAATTATGTACCGTGGCTTCACAAGGATGGTCTACGACTTGGTCATCTGAATATTTACCATCTTCTAGGTAAACTCCCCGAACTTACATACATTCTAAGTAATAATTTTCACATTTTTGGACTTTCAGAAAGTCGCCTAAATGACAGAATAACAGACGATGACATTGCGTTAAATGGTTTTAAAACTATTCGGCGAGACGCAAGCAAAAAACAAGAGACAGGTATAACAGTTTATATTTCCACTTCCCTTAATTTTCGCCGCAGAAACGACTTAGAGACAGCAGAGATAGAATGTGTATGGTTGGAAATAAAGCTACCGAATCAGGGCCCATTTCTGGTGGGATATCTTTATCGAAATCCTAGTGCAGGACCTATATGGTACGAAGATTTCACCATAATGATGGACAATGTATTTGCCACAGTCAAGGAGGTTGTTCTTCTTGGTGATTTCAACATCGATATACACAATTCAAATCTAACATGGAAAAATATAATATTATCGTACAACTTAAAACAAATAGTTAACCAGCCTACAAGAGTAACACAAGCATCAACCACACTAATCGACCACATCTACGTAACTTGCCCAGAAAACATCATAGAATGCTCTGTCCCTAATATTGCAATGAGTGACCACTATCCAGTATGCTGTACATGGTCAAAGAATAAATGTAAAGTTCCGAAAAATAAACATGTAAGTATCAAATTTAGAAGTTTCAAACATTTCAGTAAGGAATTATTTTTAAATGACTTGCTAACTGCACCTCTCGCCCGTGTTTACCAACTTCCTGATCCGGATGACGCTATTGAATACTGGACAAAAATTTTTTATAATGTTTTTGACACGCACGTACCAGCTAAGGAAATTCGCGTCAAACGACAATTAAAATCTCCGTGGATCACGCAGGAAGTGTTGGAGGCTATGAGGCAGAGAGATCAAGCGCACAAAAATAAGGACCTCAACACATACAGGGTATACAGGAACAAAGTTCAATATTTAATTCGGAAAGAAAAGAAAAATCGTTTTAGAAATATAGTTCAGAACAAATCAAATAGTAAGGAAATATGGAAGGCAATTAACACCTTAGCGAAAAAACGTAATGCACCAGACTCATTCTCTTCCAACACTTCATTTACTTGCACCGACTTCAGCAATCACTTTCAAGCAGAAATAAACGGTCTGAAATCCACAATACCACCTTCCTGTAGTGACTTAGACAAACTTTCAGCATTCTGTAAAAACAAATGTACAAACTCAGTTCCACCCGACATTCCTTTTATGACAGTTAATGAAGTGTATAACTATCTTATTGGCCTTAAGGATAATAGCTCATCAGGGCTTGACGGAATTAGTAATCGAATACTGCGTTACGCCGCACCAGCTATTAGTGATTCACTAACTTTTATATATAATCAATGTATTGCTAAAAGTTATTTTCCTTCAGCCTTTAAGATTGCCAAAGTATATCCTCTCTTCAAACCTGGCTCGTCAGATAACAGTAATCTTGGTAACTATAGACCTATTTCTCTTTTATCATCGCTTTCTAAACCACTAGAAAAACACATACATAAAGCAACACTACATTACCTAGTTAGCAATGACTTGCTAATTGACAGTCAGTCAGGGTTTCGACAAAAGCATTCATGCCACACAGCTCTAACTAAGATGATAGACAACTTGCACCTAAACATAAATAACGATAACATATGTGGAGCAATCTTTGTAGACTTTAGGAAAGCATTTGATATGTTAGATCACGCTGTTTTAATAAGAAAATTAGAAACAATGAAAGTTAACTTTAAACTAGTGACATTACTTAAATCATTCCTGTCCGACAGACAGCAAGTAGTGTGGTACAATAACTCCTTGTCAAGCCCAACTATTATTGACACTGGTGTTCCTCAGGGTTCTATTCTCGGCCCTCTACTTTTTTCCATTTACATAAATGACCTTCCACTACACATCGAGCACTCATCCTGCGACCTATTTGCCGATGACTGTACCATTTATACTAGTGATAAAAGTTGCAACACGCTAGAAATATTATTACAAAGCGACACAGACAATCTTATTAAGTGGAGCAATGAAAACTGCATGCAAATAAATATCACTAAAACAAAATGTATGATAATATCAACTAGACAAAAATTACAAAACTCGCCGAAAACAACACTTCAGCTCTACATTGGAACCTCTTTAATTGAAAATGTAAATGAATATAAAACACTAGGACTCATAATTGACCAACATTTAAGTTGGAATTCGCATGTACAAGCACTGACCAAACAAACGGCACAAAAAGTTTACCAGTTAGCTAAAATCAAACATTTCCTAGATGAGGAGACACGAAAAATGTTCTATACATCCCAGATACAAACACATCTAGACTATTGTTCCACAATTTGGGATGGCTGCACCATGTCCAACACTAAAAGACTCTTTTCATTACAAAAACGTGCAGTGCGCCTAATTTCAGACAAAAACCTCACACAGTGTGTAGACGCATATACATATCTTAACATATTACCACTAAGAAAGCGCCTTCTCTTCAACAAAGCCAAATTTATTCACAAAATCTTGTCACAGAATGCTCCAACGTATCTGTGGCCTATTTTCAAATACAGCGGAAGACGCAGTCAACGCTTAAATAAATTACACATGCCCAAGCCTAGGCTCGACTTATTCAAGAAAAGTTTAGCTTTTTCTGCTGCTCATCTGTGGAATACTCTTCCACACGACTTAAAAAATACTCTTAGTCCATATTCATTCAATCACAGACTTTTCAAATACATCATGAGTGCAGATTATATGCCACCCTAATTTCGTTATGTTCTTAAATAATTACGCTGTCACCTCAGGGGCGCATTCCCATAGTCAGTTATGACTGAAGGGGCTATTATTATTATTATTATTATTACATAACATCATATGTAGGTTTTAAAGTTAATTTTGTCCTGTTTAGTATAAATTATGATACGCATCTGTAAATTTGTGTAACTGTTATTGTACTGTTACAATGTTGGGATTTTATTTTATTGTACTTTCTTGTTATTTTATTATTTAAGTAACATTTAGGATACGTGTGAGAATAAATAGATTAACTATGGAAGAAGAGAGAAAGGAAGGGCAGAATGTTAGACGGGCCTGCGTGACCAATTCTAAACCCTTTGAAAATAAAGTTCGTTCGTTCTATCTATCTATCTATCTATCTATCTATCTATCTATCTATCTATCTATCTATCTATCTATCTATCTATCTATCTATCTATCTATCTATCTATCTATCTATCTATCTATCTATCTATCTATCTATCTATCTATCTATCTATCTATCTATCTATCTATCTATCTATCTATCTATCTATCTATCTATCTATCTATCTATCTATCTATCTATCTATCTATCTATCTATCTATCTATCTATCTATCTCTGATAATGTTTGTACTTTTCAACATATGTTATGTCATGCTTATAAGTAATTAATGTTAATATGAGTGTGCTATATTATTATTTTACTTTACAACGTTGAATTCCTTGAATTTGATATGTAAAATGCATATGAGAATAAATGAATTCAGTATGAAAGGTGAGAGAAAGGAAGGGCAGAATGTCAGACGGGCCTGCGTGCCCAATTCTCAACCCTTTGAAAATAAAGTTCGTTCGTTCGTTCGTTCGTTCGTTCGTTCTCTTTCGCTGGGGATATCAGAACAAGGACTGCCTTGTAATGATATCAAAAGGCTTCCACAATGTGTGTTCTATCCATCGCTAGCGTCTTCTTCTCAACTCTTATTCCATCGTCACTTGTCTGGCTCTTGTCATCAGTTCCCCATTTGTAACTTTGTCATACTATTTCAATCCGTTTCAAAGGAGCTGTGATCAACGAGCACAAAGTCGTAACGCTCTCTTTCCCATCATCTCGCTTTTCTTTCATTTTCAACCACATTTTCTCTTTCATCGTTGTTCAAGTAATCTTTATTCACGACTGGACTTTAACCTGTAATCTTTATTACTCGCGACTTGCATTTAAAGCTCCTTTGATTCAGGATCCCTCAAAATACATCTTGTTTCATCATTATCTTGGGAAACACACCATGCTATAGAACGATTTCTTTTGATACCTAGGCCTCTTTGCAGATATCGTCAGACATACCACCATGGAGTATTGAATATTTTGGAACACACGTGGCTGACACAACATGGTAGTCTATTCATGGCTAAGCCGCTGTTCAAACATACTACGGTCATCGCTAACAATACAATGGACGCACGCAAACAATAGACTCCGGGTGTGGGAGATAAAAATTCCCGTGACACGGACTGCCACCTTTGTTTCGAGATATAAGCCGACAGTAGAACGATAGGGATCTTAGACATGAACCAGGGATATTAAAGGGTCGCAACATGCATGGGAAAACATAGTTGACACGGAGGGCTATGTGACAGTTAGAGGACAGGTGATTTTTCTTTGCATTGGCCAACCAGCTGCCAATCCTGGGTTCGCCATGCCGCACGGTATTGCAAGTTTGTGGCGAATAGTCAACCCGCTTTTAGACTGACATGAGAGATCCAATGTCTGAGCCAAAAGATGGATGCCTCGGTATTGGTTTAGAAGTGGGCTTTCACGTCACATGCAAGATTTTGGAACATATGGGCGATTTAGGAATAAAATGTACTGCAGAGTTCATCAGAGATCAGTACAGTTTCAGTACAGCGTGGTGCAGAACACATTCCAGATGCCAATTGTTCAAGAACTTGTTATATTTGACTTAAGCCAGCTCTTGTTGAAGGCTATTAAAAGTTGTTTCTATGAAAACAAATGCTGTTGAAGAATCAATTACCAAAGTTGAACATTATACTGATGAACCAATCCATCCCAATTTAATTGCTACATTTACAACTAAGAGAAGCAAAGTCTTACCAACTGCTCTAAACAAATACATCTTAGAGGACCATCCAAGAACCTGGTAAAACCTTAAGTCTGTAGAAGAACAATTTCCATCTCTAGCGCATAGGTTAGTCGATTAACTAGACTCTTCGTAATAACAGCAAACCCCCAAACACCCTGCCCTGTCACAAACGTTTTCGCCCAAAGTTCGAATTAATCCTGTCCAAGTCCCGGTCGACGACACTTCTTCAACTGAGCTCGCCCGGGCTTGAACCTGGATCACCCGATTGCCAGCGCAGTGTGGTAACCATGACACCAGTGAGGCTCCTAAATGTAATATAAGTTATAGACCCTACTCACAAACCAGATACCATATATGTATATATATACACGTACAAAATGACTGTCATACCTCGACGTAAACCACTATTATGGGAGGAAACTTTGTGCCAATAGATATAATTCCACAAACAAATAGTGAACTTGCTAAAAGAATACACGTTTCTCTTAATTAATCTTTTGTATTTATTTGTTATGAATTTTACTTTTTAATTCTTTCTTTGCCCTTCCGTTTTTCTTTGTTCAGTATGTGGCAGATAAAAATCAAGCACCTTGATCGGTGTACTTTACTTTCACCGGCACCCCTCACTCTTTTTCAAGCAAATCGCTCAACGTGATTTCCCACCCGCTTCTCTTGTTAGCATGCACGGATTATAGCGCAGTCGCCATCTTTCTGATTCCTAGTTTAGCCACGCCTAGCTGTCTTTGTATCAAGCGCTATTAATACAGCTATTCATATCTCAAACTGTCTTTCCTTTAAAAGGGCAAGGGCGAAGGGGGTTTGCCTGCTGTCAGATTACGTCATCTCGTCAGCGCCTTGTCCCCTAAACACGAGGAGGGGGGGGAGGCAACGGTTTTTGTAGTTTCCTTAAAGAGAACGGGACAGTAATTGCAGAATAAAGGGGCAATTAAGCGGATGCAGAAAGGAGCGATAACCACTTTTACCGACTTCTCTTTGTTCGCGCTCCATGGCACGCAATTTGCTCACCGAGAGAAGGGAGCTAAAAGGCGCCCGCTTGCTAGCGAAACGAATATGCGGTCGGCGAAAACGTGAAAATAGGCTTTCATTCAGGAATCGACCGCAGATTCTCCCAAAATCCGAGCAGATTCGCAAAATCTCGCACGAGCTAACGATTTTTTACCCGTTTATTATATATAGGCATCTCTTACAAATCAGTTATCAGTAGCGCCAGAGATTTTGAAGAAAGTACCTAGCTCGCATTATAAGAGCCATACTACAATTTGGATCACTTATAGACGTAGAGATTAATTCATTTTTCTGAGCTGCGGTAAAATATATATTACAATTTTGAGTGATTTAATTGTTAAAGTGTTTCCATTATATTTCATTGGGTTCCTTTCTGTGTTAATTAAATAACGTAAAGCAAATTTTACTTGCTGCAAACGTAAATTTAGTTACTCGCTATTTCCCAATTAAGAGATGTTTTGAATTAATTAATAGACGATAGGCGGTGAATAATTTAGAGAACGCAACTTATTTATATTTAATCATGAGTAAATTCTTAGTGAATAGTGTTCATATCTCGTGTTAAATGCGATGAGATTAGCTAGACCCTTGTGGGTTTTAAATTTAGTTTAATAACGGAGTGCTTAACAGATCATTTCTAAAACGTGTCTTAGATTAGGATATTAATAATATTGTTAAAGCGTTTTTATTTTCTTCCAATATAATCTTCGCTGGAAAAAAACCTTGCGATCCAGCGGTTTTACGGTCTGATCTTTCCATCAGCCTTTCAGAAATTACTGGTGTAACCATCTTCATGTTGTAACCCCTGTGCGGTCCACCTTCTCCATTTATGACGAGAGGTCCAATCTAGAAAAAAAACAATAATTATAAATTTTAATTGGAACGGGACATTCCCAGAATACAATTTTTTTAAAATTGATATAATCTATTATCAGTCTGCTGAGGCAGAAACTTTGTACTCTTTTATCGGACCCATGACAGGAGTTTTTTTCATCGGATATATTCAAGAGAACTCATGGTTCATACTTGGCCATCACTTAAACGAACAGCCGATTATTATCATTTAAAGTTTTCTTAATCACGTCACAGAGTGTCACAGCCACCTGAGGCTAGACCGCAATGGAACAATATATTAACATATTAATTCCCAGGAAAGTGCCACCACATAGAAAACAAATGATTCCAAACCTATACCTGCAGTGAAAAATAGGAATATCCTGGACAATACTAACGCATCAATTTCAGCGACTCCCGGAAAACAGCAGTCAACAAAACCGGATAGTCGGGTGCTGAAATTGACCATGAACATGACTGAATAGTTTCAATACATATTAGTGTTTAATTCCATGGAATGTATGCAGCGTCGACAGTTGGGTGAACAAATCTGAAAGTGGGCCACTGTTTGAGTGTAGTGAGTGAACGGAAAGAAAGAAACTTATTTTCTTATGTTACTACTAACCTACCAATCTTCTTTTATTTATCTCTCACTAATCTGAGTGTTCACGGGATAGGTTAAATTAAGGACTTAGTCTTTACCCGTCCTGACTATCCCCCCCCCCCCCCCACTGTTAATTATTTTGATCTTTAGGGTTAATTACCTCTGTTGGAATCTTCCTAGGTTCCCTATACAAGAGGGAGGGCCTATTAGGTTATATTTTTTAATTCCTTGTCTGTAAACTATAATTCATTGATGTTAATGCTTTTCTTGATGTTGTGATATTTTCTAGTCAGAATAAACATAATAAACCTTACGAGATAGTGTTTGTCAAACCCCGGCACTTATATGTGATCCATAGTTTATCTGTTTTAACGTCTGTACGTATTTCTGTCACAAAATTGTGGGTACATGAGTGTAGTGTAACTTGAATCTGTACCAAGTGAGAAAGTGCGTCTGAATTTAAATAGAGCCGTAAACGATAGGCTGGATTAGATCAATCACTCAATCCAAGACTGTCCTTTCTCTTACACTATCACCACCCTATTAAAACATAAACTATTTGTTACACCTTCCTCTCACATAGCTATCACTATCACCTCTGCTTGTACGGGACCATAAATATCTCAGGGCTATCTTATCAAAATTTACGACAGTGTCCTTGATGAAGTCCTGACCTAAACGTTGACAATTTTGTCTGTGTACTGTCGTAATATAAAGCTGTACCTGTGTTTTTGTTAACCCAACTTTAAGAAAACTGGTAATAAATAATGGACTTTGTTCCTCAGAAACCAGAACGATTGCTACCCAGAAAAAAAAATGGGCTGACCTAACTGGGACTACTTTGTAATGTTAACAGAACTACAGATGATCTGCCTGGAACAGATTTGTATTCTTTACAGAACTACAGATGGGGTGAGATAACTGGGACATATTTGTAATGTTGACAGAACTACAGATGATCTGCCTGGAACAGATTTGTATTCTTTACAGAACTACAGATGGGGTGAGATAACTGGAACATATTTGTAATGTTGACAGAACAACAGATGATCTGCCTGGAACAGATTTGAATTCTTTACAGAACTGCAGATGGGCTGAGATAACTGGGACAGATTTGTAATGTTGACAGAACTACAGATGATCTGCTTGGGACAGATTTGTATTGTTGACAGAACTACACATGAGATGAGATAACTGAGAAAGATATATAATGTTGATAGAACTACAGAGCCTGGAACATATTTGTAAGTTGCCAGAGCTACAGACGATCCAACTGCAATAGATTAGTATTACTGAACAATCTACTTATGGTCATACTGGAGCAGAACTGCAACGCAATCACATATGTTTTATGAAATTATTAATATATGTCATAGTGGTATGAAAATGATTGTTGAAACGTTTAACTAAGACAATTAATTGACAAAAAACACGCTGTCAAGTAAGCAGAAACTACACATCAAACCCCAACTCCGACATCTGCCTACAGAGACTACAGTTATATAAATACTAATAGAAAAATAAAACAGACATTCCATCAACAAAAACCGTAGAACAAGAGAGGCAATTTATCACTGACATATCAAATAAAGCAACACAGTAAAACAATAAACAATCCAAAGAAAGAATTACTTATTGCAATTTTAGACATCGTATGTCAAATCAACATTAACAAAGTCATAAATCAGCTGGAGTTAAGGAAGACCCTCTATCGGTAGACACAAGAGGAAACAAAAAACACACATGGATCTTCATTTCAGCTAGTAGTACTTTTAACGACACGTTGGTACACTGGCAATAATAGATATAGCGGTATAATCATTTCACTTAGAATATATAAATAAATAAGTATATGAACTGAGTAAGCAGCAACACTCGAATAAACCTGTGACGTGACGGCCAGACAGCCAGCTAGCGGTCCTTTACAGAAAGAGACCTTTTTCATGGCTAATAAAAGTTCTCGCCCCCCCCCCCCTAATTAAAAAAAAAAAGATAAGGACAGAGATAACAGTCCAGCGGTCAAAAATAGCCCACTTATGACCAAGAGATCACACCTCTTGTCAGGTTTTGACGGTGTCGTGAGAAATTCTAATCCACATATATAAATTAAAAAGTAAATGTACAGCCTAAGACATAAATTCAGTAAAAGGAAAGAAGAATGGTAAAGAACAGTGCTGTCACAATGACTGTACTCGAGATCCCCCTTTTTATGCTTCGTCTGCATATTCTCACGCTTTCACATTGATAGTAAAGTCTACTGCATCAATACACGCTTTCAACAATAACACTGTACTGCATTTCTAAGAAAAACCTTGAGATACGCAAGCTGATTAATGACCTAAATTAATACTAGCATTAATTACACTACGTTACCATAAACGAACGGACAGATGGACTTAGGATAGAAAGAAAGGGAGGGCTGAAAGCCGGAACGCATACAACACTAACACGCGTCTCGCTATACAATTACTGCCATCACGCGTGTAAGGCCACATGCACTAACTTTTTTTCAAATCGACAGTGATAAAAAACACTACCCATACGAGAGTTAGGTTTAAAAACTTACAAAACGCTTATTAGGAAACATGACATTCTACTGTTTTATGTCTAAAATCCTGACATTAGTCTGACAGTACAGCAGGACAGGTGGCGGTTCTAAACATAAAAAATAAAAAAACAACTACACGACTATCCTAGAAAATACATATTTTGAACGCAGCCACTTAGCTCCCTTAAATTTGTATATTTGGGTTCCTTAGGACTTGCTGACAAATAATATGTTAAGTGTTACGCAAATAGTCTAGGAATTAACAAATTATAGCCAAAAGAAATAGTGAGGGTGTCAGACAACACCAAAATCAGAATCGCTCAGTGGCAGATTTTGAAACCACCATTGTACGGGAAATAGGTCCCCATGTTAAATCCTATTTGATTGGAGCGCAGTAAATGTAAGGCGAAACATGATTAGTCGGACTACCAGTACTAATTTTTTTGTTGTTAGGGGAAACAGTAGTAGAGGTAATTTTTTGAAAAGCTGTGTAAACATGGCACGATTGGTTAGACCCGCCAATATAGTCAATTAGAAGCGTCAGTTCAGCACCACATTTTCAAATAAACCTTCTAAAGCAACGGTGCGTTGAGATTCAGCTTATATTTTTCTAAATAAAAGCCTGAGACAGCGGCAGGTCGGATTTTGTGCCATATTCATTGCCAGTCAACGTAATTGTGTATTATTTCCATGAATTGTGATAAGATTGAAATATTTGATATCTTTTTAATGAAAATTGAATGTAAATTGATAATTTATGTCTGTATATGTGTGTAGTTCAGTAGCAAACATGAGGCAAAGCCTAGATATTGCTCCAACCTGAACAGAAGTGTCTGAGAAAAGTAAAATTGCATGGAATTGCCTAACAGTACACTGACACCTATCTTATTGACTAGAAGGAACTAATGCTGGAATTGCAGAGGCGTAGTAACCATTAGGGAGGAGTATACTGGTGTAAATTGTTTCAGATGAAGATAGCAGTTGGCCTACCGCTCTGAACTCAGTGTTTGTTATGTATTGTGTTCAGTCTGGAAATAGATTATAAATTAGTTCTGAAATAGGAGGTACAACCTTCTTGTTTCAGGGACCGTGGTCCTAAAGTTATTGAGCAACACCTGGTCTGAGCTTTGCTGAATCTAGAGGCTGACAGCATACTCCTGGGTCCAGATAGTGACCAGTGAGGTGTCTCCAGAACACAGGGAAGCTATCGAGCAGAGGAGTCTTTTCCTGCCGCCATCACGAAAGATAAGCTTCTGTGGCCAGAGGAGCTCAACATTATGTGTCCCCCTCTAAAATTGACATTATAATAAAACAGAGGGAAAATACAGTGTGTAAATTGATAGGAACTGTGAACTTTTCCCCATACTATTTCCAAGATAAACAAACACTTGAAGTCATTATGACAAATAACAACATATCTTGAAAACCAACACCAGTATTACCTCATAGTACTACTACACAACTGACACACATAGGATAATATTAATAAAATATGTCACTACAAGGTTCATATTTATAAATTATGTACATATAAATTGTGATTACATTTGATTGTGATTCCTGGTTCACTTTGTAGTTGAATCAGGATATATATTAGTGAAAGTAATTAATACATATATATTTGAAACTTTACCATAGACTCATTTAAGATAGTCTTATAGAGTGTTAAATGTGTATGAGTGTCACAGTGTTGTAAAGTGTTGTGGAATAAATTAAATTGTTCATCTGTCTGTTGTTGTTGTGACTTACACTTCATCATATACATACCCTAGACATTCAACGTAGTCATCACAATATTCCAGAATAATTCTGACTGAGGTATAAATGTGGTAGCAAGTAAGGTTATCTGTAAAACACTACACCTATTAGATACAGATACCTTCACAGCTGATCTCAGTCAGTACACTAAGTCCCCTATAAATATTTATATCATCCCACTTTACCACAGACGGGATGTTGAATCTTAGACGAAAGTGAATGAAACAAATAAAACTTAACCACTTGATACTTTAAACAGCAGAGAGAAAATAAAGTTAGGGTATACAATCTATTTACTTCCAAAGGGGAACAATTCAACTATTAAAAAAATATCAAACTAAAAAACAGGGGTTCATTATTTATTTAATTTTGTCAATTAATTTTACAAAATTATTTAAGACATAAAACATTCTCTTATTTTGATCAGTATTTGTGTTAAATTGTTGAAACGTGTTTTGTTTCCTATGTTTAAAAACAAAGTACTTGAAATAATAGGGAGTTTGATGCCCATGTTAAAGTAGTCAACACTTATATCCTCTGCCACTTTCAATGATTATTCAAACAAATTACCGTAGTCGCAGATGAGCACAACAAAATGTGTTAACTCAGCATAATTAATGCTGTAAAAACTCCACGCCTAATATCCGGCTTTTGGCTAGGATCATGTGTCTACACACAGGGACCAGTAGTGACATTTATGTCATGAGGTCCTTTGTGTGAGAACATAGAAGACCACTACAATGACACATGGTGTCATTGGGTCTTCGTGTGTTGGGACATGTGGTCTTGACCAGGGCCGGGTTTGGGTGGGTAAATGCGACCTCATGCGAGGAAAAAATATGCGACCTCAAGCGAGGAAAAAAACAAAAAAAACAAACAAACAACAACAAAAAAAAAACAACAAAAAAAAAAACAACAAAATGTGTTATTGGCGCCAAATAGCGCACTACAACAATCTTTTAAACACTTGTTCTTACTTGGTCGTTCCTCTTCTACCCTAGGGGTCGGAGTAGATGGGAGGGGTGGCGTCCGGCTCTAATTCTAAAGGTACCGGGTTCAAACCCAGTACATGGAACATTTTTGATGACATTTTTTTTTCAGAATTAGTGGGTACAATAATGATATACTTCTACCCGATCCCCTGGGTAGTGAGATATGATGTCTAGCCTTCTCGGATATGTTATCCTGTGACCTGTTTCTTTTGGTCTGGTTCCAGTCCAGTCTTCGGTCCCTCAGGGATTATCTAATGTTGTCCCCCCAGCGAACTCTGGGTATTCCTGGAGATCTGGATCCCTTGCTATTAGTTTCTCTTGTGTGACCGTGGTAGTCACGAAAATAATTATTATTTTTGTAGTGGTATTCTCATTTGTTGTTGTGTTCTGTCGTAAATTTTTAAAGATAGCTCAGAAGATATGTATGATCCCGTCTGAGCAGAGGGGATAGTGGTAGATATGTGAGAATAAAGGTGTATGTCGTAGATTTGTGATAGGTGATTAAAACTTAGTTTGGTCCCTTCTGAATAGACATAGAAATAGGTGATAGCTCAGTGAGATGATAACAAAGAAATAGATTTCACGAGTGAGGTGGAGGAAATATATTAGATTCTGTCTCTGACACTCGAGAAGCTTCTCTCAGTCAGCCTATCATCTACAACAGAGTTAGGTTAGTCAGACAAATCTAATATATATATATATATATATATATATATATATATATATATATATATATATATATATATATATATATATATATATATGTATCTCACATACACACACATATATGTGAGTACAAAAGACACACAGACGTGAAACAACTATGACAATGAAAAATATAGATAGTTGGGAACGAACTGACCGCCACACTGATTATGTTTAATTGAATTTTAATTATCATACTAAAATTCCATCACCACACATAAAATTACATCAAACATATACAAATAGTCATAAAGTCAATGAATTGCTACAAGAATGATAGACCCGGTGGTATGATCTTTTCCCTCGATGTATAGCCCACAGTCCTGCTAAAAGAAAAGTGATAGCCCCAAAGAGTGACGGATACATATGATTTAGTCTAAGATTTCCTTTTAAAGGTATGAACAGACTTGGATACTCTGATCTATCCTAAGGAAAAATATTGTTAGCAACAAAACAAAAACGTGCATAAAGAGATTTAAGACAGCAAAATGGGTGCCAAAATACAACGATAAAGGAATCGCTCAGTCTTGCATTCACTCTATTCAGTCAGCCGTGATCACGTGCTTTCAGTCTTACTTACAGCTTTGGTAGCAACTTCTGGAAACACAATTTTTAGGACATGCAGATACATACTCTCCAATGGTAGTCTTGGCCAAGAAAACCCCAGTTCCAAAATAACGGGTTGAATTCACTGCTTCAGGGAACGTTTTCTTGGTATTTCTTATTTTAGGATATCTTGTTCTGTCACATTAAAATTGTCCAGGCACGAACTTCAACAGCGAGCAAAGTGTCAATAGCTTAGATTTCAAGTAACTAGGAATGTCAGGTAACTGCCTTCTCTCAGTATAGGACTTTATTTTGTCACACCACCACTAGTCACAACTCCGTCGGAATGTTTATTAATTGTAATATTCTACTTGCCACAAGGGCTGAAATGTACTTGTGGTTTTATCAGGAAGAATTTAATCTGACTCGGTAGGCGCAGTTATTCAATTTGTCTTAAAGTTTGTGAAAATGGGTACTCTGTCGTTCTGGATGTCATCGCAAAGGCCAGACAGGTTTTACTTTATACACCCAAGTCTTTAAGGAAAAATGTTTATGTTCTTCACAGATATTTCTCATGTACTTAAATGCTGGCAGAGTTGGGCTACCCCAGTTTTCACTGAATAAAGAAAAACAAGCATATAAAATATTTATACATACTATTCCTCGGTTATAACTTACATTATAAACTGCAAGCGTAGAGCTTGTTTTTACCGTTTAAATCTCCCGTGATATAAGTTATATTCATAAAATCAATCATCATGACTTAGAAATACATACGTATTTCGTCAATACTCAATGATGAATCAGTGCAGTTATAAGTTAGTTTAAAATATTCTCAATTGATTACTAGTAGTTTAATTAAATTCATTAATAGCCGAATGAGTTTAAGCAAGAAATTATAATTTATTCTGCTTTCCACTGAAACATTTCAACTAGATAATATAACAGACTTATAAATTAATTACTTCTGCACAGAAATCTAAATAGTAAAATGAAAAAAGCGATTTATCACTAAAACACTCAATTCTACTATATATATATATATTTACCTCCACACAGAACTACAGATTTATCACGAACTAGAATCCTTCAATATAATGGTAGTCTAGAACTTTGCAAAATGTTGCCAAAAAACTCAGAACTTTGCAATTTACAAGATATTTTCTAGCACGAGTGATCTGTCTACTGCAGATTTAGGACTATGAATGACTAGTCTAAAACTCTCTCGGGTCGATATATGTTAAACAGACAAATGATCCCACGTTATTTCGCACCTACCCCCCACCACCCATCTCCTCCTCTCCTCTCTTAACACTCAACTAAGACGCAGGCCATAACTGCCACAACGCGTCTTGGGATCTACCGCCGACATGTCTCATTTCTGGGCGTTGCAGATTGCAGTTTCCACACATCAGGCCGAGAAACTCAACCGTAGAGCGCCGTGTCAGATGAAAATGTAGACAAATTTCTGCTATTCGGTCTCTCGAGAACGAATTTCTCACACTATTATGTCTACTGCAGTGCCTGACACCTTATGTAATACAATGCGTTTCTAAATGAGAAAGGAAACGGCAAAGTCAGAATGGGAAAATAATATTTTGTCGCAAACAAACGAATGCGAAAAAACCCCAGGACAAAAGGATAAAAGAGCGATAATAAAGTAGAGGACACGGGTAGAAAAGAAAAGAATATAGAAAATTTGTAGATCATAAATCTCTATGCGACAGTGTAAGAAATAGATTTTTACGAGGAAATAGGGTAAGAGGAAGATCTGTCTCCGGAATGAGTAGTTTCTCTAGTCCAGCCTATCTGTACGACTATATTTTAATATCAGATGACCTTTCTCTCCCTAAATGAAATATAAGTTACACTAAACACACACACAATTATGTGACAACAATACACACAAGAAGTGAAAAACTATGGTTAATTGTGTATGGGTCTGACCAACACGCATATGTAAGTTCTTTTTGTAGTTTATTATCATTAAACTTTTTACAACATCAAACATATAGAGACATCAAATAAATCAAGTTTACATATATGTGAAAATAACCAATTAATTGCCCTCCCCTTGTTGAGAAAAGATCCCAAAAGAAGTTAATAACCCAAAGGTCAAAGAATAAACACTAGATTACAGAATAGACTGTGAAGAACATGTTCCCACTAAATTACTACTCAGTAAAGTACTCAGGTTAGCGAAATAAAACAAAGAAGTTAGTACAATTATTGTAACAAAGGAAAATATTTACTCTCTCTCTCTCTGTCTCTCACTCTGTCATCTGTGGCCACAAATACTCTTGCTTACCTATTAATGGTGTAGGTATCCCTTGAACAAATTAGAATAGTCTGAACCGATATTGTCAGGTGGGTTGCCCAAATTTGGCCCCAGTCCAGCCTTTGTATCGAATAATAATTACGAGGTGGACGCCAAATTTGGTGGTTTAATTTTTTTCCTGGATCAGTCCTATGTCACCGCATATAGTTACTGAAGGAAGACGTTCTCTGGACGTTCACATTTACAAAAGGAGAAAAGTAGTTCCTGTATTGTCTAGCCTCTGGTTGCTACGACAAATGTTACAATATGTAAAACTGATACTGATGGTAAATCTTATCGGCTGACTCTTATGGTGAATTCCGATTATGAAACAGCGTTGTTTTCTGGATCACTCCGTTGCTACGGCTGTCAAACGTCAGGAATATATGTTCTTTCGTATGCCCAGTGGGCTGGAATTTTTTGATAAATAATTCTTGTTTCTATTGGTCTCTCTCTTAATGAAGAAAGAGGACCGAACAGGTCCAAAAATCGAAGAGCCAAATTTAATAATAATCTTATGTTATTCGTAATATTAGACCGCTGGCCGCTAGTTTTGATTAGATGCTATATTGGGAACAAAAGAACATTTATGAAAAACTGCTTCTATCCTATCCACCCGTAAGTTTTCCGCTATGGCATGTCCGGAAAAGACGGTATGTGCTCTCCCCCGTTATTGCCGCAATAAAATGCATAGCGCACAAAGTCAATTACACTGACTAACAAAAAAAAACTTTTTTTTTCTTTCTCTAACATTTCTATGTTTTTCTGGTCAATTTTAATGCGCTGTTTTTAAATCTGCAAACCGTTTTTCTCTATCAGGTCGGGATCTCTAGAAATACGCAATTGAAGTTTTTTAACAACGCATACAGTATTACATCATTCGTACAAGAAGTATAACAGTTATGTAGGCTTGAATTTCTTTGCAGTCGACTTTCGTCGGTGAATGGCATGTGGTACATCGCGATTAAGCATCCAACAATAATCGGCAAGCATGGTCACACTCCACCGTCCTTGATAACGTGACTCCATTACGGCGATATCTTGATGGAATCGTTCTCCATGTTCATCGCTGACTTCGCCAAGGTTGTCAGGGAAAAAGTCAAGATGCGAATCGAGCAAATGGATTTTGAGGGACATGTTACAGCCCATAATTCTGTATGCATCTATGCACTGCTTAACAATATGCAACATAGTCGACAGATTTGTGATTTTCCAGAAAGTTATCGACGATCGATTTGAATGCCATCCATGCGCGAAGTTCACTACCATGTAACAAGTTCTCGAATTGTTTGTCTGCAATAACTTTCCTAATCTGAGGTCCTACAAAGATACCTTCCTTTATCTTTGCATCGCTAACTTGCGGAAACTTTTCTCGAAGATAAGTGAAAGCTTTGCTCGTTTTATCTAACGCTTTTACAAAATTCTTCATGAGCCCCAACTTTATATGTAACAGTGGTAAAATGAAGCTGTCTTTGTTAACTAATGGCTCGTGTATTACATTTTTATGCCCGAGCTGCATACGATCCCGGATAGGCCACACCTTTCTTGCATAATGTTCCTGTCTGTTGCGGCTGTCCCATTCACATCGGAAGCAACAAAATTTAGTATACCCAGTCTGCATGCCCGTGAGAATTGCAATGACCTTTAGGTCTCCACAAATCCGCCATTGGTAGTCATTGTACTTTATTTTTTCCAAACGTATAGCCATATTGTCATAAGTTTCTTTCATATGAACAGAGTAGGCGACTGGAATTGATGAAAAAAAATTTCTGTTATGCAATAACACGGCTTTTAGACTAGTCTTGGAAGAATCGATGAAAAATCGCCATTCGTTGACTATGTGCTCATGACCGTTTACATCTTTGCAATAGCAAATGTCATCATCCATCTCAAAGTATTGAACAAGTTCTCTGTGTCTATGACGAAATTTAGATATCGGAGTATTGGGCGCTAAAAGATTCCATTCTTTGAGTCGCGAACCGAGTAATTCCGCTTGTCCTTTGGTAAGAGCGAGATCACGTATTAGATCTGAAAGTTCTGAATGGTTAATTAAGTAAACACCATCATTCACCGGTATGTAATCTGAGTCAGAATTAGTTTCTAAAGCAGGTAAACTATCACTTTCTGATGGTTCATTCACGTCCAACGGATATTGTTCTGGTGGTACTTGGATCGGACACGTGATTGGATCATGAGGCACTGGTTTCGAAACCGATTCAATATTTGGATAAACCACAGACTTTCTAGTTTTAAAAGTGAAACCATGGATATTTGTCAAGCAGAAGTAACAATCAGTAGTGTGATTTGTATGTTCACGCCATATTACTGGCACTCCAAAAGGCATCGACTTATGCTTCGGCGATTTTCGTAACCAACCTGCCAATGTATCGAACAAACTGCATTTGGCTTCCAAGATTTATTTGCATCATCAACTTTCGAATCGAAATAAAGTTCATATGCTTTCTTTAGTAATGGTGTAAAGTTTTTCTGGTCAACACGATCGGTAAAATATCCGCACACGTAACAGAACAGATCAGCCGAATTTCTACAACTTCTAGAAGCCATATTTTGCTCAGAATTATTTCAAAATACAGTAACTATTTGAAAAATCGCGTAACATATGTCATGCATCTTTTAGCAGTATAAAAAGTAGAATTATGTTGCTTTTTATTAATTTTTAATAAGTTATATAGTAAAAATGAAACGGAGCAAATAACGGTTTCCCAAAAATATATTTATTCACAAATATCTTAAGAACCCGACGTGATAGAGATAAACGGATTTCAGATTTGAAATCAGCGCAAGAAACTGACCTAAGAACACTTATTCTTATATAAGAAAGAAAAATGTTGTTTGTCAGTGTTATTATTCAATTTATGCATACGCGGACTTTAACAAAAATCGCCCGTCGCTATTAGCTCTTTGTCGGCGTCTGTTGTTTAATCACATAACATTAACTTTAGCCACTTATTTAATTTCACACAATGAAATATAATGCGAATTCTATTCGGTCACTGATGCGTCACACTTAATAATCTCAGTCCGCTAAGCCGTATTTTCTTGTGTAAGAAAAATGGGGTATTTGAAATTACATTACTCTGAACGACTGGCAAGAAATATTTATGCGTTAGGTTATTTCACTTGTTTTAAACGCTAGGGAGTTATAGTGAATACAATAGTAATCCTAACACATTTTAACACGTAAGCACAATTTCTATTACCACAAATCAGAGAATGAAATCCCCACGGGACAATTTAACACATTTAGCGAAGAAATGGTTCTAGTCCGTCGTGCTTAGATTATGCAAGAATTTTTGAGCGACTCTAATAACTGAATTTTAGAGACCGCGGTATATATACAGATTATATTGTTATTATCACTAGAAGATGTTATAATTCGCACCTCTGTATAGCAAGTAATTCAGGAAACTGCGATTCCCGGATCAAAGGTTTGTTCGTTCATTCTACTCAGCGATGCTGACCGACATCAGAACTTGTTGCCGTGCACTGGCCTCTCTTTAGATTACATCCCCTTGCGCAGATCAAACATTATCTCCCCCCTGGAACGTGTTAACATCAAAGGTTGTCGGGAAAATATTATCGCCCCTTGTCTCTCTTCAAACAATCCGCTATTTTCTCTACGCGTCTGCCTAATGACCGATAATTGGACATCAGCTCGCATGAGAACTCAGGTAAACGAATCAGGGCTCGCTGCCTGTTATGCTGGCAGGTCACGGAAATTGGTAAATGTCTGTTTGTTTACATATCAAGAAAAAGGGCATGGATTAGATATGAGTAATGCAGTCAGAAAATTTCGCGGTTTGGTTTAGCAAATGGTAGACACCAAATGGGAAAGCAAAGGTTGTCAGATTACTGTATCAATATTTACATTCCACGTCCCATGTTCGTTATAACCATTGTCATTAGTCCTGTATTTATGTTGTTTGATATATTTTTATTTTCTTGTCTAGAACAACTTTCACAACAACAACAAAAAGTATCACGTGTGTTAATAACATTTTTTTTTTAAAGTAATAGACGACATGTGCGCCATGAAATTCACGTTAGTTATTTATAGTTTCAGTGTGTCTTACTTATCGAATCAAAATATTGTTTCACTGCGTTTCTTTTTTTTTTATATATGTCAGTGATAAACTGTGACGTTTCATCTACGGTTTTTGTTCGTTGTTGACGGATTGTGTGCTTTATTTTTCTACCCGTAGTTATATAACTGTAATCTCTGTAGTCAGTTGTTAGAGGTGGGGCTTAATGTGTAGTATCTGTTTACTTGACAGTGTATTTGTTGATGTACCTAGTTAAATAAATGTAATATATGTAGTCAGGTGTTAGAGTTGGGGCTTAATGTGTAGTATATGTTTACTTGACAGTGTATTTGTTGCTGTACCTAGTTAAATAAATGTAATATATGTAGTCAGCTGTTAGAGTTGGGGCTTAATGTGTAGTATCTGTGTACTTGACAGTGTATTTGTTGCTGTACCTAGTGTGACCGTATGGTCAGAAAGGTGTAATTTTAGACTGAGTAATAGTTGTCGATCTAGTCTACGGTGTGTATGTGTGCTCATGTTGGCATTCTCTGTTTTCTGTATGATTCATATGCTACCTGATAAGGTTTCATTAATAAAAGTGGGACCCCTGTCATCAAGATAGTTTTTCTGTAACTGCGGAACGTGTGTGAAAGTAGGCCAGAGAGAGTAACGACAACTTTACACACGAACCCCAACTGTACTACCATTCTTCTACACACATCGTCTTCGCACTGTCACAAATGGCGTCGTCGGCAGGATACTGACAGACGGTTTAGTATAGAGTCATACGCGGAGTGTTGAATGCTGCAAGAGAGCACTACAATCAGTGAGCACCAAGGATACCTGAGCTAAACCTTGCAAGAGTATTACAACACACAGCACAGACGGAGCAGCACATCTGCCCAGTACATCTCCCAAGTGAATATTCGCAACACCATAGGCCCAGCAAAAAATCACACCAACGCATGAAGATTCGAAGCACCATAGGCCCATTGAAGGGTCGCACCAACGTAGGCCAGGCAAAGAGTCGCACCAACGCAGGCCCAGAGAAGAATCATACCACTGTACATCCATTGAATATCTTATCAAGCCAGGGACCTGCCGTTTGCAGTTATGTCAATTTTCCTGCAATAGTATCCTTGCTTATGATACTCTATCACAGCAAACAGGAACCCTATTGCTTCGCCAGTGTTTCTATGCCAAACCAGTGGCCGACCTACTACGATTGACATTCATCCAGGGACTCAATCGTATCACCAGGCAGCATCTGAAACTGCTACAGGCCACTACAACGTACAGAAGACAGGAGCAAGCAAAAAAAAAAAAAAATAAGAGACACTTTCTATTATTTATTATAATATTAAAATAAGTGTTTTCTTTCCATCTGTTTTTGCATTGTATTGTACTAGATTAGAGATAGAGCAGTGATGTCAACTCAATGCGCAGACGCAACATGCCGGTCAGAGCCTGGGAGTACCTCGACAGCTGGAGGTGGCTCCCGTGAAGAAATCCTTACACCAGGAAAGAGCCAGAGCAATGCGCATGTGAAGGTGATTTACGTAACAGTGCCGGAGGTAAGACGATTTGGCGAAAAGCCAGGCCCCACTTGGCAAGAGTTTGTGAAAGAGGTAAAAGCCTCGTGGAAGGTATGGCCCTTAAAAGCAACAGAAAAATGGAAGTTAGGGGAAAGCATCCTATTTACTTCAAGAGGGAAATAATTTAACTATTAACAAAAGTCATAATAAATAACATATTTTCATTATTTTTTTTAACTTTATGAATTTTTTAGACATAATTATAAAAGGGATAAACAACTCACTTATTTTTATTAGTACATATTTTATATTGTTACAATTTTATTGTGTGTCTTATGTTTAGAGTAAAAAGACTTTATACAATTTGGAGTTTGATGCACATGTTAATGTGAAAAGTAATGAACACTTATTTGCTCTGCCTCTTCAATGGTAATTCCAATGTAACTGTGACAGTTTCACTCGCAGATGTGCGCGCCAAATATCGCTTTTCTTACTTAGTATTTTTCTTCTACCCTGGGGGCAGAAGTGACTATGAAGTATGGTGTCCGCCTCTAATTATAAAGGTATAGGGTTCGGTTCCCAGTCTAAGGAATATTTATGACGGAATTTTTTTCAGAACCACTGGGACCTAATCATGTCATACTCCCGATGATCCCCTGGGTAGTGTGATTTGATGTCTAGCCTTCTCGGATAAGGACGAACAAATAGTAGGTTCCGAGTGCAAGTTGCACACGTTAAAAATTCCCTGGCAATTGGAAATCGTAAAGAGTAGGCCTTACTGCCCTTGCCCTAGCAGAATTTACAAAATTAGGAAAACCTGTCCGATAAAAAATATTTATAGAATGTATGATTCCTAAATACACACATTTGGGATTCTCGCCTGTGCTTTGGAGTTCGTGCACGGTGCTGATGTTACCGCTGGTGACGGCACTATGTGATGTAGGTGACCGTTACAGCAATCTATCAGGTTTATAAGCCAAACCTTGACACCACGAAAAACCTTCTGTGACAGGTATCAAATATTTCATCTGAGTTCATTGTTATTAAATTTTCCCAAAGGGATCATAGTGGTTACTGGGTTACAGATTTATCTTATGAGTGTTAACTGGCGACTGCCAGAGATGTGATTACTCAAAAGAAGGTTGCTTAAGGCCATATCTTTTCTACTCACCGCAGGTTGTCATTGATCATTTGTATCCTATTAGGGCTTCCATACTCAACATACATGTTGTAGGTAATAGCTACAAATCATGAAAAACTGTTTAATGAAGGAGTCCAAGGGACAAATTGCAAAGTTCAATTTCACAACCCATTACCCTGGCTACCAGCGGCCAGATCGCTTGTTGTTTACATAAATCAGAATGCCTTTGTAAAAGGACATCGTCATAAATAACTTGTCTGCTTGAGCTCTTCTATAAATGTCGATAGGTTTCGCCTAGAGTCTCAATCATACATAACTTAGTAGAGTAATTATTCTATTATAAATCGAGATCATACTAATCGTATAAATACTTGCCAAACTACTGGAAAACACAATCTCCTAGAATAATATCCTAGAATAATATATCCTGTGATAACATGAAGTTTTCATTTTGTTACCTCGCCCAGAGGTTAATCACACAACCTTTAAAAAACACGGGGCCCGCACTAAGGTTGAAAACTCTCCTCTAGACACGTCTGCATCACTGAACTTGTACTGCGTGACTGAACTCTGCTCTGACCGCCGTTGTCAAAAATAGCCATCGACGATTTCATTGGTTATGTTCGACTAGTGTCAATTTTGTTACTACCTAGTCTTGCTCAAGATCTTTTACTATTCTTATAACTACTGTTAACGTGATACCTTGCGTTAACGTAGGCCATCCGGTGACACTGATATCCTCCTTGAGATCTAAGGGAGGAGATCGGAGCACTGATGGAGTTGTCCGTGTGCAGTGAATATGGTCCTTAAAACCAAACGACACAAACCTTTTCCACCTTAGGGTGTAGAGTTTAGCCAGAAAGAGCGCCATGTTATCATGTGAGCTGCTTCCAGTCCAGTCCTCGGTCCTTCAGGGATTGTCTAATGTTGTCCTCCCAGCACACTATGTGTCGTCATGGAGATCTGGATCCCTGGCTTTTGTCTTCCCATATGTATCGTGGCAGCCGTTCTTCTCCAATACTACAGTCGTGGCTAAACCACAGTAACTGGGACCGTTCCACTCGGCTTTGAACGAACAGTGCTATTGTAAATACGCACAGACAAACATTTTGACAAAGGAAGAGAAACAGCGGTTACAGAAAAATACATTCGTAATGAAGTTTTTGTTTTTGGATGTACGACAACATTATTTTGTGACTTTCGTAATTTACTGGTGGTCTTCCAAACTCCAAGAGATGTTTAACCCGTCAGCTACTAAATTCATTACATCTAAGATACAGTGTTGTTCTGACTTAGATAAGTTGATTCTCGACTTACATGATTTAGAAAGTAGCCCATATTCATTACGGTGACAGGGCGTCATACAAGCAGATTATATGTTTCTCTGGAACTGGAGGAATGGTCTACCTAGCTCTACAAACTCCACGATAAGTCACAGTTAATTTAACAAATAGACGTAAAAATTAATAGCATAGACTAACGTACAGGAATGATGAGATTTTAAGTCCTGTAGAGCAGGGGCTCCCAGCCTATGGTGTGCCTACCACATGGGGATACGAGAAGCATCTCACATGGTTACACATAATATTTAGTCAATAACTATAGGATGGGCCAAACGTCTGGAAATATAGGATGGGCCAAACGTCTGGAAATATAGGATGGGCCAAACGTCTGGAAATATAGGCAATTTGTCTTATCTAAATTTTTTCGCCTTTCAAACTTATGTAATAATTGTTGCCCGTGCGAATATGGATTCGACATTTGCCACAGATTAACGCACAAAGATGGTTCTCATCTCCACAAGACAGGGATCCTCACAAAGACAAGTAGAAGCCGAATTATCTATGAATCCAGACTTTTGGGACACACTGTAAATAATTCAACTAAAATATTCCAAAAGTAGTAGTGTTAGTGAAAAACAAAGTTGTGGAATGGAAGAGAGAACGACGAGTTCTTATTCTAATCCGAATCAACGAAAACAAAATGGAGTTTAAAAATGATAAGTGGAGACTCTTTCAGAAACTGTACCAAGAATAAAACTGTTGGTTGACAAGACAAAGAATCAAGGGATATAACTAGATCGTTTTAATTTATTCTGATAAATTTTTTGTTAAAATTATTATTTAAAAAAAAACTGAGTTATGTGCAAAAAAATGTTTTCTTTATTAACCTTTTTGTGACGTTAGTCCTATTTATTCGTTCCATTTGTTTCTGCCCACCATCACATAGCTAAATACATTATTCACTAAATGACCTAGAATATAGTCAACAATATTGTATCATGGACACTCAACAGATAGATATTCCCACACTACTAATTTTCTTAATGAAAGTGTGTAACCAGTAAAGATAGAGGACTGAACTTTTCAAACATACAAAACAAAATCATCACAGGCAGTAATTAAAATGTACGAGTTTTCATTCCACGCATCAGTTAAGAGCCAATTAAAAAAAAAAATGTTAAACACAGGCTTTTAGTGCACTAAAAAGCCACAAATAATTTTTGAAAGAGTGTATAGCTTGCAGTAAAAAAAATGTAACATCAAATTGACAAAAAGCCTGGCGCGCTGATTCTACATGAAATTAACTTGAGCGTTATACTTCATTAGACACTTATGGATAACATATTTGATAAACAGCCTTAAGAATAGAGAACCTGTGACACTTGGTCGTTCTAGTTTTATATACAAGCTATCATGTTCATTCATATTTCGTTTTACTCAGACGACCTGCAGCTTTCTTTCCATATATGTTCTTCTACATTCCGTTCATCCTACGATTTGCTAGGCTTAGCAGAAGTGACAAACAGTCTTATCAATTCACATGTTGACACACTAGCATTCAATTATCTTAGCAAATACTGCATGCCTTGCACTGTCATCTACACCTAAACATACCTTGTTTCCTCCTGGAAGCAACGGTGAAAGAATTATCACTTTTCATCCATCCTGTTCGTTATAGTTATATTCGAACGAGGCCACCTTTAACATACAAAAAATGTTTCTTTGCGCGTTATCATTTTCTTTGTATATTAAGTCTCTGCTGGTGCCGTAGCTTGCAGCATTTGATTGATCAATACAATTTTACTGCGAGCGTCGATCCCAAAGGTAAGGTATCAAATTTTCCTACAATTACTAATTGCTTTTTTCCATTTCAATTTGCGTGAGGAGTTATTTTGTTTTTGGCTGTTGAACACTGTAAAGCTAGCTACAACGACAAATTGTTTTTTCTCGTTGGAAATGTAGAAGCAGATTTGTCCATGCTAAAGTGTGCCCAGCCCTTAATGACCAGGTGAGATGGAACAAGCCATGTTACTTGTATAATCTGTCATACCAGTCACGTGGTCCATTTATTGTGGAGAATTCATAACATTTTCTCCATGCAACTCATAATTTTTATTTTCGTAGTGGTATTCTCATTTGTTTTTGTGTTTGTTATAACCAGTGTCATTAGTATGGTTTGGCCATGTCTGCAGAGTGAGAGAAGATTGGCTAACACGAAAAGCATGGGAAACTAAGAGCCAGGGATCCAGACCTCCAGGGCGACCCAGACCCCTAGGAGGACAACATTAGACAATCTTTGAAGGACGGACGAGTAGAATGGACCAAGGCCAGGAGGAACAGAGACGATAAGATAAGATTGCGCTCTCTTCCAAGCCTCTACACCTTACGGTAGAAGAGGAACGACTAAGTAAGTCATTAGTCTTGTATTTATGTTGTTTCATTTATTCTTTTCTTCTTGTCTAGACCAATTTTTTTTAAAAGTGAAACGTGTGTTAGTCACTAAGGTGTGTTTAGTAATAGTCGACATCTGCGCACTGTAATTCCCGTAAATTATGTATAGCTTCATTGTGTCTTACTTCTTGTATCACAAAAAGTGTTCGTTGGATGCACATGTCGGCGTCGTGAACACTTATCACCTTGTTACACTCTCACCTCCAATTACAACTAGAAAACTAACTATAACTAATTACTAAGAATGTAACCAGCAATAATAAAACCAACAAATGGAAAGTGGGATCGGAATCCGACTTGAACATGAAAGTGGGCACGGAGATAACCTCGACAGTTGGCACAGACCAGAAAGGATCGGCACGTGATAACTGGAGAACAATGTTACATAGGATAAGATAGGATTAAGGTTGTGACAATAGACACAATAAAAGCAGAAAACAAAAGCTGTCCCACTGACCGAAAGAATTCATGCTGCCGCACCAGATAAAAGTAGTGATGGAGACCGGCAAGACAACAAAGAAGTTGGTACTAAGAGTGGTGGATACCAGATGGTCCGCAAACGAAGTCCAAAGTTGCCTACAAACTGAAAACACAAATGCTCAAATTATACAAGTTGAAAGGTTAAAGACATGGAACAAAAAAGATACCAATCTGGTGGTAGTAACTATTTAAGCATCGACAAGACCTGAAAGACTGACACTCACAGATACATCAAATAAAACAGAAGCCTATATCCCTCCGCTGATGCAGTGCTCCAACTGCCAGCAATTTTCCCACACCAAGAAAACATGCAGGAGAGATGCAGTCTGTCGATATTGCGCGGGAAGCCACCAATATGACGACTGCCCCAGGGCGAAGGAGGACCACAATTACAAAGCGATTAACACAAACCGTACCTGTGCAAACTGTCTCGGAAACCATGGGGCAAGGTACCGAGGCTGCCCTATGTTCCAGGAAACAAAGAGCATACTGAAGGAAGCGGTTTCCAAACACATCCCCTTCAGAGAGGCAAAACAATGAGTGACAGTAGAGGTCGCGAACAGACAGTGCACAACAGACAGACGACAGCTACATCAGCTGACCGCTGAAGTCAAAGAAATAAAACTAAAACTCCAGGGCGAGAGCAGAAACGGACTCCCGAAGATAAAACCGACAGTGGTGAAGACGTGATAGACCTACAGAGCATTAGAAATATGATGGAAAACATGAAAAAAATTCAGCAGCAGGTAGAAGCAGAGGTCAAGAAGCTGACAGAGCTGAAAGAAGAAAACACATCAACACTCAAAAAAAAAAAAAGAAGCAGAACGAAAAACCGTAGAGGAAATTACATCTAACACACGGGAAACAAAAACGAACGACCAATCAGACGAAGAAGTCATCGAAGAAACACTAGAACGACTACTCCCAGCAATCATAGAAAAAAATGCTATTTCAGATACAGGAGAAAAGGAAGACACAAGAATCAGAAACGAGGAGGGCAAAAACTAACAGAACCACACAAGCCAGACAGTGAAACACGCCACAGCACCACGAACAGACAAGCAACGAAGAGGAATCCAGACAGCCAGCTAATGGTCCTTTTTAGGACCAGCCTTTTTCAGGATTAACAATCGACAAGCATAGAAGAACCTAACGCACAATATACCCCAATTATAACCAATTTTCATGTTGAACAGGGTATAACAGAAATATAGTCGACGAACAGAAGAAGAAAGAAAGATGTCCCACTGACTAGCCATATTCATACATCGCTATATAATTATTGTAGCATACCAGAAAGTATCGGCACGTGATAACTGGATTACAATGTTACATAGGATGAGATAGGATGTAGGTTCTGACAATAGACACAATAAAAGCAGAAAACAAAAGCTGTCCCACTGACTACTCATATTCATACATCGCTATATAATTATTGTTGTATACTATATGATCTGAGATGTCAAAGACTTAAATCCCACATGGTAAACTACGGTGCTCCGATATGGATCGCTATAATAGCCAAGATGTCTTATGACCTAAGAGATATTTGATAAGTACACATGTAGGATTGACATAAATACTCGTTTGTTTAATAGACAACACCATACCAGAAATGCCGGCTGGAGTCACTTACTGAAAGGCACAATAACTTATAAAATGACACCAACCAATGTGAAAAGACACAACCTGGAGGAATAATACAGAACAATGAATACATGTGGCTGCGAACCTCATCTTGTACCATTAATTGTTACAGAAACCACACATGCTTTAGTGTAGGCTGCCTACAAGGTGGACCAGCTGTATTGGTGGATCCATGCTTTAGTGTAGGCTGCCTACAAGGTGGACCAGCTGTATTGGTGGATCCATGCTTTAGTGTAGACTGTCTACAAGGTGGACCAGCTGTATTGGTGGATCCATGCTTTAGTGTAGGCTGCCTACAAGGTGGACCAGCTGTATTGGTGGATCCATGCTTTAGTGTAGGCTGCCTACAAGGTGGACCAGCTGTATTGGTGGATCCATGCTTTAGTGTAGGCTGTCTACAAGGTGGACCAGCTGTATAGGTGGATCCATGCTTTAGTGTAGGCTGCCTACAAGGTGGACCAGCTGTATTGGTGGATCCATGCTTTAGTGTAGACTGTCTACAAGGTGGACCAGCTGTATTGGTGGATCCATGCTTTAGTGTAGGCTGCCTACAAGGTGGACCAGCTGTATTGGTGGATCCATGCTTTAGTGTAGACTGTCTACAAGGTGGACCAGCTGTATTGGTGGATCCATGCTTTAGTGTAGGCTGCCTACAAGGTGGACCAGCTGTATTGGTGGATCCATGCTTTAGTGTAGACTGTCTACAAGGTGGACCAGCTGTATTGGTGGATCCATGCTTTAGTGTAGACTGTCTACAAGGTG
This sequence comes from Oreohelix idahoensis, assembly GCA_024509875.1. NCBI lineage: Eukaryota > Metazoa > Mollusca > Gastropoda > Stylommatophora > Oreohelicidae > Oreohelix > Oreohelix idahoensis. The sequence continues at coordinate 289,893 of JAMPIV010002318.1, forward strand.
GACCAGCTGTATTGGTGGATCCATGCTTTAGTGTAGACTGTCTACAAGGTGGACCAGCTGTATTGGTGGATCCATGCTTTAGTGTAGACTGTCTACAAGGTGGACCAGCTGTATTGGTGGATCCATGCTTTAGTGTAGGCTGCCTACAAGGTGGACCAGCTGTATTGGTGGATCCATGCTCCAAAAGGAGATTTAGAGAAATGAATGAGTCATACATAATCAGGAGTTATCACACTTTACAAAAACACGTACTGATATAACCGACAGATTCAGGAATATGAATGAATGAATGATACATATTGTCAAGAGATTTAATAACATTGATCTACAGTGATGGTCCAACAGTGGCCAAAGTTCAGAGTATCTACTGAGGATCTTCAAAGGTCTTTAGCTTTCGCTCAGTGTTACTCTTGGCAGATATGTGAACTGAAGAATTGTGCATCAGTTCTAGGGCGCCTCACAGGAATTTAAATAAATCAAGTACTACGGCTGATAGGATCCAGGTACGTGTAAACTTTGTATATTTCCTGACCTTCTATGAGTTATGAATTTCCTCGTTCTGATGATCCCCCAACAGATCTAACTCAGTAAAATATTACTTGAATAGCTCTGTTATAAGTATTTAAAATGACTTACATATACGTGTGTATTTCACTCAAAATGACTAAATCAACAATACATTTGTATATTTACAGATAACAAAATTTAATAGTCAATTATTGATAACAATTGTAAAATAAATAAAGGTGCGTTTAATTTAGATAGAGTTTTTAAAATGTCCTCATAGGTAATGGTCTGATTTGAAAAAAAAAAAATTCTTTCTGATTTAAAAAATAGAGTGTTCACTTGGCAGCTTTTATTGGGTACTTAGCTATCAGTAATATTGTCGGTTGGTTTCTGCTCCATCCGATGCTTGTTCTTTACAGGTTATAGACTGGTTCAGTCTCGTCACTTGTCAAGTCTGGTGGCTGAAACACGTTCCTCGAGTATCGTGAAGTAATTGTGAAGAATGTCCAGCGTCTGTAAAGTCATTCTAAGTATAATAATTACTGTTTCAAACCAGTGTAAATGTCTATGTAAACATGTTCTCTTTAAAATTAATGAAAGTATCTAAACTTTTCAATCGGTGTAAATGTAAATGAAAACATATTCAATTTATGTTGTGAACACTTTTCAATCAGTGGAAATGTAAATGTAAACATATTCTATCTGTACTATTAACCTTTCATTTAAATGTAAAGTAAATATAAAGCTATTCAAATTAAATGTAAAAAAAGTTTTCTCTCGAGGGATTAAGTTTAATTCTCATCGAGGGTAAATTCTGAGTTAAATGGAATGGTGGAATAAGAAGATTGGAAGGGAGGGGTGGGGGTGGGGGGGGGGACCGACCGCACATAGGTATGTGTCGGAAAATGCAATACTCAAGAAAGCGTTTCGTTTCTATTATTTTACCATAGTTGTTGGTGGTAACAGGATGGTACTAATCTCTTGAACAAAGTGAGGGTAGAGTAGAAACGAGGGACCAGCTTGGCAGTTACTCCTTGACATTTCTGGGAAAGCGTGTGCCTTTAATCTTGACCACAGACGCGAGAACTCCGGTGACCTATCTGTGCGGAGCCTTCCCATCAGTGGGAGCAGAACAAACCATAGGAAGTTAAGTAGCCCTATAAGCTACCAAGTGACCTCCGTTAAAACTAACTTCCCATCACAACCGTTATTAAAACTATTTTTACTTATAATTCATTATTCAAATTTTCGAAAACCTTATTAAACTTGTATGATTATTAAGTCTTTTATTTGTAATTATACAAATTTAACTTCGATTCAATCATTTTAAATGTACTACATGTTTGTCTCAGTCAGTTTACTAAACACACTCTAGACAGAGCTATACCAAAATAATAAGAATTCCACTGAGTAAATCAGAGGTGGGAGCTTGACGAGCTGAAAAACAAAAAATTGCTTACTCTTTCACAAAAGTTGTCTTCAGATCATAGAATTAACATATTCAGCCAATGAAGTATTGTTTTCGCTTTTCTGAATGTCTTGTAAACACATCCTTGGGATAGAAGCGTCATTACCCTTCTGTCTACATCTCTGACAAGAGTAATCTTGTTCGAAGGTAGACACCTTTTGACGATCTACTTTATATACTCTTGAGTTTTGGCCACAGTTGGACCACTATTGCAAAACAGGGAAGGCAACCCGTGACACTTACCCATTACTAACTTTAAAGTGGCAAGATCCAGGAAAACCACAAGATAATGATGGTCAAGAGAAAGAAGTCAATCAAAGTCCCTTTTTTTTTTTGTTCATAGCATAAATTTATTACTGACAAAATGTCCACAAAAACTACTTGTCCTTCTCTTCGACTTCCTTCTTCTTTTTCTCCCTCAGACCAACCAGTTTGGCATTGATTCTTGCCTGCCTCAGGGCAACAAAGGCATTATGCTTGCGCTCATCCTCCGTTGGAACACGTGCCTTCTCTGGCTTGAACCTCTTCTCCAAGGGCAGTACGGTAGGTCCACTCAGCTGCTTCACCAGTTTCAGCTCTTCTGGTGAGGCATCTCCCTTTCTTGGCTTGCCTTCCTTACGAGGGAAGACAACCAGTTTGGTCTTGTACTCCTTCAGACGGAGAACATTCTGCTGGAGGGACTCAATGGAAAGATTGCGTCTGCGGTAATCAACTGCAATACCAATGCCGCGGGCAACACAGAAAAGTTTCACATATCGACATTCAATGCAATAATTGATACGCTCAAAGCACAGATGAGAAACAAGGAGATGTCTACAAAAAATATGAAATAAATATTCCTGTTGGACAAATTTAAATATGTCTGAAGAAGAACATTTGTAACACTGCTGCCACGTGATTGACTGCTCTTGCTCTGCAGTGATGGTCCAACAGTGACCAAGATTCAGATTATCAAATGAGGATCTTGGCAGAGATGTCAATTTGGTAATGGTGCTTCAAAAGAATATGGATCACATATATTTATAATGATTAGAAAAACACTGACATTCTCGCAGAGAAACCGTAATAAGAGAGTCAAGCATTCTGAACTCTAGGCCTATGTCTAACACCTTCAAACTTTTAAAATATAGTCATTGCAAAGAAAACGTGTTTAAAAAAATTCAGATTAAAGTCGAACAAGCCAGAAATGACCAGTTAAAAAAAAAAAAACTTACTAAATTCGAATGTGGCAATGATAGAGTTGAGAGTTAAGGGCATGATAGCTAGGGGGGAAAACTCTGTGGTGCCCACCTTCAGTTCGTGCCCTAAGCACGTGCTTATTTGGTTTAATGGTTAACCCAGCACAGGGAATGAATGGTCATTTTTGTTTTGTTTTTGTGAATCAATATTCACACATAAAGTATATTTAACAAACGATTTCCTTTGGCTTCATTCTGTACTGGTAAGGGAGATAAATGGCTCCAAGGAAAACAATTCTGTTAAAAAAATAATACATAAATTAGTAAAAGATTTCCGTTTATTAGTTAATTTTATCCAAAAAACTTCAACAATTACATATGATCAATCAAATTATGTATCGTTGAATAACAAAAAATGAATTTGCTGTACAATTTGGACTCCTGTTAAGTTTAGTTTTTACTTTTAAAAAGTTATTTGCACTTGACCCATGCATCGTAGTAATACAGACTTTTGTTTCATTCAACCTTTCAATGCTAATAATAGTCGCAGAAAAATTTTCGTTTTCCAGAATTGTTCTGTCAGCGCTAAAAAGCGCTCGTCATCAATCTCTTGATAATATTGTATGACAAAACACCACAGACAAACAGGTCTATGACCAGCGCTCGTGTAGATACCGGTGAAGTATGACTTGGGAACAAGAGAAAGAGGACACCATCCGCCATCTTGTGTTACTATACATCCTAGGTATTTGAAGGTGTCTGTCTGTTCCAGTTGTTGATTTGTTACTGTTACGGGCTCGGGGTTGCTAACATTGCGTGTCATGACCTCTGTTTTCTTTAGATTTATGTTCAGGCCCACCTGCTGGCTATACTTATTAAGTCTATCCGTTTTTTCCTGGATGTGTTGATGTGAATGTGCAAGTAGTGCTATATCATCTGCATATTCCAGAACTTCCAGTGTAGAAAACGTAGTCCATCTTATTCCTCTTGGACTGTCCTCTGTTGTCTGACGCATCACCCAGTCCATACTTGTGCAAATGGTGGTTCTAACAGACTTCAACAACAGAATGAACAAAGCAAGAACAGCATTTTTTAGCCTAAACAACATCTGGAAGTCCTCTCAGTACAGCACAAGCACACAATTAGGATTGTATCAGAGCTGTGTGCTTTCTGTGCTTCTCTATGGCGCGGAGAGCTGGAGAGTTACAGAGAAGGAAATGTCGAAATTGTCCTCTTTTCACACAACATGCCTAAGGAAAATTCTCCGAAACTTTTGGCCGAATACCATCAGCAACCAAGAACTACTTTTTCGGAGTAACCAGGAAAACATGCACACCATCATAGCTGGCAGACGCTTGAGTTGGGTTGGCCACGTCCTCAGAAGGGACCCTGATACCATCACAAGAACAGCTATGCTATGGACCCCTGGGGGAAAGCGAAAGAGAGGCCGAACAAAAACAACTTGGCGGAGAACTGTGGAAGCTGATATGAAAAGAATGAACCACATTTGGGGCACTGTACGAAGGATGGCCGCCGACCGAGCAAAGTGGAATCAATTTGTTGCTGCCTTACAAGACGCCACCAGGCGTGATGGCCGCTGACTGCTTTGATGGTTGGCGGTTATGGATCAAAGAAGAAGAAGAATGGTTATGCAGCTAGTTCATGGTCTGTCTTAAATAACTCAACATTTAAATGTCGTGACCAGGAGCTTTTCCATTAACCATTTGATAGCTGTTATTATTTCTTCCCTTCGTGGACTGTCTGTATTTACATATAGATCATTTTCAGCCTCAGGAACATTTAGTTGCATCTCCGGTGGTTCCTTATTCAGTGTTTCTCAGAAGCGCTTTGCCCCATATTGTTTCCTCCCCTATGCTGTGGTGATGACATTTCCTTGCTTATTTACTACTAACGTAATATTGTTTGTACCCCGTTTTCCGTTGATGGTTTTAGTTATTGTATATACTTTTTTGTAAGGCTGCAATTACGTGCCTGAAATTGTATACGTATTTTGCTGAATAACTGAATAATCGTGGAAAAAGATACTTAAAAAATATGTTTACCGTAGAGATGCTACAAAAACATTACTAGGAAGGTGAGATACCAGTGGCATTAATTTTGTTAAAATAAATCTGTTTTCTTTGACATATAATCATAAAACTAACCTTGTTTTTGTTGTTGTAAAATGTATATTTGTTGTCGAGATGTCCTCCAGTATGACGGTCCTAGAGATCGCCTAGATGGCCACCCATGGTTTAGATTAAGTTGAATTATTAGATGTGTTAGTGCCTGTTGTGTTGTTGTAGTTTATGACAAATGTGAGCTAGCAGAAGGGATAATGTATTTGTGTTGTTGTAGTTTATGACATATGTGAGCTAGCAGAAGGGATAATGTATTTGTGTTGTTGTGTTGTTGTAGTTTATGACATATGTGGGCTAGCAGAAGGGATAATGTATTTGTGTTAGTACCTGCTGTGTTGTTGTAGTTTACAACGGGCTGATCACCCGTTTGCCAGTCACTTCGATTACGGAAACAACAGCAAATGGGTTGATTTGCCGTTGCCCTAAAGACGCCACTAGGCGTGATGGGAAACAATGGCAAAGAAAACCTATCTGCTGTTGAACTAAGACGCCACTAGGCGTAATGGCCACTGACTGCTTTGACGGTCGGTGGCTAAGGACAGAAGAAGAAGAAGAAGAAGAAGTTGTTGTAGTTTATGACATATGTGAGCTAGCAGAAGGGATAATGTATTTGTGTTGTTGTGTTGTTGTAGTTTATGACATATGTGAGCTAGCAGAAGGGATAATGTATTTGTGTTGTTGTGTTGTTGCAGTTTATGACATATGTGAGCTAGCTGAAGGGATAATGTATTTGTGTTGTTGTAGTTTATGACATATGTGAGCTAGCAGAAGGGATAATGTATTTGTGTTGTGTGTTGTTGTAGTTTATGACATATGTGAGCTAGCAGAAGGGATAATGCATTTGTGTTGTTGTAGTTTATGACATATGTGAGCTAGCAGAAGGGATAATGTATTTGTGTTGTTGTGTTGTTGTAGTTTATGACATATGTGAGCTAGCAGAAGGTATAATGTATTTGTGTTGTTGTAGTTTATGACATATGTGAGCTAGCAGAAGGGATAATGTATTTGTGTACGCAGGGCGTTCTCAGCATTTTTTTTCCCTCACGGCCCACTTCTGACCCTCTTTTGCCCCTGTGCTCCCTACTCATAGTCGCTGTGGCGACCTAGAAATATGGGGACTTGTAGGGTAGCAACAAACTGCTTCTACTTTGCTCTGTCAGTGGCCATCATTCTTGCAGTGCCCCAGCTCTGGTTCATTCTTTGCATCTTGGCCCCACAGTTCTCCGCCAAGTTCATTTTGGTTGGCCTCTCTTTCGCTTTCCTTCAGGGGTCCATAGCAGATGTTCTTGTGATGGCATCACGGTCTTTTCTGAGGACGTGGCCAACTCATTTCCACCGTCTACCAGTTGTCCTCTTGGTTGCTCCGAGAAATTAGTTCTTGGTTGGTGATGGTATTCGGCAAAAAGATTCGGAAAATTAGGGCAAGGAATGGATTGTCTACAAAGACACAGTCAAGTAAACTGGAACTACACATCAAAACGTAACTCCGACAACTGACTACACATCTGACAGTTATATAAATATATAGGCAGGACAAGAAAACACTCAGCCCTCCACCAACGAAACAAAAGCGTAAAGAAAGAGAGACAGATAATTTGTTAGTTGCTTATCCTTTACAGGACGTGGCAATCAACCCCAGCTTTTATTGGCTGTTTTGTGATTTTTCTAGGCAATATTTTTACGTTCAGTAGTTTGCCATTGCTTTCTGAACGGTACGGCGCTTATACCATTGTTAAAAATCCACACAAAGCGATCTGCTACCAAATCGCCTGCAGCAGGTTTCGAACCTGGTATATCTGGATTATGAAACCGCGTTCATATCCATTAGGCCACAGACGCCGACGACAGATCATTACTGACACATAAAATAAAACAGGACAATGGAAGAATGTAATGAGCGAATAACTCATTACAGATTTAGAGGTCCTACGACCAATCATCATCAACAAAGTCATAAATCAGCTGGAGCTACGAAAGATGACACTATCGGCGGACACAAGCGGTAAACACAAAAACTGAACCAACCAAAAACACACATGCACCTAAATTTCTGCTAGTTGACCTTTTAAAGACGTGTCCTTTTCAGAGCTGCGTCGAATCAGTAATAATAGCTGTAGAAATAAAAGTAACACACTTGCAAAAATAAATAAATACACACATTTAATACGCAGCTATGCTAGAATGATCGCACGACGTGACGACTATAGACAACCAGCTAACGTTCCTTTACAGGATTAGCCCTTTTCATGGCTTACAACAATGCTGACAAATACATTTTAAAAAATACCACTGAGATAACAGTCTTGCGGTCAAAACTTAAGAGCAATTAGAAAAAAATACGCACATTATAAGCGAAAGATCACACATCTGGTCAGATTGGACGGGACATCGGAAATAAAGTAAAAAGATACTTAACCACGTGATGCTGTAAGCAGCGGCTGAGTCCGTCACTAGAGCGACAAAGAAATATTACAAACACATCTGGACTGTATAACTACAACGCCTTGAGGATGAAGTAATAAATGATAGAAACACTGGAGCGAGGGAAGAAACAATTGACACTTGTCACGGACGACATTACAATTTTACATAATTCTCTCCCCGCTAACAATGACTAGTTAGGGGAGGTAGCTTGTTTGCTTTCCAAGGGAAACAATTAGGTTATGAACAAAATATCAGACTGAATAGAAGATGTTCCTACTTTGTAACTTGTATAAATTTATTATAAACATCTGCATTAGTCATAACATTTTGTTTCAGGTACAATATTTGTTATTTTTTTCGTTTTTTAAATATTTTTTTTTTCTCTATGCTGATTGTTAAAAAATTTAAAAGATTTTCAACTTAATGCACATTTTAAAGTATTGAGCACTTAGCTGAGCTACCACTTTCAATGATAATAGTTTCATATCGCAATTATTCAGTCGTAAATGTGCACAACAAAATGTTTTATCAGGACTAACTACGATCATTGAATATACATACCAAGCTTCGTCTGTTTAATTCAAATGTTATCTCAGTGTTAACATACGGCTGTGAGAGTTGGAAAATAACAAAATCATTGGAGAACAAGCTGAATACATTCGAGAACAAATGTCTTAGAAAACTCATGAACATCAGTTGGAAAGAATTCAAGACTAATCGACAAATAAGAGAAGACTCTAGGCAGAAATATGTCTCCGACTATATAAGGAAAAGACGATGGTCATATATCGGTCATGTCCTACGAATGCAAAACAACAGAATACCACTACAGGCGCTCACTTGGGTTCCTGAGGGTAAGAGGAAAAAAGGAAGACCAAAAGAAACACTCAGAAGAACAATAATAAGAGAAGGAAGAACGTTGGGCCTAAATAATGTGCAAGAGCTAAGAGGAGTGGCGTCACAACGAACAACCTGGAGAGCACTGGTTTCTGCCTTATGCGCCGTGTTTGGTGCTTAAAGAATTTATTATTATTATTATTAACTAGTGCTGTTCATTAATCTGAAAATTGCCCTTTTTGTATTTCTATCAATAGTTTTCTGCTTCCGTGTTATTAATAAAAGAAAAACACATCTTTTTATATTGCTTCGTATTTATGGTCAAGGGTTATCTCTTAACGAGGAGTTTGGATTTGCTGAAACCAAATAAATAAATAAGTAAATAAATGAAGACAAAACTGAATACTGGGATGTGACTGTGTCCAATGGCTAGAATTCTTGCTACCCGTGGCAAGGTGATTGGTTTTAAAATCTTAAACAAAAAATACGTCATTACTTTTACGTCACATTATTTGGTTCGCTGTTTGCAACGTTTCAAACCAGGGCATCTATTTCAAATATTAACCATGTGCCTGGATCGCTACTATCAGTGGGCTATTATGTAATGTGTTATATATTTCCTGATTATGTAAGAGATTTGCAAAGTGCGATACATTTATTGATTATGTAGAAGTTATGTAATAGGTGATATATTTCCTGATTATGTACGAGTTGTGTAATGTGTGATATATTTCCTGATTATGTAAGACTTAAGTAATGTGTGATACATTTCCTGATTATGTAATAGTTAAGTAATGTGTGATATATTTCCTGATTATGTAAGAGTTAAGTAATTTTGATATATTTCCTGATTATGTAATAGTTAAGTAATGTGTGATATATTTCCTGATTATGTAAGAGTTAAGTAATGTGTGATATATTACCTGATTATGTAATAGTTAAGTAATCTGTGAAATATTTCCTAATTATGTAAGAGTTAAGTAATGTGTGATATATTTCCTGATTATGTAAGAGTTATGTAGTGTGTGATACATTTCCTGATTATGTAAGAGTTATGTAATGTGGCTTCCTAGCGCAGTGGTCTATGGTTCGATCCCCAGATGAGGCGGAAAATTTTTAGGCCACAAACGGCTCCTGGGTCGACCCAGCCCCAAATGGGTACCAGAGCTACTCTGGGAAGGTTAAGGCGGCCGGCGTGATGCCGACCACATCACCCCTCGTGTGCCGACGGTCAAGATAATATGGGCCTAACACCATATTCCCAATATGCCTCAATGGGCGTGTAACGGGTTCCTTTACCTTTTTTTTTACCATGTAATGTGTTATATATTTCCTGATTATGTAAGAGTTAAGTAATGTGTTATATATTTCCTGATTATGTAAGAGTTATGTAATGTGTGATATATTTCCTGATTATGTAAGAGTTATGTAATCATGTTCCTAATGCGCCCTATGGAGCATAGATCCACAACTACAGCTGGTCACCATGGAGACAGCCTACATTAAAACATGCATGTGATTTTCCAGCTGTGGTTTCTGTACGAATTAAATAAACACGATGTGGTTGCCAGCCACATGTATGTGTGGCCATGCATTGCTGATGATGTTGTATAGTGGTTCGTATTACTACCCCAACAGTAGGCAGGCCTTGGTTGATGGTATCAAAGTCATTCCTTACTGATGCAAAACAACAACAGTTCACGCAGACAGCTGACGATTGATATCAACACTAGATGAGTAACGTGACTCCGACAGCTGACGATTGATATCAACACTAGATGAGTAACGTGACTCCGACAGCTGACGATTGATATCAACACTTGATGAGTAACTTGACTCAGACAGATGACGATTGATATCAACACTAGATGAGTAACTTGACTCCGACAGCTGACGATTGATATCAGCACTAGATGAGTAACTTGACTCAGACAGCTGACGATTGATATCAACACTAGATGAGTAACTTGACTCCGACAGCTGACGATTGATATCAACACTAGATGAGTAACTTGACATAAACAGCTGAAGATTGATATCAACACTAGATGATTAACTTGACTCAGACAGCTGACGATTGATATCAACACTAGATGAGTAACTTAACTTAGACAGCTGACGATTAATATCACCACTAGATGAGTAGAGTAACTTGACTCAGACAGCTGACGATTAATATAAAAACTACATGAGAAACATGACTCACACAGATGACGAGTGATATCAAAACTAGATGAGTAACTTGACGCAGACAGCTGAAGATTTATATCAACACTAGATGAGTGTTATGAGTAACACAGTAGATGTTATGAGTAAAATTCATAACATATCCGTCGATATCAAAAACGGCTCGACTGGTGGTCATATTTGTTTACGACCGGTGACCCTGGGTTGCAGGAAGTACGTCATTGCCTTTTGAGCCTAGTTGCAAAAGTCTACGGTTGCTGTTAGCAGAAGTCAGCGATCTTTCTAGGTCTCTTTGGTGTGTGTCTTCTGTGGCAGATGGACGTGTGTTTTATGAGCTCCTGAGTATAATAGTGTTTCGTGACATATTCCTACAAAGTACCATCACTAGCTCGCCCATATAACTCCGTGAGGCGAGGCATAGTATATTTGTGAAAGGAAGTATGCTTTATCTGCAGAACGTGAGTGTTTGAATTATAATAAAATGCAAGAAAATGTCCTCGACATGGTTCTACCAGCAGACGTTACATATCGATACTAAAGACTGTCTAGTGAAGCCATAATCTATTCTGCATATCAAAAAATATATCGATGGAGCCACGTTGTGTTAAATAAATATTATTGAAATTGTCCAGGCTGCCTTACTATTAATATGGAGATGTGGAGTTGTGTTACTGTGTGCGTGGTCTGCTAGACATCCCCTGTGTGACTTTGGCCAGAGTAACATCTAAGTTTACTCCAACTATATTATCATATAAAAAGACCCGCAACAATGTGTAACTTGACTCAGGTAAAAAAATGGTAAAGAATCCCGTTACACGCCAATTAAGGCATATTGGGAATATGGTGTTAGGCCCATATTTTCATGGCCATCGGCACACTAGGGTGATGTGGTCAGCATCACGCCGGCCGCCTTAACCTTCCCAGAACATGCTCTGGTACCCAATAGGGGCTGAGTCGACCCAGGAGCCGTTTGCGGTCTAAAATATCCCACATCATCTGGGGATCGAACCATAGACCACTGAGCTAAGAAGCCAGTGTTGAGGTCATCTCTGTCTTGACTCAGACAGCTGACGATTGATGTCAACACTAGATGAGTAGATTAACTTGACTCAAACCGCTGAAAATTGATATCAACACTAGATGAGTAACTTTACTCAGACAGCTGACGATTTATGTAAACACTAGATGGGTAACTTGACTCAGACAGCTGACGATTGATATCAACACTAGATGAGTAAATTGACTTTGACAACAGTGCAAAATATGATGAAGTTTATTTATATGTAACGTGGCTAGTGTGAAATAATGAGTCCAAACTTCCCTTGATGTCGGTCAACCTTGTACAGCATATATTTAAACTCATTTATTTTCTCAATATCTTGCTCTCTCATTCTTTCTTACTGCCTCAGTGTTTACTAGCTGTCGCTAGATGTTAGGGCGTTCACGACTGGAGAACGACTACTGCTGTCGAGATTTATCTGCCTTCTAAATTCTTCATGTATGTGAAATTAAACTATCACTCACACATTTTGATTCTAATTCTTCTTTCTATGTATCTTTTTTTTTCTGTGCTCTGCTTAGCGTATCTTGGAAAAGACTAGCCTAACCACCAGGGGTGATAATTTCTGCCAAATTATATCATTTCCTACTCGTTAGGCTGACAACCGGTCTACCATTTCCTAGTTCTCCTGACTAGCTACTGTCTATTATTCTTCTCTTGTAATTACTAGTACATATTTATGTCACCACAGAAAGCAACCAACTCATTGGCATATTGTCTGGTTGACACCCCTTAATATCACTTGCCATTTCTTAGTATCCTTTACCACTAGAAGCAATATGCTCTCCTGAGTATTGCGTTTCCGACACATGCTTATGTGTCTTCCTATTCCTATTCCACCATCCCCTCTACCTCAGAATTTACCAACGATGAGAATGAAGCGTAATCCCTCGAGAAAAAACTTTCTTTACATTTAAATTGAGTAGCTATATATGTACTTTACATTCAAATGAACAGGTTAATAGTATAGATATAGTGCGTTTCAAAAAGGTCGGTCGACGATTAACTTCAGATATCTCTATATTCCTTGCACTGATAAACATGATTTTTTGCATGTGGTCTTATATTTTCAATGTCCCAAAGTTTTTTATAAAATTCAATGTTGCAGGTTGTGTTATTTTCTTGCAACGGCTAATTCCTTTGATCTTTTTCAACGAAGTAATTATTTTGTCCTGAAAGAAAATAATTTACAGTAAATGAAGGAAGTTGCATATTTTCGGCATAGGCGTCTATACAATTCGAATGTTAGAGGGGTTTGTTAACTGATTAGAGCGTGAGGTCCTTTTTTATTTCTTCGAAATATTTGAGAGAATAATAACGCCTATTCGTTGTAAATGTTACTTTTTATACTAAAACGTGAATGGATGCATGAAGAGGTGAAAATACTGTGTATGTTAAAAATAGTAGTGAAATCGCGGAGATAAAAAGGAAATGAATTGGTTTACATATACACATAGATGGAGGAGAAAACATATAAAACATATAAGGTATTTACACACTTATTCCGAGTCTGACGAGTCTAATATATTGATGACTATTCTCGGCTGAACGAACGACAGTCCATGTTTTTTCCAATAGTCATTTTCCTCTTTTAAGACAGGGTCTTCACATTTACACCAATAATCTTTGTCTACCTGCGAGAGGGCGGCATATGTTAGTTCATTCATATTGCATAGTTTGAAAGTTTTATTTTCAGCTGCCACCTGTCCTTTAACTTTTGCCCACACGAGTTCAATTGGGTTTAAATGTGAATGATAAGGTGGCAGTCTCAAACACGTATGACCATGAAGTTGAATCAACTTGTCTATATGGAATATCTTGGTCTTTTGTACTTCCTTACTCATTAGAGGAGTTGCCTCTTCCCTGTTAATTTGTACAGAAGATTCTTCCCCAGGGGACAGAGAGTTCTCTACATATCGGTTCTTATCTTGTTGTTGTGATCTCATTACGTCCTGTAGGAAGTACGTGGTAAGGCCCCAATCTCTTCCACGGTGGCTAGCCGTTGTCTTTTTCTATGTCCGACACGCCTCTAGTGCGCCACACACTTTGCTGTTCCGCTTTGCTAGCCGTTGATCTTCTCAGATTCCTCCGCCTCACTCACCGTCTCAGTCTTTGTGTACTAGGGATGGACATTCCCTTGAGTAAGATTGCTCCTACACCACTCATGTAGTTTAGCCAGTCAGCCAAGACTGTTGCCCGGGATGTGGCCACCGCCGTACACAAGCGATATTCGTGGAGTCATACATGAGCTAGATAAAGAGAGGTGAACCAAATAGGATCCTGACTATCCTAAAAAGGACATGGCTGTCTCTCACCGTGAAGTACTATCCTTCTCTCTTTATCCTACATCCCATGTACTTCCTCTAATGAGTAAGGAAGTACATAATGACGAGTGTTCCTTAAATTCTGTTGAAAGGGAGCATTCTGAGAAAGACCACCTAAAAACTAGTAGGAGGAGCCTAAACATAGGAACATGGAACGTTAGAACTCTAAACGGAGAAGGAAAGCGTGACAATCTTATATTAGAGGCAACAGACATGAAACTCGATATACTGGGAGTTGCAGATGCAAGACTATTGGATACAGGCTACATAAAAAGAGACCAGTAGACGCTTATACACTCAGGAGGAGAAAACATGAAAGAGGGGTAGGAATGTTGATAAAGAAGGAGTTAGAAAAATACGTATGTGAATACTGGACACACAATGACAGAATGATGTTACTAAAGATGAGAGCAAAGCCATTCGACATATCAATCTTACAAACTTATGCACCAACTAAAGATCACAGCGAGGAAGAAATAGAAGAATACTATGAAGAGCTACAACACACACTTAAACCAGTCAAATCTATAGATGTGTTGATAGTAATGGGTGATATGAATGCAAAAGTAGGAAAAGGAAAATACAAGAAAATAGTAGGACAGTATGGATTAGGGACAAGAAATGATAGAGGTGACAGACTTATACAGTTCTGTGAAGAAAACCAGCTGGTCATATGTAACACCTTTTTTGAACACCACCCAAGGAAATTATACACATGGAAAAGCCCAGGAGATGTAACAAGAAATCAAATTGACTTTATCATGATAAAAACATAGATTTAAGAACAGTGTCACAAGTGCAAAGACACATCCTGGCGCCGACATAAATTCAGATCACAATCCAGTCGTCATCAAAGTAAATATAAAGCTGAAAAGAGCAGGAAACTGAAGACATCAGGAACCCCAGATAGAAATATCAGCGCTGAAACAACCAGATATAAAACAGAAATATTTAATCGACCTCAAAAATAAATATCAACAGTTATTGACAGAAAGCATGGAGCAGTATAGAAGAGAAAACCCAGAAGAAAAAGTAACATCAAAATGGGAATGCTTAAAAACAAGCATACAATCAGTAAATGCAAATTTACCTAAAAAAGAGTCTAAGAAAAATCAAATTTGGATGACAGATGACATCTTGAAGAAAATGGCAGAAAGAAAGAAAGCAAAAAACACTCCAGAATATAAAACAATAGACAATGACATACGTACTATGTGTTGACAACCAAAATAACGGTGGATAGAAACAAAATGCAAGGAAATAGAAGACTTGGAAGCAAAGCACATGACAAGAGATATGCATGAAGAAATAAAGAAATTATCAAATCGGTCGCGGTTTGCACAAGGAGGAAGCTGTATCAAGAACAAAAATGGTGTAATATTACTTGATGAGAAAGACATATCAAACAGATGGGCAGAATACGTAAAAGAACTATTTGAGGACAACAGAGGTAAAAAACCATCACCAGATTCTAATGAAGGCCCAAACATTCTCAGATCAGAAGTAGAGAATGCCATACATATGATACAAAAAGGAAAATCAGCAGGCATGGATAACATAAAAATTGAAATGATAGAAGCTCTGGAGAGCTTTGGTATAGATACAATCACAGATCTATGCAACGATATATACAATACAGGATATATACCACACGACATGAAGACCTCAGTTTTTATAACATTGCCCACAAAACCAAATGCAACAGAATGTTCAGACTTCAGAACAATCAGCCTGATAAGTCATGCAATTAAGATACTGCTCAAAACCATACAGGAAAGAATAAAATGTAAGGTAGACAGCGAAATCCAAGAAGAACAGCTTGGTTTTAGACGGAACAGTGGAACAAGAGAGGCAATATTTTGCCTAAGAATATTAGCAGAAAAATATACAGAGGTCCAAAAAAGTATGTACATGTGCTTCATTGACTATAAGAAGGCTTTTGACAAAGTCAATCATGAGAAAATAATTGAATGCCTCGAAGACATAGGTATTGATGGAAAAGATATAAGAATACTCAGTAACCTTTATTGGGAGCAAACTGCCACAGTAAGATCTGGAAGGAATTATTCATCATACATAGACATAAAAAGAGGTGTCAGACAAGGTTGTGTTCTGTCCCCCTGCCTATTTAATTTATACACCGAAAAATTTTCCAAACAGATACAGGAAATAACAGGACTGAACATCAGTGGAAGGTCAATAAACAGCCTTAGATATGCAGATGATATCGTGTTGTTAGCTGAAAGCGAACAGGAGTTACAAGAACTAGTGAAGCAAGTGAACAGTATAAGTCATGAATATGGACTCGACATTAATATTGAGAAAACAAAAACTATGATAATTAGCAAAACAGACGATAAACCCACATTGAAGATAAGCGTAAATGGGAAAATCCTGGAACAAGTCAAGAGCTACGTATTTCTTGGTCATATAATAACAGAAGATGGCAGATATGAAACAGAAATCAAGAAGAGAATAGGAATGGCCAAAGCTACATTCAACAACAAGAAACATATACTGACATCTAAACAGTTATCTCACAAATTAAAACTGAGAATCATAAAGTGTTATACTCGTATATATTCTTAATTTCTGTATGGTGCGGAAACTTGGACGATGAATAAGCATTTGGAAGAAAGAATTGAGGCTCTTGAAATGTGGATATATAGAAGAATGGGGCGCATCTCATGGAAAGAGATGAAAACAAATAAGGAGGTCCTAGAAAATCTAGGTATGAAAAGAGAACTAATGAGGGAGATCAAAGTTCAGCCGCTAAAATACTTTGGCCACATAAAAAGGCATAACACCTTGCAGAAGACCGTAACAGAAGGGAGAGTTCAAAGCAAACGTGCAAGGGGAAGACAGCGCTATAAGTGGGAAGATAACATCAAGAGATGGACAGGAAAGAGTCTATCAGAGTGCACCACCAAGACAAGAGACAGAAGACGTTGGAGATCCGTTACAGCCAACCTTCGTTGTGGAGATGGCAAATGATGATGATGATGATGATGGTCTTTTGTGATTTCGTAACAAGGGACAGTAAGTCAGGTTTCAGAAACCCCTTGTTAAATGGAATGTCTTCTTTTCTGAGCCAAATCTTTATAGCTTCTTTTGTACTCGAAGATGTCGGGATTTTGTCTTCTTCTGCCACAGCGTTGTGGTATGCGTTGTCCATTATCAGACAGGATGGCCTGTCTAGGGACGGAAGAAGAGTATTTTCAATCCACTCTATATGTATGTTACCGTTCATGTCGGTATGACAGTCCCGGTTGTCCGTATAATTGGAAGTGAAAATAAGTTCAGCATTTTTCACTAGCCCATTATGTCTGCTGCCTGCATGTGCCATTATCAGACGTTGTCATTTTCCACTGGGTATACATCTTGTAATCGTTCCATCTGATAACTGCCATTCCTTTTCACTTATGTGGTGAGCATTGATCCAAGTTTCATCCACACACACAATATCATAATCTTGATTACGCATTTCCCGTACTTCACGTAAATATTTACTTCTCATAGATACTAAGTGCGGCTTCTCGCAGATGACGTTTCTTCCACTAGCGTACTTCCTAAACGTAAAGCCAATGCTTCTAACAGTTCTCCATAATGTTTATTTCGATATATCAATGTCATTGTGTGTTCTCTGACGAATGTTCAGTTTTCTTAGTGTCACAGTTTCTATGGAATTTAACATTCTACAAATCTCTCTTCTAATCACATCCCTGTCAAAACTATCTACTACTTCTTTTCTTCCTTGCGTCCTGGTATTGATTGAGCTGAAAATTCCATTAGCTTTGAGTAATTGATGAAATGAGCGTTTACTTAAACCCAAAGCGTGAATAGTTCTCTTTTCAGGATTTGAGAGACTCCGATACAGTTTACCACGCTTAGCTTCTCTGCAGAAATATTTATACATCTTCACTGCCATTGTATGCAGTGTAAGGAACTTGACTTTCATACCCATTGTATTACAACCTAGAATACCGCAAGATACGCCTATGCACTGAAATACACAATCAGTGAAACGGTAACTGAACATACCGGAAGGATCAATGTAATGTTCAAAACAGTGCGGACTGAGCTGAAAAACGGGGTAAATCGCGTGCAATACGTTCAAGATGTTACATCGAAACAGCTCACACATATGAAGGAGTAAGCCCTGTCAATACACGGACTAGGAGGTGGTCGATTTTGTATACTTTAAATAAAGAAAATTTAAAACCATAAGTTTGTTAACGAAGAAAAAAAATTCCCCCTCGGGACATAACGATCATTAGGTCATATGCAAAGTTGCAACAATTACGATCAAGTGGTTGCAGAGATATTGAAAATTAAACAGCGGCAAACATTGTGAAACGCACTATAGCATTTAGAGTGACAGACCATATAAGTATTTACTAATTTATAACTCGTAGCGGGTGGGAATGTTTTTTTTTTTTTAAATATATTGATAAAATACAATAAAAAACATTCAAATGTTATAACATGCATATAATAAACATGATGAACTAAGATTATTTGTAAGTAAATAAATTGTGATTTATTTAGTCTTTGATTCATCGCTATGGGACGCCATTGAGACAATTTTTCATTGTGTGACCGATTCTTTCAGCGGAGAGTCTTATAGCAGGACTTTTTATTCCATTTTCTTCTTTTCATTTTCGTTGATTGTTGAATTTGTTGTATTTATTCATTCTTTTTGGTTTTGTTGTTTCTTTGCTTTATTAACTCTCTTCATCTGTGTTTATATATATTACGTATTTGTAGTCTATAATCTATATTTCTTGTCCTTGTTGCCTGTTTGTAACTGTGGCTGACGAAGGTTAAAACCCGAATCGTCCATTGTTTCCTGTGCACTGTTTATTTATAAAACTGATTCAATACCTTTCTTTTTGTTTATATATACTTATATTATTAGGTAGGTTGACAGGAAATAATTAATGCATACAATTAAAAGCTTTCATTTAATTTATTATTTGTTTTCATAATTATGTTCTTGTCCTTCCAACAACAACAAAAAATGCTACCTCCCGAAGCCCTTTTACAAAACTGTGACAAGGCATAAAGAAATCAGATTTCGCTCGTGACCAGTGTTTGTGATTGTCTTGGGTTGTTTCTTCTCTCTCTGTTGCGTAGTTCATCATCACGCTTTTGTAGTTCTTCAGTTCAACACGGTTTGTAATTCTGTCTTGCCTCTCTGATAATAGACTCGGTGGTTGCTAACTGGGAATGATTTGTAATGTTTACAGAACTACAGATGATCAAACTGAGATAAATGGGTAATTTTACAGACCTAGAAACAAGCCAACTGGGACATATTTGTAACGTTCAAAGACCTACAGATGAGCGGACTGGGATATATGTGTAATGCTGACAGAGCTATAGACTATAAACTGGGATAGATTAGTAATACTGATAGAGATGGACTGACTGGAGCAGAATTACAACTCTGTCACACAGGTTTTTTGAGATTATTAATATATGTCATAGTGGTATGAGAAGGATTGTTGAAACCATTACCTAAGACGATAAATAGTTTGACAACAAATACGATTTCAAGTAAGCAGAAACTACACATCAAACCCCAACTCCAACAACTGACTACAGAGATTACAGTTATATAACTACGGGTAGAAAAATAAAGCAGTCCACCAAAAACGAACGAAAACCGTAAAACAAGAGAGACAGTTTATCACTGACATATCAAATAAAACAACACAGTCAAACAATAAATAATCCAGTAGAAAAATTACTTACTGATATTTTAGACACCATACGTCAAATTGTCATTGATAAAGTCATAAATCAGCTAGAGTTATGGAAGACCACTGATAAAGCTCCTTTTTTAGGTCACCACGTTAATAAGGGCTTGATGAGATTAAGTGGTCAACTCAAACCCGGCACAGTGTTGGTCATATAGGTCACCTTGTCCCGGAACGTAATGAGGCCCCGACAAGAATGTATTGTTGACAATGAGTGTTAGTATGAGTGTCAATACGCGAATGCATAAATGATTCTGTAGAGTTGACAAGTTGGTAATAATGCACTCATACCCTCACGGCTGGAAGTCAATGATAACTGGAACTACTGTAGACGTTTTAGACAATTTAATGATACACACTCTGACAGCACGGTTGACAGTCATTGGAACAGGTTGACACAACAAATCATTGGATACTTGACAAATGGGTGGCAACATCGATTTGGCAATCTCATAGCATGTAAATATAATCGGACGATAGGAGCAAATATATAGTTATGATAGTCTATCGTCTCATACCTCCACTGACTAGTAGCATCAGTTTGAGTTAACAATAATAATGGTCATCACAATGCTCCCTTACAGACCCTCTGCTGACTACGTCTTTCAGGCTAAGTCTTTTAGGCTTTAGCTTCAACAAGGTCTTTCTTTTAAGGTTGACAATCTCAAATAACAAAGAGTAGACTTCAATGCAATGTAGGTCTTGGTATCGCCATCAGGTAATAAGATATCTCCGTTCTCCGATTGACAATTCAAACAGACCAACAGTGGGATTCAAAATGGCGCCGGTCCAAGTGAGCGACGTTCATCCAAAAGATATCTTCCCTATAAATGAAAGTTCCGTTCATTTGCTCATCTAATGTCTTTGGGTTTTCCTTACCCATAAGGAATGTTACATATGTCCACTCACAGTGCTGTTAGTACAGGAATCGTCTACATACGATCCATCAAATATATATATATATATATATATATATATATATATATATATATATATATATATATATATATATATATATATATATATATATATATGATATTCTTCTTCTTCGTTCGTCCTGAAAAGGACGGCGGTTGCGTATTGTCTGTTTGCGCCTAAGCTGTGATATCTGCACCTTTCGGTCGACACATCCGACTTCTGCACGGCATTTTTTAAGGACCGGTGTAAAGACTTGTTTTATTTAGGGATGTTGAAGATTACCAAACTGTAACCGTAATGAGAGTTACAAATGGGTTTATTATTAAATTATTATTATCTGATGACTGGTCTTGAAGATTGATTAAATGGTGATGGGTGTTTCTTTAATGGTTACACTGTTCATACGCCCACACAGAGCAGAACAGTAATTCTTATATCACGCGAATGTCAAAATATCAAATTCTTTACTACTAACATACCACTGCTACACACGAGATACTGTTAGTGAATTCAATCTGTTTGTTGACCTAAATTTCCGCCACCCAGGCTATTTATGGTCATGCGTTACTATCGTCACGCCTACTGTTCTCTTACCGTGTTAAATGTTGTAGTGAGTGTGCATGGGTACATTCACACGCCACAGATACGCACGTACAAGTCGTGGAACTGCAGGTGATCTATAACATAGTTTATTGTCACAATACGTTCATGAAATACACAGTCAAACATAACTCACAACAAGAAAGTACTATAGTCACATCTCCACTTCTCATAATCATTAGCGCTCTACAACATCAACACTAGATCCTCTCAGCAACGGTCATCCTCGCCGTGCTGACAATAATAAATGGCCTCAAACGATGCTTCTAACATCAGCATTATAATAAATAGACAATGGATCCTTTTCCCAGCAAACGGTTGTCCAATAAATAATGGCCTCCTTAAATATGCTTCATCAAAGACGCTCTCAACCTTGGCGCTTTAATCTAACTGTGGATCCTCTCAGCAACGGTCATCCTCGCCGTGCTGACAATAATAAATGGCCTCAAACGAAGCTTCTAACATCAGTATTATAATAAATAGACAATGGATCCTTTTCCCACCAAACGGTTATCCTCGCCGTGCTGACAATAATAAATGGCCTCAAACAATGCTTCTAACATCAATATTATAATAAATAGACAATGGATCCTTTTTCCCAGCAAACGGTTGTCCTCACCGTGCTATCAACTGTCGTAATTTTTTTATCTGAGAGGGTGCTGATGAATATTTGTCCCTTTAGAGTGTAAAGTGATATTGAAGGCTCTGTGAGAATAAGGATTTGGGAGAATGAGGTAGTAGATTCACAAGCGCTGGGAAGGAGCAAGGACAGTCTCTTATTACGACAATATCTGTTTTCTCACAGACTATTCCTATCTCTCTTCTGAACAAACAATTGTTTGTCAGTTCCAGTCGCTCAGGCGCGCTCACCGATTTGGTGATTCTGTCGCTCAACGTACATGAATACAGCCTACACAGATGGAAATGTTTGGAGTTTTAGGCCAACCGACAACCAACACAATTAATGATTAATACCTTTATTATCATAAAGGACTCACACATAATTGTACATTTACAGTCAAAAATCAAAGGTTACAGAATACAAATATAACAAGGGAAGAGGGGTTTTTGAGGAGAAATATCCCATCCACCGTTTCCCGTTTATATTTACTAACAGACAAAACCCGGTCCCAAAGACAAGACAGGGGGGGGGGGGGTGTGATAAGAGATAGGCAATTTAACCCACTGGTAAATTTATTACTCTGAGGCAAGGGGTTACAGAAAAGGGGGGGGGGTGTAGAGGAAAAGCTAGGGTTCTCAATTGTCTCCCTTTAAATCAACAAATTTTACGGGAGGGGGAAGGAACACAGTTACCCGATCCCGCTAGGAGATATCCCGTACAAGGAATATAATGCACCTTAGTACAAGGTCGAACTAATTAAAAAGGTAAAGAAAAGATAAATCTCCTTTCATTCAAAAAAACATACTAGGGCTGGCCATCCCCACAAACACACACGCAGACTTACCGAAAGGTGAATTCTGGCACTTCATAGGAAATACATCAAAAACAGCACTAAACCTTGGCTTAGGTAAAAGTGTTTTCTTCCGTGTACAGCCCCAGATTTGGGGTTTGTTAAAGTTAATAAAGTGTCCCGAAATCGCTGGACGTTGAAGTTTAACGGTACTGTTTATTTATTAGATAAAGTACCTAAAGAATGTCACAGGCACTTGGCTAGGCGTGAGGTATGGTGTGGTTCCTAAAATTGGCACAGCTGGTGGAGATAACTTCCTTTTTCCGTAATGTCACAAGTTAAGAAAAACACTGAGGTAAGTTCTTCTTCGGAGGGGGGGGGAGCAAAATCCACTGAAGATACGTGACAGACAGTGTTCGGGTAGATCGATGCTTTTTCTTCACAAATAGGGGCAGTGAATAAAAAATGTCCTGCTTCCAGTTTTCTTTAAGGTCTCTATATGAACTAGTATTTTTAAAGTGTTTCTTGAATGGCTTTTTTCTCAGTTACGTTCAGAGGAGCGGGGCCCATTACAGGTCGCCACAAGTTTAGCTTTAAAAAGTTCATATGTTACTGGAGTTATCGAATTGAGTTTGGCAGAACTCTGTATATAATTAATAATTGCTGGGATGCAGGTTGAATGATCGTTCTGAATGAAAGATAATCAAAACAAGAAATGCGTTACAAATCATATTATAATCTGACGCGATAAATTACAGTTAGCCTATTTACTTATTAGCGTCGTCAATTAACAAATCAGGAAAACTTCCCGTGAGTTAAAAATAATTAAAAGCACATCTATCTATACAGAACTAAACTGTATTAAAGTTATAATTCTCTTTAACGTCTGCAAAATAAATTTACGCGTCAATTGTATTAGGAAATACTTTTAGCAGTAACATTAGTTTGCACTAGAACTTTGAAAATGGGTTTATTTAATAAGGTTAAATTTACACCACAATCCATTGAAATCAATTGAAATAACTCGACCACTGATCACTCGAAGCTAATGTAAAAATTACCGTCTGCACAGAAAGAATACACTCCAATAGTCACGAAGGTAGATGAAATCCAGCAGGAATCCGACTATGCTAGTGCAACTAGGATTCTGTCAGAGCGAACGATAAAATGCAGTTTATCGGAGTTCTCTATTTATACTTCTCGAATGTAACTTGAATAAGGCGTGTTAAATTTTCGCACCTTTCTTGAACTTGAGCAAAATCCGGGGTACCTCGCCGATGTGTTAATCGCTGCAATTCCTTCGTTTGCCCCGGTCTACCGATTTCCTTCCGTCTCAGGCTTGCTTGCATGAGGGTGTGAAAAGTTTCCGAGAAGCCAACTCTGTGAGCTGCGAGTTCCCTGTTTCTTTAGATCGTGTGCCGCTGCGATGAATTCTGAAGATCAGCCTGTTCTTTGATGGTACCGCTGTTCTGAGAGCTTTGGCAACTCCCACCAGGCGGGGTGACAGCCAGGTAAGAAAATGATCTGCCAGGTAAGAAAATGATCTGCTGTTATTGCTCTAGAAACAGGAGTGAGTCTGTGGCCCGTCCTCTTTTGGGCCGGCGTTAAGGAAAAGATTGCTATAAATCGTTCTCAGAAATGGTTGTGGGCGGGATTTAACCTCCCATCAAAGGCCATGCGATCTCAAACGTTCACATAAGCTAGCAGGCTACATATTAATGATCCAGCGTGTAAGGTTCTCGTGGAAAAGCTGCATGCCGGTAAAAGTTACAACAGATGATCAGGGGTTCTAAAGTTATGAGAGGCCAATATTCTGTTATCATCCATCGAGTCAGGGAAATTCAATTGTCATACTTAGACGTACGTCACATCAACAACAAATTCCTCAACTATGCCCCATCAAAGACGCTCTCAACCTTGGCGCTTTAATGTAGATGTGGATCCTCTCAATAATAACGATGGCCTCTCAAATATGCCTCATCAAAGACGCTCTCAACCTTGGCGCTTTAATGTAGATGTGGATCCTCTCAATAATAACGATGGCCTCTCAAATATGCCTCATCAAAGACGCTCTCAACCTTGACGCTTTAATGTAGATGTGGATCCTCTCAATAATAACGATGGCCTCTCAAATATCATATAGATCCGGTTAGCCAACGGTTATCATCCTCGCCGTGCTAACTACATCAATGGTGAAAACTTTCGGCAATTTCTCGCAAGACTGCACTCCCTGGCAATCTGCAGTAATCTCGCCTTCACTCATCTTGACATTTATATATTCAAACATAAGTCCTGGATCCTTACCTCTTCAAAAATACTCACAAACACAATTCTCCAATAAACTCAGAAATTATAGGCCTACACAAATAAGGGCTTTTATAACTTTTGCACTTCGCAGGCATACTCGAAACACACACTGTAGGACCGACCTCTCCCGTCGGTACCCAAAAACAGAATGCCTTTAGTTCACACACTCTAGTCCCGCCTAAAAAGACCCCACGAGACTCGGCTGTTTAAAAACACCGTTCTCGCACTACTTGCACGGGCTAGCCACAAATAGCTAAACACCCGTAGCTCAAAACAGTTCATAGTGCATACCTCTACACAATAGAACTGACCAGTGTTCGCCACTTGGAAACTTCTCGACCACACGAGGGAATTCCCCTAATACATTTTTAACTTAACATCAGCTTAATCAAGCAACGTAACCCGTAATCGAATCTATTTGCTTAACATTTTCAAGATCACCTCCCCTTGATAATATTTACTCTGTATCAACCGGGTTTGCCTTCCCATTTCGATCCATGCTCGCTCAGCCATCCTGCACTGCTGCAGACTGTTTCCAGCACCACCACGTGGAGGTGGAGCACAGTCTTGACCGGCTCTGGTTCGCTGGTCCTGACGCAGGCAGTCAAGCTATGAGTCGCTGACTGCATTCACTATTGCTGCATCTTGGGGTCCCATATATATGATATGACATCTATGGCGTCGTTAGGCCTAGGTAAAGTTTTAGAAAAATGTTCCTTCTTTACCTTAAGTTCATGAAATACTAGTAACTAGCACACTAACATATATATTCTGGGAGAAGTATCGACCATCATAGATACTGAGAGAAAACTCCTCTCTTCCCCAGAATCAATCACAATGACGAAAAACTTCGGACTCTCATTTGTCCGACAGCCTTCAAGATCCGTCCGTCATCACGGAAGCCCCAACGACGACTCATCGTCTCATTGGGCATGCGCTAATGTTAACCTTTCAACTATATTCAAGTGGAGCGACTATATATTTACTTTCACTCGAAGCAAAACATGAGTATTCGCCCTTTGACTAGGGTTCTAATCTCAGACTCAAAATATTATTGCCAAATATTTCCAAACATAACAAGTATACAAACAAATAAATATCTTCATATATATATATACTTTGTCACCAGTAATCTGCTGGTAACAACCACACTATCGGTAGACACAAGAGGAAACGAAAAAACACATGGATTTTGGATATCCTTAGACCTAAGGGTCTTTTATATTTGGACATGCGCCCTAATATAACCGACTAGGTTGAACGGGACGCGCCTCGCCAAAACGAGGCAAAAGTTTTACATAAAAAAAAATTACATGGATTTTCATGTCAGGTAATAGTACTTTTAACGACACGTCGGTACACTATCAATAATAGATTTAGAGGTAAAATCGTTACGCTTAAAAAATATAAATAAATAAGTACATGGATTGAACAAGCAGAAACACTTGAATAAGCCTTACGACGTGACGGTCAGACAGGCAGCTAGCGGTCTTTCACGGAAATAGACCTTTTCATGGCTAATATAAAAGTCCCCCCCTCCCCCCCGCCCCACATAATTAAATAAAAAAGGACAGAAATAACAATACAGCAAAATGTGATTAAAATGCGCACAATATACCCCGCTTATAACCGAGATATTGTATTACACCTCTTGTCAGGTTTTGACAGGATGTCGAATCTCAGAAATAAGTGAAACAAAAAGAAAAAAAAAAAAAAATTTAACCATCCGATAATTTAAGCAGCAGAGACAAGGAAGTTAGGGGAAAGCATCCTATTTACTTTTAAAGGGAAACAATTTAATTATTAATAAAAATTATAATATATAATATATTTTCATTACGTTTTTAACTTTATGAAATTTAAGGACAAAATTCTAAAAGGCATAAACAACTTACTTATTTTCATTAGTACATTTTATATACTTACAATGTTGTTGTGTGTCTTATGTTTAGAGTTTAAAAACTTTATAAAATTTGGAGTTTGATGCGCATGTTAAAGTTGTGAAGACTTTTATGCTTTGCCACATTAAATGGGATTTCAGTGATTATTCTGACCGTTGCACTCGCAGATGTGCGCGCCGAAAAGTTTCATCGGCGCCAAATAGCGCACTTCGACAATCTTTTAAACACATTTTCTTACTTAGTATTTTCTCTTCTACCTTGGGGGCCGAAGTGACTAAGAAGTATGGCGTCCGCCTCTAATTATAATAGGGTTCGGTTCCAAGACTAAGGAATATTTATGATGGAATTTTTTCAGAACTACTGGGTCCTAATGATGTCATTATCCCGATGATCTCCTGGGTAGTGTGATTGGATGCCTAGCCTTCTCGAATAATGACGAACAGATATAAGGTTCCGAGCGCAAATTGCACACGGAAAAAATTCCCTGAAAATTGGAAATCGTAAAGAGTAGGCCTTACGTCCCTTGCCCTAGCAGAATTTACAAAATTAGGAAAACCTATCCGATAAAAAAATATTTATAGAATGTATGATCCCTAAATACACGCATTTGGGATTCTCGCCTGTGCTTTGGAGTTCGTGCACTGTGCTGATATCCTCCTTGAGATCTAAGGGAGGAGATCGGAGCACTGATGGAGTTGTCCGTGTGCAGTGAATATGGTCCTTAAAACCAAACAACACAAACCTTTTCCACCTTAGGGTGTAGAGGTTAGCCAGAGAGAGCGCCATGGTATCGTGTAAGCTGCTTCCAGTCCAGTCCTCGGTCCTTCAGGGATTGTCTAATGTTGTTCTCCCAGCAAACTATGTGTCGTCCTGGAGATCTGGATCCCTGGCTATTGTCTTTCCATATGTGTCGTGGCAGCCGTTCTTCTCCAATACTACAGACGTGACCAAACCACAATAACTGGGACTGTTCCACTCGGCTTTGAACGACCAGTGCTATTGTACCTCGTAGATAAGCACAGACAAAAACAGTGACAAAGGAAGAGAAACAGCGTTTACAGAAAAACACATTCGTAATGAAGTTTTTGTTTTTGGATGTACGACAAAATTATTTTGTAACTTTCGTAATTTACTGGTGGTCCTCCAAATATCAAGAGATGTTTAACCCGTCAGCTACTAAATTCATTGCATCTAAGATACAGTCTTGTTCTGACTTGGATAAGTTGATTCTCGACTTATATGATTTAGAAAGTAGCCCATAATCATTACGGTGACAGGGCTGCTTACAAGCAGATTATTTGTTTCTCTGGAACTTCAGGAATGGTCTACCTAGCTCTACAAACTCCAAGCCACAAAGCCAAAGTTAATTTATAAATAGACGTAAAAATTAATAGCATAGACTAAAGTACAGGAATGATGAGATTTTAAGTCCTGTAGAGCAGGGGCTCCCAGCCTATGGTGTGCCTACCACATGGGGATACGAGAAGCATCTCACATGGTTACACATAATATTCAGTAAATATACTGTTCAAAAGAAAAGAAACGCATAGCTATCCGAGGGCGCGTTTTTATGAGTTTGTAAGTAAAATTTGGTGCTAGGGTGTATAAAAACCAGCCTCAAATGTTCTTTACAGTGTCAAATGCACGTGTTGACCTGAATTGCGTTCGTTTTTGTAATCGTTACAACGCAGTGGTCAATAGTGTTTATGACGCAATTTTTCACCACAGCTCATGTTGCGCACACGTGAAAGCAACAAAATTTGGGGTGAACACTACTCACTGACTACGCAACTGAAACCCTATAAAAGGATAATGCTACACCAAAAAAATTAAGTTTATTTTCAAGCAGACATTTATGGCGTCTCTATCAATAAATTTAAGGAACATTGCTGTTGGCCGACTGCATGCAGGCGAAAGTCAAAGTCAGGTTGCAAGGCATCTAAACGTGCATCAGAGCATTATCAGTCGATTTTGGCACCGGTTTCAAGCCACTGGCTCAGATGAAGACCGGCATCGCAGTGGACGACCCAGAGTGACAACAGCAGCGGAGGATCGCTTTATTCAGCTTCGTCACCTTAGATACAGGTTTACAACAGCTTCCTCAACAGCCCAATCATTGCCTGCAGGACGTCATGTGTCTGATCAAACTGTCCGGAATAGACTGCATGACGCTGGACTTTGGGCACAACGACCTCACCGAGGACCTGCCCTTACGCGCCGCAATCGCCAAAATCTACTTCTTTGCGCCAACCAGCATCGTCCCTGGGCAGCTGAAAATCAATGGAGACGTGTCTGGTTTAGTGACTAATCTTTCTTTTTGTTGCAGGGTCATGATAGACGGCGTAGAGACTACCGTAGGCGAAATGAACGTTTTGCCCAAAATTGCATTGATGAAGCTCCACCGCACGGTGGTGGAGGTGCAGTGGTGTGGGGAATGATCAGTTACAACGGAAGGAGTCAATTGGTGCACATTGAAGGAGGCTTGAATGAGCAACGATACGTCAATGAAATTCTTCAACCCCATGTCCTTCCAATTTTGGCTGCCCAAAGGTCTGTGTTTCAATAGGACAACGCCAGACCCAATTGTGCACGGTTGACCACGCAGTTCCTGAATGCCAACAACATTCTCACCCTTCCCTGTCTCCAGACATGAGACTGATTGAGCACCTGTGGGATTAGCTGCATAGACGTGTTTGTCGCCGAGACGTTGCTCCAGCCAATCTTCGTGATCTGTTCCAGGCACTCCAGGAAGAGTGGGCAGCCATCCCACAGGCCTACATTAGACGTCTGATCGCATCCATGCCCAGGATATGCCAGTCGCTGATCGATGCAAGAGGAGGCCACACACCATACTAACGGGAAAGCCCGTACGCCATAAGACTCTCGTGACCCAGATGCAAAACAACTGTCAATTGATTGGTTGAAACCTAAGGTATTCTTGTGTGCAGTTTGAACAATTAACTCATTAAATTTAAAAAGTTATTGAATATCAAAATTATGGCTATGTGTGTGCCTTCAGTAGCTATGCGTTTCTTTATTTGAACAGTAACTATAGGATGGGCCGAACGTCTGAAAATATAGGCAATTTGCCTTATCTAAATTTATTCGCCTTTCTAACTTATTTAATAATTATTGTCTGTGCCAATATGGATTCAACATTTGCAGCAGATTAACGCACACATATTGTTCTCATGTACACAAGACAGGGATCCTCACAAAGACAAGTAGCAGCCGAATTCTCTATGAATCCAGACTTTTGGAACACACTGTAAATAATTCAACTAAAATATTCCAAAAGTATTAGTGTTAGTGAGAAACAAAGTTGTGGATTGAATAGAGAACGACGAGTTCTTATTCTAATCCGAAGCAACGAAAACAAACTGGAGTCTAAAAATGAAAAGTGAAGACTCTTTCAGAAACTGTACCAAAAATAAAACTGTTGGTTGACAAGACAAAGAACCAAGGGGCATAACTAATTCGTTTAAAAGTATTCTGACAATTTTTTTTTTAAATTATTATACTAAACAACTTTGTTATGTACCAAATAATGTTTTTTATGACACTTAATTCACCTGTTTGTGACGTTAGTCCTACTTATTCGTTCCATTTGTTTCTGCCCACCATCACATAGTTAAATAAATTATTCACTAAATGACCTAGAATATAGTCAACATTATTGTATCATGGACACCCAACAGATAGATATTCCCACACTACTAATTTTCTTAATGAAAGTGTGTAAATAGTAAAGATAGAGGGCTGAACTTTTCAGACATACAAAACAAAATCATCACAGGCAGTAATTAAAATGTACGAGTTTTCAATCCAAGCATCAGTTTAGAGCCAATAAAAAATGGAAAAAAAAATTTAAACACAGGCTTTTAATGCACTAAAAAGCCACAAATAATTTTTCAAGGAGTGTATAGCATACAGTCCAAAAATGTAACATCAAATTGACAAAAAGCCTGGTGCGCTGATTCTACATAAAATTAACTTCTACTTTATACTTCATTAGACACTTGTAGCAAAGTTGATTTTGCTGGGGAGGTTATGATGGTATCCTAAAAGAATGAAAAGGTGTCTGCTTTAACCGTGTGAGGTCAAGCACATGTAGGCCTCTGACTCTATAAATGATGATGATGAATTATGTGCAGAGAACCTACAGCTACCTCCCTAGGTCTCACACGGTCACTATTCTGGCTCTAGTGTATGGTGTACCTAGTGTCTAGGGGAGAAATGAAATGATGGTACACAACAGTCAATCACTTTAAGTTTCTATAAAGAAGATAATAAAACTAGCAGTTAAGTTTTTCTTTGAACAAATCTTTACAATTTATTTTGCCTGTCCATTCATAGCTTGTGGACAGGTCTTTATAAATAAGGACAAGATAGTTTACAGAAAAAAACAATTAAAATTTGGGGACAATTTGCCCAATAACTAAAAGTTATTATGCAGTTATAAATGTCTTTCCTGTAGGAAATATTAAAATAATTCACTTTATTCATATAATTGTATATATAGTATTGGAGAGTCACTGTAGATGAGGGCTGTAGTTCATCCTACCCCCATAAACGTCCTGTGTATTATTTTGAAACACAAGAAACTGTCAGAGATGCCCCAGATGTCTAACTCATCACCTGGGAGTCCTTGTTGTAAGATATTTCAATGTGTAGTTGCAGAAAGTTCAATTTATCCATTCGCCAAATTTCCTACTGTTATCTTCGACAGCATATAAGACTGGTTGGAGACTGGTTGGCGTTTATTAGTACTCAGCAGGTTTCCTGTCACCAGCCGGCAAAAGGAACATAGACCCTCTGCAACAAAAGGACACCCTGGCCTTTTACATCTGGTCATTTATTCTAACACTTAATTTCCTATGTGGGTATGGGGTCAGCCTCACGTGCCTTACAAGTGCACTCGCCCCGAATTGTATAGGACTCCCACCTTGTTGTGACCACACCTCAGGTCCTTATAGTAGATACGCCACTGTACGTTTACATACTTTTCATCAATACAATAATGTGGCGTAACCACATTTCCTTTGATATAATATTCTCTTCTTTTCTTTTCAATTATATTTGCTTAAGGCATGTAAACAGTGTTTATTGAACACAGAGGCTTACTAATCTATTCTAATACAATAATATGACAACTTAATAACACTATACATCAGTTAGATACCGTTTACTGTGAGGACTCAACAATGTCTGCTCCCGACATGTCCTTCACTTTTGTCCCAATAGCAGTATCTAACTTTGTAGTTGGACCAAACATATTAAATTTCGTAAAATATCCTTACCACAATCAAGAAATATATAAACAAATGACGCTGACTGTGTGAAGAAATGGCCTCAGCTTCCTCCGAACTGCACAGACTGTGAATTTATTCTTTATTTAAGTTTACAATTAACACAGCTGTTTTTCAGCGTATCTGAATACAATTTTTAGTTCAACTGGCAATGAATAGTCAAAGCCTTTTGCTAATATTTACTAGCACTGGCCAATCGAAACGTTCGACTACTTGAATTCAAAAGCAGTTTGAATGAAAAAACCAAAATAATTTCGAATAATTTCTGCGTCTGGTGGTCGATTGGCCAGTCTGCTTTTGTAATGCCCAATACAAAAAGATGTTTCGTTTAGGATGACATTTTCCCTACCGCTCTCCTTTCCCATTTATACTCTGTTTACTCAAGCAAATTTGAATGTACCTCCCTGCTTCTTTTCCAAGCTCGCGTCCCCCTAACGTTACAAAAAACATAAGCAGGAACGCCAGACTGTCTGGTCGAGTGTCCTTAGATATTAGTATTTCTTCAATAACTTATCTAATTCTAGGACTATCATATTATTTAAAGTACATTCTTACTCAGCTAACTCTACGTCATACTATCATATAATTTTTATGGGGAACTTCATAATGGTTTAAAATTTCCAATTTATGTCATCGTCAATCGTCAAATAAAATTTTACACAAGTCCGCCATCTTTCCTCTCCCTCATCTCGCTAGCATGTATTTTTGCAAATAACTAACTTGTTTTAGTTACGTCAGAAATGCTACCACTAGGAGGGAAATAAAATTGTCTGCGTGGTTTTGCTTTGGCTGGCTTTTTCGCAGTGTGTGTGTATATGCATTGCAGACTGTGTCAGCGAAGCGGGGTGTAGACGGGGCCGGTTAAGAATAGGCGTTAATAATTAGTATTGTATCGTGTAATACTACCAAACAATGTAAGGATTACTACTAAATTTTTCGTTAAAGTTGACAGAAAGCGTTAATTCAGATAGTTATGTTGCGGTATGCTTCCGCCAATCGTTAATTATAAGGCTAGACTACAAAGTGTATGTAGGAGATCGGGCAAATGTTAAATATTAGTAGTGTTTCTCGAAAACGAAACTAAAAGCGTGTCAGACTATTACCGTGAAATCGGTCTATAGGCTTAGCACTGTGTAAAAAGCAGCGCTGCTGGCGTCGAAGATGCCAACCGTCAGACACATGCGGGCTAATGTATTTATTATCGTTTTATGCCTAAATCTTACTGAATTGAACGTTTATTCTTGCAGATTTTGCTACACACCTCCCATCCTAAAACATGCATTCATTTGCAGGTTATAATATGCGAGATAACTTAGCTCCATGAAGTCTTAGTCGTTTTTCTGATCTTCATCATAAGGATGTCTGCTTAAAAAGTCTGCGCCAACGTTCAAAGGGCCGGGAATGTATTCTATCAGAAATGAGTATGGTTGCAACAAGAGAGACCATCTCAATAATCTGGAATTTTCATGCTTGGCCTGTGACAAGAACACGAGGGGTGAATGGTCCGTTTGGACCACAAATGTCCTGCCATATAAATAAATCTGGAATTTCTGTATAGACCATATTAAAGCGAGACATTCTTTTTACTGGTTGAGTAATTTTTTTCCGCCTTGTTCAACTTGCGGCTAGAATACGCGACTGGGTTCAATTCCCCATTTTGTGAGGAGGACCTTTGCAATAATGTAGCGCCCAGGCCTACATTGCTTGCGTCACTTCTCACAATAAATTCTTTAGTCAAGTCAGGCAATTGCAACACTGGCCTGCTTGTAAGCTTCTCTTTTAACTCCTGGTAAGCCAATTCCCACTGTACTGACCAAATTATAGTATCACGTTGACCTTTGCGAGTTAAATCCGTCAAAGGAGCACATACAGAGTTAAAATGTTTGATATACTTTTGGTAAAAACCACACAGAGACACGAAAGATCGCACATCTTTTTTTGTTTGTGGTCTAGGTGCTCTTTTTAATTTTTCCAGATTCTTGGGATCAGGGGTCATGCTACCCTGATGTACTGTATGTCCCAAGAATTCCAACTCTTTACACCCAATACAGCATTTTGTTGGCCTAGCGGTTAAGTTAGCCTCTCTGAGTCTATCAAACAGCATATTCATAGAGGTAACGTGTTCCTCAAATGTTTCCGTAGCAATGAGGATATCATCCCTAAAATTCGAAATACATCATCCTAGAAAACAGGCTCGGGGCATTTTTCAAACCAAATGGTAACATGTTGACCTCATAATGACCTTCCGAGGTGCTAAAAGCTAAATAAGGTCGAACCTCAGGCTTTACTGGAATCTGGTAATAGCCTTTGCTAAGATCCACCTTAGAAAAATATTTTGCCTTGTTCAGCCTGGCAAAAAGTTGAGTAGTATCAGGAAATGGATCCACCTGACCTTCTGTGACAGCATTTAGTTTCCTGTAATCTATGCACAGTACAGTCTATGTTCTCCTGATGGTTTCCGCATCAAAACCACACAGGAACTGTAAGGAGACTCACTGTGAGAAATAATCCCTTCTTTTAACAAATAATCAATCTCCTCTTTCAAAGCTTTTTCCTTAGCGAACGGAACAGCATAAGGCCTCATACAGATGGGTGCTGGGTCTAGTAGTTTCATATCATATGACAACAAATTTGTGTGCCCCGGTTTATCTGTTAACACATCTGTATGTTTCTCAAGGACCTGTTGAACCTTCTCCTTCTGTCCCTTTGTCAGGTGATTACTGATTTTCACCTGTGCAAACGTTTCACTGGTTTTCAGTGGATATTCAACAGAGGAGAGAGGTTCATTTTTCATCTCGGTGGCTATAGACAAGGCCATAAAATGTGATCCCTCCTGGATTTGTCTGTCCAGATATTTCTTCAAACGGTTCACATGATAGACTTTCTCTTTTCCCTTTTTGTCTATCTTATAATTTGTTCTGGATACCTTTTCCAAAACTGTATATGGCCCTTGCCAACAGATCTGAAGTTTATAGTTGCTGCCTGGCAATAGAAGAAGTACCTTCTCCCCTACAGCAAGTTCTCGATCCTTCGCTTTTTTATTATAATAAGCAGCATGCTTTTTCCTGGCTTGTCTCAAATTTTCATTTGCCAGTTTTCAACTGGTTTTTAAACGAGTGGTCAGTTCGTTCACATATTGGTATGATGAGGTAACGGTCTCCTCTGCCTTCTCATCTGTCCAGGTCCTTAGCAAAGCTTCCAACGGACCTTTTATAGGCCTCCCAATTAGGAGTGTTGCGGGTGTCATTCCAGTTGAATTATGTGGTACTTCCCGGTAGGCAAACAATGCGGCGGGCAAGTAGTGGTCCCACGTCTCAGGTTTCTCATGTGCCAGCTTTCTCAGGATAGAAATGAGATTCCCATTGAACCTCTCTACCTGGCCGTTCCCTTGGGGGTGATACGGACTACAATGAAAGTTCTTGGCTTGAAACAACTTGAACACTTCTTCAGTTTGCTTCCCCTTGAACTGAGAGCCGTTATCAGTCAAGATTTGATGCAGGAATCCTAACCTTGTGAATATAGTAAGTAATGCCTCTGCCACATGTTTTGAATCGATTGATGACAGGGCTACCGCCTCTCCCCACATAGAACAAGTGTCTACCAGAGTAAGGATGTAACTGTTCCTCCTCTTGGTCCGAGTGAGAGGTCCCACAATATCCACTGCAACTCTCTCAAAAGGGGTTCCCACTATAGGCATTTCCCCAAGAGTTGCTGGAGCAGTCCAATGCTTTGGAGCTACTCTCTGGCATTCAGGACAGGATTTCACATATCTCTTTATCTCTTCCGTTATCCCTGGCCAGAAATAATGACAAGCTATTCGCTGTCCTGTTGCGCTAATCCCCATGTGACTACTGAAGGGGATAGTATGACCTAACTCCATTACTGTCTCTCTATATGAACTAGGAAGGACCAGCTTTGCGTGACCAGCTGAACCAGTGCCGGCCTTCCTGTATAGCAATTTATTCTTCATATAGAATTCTCCTTTATTAGGAGGAGTATGGCTCTTTGGGAGTTTCTTGTAACACGGCTTCAGTGACTTATCTTCAGCCTGTGCCTTTCTCATCTCCTCTGGATGAGGATTTGTGGATTCATCTTCTTCCTTTCGGGATTGAGATCGTGTCTGGACTGATGCCATGATCACTGGTCTCTTGGGATTCCCAAAGAAGACATATCTACACCCCAATATCAGAGGGTAGATTGGATCATTTAACACTGCTGCCTTGATTACTCCTTCCACATATCGCGTCTTCACATTTATCCTGGCGATGGGAAGTGTCATGGTCGCTACGTCCTTGGTTGCCGCTTGGATCTCCACTGTTTCTGTGGTGTATTGATCTGCCTGCACAAGGTGAGAACTCACAACTGAATCATAATCCAATCCCGTATCATACAAACACCTTATGGTGACTCCATTGCATGTTACATCTTCACACACTGGGGGGTGGTAAGGTTCCTGCTGTTCAATAGAGTTGACCTTTATTCCCTTCCTCCCAGTTTTCATGGCAGCGAAACTTGGAGTTTTCTTTCTACAATTTTCAGTGTTATGGTTGTCCATCCGACAATTTTTACAATACCTCTTTCCTTGGTTAAATGGTTTTCTTTCATCATTTCTTCTATCATTAAATTGTGAGGGTCTATTCTTAAATTCATTTCGAGGCCTATCGAAGTTCTGCTTATTTCTATTATCGAATTTGTTATGGTTTTGAGGGGCCTTACTCTGATCTATTTGTTTCTTCTTTGTGCCAGCTACCTCTGCCTGGTCTGCCTGATACCTCTCAGCGACATTTATTATCTCACCCAGCCTCTCTGCGCCCTGTTCCATGAGAAACTTTCTCATGTCTGGAGCCATGGACTCTCTCATTTGTTCAATGAGTATCATCTCTTTGAGATCTTGGGTTTTCCCCAGAGTAGCCCATTTCTCCATATACGTTTCCAACCGGGCGAAGAACTGGTGATAAGTCTCACCCGACAGTAGCCTGGCATTCCTAAATTTCTTTCTATAAAACTCTCCGTTCTTTTCATGTCTTAACAGAAGAGCTTGCTTCAACATGTCATAGTTGTCTTGGTCATCCCTGCTCATTTTGGAAAACACTTCATAAGCTGTTCCCCGAAGTCCCTGAGACAACTTTAATCCCCATCTTTCTCTTTCTAACCCATAAGTAGTAGCTAAAAGTTCAAACCTGCTTAAATATCCTTCTATGTCATCGTCTTTCTCAACAAAATGGTCTACATTAAAACCCATAACTGAGGTGAGGCTCCCTGACTAGTAGTGGCATCTGAGGCAAAAGGGCTAGCACCATTTTTAGGAGCATGGCCTTGAATTTTCAACTCCCTTAGTCGTAACTCGTGCTCCCTCTGCAATCTTCTATCTTCTGCTTCCCTCTCGGCAGTCAATCTCTTTTCTTCTGCCTCCCTTTTCAGTCGTTTTTCTTCCGCCTCTATCTGTAACTTCTTAGTCTCAGCCTCCAATGCCTTAGCCTCTTTGTCAGCCTCAATCTGCAGCCTCTTAATTTCTTTTTCAGCCTCTAACTTTCTTTCTGCTTCTTTCTTTAATCTTTTATCTTCTCTGGCAATAAATTTATCCACCTCTGAAGTTACGTATTGAGCCATCTCTGGTCCATCCATGCCCATCTCTTTAGCAGTCTGTACAGCCGCAGAGCGAAACTTGGCCAGATCTGCCATTCTAATATGTACAACATGTTCTAACAAAATCTCTAACTAATTATAGATTTATTTAATTAAATCTGGGCTCTGACACTTTCTTCGCTACCCAAATCTTGGGTAATACTATATGGGGATTCCCTGGGAAAATTAGACTGTTGTTAAAGCTAAACCCCAGACCCCAATGAATGTAGTACTAAGAGAAATTTAGATCCCGGACGAGCCCCCAATTTATGTAGCAAAGTTGATTTTGCTGGGGAGGTTATGATGGTATCCTAAAAAGAATGAAAAGGTGTCTGCTATAACCGTGTGAGGTCAAGCAAATGTAGGTCTCTGACTCTATAGGTGATGATGATGAATTATGTGCAGAGAACCTAACGCTACCTCCCTAGGTCTCACACGGTCAATCTTCTGGCTCTAGTGTATGGTGTATGGCGTACCTAGTGTCTAGGGGAGAAATGAATGATGGTACACAACAATCAAACACTTTAAGTTTCTATAAAAGAAGTTAATAACTAGCAGTTAAGTTTTTCTTTGAACGAATATTTACAATTTATTTTGCCTGTCCATTCATAGCTTGTGGACAGGTCTTTGAAAACAAGGACAAGATAGTTTACAGAAAAGGAACAATTAAAACTGTTGGGACAATCTGCCCAATAACTAAAAGTTATTATGTATTTATAAATATTCTTCCTGTATGGAATATTAAATTAGTTTACTTTAGTTATCTAATTTATAAATGTCCTTCCTGGATGAAATATTACAGAGTTCACTTTAGTTATCAACCGGGAGAGTCACTGTATATGAGGGCTGTAGTTCATCTTACCCCCATAAAATTCCTATGTATTATTTTGAAACACAAGAAAATATCAGAGATGCCCCAGATGTTTTACTCTTCACCTGGGGGTCCTTGTTGTAAGATAATACGATGGGTAGTTGCAGAAATTTCAAGTACAACACTCACCAAAGCTCCTACTGGATATTCGACAGCATATAAGTCTGGTTGGAGACTGGTTGGCGTTTATAAGCACTCAGCAGGTTTCCTGTCACCAGCCGGCAACAGGAACATAGACCCTCTGCAACTAAAGGACACCCTGGCCTTTTATCTCTGATCATTTATTCTAGCACTTAATTCCCTACGTGGGTATGGGGTCCGCCTCGCGTGCCTACAAATGCACACACCCCGAATTGTACAGGACTCCTACCTGGTTGTAACCACACCTCAAGTCCTTATAGCAGATACGCCACTCTACGTTCACATACTTTTCCTCCATACAATAATGTGGAGTAACCACATTTCCTGTGATATGATCTTCTCTTCTTTTCTTTACACTTATATTTGCTTCAGGCATGTTAAACAGTGTTCATTGAACACAGAGGCTTGCTAAACTATTTTAATACAATAATATGTCAACATAATTATAACAACATACATCAGTCAGATACCGCTTAATGTGTGACTCAACAATGTCTGCTTCCGACATGTCCTTCACTTTTTCCCCAATAGCAGTATCTAACTTTGTAGTTGGACCAAACATATTAAATTTCATAAAATATCCTTACCACAATCAAGAAATATATAAACAAATGACGCTGATTTTGTGAAGAAATGGCCTCAGCTTCCTCCGAACTGCACAGACTGTGAATTTATTCTTTATTTAAGTTTAAAATTAACACAGCTGTCTTTCAGCGTATCTGTATACAAATTTTAGTTCAACTGGCAATGAATAATCAAAGC
Source organism: Oreohelix idahoensis (assembly GCA_024509875.1). Classification (NCBI taxonomy): domain Eukaryota; kingdom Metazoa; phylum Mollusca; class Gastropoda; order Stylommatophora; family Oreohelicidae; genus Oreohelix; species Oreohelix idahoensis. The sequence goes on from JAMPIV010002318.1 coordinate 329,627, forward strand.
CTTTACTAATATCTACCAGCACTAGCCAATCGTATCGTTCTACTACTTGAATTCAAATGCAGTTTGAATGAAAAACCCAAAATTATTTTGAATAACTGGTGGTCGATTGGCTAGTCTACTCTAGTCATGCCAACTACAAAAGATATCACGTTTAGGATTACATTTCTCCTACCGTTTCCCTTTCCCATTCATACTCTGTTCACCGCAAGCGAATTTGAATGTACCTCCCTGCCTCTTTTTCCAGCTCGCGTACCCTAACGTTACAAAAAAACATGAGTAGGAACGCCAGTGTCTGGTCGTATGTTCCTAGATATTAGTATTTCTTCACTAACTTCTCTAACACTGGGAATATCATATATTTCAAAGTACATTCTTACTCAGCCAACTCCACGTCATACTACCATATAATTCTTATGGGGAACTTCCTAATGGTTTAAAATTTCCAATTTATTTCATCGTCCATCGTCAAATAAAATTTTACACAAGTCCGCCATCTTACTCTCCTTCATCTTGCGAGCATGTATTTTTTCCAATAACTACTTGTTTTAGTTACATCAGAAAGGCTACCACGAGGAGGAAATAAAACTGTCTGCGTGGTTATGCCTTGGCTGGCTTTTTCGCAGTGTGAATATATGCGTTGCAGACTGTGTCATCACAATATATAAGGAAAGTAGCAAATCATGCTTAGGATTCCAGGAAAGGAAGAAGCAAGACTGGATAACACCAGAAACACTAAACACCATAAAGATGAGAAAGGAAATGAAAAGAAAGAAAACAGAAGCAAAGTCCCCCAGGTTAAAGCAACTATATAGCGAACAGTACAGCCAGCTGGACAGGGAAGTTAAACGCCAAACCCGAGCCAACAAAAGGAATTTCCAAGACGATCTTGCGGGACGGGCAGAGGAGGCGGCGCTGAGGGATGGACAGGGCACAGTGTACAAAATGGCTAAGTTCATCGGCGGAGAACGGGGTGCAAACAGTGTTACATTAGTAGGAGATAAGCAGGGAGGTCTCATCAGGACAGCGGAGGGACGGGAAACGGGATGGGCAGAGCACTTCAGAGAGGCTCTGGACAAGGAAATACCAGAGACACAATTGAATGTTCCTGAGGCTGAAAACGATCTAGATGTAAATACAGACATTCCACGAAAAGAAGAGGTCATCACATCGGTCAAAGGGATAAAGAATGGTAGAGCTCCGTGCCATGATAACTTGGATACAGAGCTATTTGAGACGGGCCCTGAGCTAGCGGCGGAACTATTGGAACCACTGTTTGCACAAGTGTGGAAAGCGGGGACAACACCATCGGAGTGGAACAAAGGAATAATTGTCGGGATGCCCAAGAGGGGAGATCTTGCGGACTGCAATAATTGGAGAGGAATCACTCTTCTCTCAGTTCCCAGGAAAATACTAGGCAGGATAATTATACAGAGAAATTCAAAGGCAGTGGACTACAAGCAGAGGAAAGAACAAGCAGGATTTAGAAAGAACAGAAGATGTGTAGACCATATATTCACTCTCAGGAACATTATAGAGTAGTGCTCAGAGTGGCAGAGACAGCTTTACATAAATTTTGTTGATTTTGAGGGGGCTTTTGACGGCGTACATAGGGACGGTTTATTGTGGGTACTGAGGGCTTGTGGAGTTCCGGGCTGCATGGTGTCAATCATAAAAGGCCTCTGTGCCAGCTTTGCATGTGGGGTTGGGCAGGGCGGCCTGGCCTTCGAGGTGAAGACAGGAGTGCGACAGGGATGCCCCTTATCAACCACTCTATTTTTAACAGTCATAGACTAGGTGATGCGCCAGACAACAGAGGGCAGTCCAAGAGGAATGGGATGGACGGCATTTTCTACGTTGGAGGATCTAGTGTGTGCAGATGGCATTGCGCTGCTGGCGCATTCACGTCGGCACATCCGGGAAAAAACGGATGGACTTGGTAGGTTTAGCCAGCGGGTGGGCTTGAGCATCAATTTAGAGAAGTCTGGGGTCATGACGCTCGGTGTGAGCAACCCTGGGCCCATGTCGGTAGGGAATCGGCAACTGGTGCAGACAGATGCCTTTACATACCTGGGAATCATAGTGGCATTAGACGGTGGGGCAGGCAAAGACATCAACATCAGAGTGAATAGGGCAGGAACGTCCTTCTTTGGCCTAAATAACATCTGTGGGTCCTTCCAATACAGCACAAGCACAAAATTAAGATTATACCAGAGTTGCGTGCTTTCTGTGCTCCTCTGTGGTGCGGAGTGCTGGGGAGTCGCGGAGAGGGAAAAATCAAGATTGTCCTCTTTTCGCACGGCATGCCTAAAAAAAATTCACCGCATCTTTTGGCCGAGTGCCATCACCGGCCAAGATCTGCTTACTCGTAGCGAGCAAGAGGACATGCACACCATCATAGCTGGCAGACGTTGGAGCTGGATTGGTCATGTCCTCAGAAGAGACCCCGATGCCATCACAAGAACAGCTATGCTTTGGACCCCTGGGGGAGGGCGAGAGAGAGGCCGACCGGAAACAACTTGGCGGAGGGCTGTGGGGGCTGAGATGCAGAGAATGAACCAGAGTTGGGGCACTGTACGAAGGATGGCCACCGACCGTGCAAAGTGGAATCAATTTTTTGTTGCCCTACAAGACGCTACTAGGCGTGATGGCCACTGACTGCTTTGACGGTCGGTGGTTAAGGATCGAAGAAGAAGAAGACTGTGTCATCGAAGCGGCGTTAGACGGGGCGGGTTTAAGAATTTGCGTTACTAGTTAGCATTGTATCGTGTAATATTACAAAAAAATGTAAGGATTACTACTGATTTTGCTACAAAATTGACCGAAAGTGTTACTTCAGATAGCTATATTGCGGCATGCTTTCGCCAATAGTTAACTGTAAGGCTAGACTACAAAGTGTAATCAGCAGATTGGGCAAAGTTAAACATTAGTAGTGTCTCTCGAAAACGAAACTAAAGTATGTCAGACTTTTTGCCGTGAAATCGTTCTATAGGCTTAGCACTGTGCAAAAGGCAGCGCTGCTGGCTTCGAAGATGACAACCGTCAGACAACCTGAGGGCTAATGTATTTATTATCGTTTTATGCCTGCATCGTACTGAATTGAGCGTTTATTCTCGCATATTTTGCTACAATCCTTAACGTTGTGTTTATCAGTAACGACTGTTTCTCTGACTGTACTAGCAGTTTACCATCTATTTTTGACTGTGCAAATGACTGGGAGATGACGGTAGACCTACTTGGGCTAGGGGCATATCCAGAGAGTATCAGAAAATCTCGAAGACGGCCAGACATAGTGCAGCATTCTTCATCATCGCATCAGGTTATAATGATTGAGCTGACCGTGCCATTTGAATCCAGATTGGACGAGCAACATTCGTTCAAATTGGCCAAGTATAATGATCTGGCCGCGGACCTGTGACACGATGGGTTCACTGTAAGGGTCATGGCTGTTGAGGTGAGTGCAAGAGGTATCGTGGCTGCTTCAGTGTATGATATTTTGAAACTGTTGAGGTTGAGGGGACAATCAAGAACAATGGCACTGAAGAGGCTCAGTATAACTGCACAAAAGGCATCATGCTGACTGTGGAACAACTGCAATGGGCTATAGAACTCGGGACAGTAAACTTTAGCCCCACCTGTGGTACAGGAAACATCTAGCAAATTGCAATTTTTTATTTTTTTTAAACTGCATTTTATCAAGTACAGAAATGGTCAGTTTTGACAAAGTATTACCATTAAGAGGTTACAGAGACCACATGTTTTGACTTGACCGACATGTGCGTCAAGCACATAATTTGTACTTTTATTGATTAAAATAATTAAAATTTTCATAACTAAAATACTAAATATTATATTTATACTGTTAAAATAACCTACATTGTCCAATTTTTGTACATATAAGATGTTCTGGAAATAATAATTTCAAAAAGATACTTTTTTTAAATAAACTTGTAATTGTTTTCTAAAATAATTGGTTCGCTTGTCTTAAAGTTACCTCCTTATCAATTGAACGGCAAGCAAAGAGATCGTTATTTGCATTGACCTTGTGTGTGAGTGGTGTCTGCGTGTGTACTAAGTTAATTCATTATCATCGTGTGCACTATCCAGATCTAAGACACAATTAAATCATAAATAACCAAGGATGTCACTGTGTGAACATATCATCAACTGCTAAACACTGCACAGTAATTAAGAAAAGTGAATTATCTTTATGCGCTCGGACCAAATTTCATCATCATCATCATCAGTTGCCATCTCCACAACGAAGGTTGGCTGTAATGGATCTCCAACGTCCTCTGTCTCTTGTCTTGGTGGTGCACTCTGATAGACTCTTCCCTGTCCATCTCTTGATGTTATCTTCCCACTTATAGCGCTGTCTTCCCCTTGCACGTTTGCCTTCCCCTCTCCCTTCTGTAATGGTCATCTGCAAGGTGTTATGCCTTTTTATGTGGCCAAAGTATTTTAGCTGCCGAACTTTGATATCCCTCATTAGTTCTCTTTTCATACCTAGATTTTCTAGGACCTCCTTATTTGTTTTCATCTCTTTCCATGAGATACGCCCCATTCTTTTATATATCCACATTTCAAGATCCTGAATTCTTTCTTCCAAATGCTTATTCATCGTCCATGTTTCTGCACCATACAGAAACTGCTATCTTTAACATCTCGACAAATAAAAGAGTCCCCAACGTCCCAAAGAAAGGATTCTACTTATATGTACATGTTTATCACAGACAGCACGAGTGATACAAGTTAATCACAAAGCGTGACTTATGAACACATTATGATTCTCAGTTTTAATTTGTGAGATAACTGTTTGGATGTCAGTATAAGTTATATGTTGTTGAATGTAGCTTTGCCCATTCCTATTCTCTTCTTGATTTCTGTTTCACATCTGCCATCTTCTGTTATTATATGACCAAGATATACGTAGCTCTTGACTTGTTCCAGGATTTTCTCATTTACGCTTAATTTTAATGTGGGTTTATCGTCTCTTTTGCTAATTATCATAGTTTTTGTTTTCTCAATATTAATGACCAAATTTAGAAAATCATTAAAAAGATGCCGTAAAAATAGGAATTATAAAAAAAATTGGATAACAAAATGAAAGGATGAAAATTCTCAGTTAAAAATGAAAACAAGGTAACTAATAATTCAGAGTTATATGGAGAAAATTGTATGCATTCTCCTCAGTAAACGGTATGTTGTCAAACATAATAAAGATGACTTTCTGTTGTGATCATGAAGATCCTCATGTTGTCTTATTGTACTTATAACTGAGTGTCGCACGCTACGAATATAGATGGGTGTCTGAATAGGTATCGCCTATGGAATAGTATCAATAAGGTTTTCCGAATTCAGCTCATTAAAAAAAAAATAGACCCATTCGAGATAAGGATAATGATATCTGAGGATTGTGATATCTAAGAAATCATGACGAGTTGATTATGGATCCTCGCGACATAAACTGCTATCTCTAACATCTCGACAAATAAAAGAGTCCCCAACGTCCCAAAGAAAGGATTCTACTTCTATGTACCGTACATGTTTATCACAGACAGCGCGAGTGATACAAGTTAATCACAAAGCGTGACTTATGAACACGGCTATTTAAGTATATATATATAAATAAATTGTTGTGTACCTTGTCGTCAGTGGTGCTCAGTCCGTTCACAAAATAATACATAAGTCCTTGTATAAATAAACCAAATGTATAATTACTTCACTAGAACACTCTTTTTCAACTGAGCTCGCCCGGGCTTGAACCTGGATCACCCGATTGCCAGCGCAGTGTGGTAACCATGACACAAGCGCGGCTCCTAAACGTAATATAAGTTATAGACACTACTCACAAACCAGAAACCATATTTGTATATATATATACACGTACAAAATGACTGTCATACCTCGACGTAAACCACTATTATGGGAGGCAACTTTGTGCGAATAGATATAATTCCACAAACAAATAGTGAACTTGCTAAAAGAATACACGTTTCTCTGAATTAATCTTTTGTATTTAATTGTTATGAATTTTACTTTTTAATTCTTTCTTTTCCCTTCCGTTTTCCTTTGTTCAGTATGTGACAGATAAAAATCGAGCACTTTGATCGGTGTACTTTAGTTTCACCTGTACCCCTCACTCTTTTTCAAGCAAATTGCTCAACGTGATTTCCCACCCGCTTCTCTAATTAACATGCACGGATTATCGCGCAAAAAGCCATGCCTTTCGCCATCTCTCTGATTTCTAGTTTAGCCACGCCTATCTGTCTTTGTTTCAAGCGCTATTATAACAGCTATTCATATCTCAAACTGTCTTTCCTTTAAAAGGGGAAGGGCGAAGAGGGTTTGCCTGCTGTCAGATTACGTCATCTCGTCAGCGCCTTGTCCCTGAAACACGGGGGGGGGGGGGGGGGGAGGCAACGGTTTTTGTAGTTTCCTTAAAGAGAACGGGACAGTAATTGCAGAATAAAGGGGCAATTAAGCGGATGCAGAAAGGAGCGATAACCACTTTTACTGACTTCTCTTTGTTCGTGCTCCATGGGACGCAATTTTCTCACCGAGAGAAAAGAGCTAAAAGGCGCCCGCTTGCTAGCGAAACGAGTATGCGGTTGGCGAAAACGTGAAAATAGGCTTTTATTCATGATTCGACCGCAGATTCTCCCAAAATCCAAGCAGATTCGCGAAATCTCGCACGAGCTAACACCTTTTTACCCATTTATTATATATAGGCATCTCTTAAAAATCAGTTATCAGTAGCGCCAGAGATTTTGAAGAAAGTACCTAGCTCTTTTATTTATCTCTCACTAATCTGAGTGTTCACGGGATAAGTTAAATTAAGGACTTAGTTTTTACCCGTCGTGACTATTCCCTCCCCCCCACCCCACCCCCTCCCGCCCCCCGCCACTGTTAGTTATTTTGATCTTCAGGGTTAATTACCTCTGTTGGGATCTTCCTAGGTTCCCTATACAAGAGGGAGGGCCTATTAGATTATATTTTTAAATTCCTTGTCTGTAAACCAATAATTCATTGATGTTAATGCTTTTCTTGATATTGTGATATTTTCTGGTGAGAATAAACTTAATAAACCTTACAAGATAGTGTTGGTCAAACCCCGGTCCTTATATGTGATCCATTGTTTATCTGTTTTCACGTCTGTACGTATTTCTGTCACAAAATTGTGGGTACGTGAGTGTAGTGTAACTTGAATATGTACCAAGTGAGAAAGTGCGTCGGAATTTAAATAGAGTCGTAAACGATAGGCTGGATTAGAGCAATTACTCAATCCAAGACTATCCGTTCTCTTACACTATCACCACCCTATTAAAACATAAACTATTTGTTACACCTTCCTCTCACATAGCTATCACTATCACCTCTGCTTGTATGGGACCATAAATATCTCAGGGCTATCTTATCAAAATTTACGACAGTGTCCTTGATGAAGTCCTGGCCGAAACGTTGACAATTTTGTGTGTGTACTGTCCTATATAAAGCTGTACCTGGGTTTTTGTTAACCGAACTTTAATAAAACTGGTAATAAATTATGGACTGTGTTCCTCAGAAACCAGAACGATTGCTACCCTGAAAAGAAATGGGCTGCCCTAATTGGGACTAATTTGTAATGTTAACACAACTACAGATGATCTGCCTGGAACAGATTTGTATCTTTTTACAGAACTACAGATCGGGTGAGATAACTGGGACATATTTGTAATGTTGACAAAACTACAGATGATCTGCTTGGAACAGATTTGTATTCTTTACAGAACTACAGATGGGGTGAGATAACTGCTACATATTTGTAATGTTGACAGAACTACAGATGATCTGCCTGGAACAGATTTGTATTCTTTACAGAACTACAGATGGGCTGAGATAACTAGGACAGATTTGTAATGTTGACAAAACTACAGATGAGATGAGATAACTGAGAAAGATATATAATGTTGATAGAACTACATAGAAATGCCTGTACAGACGATCAAACTGCAATAGGTTAGTAATACTGACAGATGTACTTATGGTCTGACTGGAGCAGAACTGCAACGCTATCACATATGTTTTATGAAATTATTAATATGTATCATAGTGGTATGAAAATGATTGTTGAAACGTTTAACTAATAGAATTAACTGACAAAAAACACGCTGTCAAGCAAGCAGAAACTACACATCAAACCCCAACTCCGACATCTGCATACAGAGACTACAGTTATATAAATACTAATAGAAAAAAAAACAGACATTCCACCAACAAAAACCGTAGAACAAGAGAGGCAATTTATCACTGACATATCAAATAAAGCAACACAGTAAAACAATAAACAATCCAAAGAAAGAATTACTTATTGCAATTTTAGACATCGTACGTCAAATCAACATTAACAAAGTCATAAATCAGCTGGAGTTAAGGAAGACCACTCTATCGGTAGACACAAGAGGAAACAAAAAATACACATGGATCTTCATTTCAGCTAGCAGTACTTTTAACAACACGTTGATACACTAGCAATAATAGATATAGAGGTATAATCATTTCACTTAGAATAAATAAATAAATAAGTATATGAACTGAGTAAGCAGCAACACTCGAATAAACCTGCGACGTGACGGCCAGACAGCCAGCTAGCGGTCCTTTACAGAAAGAGGCCTTTTCATGGCTAATAAAAGTTCTCGCCCCCCTTAATTTAATAAAAAGATAAGGACAGAGATAACAGTCCAGCGGTCAAAAATAACCCACTTATGACCAAGAGATCACACCTCTTGTCAGATTTTGACGGGATGTTGAATCTTAGACGAAAGTGAGTGAAACAAATAAAACTTAACCACGTGATACTTTAAACAGCAGAGAGAAAATAAAGTTAGGGGAATACATTCTATTTACTTTCAAAGGGGAACAATTCAACTATTAAAGAAATATCAAACTCAAAAACACGGGTTCATTATTTATTTAATTTTGTTAATTAATTTTACAAAATTATTTAAGACATAAAATATTCTCTTATTTTGATCAGTACTTGTGTTAAATTGTTGAAACGTGTTTTGTTTCCTATGTTTAAAATAAAAGTACTTGAAATAATAAGGAGTTTGATGCGCATGTTAAAGTAGTCAACTCTTATATCCTCTGCCACTTTCAATGAGAAGTTATTCATTATTTATTTTACTTGCTCTAGTCGCAGATGAGCACAACAAAATGTGTTATTGGCGACAAATAGCACACTACAACAATCTTTTAAACACTTGTTCCTACTTGGCCGTTCCTCTTCTACCCTGGGGGCTGAAGTAGATATGAGGTGTGGCTTCTTCTTCTTCTTCTTTGATCCTTAGCCGCCGACCGTCAAAGCAGTCAGTGGCCATCACGCCTGGTGGCGTCTTGTAGGGCAACAACAAATTGATTCCACTTTGCTCGGTCGGTGGCCATCTTTCGTATAGTGCCCCAACTCTGGTTCATTCTTTGCATCTCAGCCTCCACAGTCCTCCGCCAGGTTGTTTTTTGTCGGCCTCTCTTTCGTTTTCCTTCAGGGGTCCAAAGCATAGCTGTTCTTGTGATGGCATCGGGGTCTCTTCTGATGATATGACCAACCCAGCTCAAGCGTCTGCCAGCTATGATGGTGTGCATGTCCTCTTGCTTGCTCCGAATAAGCAGATCTTGGTTGGTGATGGTATTCGGCCAAAAGATTCGTGAATTTTTCTTAGGCATGTTGTGTGAAAAGAGGACAATTTCGACATTTCCTTCTCTGTAACTCTCCAGCATTCAGCACCATAGAGAAGCACAGAAAGCACACAGCTCTGATATAATCTTAATTTTGTGCTTGTGCTTTATTGGGAGGACTTCCAGATGTTGTTTAGGCTAAAGAAGGCTGTTCTTGCCTTATTCATTCTGATGTTGATGTCTTTGCCTGCCCCGCCGTCTGGTGTTACTATGCTTCCTAGGTATGTGAAGGTATCTCTCTGTACCAATTGCTGATTCCTTACTGATATGGGCTCAGGGTTGCTCACATTGAGCATCATGACCTCTGACTTCTTTAAATTGATGTTCAAGCCCACCTGCTGGCTAAACTTATTAAGTCTATCCGTTTTTTCCTGGATGTGTTGATGTGAATGTGCTAGTAGTGCAATGTCATCTGCATATTCCTGATCTTCCAATGTAGACAATGTTGTCCATCTTATTCCTCTTGGACTGCCCTCTGTTGTCTGGCGCATCACCCAGTCCATGACTGTTAAAAATAGAGTGGTTGATAAGGGGCATCCCTGTCGTACTCCTGTCTTCACCTCAAAGGTTAGGTTGCTCTGCCCAACACTACACGCAAAGTTGGCATAGAGGCTTTTTATGATTGACACTATGCAGCTTGGAATTCCATAAGCCCTCAGTATTTTCCATAAACTGTCCCTATGTATGCTGTCAAAAGCCTTTTCAAAATCAACAAAATTAATGTAAAGCTGTCTTTGCCATTCTGGGCACTGCTCTATAATGTTCCTGAGAGTGAATATATGATTTACACATCTCCTGTTCTTTCTTAATCCTGCTTGTTCTTTCCTCAGTTTGTGGTCTACTGCCTTTGAAATTCTCTTATAATTATCCTGCCTAGTATTTTGCTTGGAACTGAGAGAAGAGTGATTCCTCTCCAATTATTGCAGTCTGCAAGATCTCCCTTCTTGGGCAATTTGACAATTATTTCTTTGTTCCACTCTGATGGTGTTGTCCCCGTTTTCCAGACTTGTGCATTTCAAGAGCCTCAATTCTTTCTTCCAAATGCTTTTTCATCGTCCATGTTTCTGCACCATACAGAAATGCAGAATATATATAACACTTTATGATTCTCAGTTTTAATTTATGAGATAACTGTTTGGATGTCAGTATATGTTTCATGTTGTTGAATGTAGCTTTGGCCATTCCTATTCTCTTCCTGATTTCTGTTTCACATCTGCCATCTTCTGTTATTATATGACAAGATATACGTAGCTCTTGACTTGTTCCACGATTTTCCCATGTACGCTTATCTTTAATGTGGGTTTATCGTCTGTTTTGCTAATTATCATAGTTTTTGTTTTCTCAATATTAATGACCAAATTTAAAAAATCATTAAAAAGATGCCGTAAAAATAAGAATTATAAAAAAATTGGATAACAAAATGAAAGGATGAAAATTCTCAGTTAAAAAAGAAAACAAGGTCACTAATAATTCAGACTTATATGGAGAAAATTCTATGCATTTCCCTCAGTAAACGTTATGTCGTCAAACATAATAAAGATGACTTGCTGTTGTGATCATGAAGATCCTCATGTTGTCTTATTGTACTTATAACTGAGTGTCGCACGCTACGAATATAGATGGGTGTCTGAATAGGTTTCGCCTATGGAATAGTATCAATAAGGTTTTCCGAATTCAGCTCATTAAAAAAAAAAAAAATAGACCCATTCGAGATAAGGATAATGATATCTAAGGATTGTGATATCTAAGAAATCATGACGAGTTGATTATGGATCCTCGCGACATAAACTGCTATCTCTAACATCTCGACAAATAAAAGAGTCCCCAACGTCCTAAAGAAAGGATTCTACTTATATGTACATGTTTATCACAGACAGCGCGAGTGATACAAGTTAATCACAAAGCGTGACTTATGAACACGGCTATTTAAGTATATATATATATATATATATATATATATATATATATATATATATATATATATATATATATATATATATATATATATATATATCAATTGTTGTGTACCTTGTCGTCAGTGGTGCTCAGTCCGTTCACAAAATAATACATAAGTCCTTGTATCATCATCATCATCATCATCAGTTGCCATCTCCACAACGAAGGTTGGCTGTAATGGATCTCCAACGTCTTCTGTCTCTTGTCTTGATGGTGCACTCTGATAGACTCTTTAATGTCCATCTTTTGATGTTATCTTCCCACTTATAGCGCTGTCTTCCCCTTGCACGTTTGCCTTCAACTCTCCCTTCTGTTATGGTCTTCTGCAAGGTGTTATGCCTTTTTATGTGGCCAAAGTATTTTAGCTGCCGAACTTTGACCTCCCTCATTAGTTCTCTTTTCATACCTAGATTTTCTAGGACCTCCTTATTTGTTTTCATCTCTTTCCATGAGATACGCCAGATTCTTCTATATATCCACATTTCAAGAGCCTCAATTCTTTCTTCCAAATGCTTATTCATCGTCCATGTTTCTGCACCATACAGAAATGCAGAATATATATAACACTTTATGATTCTCAGTTTTAATTTGTGAGATAACTGTTTGGATGTCAGTATATGTTTCATGTTGTTGAATGTAGCTTTGGCCATTCCTATTCTCTTCTTGATTTCTGTTTCACATCTGCCATCTTGTTATTATATGACCAAGATATACGTAGCTCTTGACTTGTTCCAGGATTTTCCCATTTACTTCTTCTTCTTCTTCTTCTTCCGTCCTTAGCCACCGACCGTCAAAGCAGTCAGTGGCCATTACGCCTAGTGGCGTCTTAGGGCAACAGCAGATAGGTTTTCTTTGCCATTGTTTCCCATCACGCCTATTGGCGTCTTTAGGGCAACGGCAAATCAATCCATTTGATGTTGTTTCCGTAATCGAAGTGACTGGCAAACGGGTGATCAGCCCGTTGGTTTTCCCATTTACGCTTATCTTTAATGTGGGTTTATCGTCTGTTTTGCTAATTATCATAGTTTTGGTTTTCTCAATATTAATGTCGAGTCCATATTCATGACTTATACTGTTCACTTGTTTCACTAGTTCTTGTAACTCCTGTTCGCTTTCAGCTAACAACACGGTATCATCTGCATATCTAAGGTTGTTTATTGACCTTCCACTGATGTTCAGTCCTGGTATTTCCTGTATCTGTATGAAAATTTTTTCGGTGTATAAATTAAATAGGCAGGGGGACAGCACACAACCTTGTCTGACACCTCTTTTTATGTCTATGTATGGTGAATAATTCCTTCCAGATCTTACTGTGGCAGTTTGCTCCCAATAAAGGTTACTGAGTATAAATAAACCAAATGTATAATTACTTCACTAGAACACACTTGCTGACAAACAAGATCATTATGTACACAATAAAAACATGGTCAGGAACTTATTTTCCTAGCTGAGCTGCCATCCAGCATCATACGGTGGAAAACGTGCGGCGCTTGTCAGGTCACTCAACAACATCCGGTTCGTGCAGACATCGCACATTACCGCACACAGTCGCTATAACAGGAACGCAGCTGGCGTTCAGTTCTAAACTTTTAACAACTCACAAACGTCATTTTTTTTTTCGCCGTCTTCGGAGGGTACCCATTAGAGCTGGGTCGGCTCAGGACACTCCTTCAAATGTTTTCGCCCAGGGCTCGAATTAATCTTGTCCAAGTCCCGGTCGACGACACTTCTTCAACTGAGCTCGCCCGGGTTTGAACCTGGATCACCCGATTGCCAGCGCAGTGTGGTAACCATGACAAGCGCGGCTCCTAAACGTAATATAAGTTATAGACACTACTCACAAACCAGAAACCATATTTGTAAAGTTGGGTTAACAAAAACACAGGTACAGCTTTGTACTAGGACAGAACACACACAAAATTGTCAACGTTTCGGCCAGGGCTTCATCGAGGACACTGTCGTAAATTTTGACTATATAGCCCTGAGATATTTATGGTCCCGTACAAGCAGAGGTGATAATGATAGTTATGTGAGAGGAAGGTGTAACAAATAGTTTATGTTTTAATAGGGTGGTGATAGTGTAAGAGAACGGAGACTCTTGGATTGAGTAATTGCTCTAATCCAGCCTATCGTTTACGACTCTATTTAAATTCAGACGCACTTTCTCACTTGGTACAGATTCAAGTTACACTACACTCACGTACCCACAATTTTGTGACAGAAATACGTACAGACGTAAAAACAGATAAACTATGGATCACATTTAAGGGCCGGGGTTTGACCAACACTATCTTGTAAGGTTTATTAAGTTTATTCTCACTAGAAAATATCACAATATCAAGAAAAGCATTAACATCAATGAATTATTGGTTTACAGACAAGGAATTTAAAAATATAATCTAATAGGCCCTCCCTCTTGTATAGGGAACTTAGGAAGATCCCATCAGAGGTAATTAACCCTAAAGATCAAAATAATTAACAGTGGCGGGGGGCGGGAGGGGGTGGGGGAAGGGAGGGAACAGTCAGGTCGGGTGAAGACTAAGTCCTTAATTTAACCTATCCCGTGAACACTCAGATTAGTGAGAGATAAATAAAAAATAAATATATATATATATATATATATATATATATATATATATATATATATATATATATATATATATATATATATATATATATATATATATATATATATATATATATATATATATATATATATATTTATATATATATATATATATATATATATATATATATATATATATACACGTACAAAATGACTGCCATACCTCGACGTAAACCACTTTTATGGGAGGCAACTTTGTGCGAGTAGATATAACTCCACAAACAAATAGTGAACTTGCTAAAAGAATACACGTTTCTCTTAATTAATCTTTTGTATTTATTTCTTATGAATTTTACTTTTTAATTCTTTCTTTGCCCGTCCGTTTTCCTTTGTTCAGTATGTGACAGATAAAAATCGAGCACCTTGATCGGTGTACTTTACTTTCACCTGCACCCCTCACTCTTTTTACAGCAAATCGCTCAACGTGATTTCCCACCCGCTTCTCTAATTAGCATGCGCGGATTATCGCGCAAAAAGCCATGCCTTTCGCCATCTCTCTGATTTCTAGTTTAGCCACGCCTAGCTGTCTTTGTTTCAAGCGCTATTAATACAGCTATTCATATCTCAAACTGTCTTTCCTTTAAAAGGGGAAGGGCGAAGAGGGTTTGCCTGCTGTCAGATTACGTCATCTCGTCAGCGCCTTGTCCCTAAAACACGGGGGGGGAGGCAACGGTTTTTATAGTTTCCTTAAAGAGAACGGGACAGTATTTGCAGAAAAAAGGGGCAATTAAGCGGATGTAGAAAGGAGCGATAACCACTTTTACTGACTTCTCTTTGTTCGTGCTCCATGGGACGCAATTTGCTCACCGAGAGAAGGGAGCTAAAAGGCGCCCGCTTGCTAGCGAAACGAGTATGCGGTCGGCGAAAACGTGAAAATAGGCTTTCATTCAGGAATCAACCGCAGATTCTCCCAAAATCCGAGCAGATTCGAGAAATCTCGCTCGAGCTAACGATTTTTTACCCATTTATTATATATAGGCATCTCTTAAAAATCAGTTATCAGTAGCGCCAGAGATTTTGAAGAAAGTACCTAGCTCTTTTATTTATCTCTCACTAATCTGAGTGTTCACGGGATAGGTTAAATTAAGGACTTAGTCTTCACCCGATCTGACTGTTCCCTCCCTTCCCCCACCCCCTCCCGCCCCCGCCACTGTTAATTATTTTGATCTTTAGGGTTAATTACCTCTGATGGGATCTTCCTAAGTTCCCTATACAAGAGGGAGGGCCTATTAGATTATATTTTTAAATTCCTTGTCTGTAAACCAATAATTCATTGATGTTAATGCTTTTCTTGATATTGTGATATTTTCTAGTGAGAATAAACTTAATAAACCTTACAAGATAGTGTTGGTCAAACCCCGGCCCTTAAATGTGATCCATAGTTTGTCTGTTTTTACGTCTGTACGTATTTCTGTCACAAAATTGTGGGTACGTGAGTGTAGTGTAACTTGAATCTGTACCAAGTGAGAAAGTGCGTCTGAATTTAAATAGAGTCGTAAACGATAGGCTGGATTAGAGCAATTACTCAATCCAAGAGTGTCCGTTCTCTTACACTATCACCACCCTATTAAAACATAAACTATTTGTTACACCTTCCTCTCACATAACTATCATTATCACCTCTGCTTGTACGGGACCATAAATATCTCAGGGCTATATAGTCAAAATTTACGACAGTGTCCTCGATGAAGCCCTGGCCGAAACGTTGACAATTTTGTGTGTGTACTGTCCTAGTACAAAGCTGTACCTGTGTTTTTGTTAACCCAACTTTAATAAAACTGGTAATAAATTATGGACTTTGTTTCTCAGAAACCAGAACGATTGCTACCCTGAAAAGAAATGGGCTGCCCTAACTGGGACTAATTTGTAATGTTAACAGAACTACAGATGATCTGCCTGGAACAGATTTGTATTTTTTACAGAACTACAGATGGGGTGAGATAACTGGTACATATTTGTAATGTTGACAGAACTACTGATGATCTGCCTGGAACAGATTTGTATTCTTTACAGAACTACAGATGGGCTGAGATAACTAGGACAGATTTGTAATGTTGACAAAACTACAGATGATCTGCTTGGGACAGATTTGTATTGTTGACAGAAATACACATGAGATGAGATAACTGAGAAAGATATATAATGTTGATAGAACTACAGAGAAATGCCTGTACAGACGATCCAACTGCAATAGGTTAGTAATACTGACAGATGTACTTATGGTCTGACTGGAGCAGAACTGCAACGCTATCACATATGTTTTATGAAATTATTAATATGTATCATAGTGGTATGAAAATGATTGTTGAAACGTTTAACTAAAAGAATTAATTGACAAAAAACACGCTGTCAAGTAAGCAGAAACTACACATCAAACCCCAACTCCGACATCTGCCTACAGAGACTACAGTTATATAAATACTAATAGAAAAATAAAACAGACATTCCACCAACAAAAACCGTAGAACAAGAGAGGCAATTTATCACTGACATATCAAATAAAGTAACACAGTAAAACAATAAACAATCCAAAGAAAGAATTACTTATTGCAATTTTAGACATCGTACGTCAAATCAACATTGACAAAGTCATAAATCAGCTGGAGTTAAGGAAGACCACTCTATCGGTAGACACAAGAGGAAACAAAAAACACACATGGATCTTCATTTTAGCTAGTAGTACTTTTAACAACACGTTGATACACTAGCAATAATAGATATAGAGGTATAATCATTTCACTTAGAATAAATAAATAAATAAGTATATGAACTGAGTAAGCAGCAACACTCGAATAAACCTGCGACGTGACGGCCAGACAGCCAGCTAGCGGTCCTTTACAGAAAGAGACCTTTTCATGGCTAATAAAAGTTCTCGCCCTCCTTAATTTAAAAAAAAAAGATAAGGACAGAGAGAACAGTCCAGCGGTCAAAAATAGCCCACTTATGACCAAGAGATCACACCTCTTGTCAGGTTTTGACGGGATGTTAAATCTTAGGCGAAAGTGAATGCAACAAAAAAAAACTTTACCACGTGATACTTTCCTGGCACGCGCCTATAAGCGTTAGGACTGTTGACAACTTCAGGGAAGTACCTAGTTTTAATTTTTATATATTTTTTAGGTTCTTATGTATCCTATCTAACCTTCACTGTCTTTCCTTTCCCTGACGAAGGCCTTGTGGCCGTAACGTTAGCTATTTTCTTATTCTTTTGTCATCGTAAGACGAATCACCTTTTTTCGATTTTCTTTCACACCCATCCATGATACTTTAAACAACAGAGAGAAAATAAAGTTAGTGGAATACATTCTATTTACTTCCAAAGGGGAACAATTCAACTATTAAAAATATATCAAACTAAAAAACAGGGGTTCATTATTTATTTAATTTTGTCAATTAATTTTACAAAATTTTTTAAGTCATAAAATATTCTCTTATTTTGATCAGTTCTTGTGTTAAATTATTGAAACGTGTTTTGTTTCCCATGTTAAAAATTAAAGTACTTGAAACAATAAGGAGTTTGATGCCCATGTTAAAGTAGTCAACACTTATATCCTCTGCCACATTCAATGATAATGCATGCTAATCCTGAATGGCTCTAGTCGCAGATGAGCACAACAAAATGTGTTATTGGCGCCAAATAGCGCACTACAACAATCTTTTATACACTTGTTCTTACTTGGTCGTTCCTCTTCTACCCTGGGGGCTGGAGTAGATATAAGGTGTGGCGTCCGGCTCTAATTCTAAAGGTACCGGGTTCAAACCCAGTACAGGGTATATTTTTGATGGCATTTTTTTCAGAACCTGTGGGTACAATAATGATATACTCCTCCCCGATCCCCTGGGTAGTGAGATATGATGTCTAGCCTTCTCGGATATCTTATCCTTTGAGCTGTGTTTCTTTTGGCCTTGTTCCAGTCCAGTCTTCGGTCCCTCAGGGATTATCTAATGCTGTCCCCACAGCGAACTCTGGGTATTCCTGGAGATCTGGATCCCTTGCTATTGGTTTCTCTTATGTGACCGTGGTAGTCACGAAAATAATAATTATTTTTGTAGTGGTATTCTCATTTGTTGTTGTGTTCTGTCGTAAATTTTTAAAGATAGCTCAGAAGATATTTATGGTCCCGTCTGAACAGAGGTGATAGTGGTATATATGTGAGAATAAAGGTGTAAGAAATAGATTTTCACGAGGAAATAGTGTAAGAGGAAGATCTGTCTCTGGAATGAGTAGTTTCTCTAGTTCAGCCTATCCATACGACTTTATTTTAATATCAGACGACCTTTCTCTCCCTATATGAAATATAAGATACACTAAACACACCCACCCACACAATTATGTGGCAACAATACACACAAAACGTGAAAAACTATGGTTAATTGGGTATGGGTCTGACCAACACGCATATGTAAGTTCTTTTTGTTGTTTATTATCATTAAACTTTTTACACCATCAAACATATAGAGACATCAAATAAATCAAGTTTACATATAAATGAAAATAACCGATTAAGTGCCCTCCCCTTGTTGGGAAAAGATCCCAAAAGAAGTTAATAACCCAAAGGTCAAAGAATAAACACTAGATTACATAATAGACTGTGAAGAACATGTTCTCACTAAATTACTACTCAGTAAAGTACACAGGTTAGCGAAATAAAAAAAAGAAGTTAGTACAATTATTGTAACAAAGGAAAATATTTAATCTCTCTCTCTCTGTCTCTCACTCTGTCATCTGTGGCAACAAATACTCTTGCTTACCTAATAATGGTGTAGTGTCACGTGACCGATAATCTATTTTACCATCTTGTCCATAATTTGATTACTTTTTAAATGTCCTGGTTTTCCTCGTCATTTTGTATTTTCTTTTTCTTTCATTTTCTACCTTCGTGGCCAAACTTTTTCACCTTCTCAAACCCCACCCGAGGTTTGGTTACGTTCCGGCCTGTAGCGGTCAGCGAACGATAATATTATCTAAGCCGCACCTGGTCTGACCAGGGGAATATCTCTTACGTTTAAAGCCTTTGATCCAGAACGCTGCTTCGGATCATAATATTATGCATCCTGGAAACAGGGGGAGACAAACCCGCGGTCAGTCTTTGGGTTTTCGCCCCTTAGACAAGATAGAGCATAATGTTATGCATTTCTCTACCTGGGGAACTTTCGCACGATTTCTTTTGTCTTACTCTAGATTACGTCTTTCGCCGAACTTCTGTAGAAATATGCAGGCCAGGTGTCCGGGGGGAGCGTCCCTTGTGATCTATAAGAGTAGACTGGTTTTAATAGACAAAGACATTCGTAAATTTTCCTGGCCCGTAGATGACCATCATGAGGTAAGGCAAACTTTAACACAATACTAGAATGTGTTTGCCTATGTTCTAGTCATTTTCGGGGTGAGTTGACATATCTTATAATTATAATATATTAGATTCATGTTAGCTTTTATATATCTGTTAGGAAAGTGAATTCATTTCTGAGGACTTCTCCTAGTAATTTAATTCAGTGATAGGGTATCGCAGCTTCTACAAGTCTTGCAGAAATTATGTGAGGACAGCAAACCATAAGTCAGAAGAGTTCAGGACCACCACTGGTGTAAGACAAGGTGATATCCTATCACCTTACCTCTTCATACTCCTTATGGACGATGTCATCAAGGCATGTAAGGAGAGAACAAGAAAGTATTCAGTGGGGTACTGGAAGATGAGACAGGTCTATATTTCGGAGCTGGCATTTGCTGATGATGTTGCCCTGATTGCTAAATCAGAGGCACATCTCCAATCCAACCTGCAAGTCTGGAAGGAAGAGCTGGAGAAGAGAGGGATGGTCATAAGCAGCTCTAAAACAAAATCCATGGTGATATCACGAGAAGAAAGAAAACATCAGATTAAGTTGGGAGAACAGGTCCTGGAGCAGGTCGACCACTTTAGATATCTCGGAGCTATTATAGACCGAAAGGGAGGCATCAAAGAAGAGTTGGCCACTCGAAAAGCAGCGGCTGGGAGACTTTTTCAGGCCATAAATCGTGGATTCCTCAGCAAGAAAGAGGTTGGTAAGAAAACGAAGATGGCTGTATACCGCTCCACCTATGTCCCAGTCTTGACATATGGATGCGAGTCGTGGGCAATGACTACAACCCACAAAAGCCAGATCCAAACCTCAGAAATGAGGTATCTGAGGAAAGTGGTTGAAGTAACAAGAAGAGACATGGTCCGCAACCAGACGATCCGTCAAGGCCTAAAATCCCATCCGCTGCAGACCCAAATAGAACAGTCCCAACTAAGATGGTTTGGCCATGTCTGCAGAATGGGAGAAGATCGGCTACCACGACAAGCATGGGAAACAAAGAGCCAGGGATCCAGACCTCCAGGACGACCCAGAGTCCGCTGGGAGGACAACATTAGACAATCTTTGAAGGACCGAGGACTAGAATGGAACCAGGCCAGGAAGAAGACAGCTGATAGAATGGTCTGGCGCTCTCTCTTCCAAACCTCTACACCTCACGGTAGAAGGGGAACGACTAAGTAAGTAAGTAAGTAAGATAGGGTATCGCTGTCTACGGCCTATTAAGTGGTGCTTAAACTGTTACGGTTTATCATGGGTTAAATGTTAAACTTACAATAACAGATATTAGGCGTAGAATCAGTCCACGAATGCTTACCATTGGGTTAAGAGTCAGCAAAAATTAACTGTCATTTCTGTAAGATAATGTCAGGTGTGGATTGTTCACTTTAAAGCTGAATAGTGAGATGCAGGTAATAACTCTGGATTATAGGAGATAGTCACTTATTCCTTTTGATAGATATGTCTAGTGGCAAGGGAGGATCATTTTATGCTTACTTGTGTGGCTAGGCACTAGTCTATAACTTTCACTGAAAGCAGTCACCAGGCATAGATATAATTATATCGTATGATCTAGCCACAACTGTATTATTATAGCAAGAACATTGCATTTTCTTTGTACTCATTTTGTGGAATGCTAATATATTTTCCAAAGGGGACATACGATTTATTTGTGTAATGTCAAATGCTGTAATCTGTTTATGTAAATTCATTTAATGTTGTAAGATGAATAAGCATATTCTTTTAACTGTAACTACAGGTTTGGTTTCCTGTATGTTGAGATTGGGAGAAGAGGAGGAGATTTTGCTGTCAGAACATTTAATGACAGTTACATGGGTGTACAAAAGATATTAAGCCTATGCGGGCGCGTGTTGATAATTGATATTTTTAAGGAACAGGAGACATGGTTAAAGACAGCCCTAAACTATCATAGCAATAACTACAATAAATTTAATCCCATAGTGGAGCGAAACTTTCTGTATAAAGTTAGTGTCATTTATTATTTGCTTGAGGTAAAAGGTTTTTTTTGGGTCTCAGTTTCAGGGAGACCGAATCGCTAGAGCAGACTCCAGTCAGGCGAAGAACGAAATATTCTCTTCGATCTAGAGGGTTTCTGAATACCGCTAGCGTCACGAATCGTCAACCCCGTTCCTGAATCAAAACCCCTTTTTGTCAACGCCAAGTTAAGCTCACGCAGTGCAACGGAGCCAACGCAAAATCTGGAATCGCCAAACGCAGTAGTAGTTCTCTACTTGCCTATTGGATTACCCGCCAGCGCATTGCGGCTTCAAGAATATCAAACCCGCTCAGCATGCCGATAGCAGAATTCCATATCACCCGCCTTTTTGTGCTTAAACGGGGCACTCAGCAAACCACAGCCAAATCAGTTTAAACAGGATTTACAGCCAAGCAGAGCCTAGCGCCGGATAAGCGCGCCTGGGACTCTTTGTCCTCAAGTGACTTCTTCTGGTGTATTTTCTGGATACTTAAAACCTCGCACGTATGAGCAGCCATCTATGGACAGAGTTCCAGCCCCCCTCTCGCGAGAAGCGGTCACCAACGTTTAGCACCTTTGGTCCCACGAAAAAAGCGGACAGGCTGTCGCTCAGTTCGTTTATTTGGTCAGCAGGAGATAAACAACGTCTTCCAGTGTTACCTCGCGCAATTAGGGGTCACCAACGTTTAGCCCGACAAGGAAAGTTCGGTATTTCACTTCAGTCATCTTGAAGGATATTTATCGGTAAGACACTTCCTGGAGCTAGCGCCTTTGGTCCCTTGAAAGCGGACCCTCTGTCGGACAGCTTAGTTATTTTCTCCGTGTTCTACAGGTTTTATGAGTGTTGGTGGTGTGTGTGTTTGTGGGTGTGTATTTGCATTATTGTTGGTGTATATGATTATTGATGACTATTGATGATTATTTGATTATTGATGTAATTTATGCTGTGTATGATGATATGCATTAATTCCATGCTTTTCTTCTTTAATAAAGTTTACACATTTATTAATGCGCTGTTCCCGACCCTTTCATCCATATTTACATTTTTAGCTCTTTACTAGAATCTCTATGTATGATAAGAGAAAAGAGTGAGAGCCGGAGATGCTTAGACAGTAAAAGTGAGTTGAGGTCTGGAGAGAGAGATCCTTTGAATAAATCTTCTTCCAGGTTGTCTCAAGTCCATCTCCTATTTACACCTTATCTAAAGTGTAATCTATAACTCTGTCAGTCCACTATCCCTTGTCGATTTCACTACTATTGTCCAACTCGACAATTACTCTACACTTTACTCAACCACGACAATTAATGGGGTCTCGCCGCGGAATTTGAACTACATCTGCAGCAATCGCAACAGATGAGGTTGCAGTCTGGTAGGAATCTCTCAGAAGATTCTATCTTGATTCTTAGAGTTTAATGTTTGGCAGATTATAGGAATTTCTTTCCCCTAGACATATCGAACTATTTCTTTTGGAGGAAGTCGGAACAGCGTTTTTCTCCATAGCAATCATAAATATTAAGTTACATTTATTGTTCATGCTACACATGAGACAGCTGGTAAAGGTTGATGGTATCACTGCTGAGTTCTTGGTTGACAAATCTGACGACTATTGTTGTAAAAGTCAGAAAAAATTTTTTTAAGAGTTAATATTTTTTTCAGGAGTAGCTCTTTAATCTGAGATAAGAAGCTACAGATAGTCAGTTACTAGCTTGCACTTGTACCAAGGGAGGGTGTTCATTCGGATGATAGTAACCAATCCTCTCAATAGCTTAGTACTGACAGAACTGGGGAGAAGTGATAGTAATAAGTTTTACATCACTTACATTTTTGGAGTTTTTTGGGGTCTGTGCTTGTCTATCAGAGTAGCTACAAACTTTCTTGTTTTTAAAGTTCCCAGGCTAGCCTAGATTTTATTGATTATTAAGTTAATCAGCACCTAGTGGACTAGGTAACTAAGATCTCTAGGTTCTATTCTTCTATAGTGTTTGCTCACCCTGATATAATGGCCGATCTAGATAAAGTGCATAGGATTGCCCTCGAGGTAGCTAAGTACATGGAGTACAAGGATAGCGAAATCCAGCCCTTTCTAGAATTTGCAGTAAGCCTGCAGGATCAATACGAGGTAGACAATTGGTTTGACAGCCGTTTAATCTTAGCATGGTCCTGTAAACAAACTGGGGAGAGTGAAGCATTCACCCGACAGTATGTAGAAGAAGTGATAGAAGATGAGAAGCAAAGGGAAAAGCAAAGACAAGAACGGGACAAGCAATTGGAAATGGAGCAACAAGAACGGGATAAGCAATTGGAAATAGAGCGACAAGAAAGGGACAGGCTACACCAAATCAGAATGAATGAACTGGATAGCCAAATTCGGAGGGTGGAAACAGATACTAAATGTAGTCACTCTACTTCCCCTTCTACTGTGCCCTTAACGGTCAACGCCCCTGCAAACCTTGCGCCCATGAAAGAAAACTTGCCAGCTAAAACCGAACCCCAACTCCAGAAAATTGACTTTCATTTGGACTTGGATCCGAAGCCCAAACAAGGAAAGAATTTACGTCGGGACAGCAGACCTAAGGCCTCGAGGAAAATTACGCAACGTTCCCAGGCATGGAAACTGCACAAAGGTGAGAGAGGTGCTAACAAGCATTGTAATACGGATTGTTCCCGTCTGGCAAGCGGAGAACCCCGAGTCTCTCACGCTCCAGACCGAGCAGCACCAAACCGACACGTGACGTCGAGAAAAGGGAGCCACACCCTATCACGTTATATTTCGCAAGATTCCCGGCCGGACAGCGAAAAACCATATGCAGAGGCGTATCCCTCCAACTCAGCGATCGTAGAATGGAGGCGCCGCTCCTCTTATCACCCTGAGCTTAAAAGGTGCAAGAATAAGTCGCCTGCTAAAAGGGTTAAACTTTCCAAACCGTTCCAAAAAACTTTGGAAAAACACACCGAGAGTTTTTTCTCGGGCACTTCGCGATCTAACGGGATCTCAAACCGTCCAGTCCTTTGCATGCAGTCTGCGGGGCCTGTCAACCAGGAAGTGGATCTCGCATTGCAGGACAAAGTTCAACTGACGCCAGTAACTTCCTCAGGGGAGGGCAATGTTGACGTTTATAGTGGACACATGGTTCCGTGCGAAGGAATCCCTGGTAATCCATTTGAGTCTCTCACACTTCTCAGGGCAGAAGACAGTGAGAAAAGCTGCCTTACTACTGTACACGGAGCCATTGTTGAGAGCCTTGGCTCACGTCATGCTAGTACCGGTAAAGCGACTCAACAAGCTCTGCAACTCGCAGATATTACCTATCTTTCTCTACGGATAGAAGTTACGGAGATCTGTTATGATTTAGTAGAACCCCAGAATGCGATCGATTACTCTCTGCTTCAGGCAGCTGAGTTCTCTCATTCAAATCGCATTATTCCAGTGGTCGCAACCCCACTGATGGACAGCCCAGTAGTCGCCTCCGCCAGGCCATTACAGAGTAACTTGATCATTTCCGTTGACATGCCAGAGTTGTGACTGGCAAGGCAAGGAAAGCTCCAGATCCACCTTTAGAGGGCACAGGTCTGAAGATTGATCAATGCTCCCACCGAAACAGGGGAGTAGGTGTGGAGAGGCAGAAGAAAAATGCTAGCATTTCTTCGGCCAACGAACGGCTTTATTTACCAACTAGGGTTACACGCGCGCGAAAAATCCCTATAGACTGCAGCTATAGAGGGTTATTCAAGGTCACGCCCGTGACAGGTAAATATATACATAAGCAGCCTGAGCCCATCAATGATTACACTGCACATAACAGGCGGATTATCTACGCAGTGGCCAGTTAGTTCAGGCAGGGCCGAAAACCACAACAGGTGCGGATAATTTTCCGGACCATAAACAGGCACAGCGAATGGTGTAACCAAGATCAGGTTCACACGGAAACGAAGGGCGTCAGCGCCGACTGGCCTCGCAAAATCCCATTTGCTGAACGTCTATTAGACAGAGGGAAGAAAAGAAATGAACTCGGAGCTAGTCATACAGTACTGACAGAAATCGGATACGATTTTGGTTATGATTATAAAAGGTTCTTACGACATGTAACGGACATCGATGGAAAAGATAAATTACTGTCATTTTTGTCCGTATTCCTCGAACTTTAAAAGGGGGGGCACTTGTCACGTGACCGATAATCTATTTTACCATCTTGTCCATAATTTGATTACTTTTTAAATGTCCTGGTTTTCCTCGTCATTTTGTATTTTCTTTTTCTTTCATTTTCTACCTTCGTGGCCAAACTTTCTCACCTTCTCAAACCCCACCCGAGGTTTGGTTACGTTCCGGCCTGTAGCGGTCAGCGAACGATAATATTATCTAAGCCGCACCTGGTCTGACCAGGGGAATATCTCTTACGTTTAAAGCCTTTGATCACGAGCGAAAGGGTCCCTGTGTTTGGCTTCCAGAACGCTGCTTCGGATCAAAATATTATGCATCCTGGAAACAGGGGGAGACAAACCCGCGGTCAGTCTTTGGGTTTTCGCCCCTTAGACAAGATAGAGCATAATGTTATGCATTTCTCTACTTGGGGAACTTTCGCGCGATTTCTTTTGTCTTACTCTAGATTACGTCTTTCGCCGAACTTCTGTAGAAATATGCAGGCCAGGTGTCCGGGGGGAGCGTCCCTTGTGATCTATAAGAGTAGACTGGTTTTAATAGACAAAGACATTCGTAAATTTTCCTGGCCCGTAGATGACCATCATGAGATAAGGCAAACTTTAACACAATACTAGAATGTGTTTGCTTATGTTCTAGTCATTTTCGGGGTGAGTTGACATATCTTATAATTATAATATATTAGATTCATGTTAGCTTTTATATATCTGTTAGGAAAGTGAATTCATTTCTGAGGACTTCTCCTAGTAATTTAATTCAGTGATAGGGTAGCGCTGTCTACGGCCTATTAAGTGGTGCTTAAACTGTTACGGTTTATCATGGGTTAAATGTTAAACTTACAATAACAGATATTAGGCGTAGAATCAGTCCACGAATGCTTACCATTGGGTTAAGAGTCAGCAAAAATTAACTGTCGTTTCTGTAAGATAATGTCAGGTATGGATTGTTCACTTTAAAACTGAATAGTGAGATGCAGGTAATAACTCTGGATTATAGGAGATAGTCACTTATTCCTTTTGATAGATATGTCTAGTGGCAAGGGAGGATCATTTTATGCTTACTTGTGTGGCTAGGCACTAGTCTATAACTTTCACTGAAAGCAGTCACCAGGCATAGATATAATTATATCGTATGATCTAGCCACAACTGTATTATTATAGCAAGAACATTGCATTTTCTTTGTACTCATTTTGTGGAATGCTAATATATTTTCCAAAGGGGACATACGATTTATGTGTGTAATGTCAAATGCTGTAATCTGTTTATGTAAATTCATTTAATGTTGTAAGATGAATAAGCATATTCTTTTAACTGTAACTACCCCCATCAAGGCCAGCTCCTTGACGTGGAGATGGGGCTCAAGTACAGCCATCAGCGGCTGAAAAACCAAGACTGGCCAGGCCCTCCTAGACTCGAGCAAGACCACAGTCTGCCCTAGCAAGTCAAGGTGCTGAAGACGGAGGCAACCAGCCAAGAGGCGCACCACAGCAATCAGGATGCCACGCACATGCGCTATGGGAAGTATGCCTATATCTGCAAAACGTTATGGCACTCGCCCTGTGATGGACACCCAGGCAGGCGCAGTGCCGGGCCCTCTGCCTCGGAAGGGCCCAACCCCTACTACTGGGGGTCCTTCTCAATTGCCCCGTGGAGCCAGGAGGCATGAGAATAGAGCTACTGGCCAAGCAAAGAAAAGACCATTTAAAATAATGCACTGGAATGCTGAAGGCGTCAATAGTAAAAAAGACGGCTACAGCAAAAAATTAGAGCTCGAAAATATCTTGAATGAAGAGCAAGTAAATGTATGTTGCTTGCAAGAAACCCACCTCAACAAAGACATAGCCTTCAAAATCAGAGGCTACCAGTGCTACCGATCTGACCGAATAGACAGGCGAAAAGGTGGAATACTGACACTCGTGAGGAATAACATCAGTGCATGTCAGCTTGAAACATATATGGAGGGGGCGGAATACCAGATGCTTCATCTCAGGACAGAAAGTTCAGAATTCCACCTGCTCAACTACTACTGTCCGAGCGACCGCCCACTGGCACTAGATACAATCCCAGCAAAAGAAAGACTGATTGTATGCGGAGACTTCAACAGCCACTCACAGAGCTGGGGCTATGATCACATGGACAGGAGAGGTGAGGAGCTTGAAAACTGGCAGGATGACAATGGGCTTATCCTGATTAATCAGCCAATCGACCCACCAACCTTCTACTCGAGATCATGGCACACCACCTCTACACCAGACCTGGCATTCCACTCACCCAGCTTGGAGTGGAACACCACACGCATTGTAGGGAAACAACTTGGAGGCAGCGACCACCGGCCAGTCTTCCTAATTGTGGAAAATGAACTTGTCAAGGAGAGCAGCACTCTCTCTAGGTGGAACTACAAGAAGGCAGACTGGACAATGTACCAGCACCGTACTAGTATACTGGCTAGAGATCTGACTGTAGACAAAGACATCAATAAGCTAGTCGATGAATTCAGCAGATGCATATTACAGGCTGCTCGTGAAACAATACCTAGAGGGGCTCGTAAGCACTACAAACCATATTGGAATAGTGAACTAGAGCAGCTGCACAACGACGTGGAAACATCTCGAAAGCAGGCAGAGACCAGTCCATGTCAAGAACACCACAATAACTACCAGCAAGCTAAGGCCAAATTTCAAAGGGCCAAGTTGCAGGCCAGGCGAAGAAGCTGGAAGGAGAAAACAGAGTCCTTGAACTTTGAAAGAGATACGAGGAAACTGTGGAAGCTGGTAAAGCAACTTAACGATGAAGGTACAGGGAGAAACTCAAGGATTGCTCTGTACAAAGATGGAAATATCCTCATGGGAAAACAGGCAGCTGATCACTTTGCAGACTCCTTTGCTAAAGACAACAACATCGAAGTTAGCCCAGAGAAGCAACAGGAGACTCGTGAGAAACAACACGCAGGACGAGATGAAACCATACCTGAAGTTATGGAGGCACCAATCACATTCAGAGAACTGGAGCTTGCAATATCCAAATTGAAAATGAGAAAGTCGCCAGGAGTTGATGGAGTGTCCAATGAAATGATTAAGAACTTGGGAACCGCAGCAAAAACAAAGCTGCTGCAGATCTTCAATATCTGTTGGAACTCAGGCAGAGTTCCACAGACCTGGAGGGAAGCAATCATGATACCACTCCTAAAACCAGGAAAAGACAGTTCCACTGCCTCCAGCTACAGACCAATCAGCCTTACAAGCTGCCTCTGCAAAACAATGGAACGTATCATCAACCTCAGGCTACAGTGGTACCTTGAAAGTGAAAACCTTCTTGTACCACAGCAGGCGGGCTTTAGGCAGTGTTATTCCACCGAAGATCAGGCAACTTACCTTTCCCAAGAGATTGAGGATGCGTTCCAAGATAAGAAACTGGTACTAGCAGCATGGATAGATCTAAGGAAAGCATTTGACAAGGTTTGGAAAGAAGGGCTTCTGAAGAAACTGAGAAATTGTAGAGTGAATGGTAAGATGTACAAATGGGTGAAAGCATACTTGCATAACAGAAGAGCCCGAGTACAACTAGATGGCCTCAAGAGTAAGAAAATTCTACTGCGTCATGGCGTCCCTCAGGGAGGGGTTCTGTCCCCCACACTTTTCCTAGTCTACATCAACGACCTGGTTGCTGAACTACCACATGGAATGAAAGTGGCAATGTACGCTGATGACCTGGTAATATGGTGCACAGATGAGCATGCAACAGTGGCCACCAAACTGCTACAAAGAGCTATAGATGCCTTAACCTCATGGGCAAATAGATGGTGTGTCAGCATCAACACAGACAAGTGCAGCACTACGCTCTTCACCCTCTCTCCCAAACAAAAAGCTGGTGTCATCAAGATAAACGAAGAGCTCCTGAGAGAAGATAAACAACCCACCTATCTCGGAGTTACATTCGATGATAGGCTGACATGGAAGCAGCACATCAACAAGGCAGCAACAAAGGCCAGGAGGAAGCTAGCCATCCTGAGAAAACTAAGTGGAACCACATGGGGAGCCAGCGGGAAAATACTTAGTAAAGTTTACCAGCAGGGCATACGACCACACCTGGAATATGGGTCAGCTGCGTGGTGTCCAGCATCAAACACCACATTACAAGAGCTAGATAAGGTGCAAAACCAGGCGCTTAGGGTCATCACGGGGGCAATGAAATCAACGCCTATAGTGGAGATGGAAAAAATGGGGAGGATACAAGCACTGAGAGAACGCAGAGACACGAAAGTGCTAACACAGGCAGAAAAGTTCCTCTGTATGCCGAGCCATCCAATGAAGGACAGATTCCAAAACCTAGCAATGGGGCGACTGAAAAGAAGCAGCTTTATCCACCAGGCCAAACGATTTCGTAGACAAACCTCAGACCTGCCTGAAGTTAACAGCCCCCTAAAGTCTGTGCCAGAACAAACCCCTTGGAGAGAGGAGCATGGACTACCAGTACACATCCACACAAAAGTGAAAGGAATATTCGACAGGGATGAACAGAACAGCGTGCAACGTAGGACAGTCACTCTCAGTTTCCTGGATGATGAATACCCACAGGACCTCTGGGTCCGAGTATACACGGATGGGTCAGCACAGAATGCAGTAAAGAATGGAGGAGCAGGAGTGTACATAGAATACCCAAACAACACTAGGGATACGGTCAGAGTACCAACGGGGAAATTCTGTAACAACTATGATGCAGAAGTCCAGGCAATCAAGGTGGCAACTGAGAAACTACTGAACACCAATCTCGGTCCACAGCCTGTAGTATTCCTGACAGATGCAAGATCAGCACTCCAAGCACTTCAGTCCAGAAAATTGCCAGTTATACAGGCCCTACTTTCTGAACTGTGCAACCAGCGCAGGGTCGCCATGCAGTGGATACCGTCTCATTGTGGAATACCAGGAAACGAGAGAGCAGACGGACTGGCTAAAGAAGGTGCTGCAGACGAACAACCGGATGTACCAGTTACGTACCATCAGAAGAAAAAGATGATCAAATCTATCAGAAAGCCACCAACATCAACGCAGGATGACTACCAAGCTATGAACAGATCAGAACAAATAGTCATTCTGCGCCTCAGAACAGGACACAACCGCCTCCGCAGCCACATGTATACAAAATTCAAGATTGGCAATTCAGCCATGTGTACATGTGGACAGGCACCCCAGACAGCGGAGCACGTACTGCAAGATTGCCCCGAATATGATATATTGAGGCAAACCCACTGGCCCAGAGAAACAACACTGGAAGCAAAACTATATGGACCTCTGTATGAACTACAAAAGACAGTGAAGTTTATACAAGAAACAACATTGCAGATATAGACAATATATTTCAAGCGAACGAAAGAAGAAGAAGAACTGTAACTACAGGTTAGGTTTCCTGTATGTTGAGATTGGGAGAAGAGGAGGAGATTTTGCTGTCAGAACATTTAATGACAGTTACATGGGTGTACAAAAGATATTAAGCCTATGCGGGCGCGTGTTGATAATTGATATTTTTAAGGAACAGGAGACATGGTTAAAGACAGCCCTAAACTATCATAGCAATAACTACAATAAATTTAATCCCATAGTGGAGCGAAACTTTCTGTATAAAGTTAGTGTGATTTATTATTTGCTTGAGGTAAAATGTTTTTTTTTTGTCTCAGTTTCAGGGAGACCGAATCGCTAGAGCAGACTCCAGTCACGCGAAGAACGAAATATTCTCTTCGATCTAGAGGGTTTCTGAATACCGCTAGCGTCACGAATCGTCAACCCCGTTCCTGAATCAAAACCCCTTTTTGTCAACGCCAAGTTAAGCTCACGCAGTGCAACGGAGCCAACGCAAAATCTGGAATCGCCAAACCCAGTAGTAGTTCTCTACTCGCCTATTGGATTACCAGCCAGCGCATTGCGGCTTCCAGAATATCAAACCCGCTCAGCATGCCGATAGCAGAATTCCATATCACCCGCCTTTTTGAGCCTAAACGGGGCACTCAGCAAACCACAGCCAAACCAGTTTAAACAGGATTTACAGCCAAGCAGAGCCTAGCGCCGGATAAGCGCGCCTGGGACTCTTTGTCCTCAAGTGACTTCTTCTGGTGTATTTTCTGGATACTTAAAACCTCGCACGTATGAGCAGCCATCTATGGACAGAGTTCCAGCCCCCCTCTTGCGAGTAGCGGTCACCAACGTTTAGCACCTTTGGTCCCACGAAAAAAGCGGACAGGCTGTCGCTCAGTTCGTTTATTTGGTCAGCAGGAGATAAACAACGTCTTCCAGTGTTCCCTCGCGCAATTAGGGGTCACCAACGTTTAGCCCGAATAGGAAAGTTCGGTATTTCACTTCAGTCATCTTGAAGGATATTTATCGGTAAGACACTTCCTGGAGCTAGCGCCTTTGGTCCCCGAAAGCGGACCCTCTGTCGGACAGCTTAGTTATTTTCTCCGTGTTCTACAGGTTTTATGAGTGTTGGTGGTGTGTGTGTTTGTGGGTGTGTATTTGCATTATTGTTGGTGTATATGATTATTGATGACTATTGATGATTATTTGATTATTGATGTAATTTATGCTGTGTATGATGATATGCATTAATTCCATGCTTTTCTTCTTTAATAAAGTTTACACATTTATTAATGCGCTGTTCCCGACCCTTTCATCCATATTTACATTTTTAGCTCTTTACTAGAATCTCTATGTATGATAAGAGAAAATAGTGAGAGCCGGAGATGCTTAGACAGTAAAAGTGAGTCGAGGTCTGGAGAGAGATCCTTTGAATAAATCTTCTTCCAGGTTGTCTCAAGTCCATCTCCTATTTACACCTTATCTAAAGTGTAATCTATAACTCTGTCAGTCCACTATCCCTTGTCGATTTCACTACTATTGTCCAGCTCGACAATTACTCAACACTTTACTCAACCACGACATGTAGGTATCCCTTGAACAAATTACAATAGTCTGAACCGATATTGTCAGGTTGGTTGCCCAAATTTGGCCCCAGTCCAGCCTTTGTATCGAATAATAATTACAAGGTGGACGCCAAATTTGGTGGTTTAATTTTTTCCTGGATGAGTCCTGTGTCACCGCATATAGTTACTGTAGCAAGACGTTACTCTGGACGTTCACAGTTATAAAAGGAGAAAAGTAGTTCCTGTATTGTCTAGCCTCTGGTTGCTACGACAAATGTTACAATATGTAAAACTGATACTGATGGTAAATCTTATCGGCTGACTCTTATGGTGAATGCCGATAATGAAACAGCGTAGTTTTCTGGATCACTCCGTTGCTACGGCTGTCAAACGTCAGGAATATATGTTCTTTTGTATGCCCAGTGGGCTGGACAATTTTGATAAATAATTATTGGTATGGTACCGTCCAGTTACAAATAATATTACTGTTTCTATTGGTCTCTCTCTGAATGAAGAAAGAGGACCGAACAGGTCCAAAAATCGAAGACCCAAATTTAATAATAATGTTACGTTACTTGTAATATTAGACCGCTGGCCGATAGTTTTGATTAGATGCTATATTGGGAACAAAAGAACATTTATGAAAAACTGCTACTATCCTATCCACCCGTACGTTTTCCGCTATGGCATGTCCGGAAAAGACGGTATGTGCCCTCCCCCGTTATTGCCCGCACAAAATCAATTATTATTCAATTTATCCATACGCGGACTTTAACAAAAATCGCCAGTCGCTACTAGCTATTTGACGGCGTCTGTTGTTTAGTCACTTAACATTAACTCTAGCCACTTATTTAATTTCACACAATGAAATATAATGCGAATTCTATTTGGTCACTGATCCGTCACACTTAATAATCTCAGTCCGCTAAGCCGTATTTTCTTGTGTAAGAAAAAGGGGGTATTTGAAATTACATTACTCTGAACAACTTGCAAGAAATATTTATGCGTTAGGTTATTTCACTTGTTTTAAACGCTACGGAGTTATAGTGAATAAAATAGTAATCCTAACACATTTTAACACTTAAGCACAATTTCTATTACCACAAATCAGAAAACAAAATCCCCCACGGGCAATTTAATACATTTAGCGAAGAAATGGTTCTAGTCCGTCGGGCTTAGATTCTGCAAGAATTTCTGAGCAACTCTAATATCTGAATTTTAGAGACTGCGGTATATATACAGATTATGTTGTTATTATCACTAGAAGATGTTATAATTCGCACATCTGTATAGCAGGGAATTCAGGAAACTGCGATTCCCGGATCAAAGGTTTGTTCGTTCATTCTACTCAGCGATGCTGACCGACATCAGAACTTGTTGCCGTGCACTGGCCTCTCTTTAGATTACATCCCCTTGCGCAGATCAAACATTATCTCCCCCCTGGAACGTGCTAACATCAAAGGTTGTCGAGAAAATATTATCGCCTCTTATCTCTCTTCAAACAATCCGTTATTTTCTCCACGCTTCTGCCTAATGACCGATAATTGGCAAATCAGCTCGCATGTGAACTCAGGTAAACGAATCAGGGCTCGCTGCCTGTTATGCTGGCAGGTCACGGAAATTGGTAAATGTCTGTTTGTTTACATATTAAGAAAAAGGGCGTGGATTAGATATGAGTAATGCAGTCAGAAAATTACGCGGTTTGGCTTAGCAAATGGTAGACACCAAATGGGAAAGCAAAGGTTGTCAGATTACTGTATCAATATTTACATTCCACGTCACATGTTCGTTATAACCATTGTCATAAGTCCTGTATTTATGTTGTGTGATATATTCTTCTCTTCCTGTCTAGAGCAACTTTCACAACAACAACAACAAGAATCACGTGTGTAATGGACGACATGTGCGCTCTGAAATTCACGTTAGTTATTTATAGTTTCAGTGTGTCTTACTTATCGTATCAAAATATTGTTTTACTGCGTTTTTTTTTTAAATATATCTCAGTGATAAACTGTGACTTTTGTTCTACGGTTTTTGTTCGTTATTGACGGATTATTTTTCTACCCGTAGTTATATAACAGTAATCTCTGTAGTCAGTTGTTAGAGGTGGGGCTTAATGTGTGTGGTAAAGTGGGATGATATAAATATTTATAGGGGACTTAGTGTACTGACTGAGATCAGCTGTGAAGGTATCTGTATCTAATAGGTGTAGTGTTTTACAGATAACCTTACTTGCTACCACATTTATAACTCAGTCAGAATTATTCTGGAATATTGTGATGACTACGTTAAATGTCTAGGGTATGTATATGATGAAGTGTAAGTCACAACAACAACAGACAGATAAACAATTTAATTTATTCCACCACACTTGACAACACTGTGACACTCACACACATTTAACACTCTATAAGACTATCTTAAATGAGTCACTGTTAAAGTTTCAAATATTTATGTATTAATTACTTTCACTATTATATATCCTGATTCAACTACAAAGTGAACCAGGAAACACATTCAAATGTAATCACAATTTATATATACAGAATTTATAAATATGAACATTGTAGTGACATATTTTATTAATATTATCCTATGTGTGTCAGTGTGTAGTAGTACTATGAGGTAATACTGGTTTTGTTTTTTCAAGCTATGTTGTTATTTGTCATCATGACTTCAAGTGTTTGTTTATCTGAGAAATAGTATGGGGAAAAAGTTCACTGTTCCTGTCAATTTAAACAAGGTATTGTCCCTATTTTTTTTTTCTTCTAAAATGTCAATTTTTGAGGGGACACATAATGTTGAGCTCCACTGGCCACAGAGGCTTAACTTTCGTGATGGCGGCAGGAAAAGACTCCTCTGCTCGATTGCTCCCCTGTGTTCTGGAGACAACTCACTAGTCGCTATCTGGACCCAGGAGTATGCTGTCAGCCTCCAGATTCAGCAAAGCTCAGACCAGGTGCTGCTCAATAACTTTAGGACCACAGTCCCTGAAACAAGAAGGTTGTACCTCCTACTTCATAACTAATTTTTTATCTATTTCCAGACTGAACACAATACATCACAAACACTGAGTTCAGAGCGGTAGGCTAACTGTCAGCTTCATCTGAAATAATTTACACCAGTATACTCCTCCCTAATGGTTACTACACCTCTGCAATTCCAGCATTATTTCTTTCTAGTCAATAAGATAGGTGTCAGTGTACTGTTTGGCAATTCCATGTAGTTTTACTTTCCCCCGACACCTTCTGTTCAGGTTGGAGCACTATATAGGCTTTGCCTCATGTTCGCTACTGAACCACACACATATACAGACATAAATTATCAATTTACATTCACTTTTCATTAAAAGATATCAAATATTTCAAGCTTACCACAATTCATGGAAATAATACAGAATTACGTTGACTGGCAATGAATAGGCACAGAATCCGATCTGCCGATGTCCCAGGCTTTTATTTAGAAAAATATGCACTGGCGCTCAACGCAATGGTTCTTTAGTAAGTTTATTTGAAAATGTGGTGCTGAACTAACGCTTCAAATTGCCTATATTGGCGGGTCTAACCAATCGAGCCATGTTTACACAAGCGTTTGAAAAAAAAGTACTCCTACTCACGTTTCCCTAACAACAAAGAATCAATAATTATAGCCCGACTAATCGTGTTTAGCCTTACATTTACTTTCCGCCAATCAAATAGGAGGTAACATGTTGGCCTATTTCCCGTACAATGGTGGTGTCAAAATCTGCCACTGAGCGATTCTGATTCTGGTGTTGTCTGACACCCTCACCATTTCTTTTGGCTATATTTTGTTAATTCCTAGACTATTTGCGTAACGTTTAACATATTCTTTGTCAGCAAGTCCTAAGGAACCCAAATATACAAATTTAAAGGAGCTAAGTGGCTGCGTTCAAAATATGCATTTTCTTCTAGGATAGTCGTGCTGTTGCCACCTCCTCACTTCCAAACTTTATGGTGTCTACTGTACTGTCATACTAATGTCAGGATTTCAGACATAAAACAGTAGAATGTCATGTTTCCTAATAAGCGTTTTTTAAGTTTTTTAAACCTAACTCTCGTATGGGTAGTGTTTTTTATCACTGTCGATTTGAAAAAAGCTAGTGCTTGTGGCCTTACACGCGTGATGGTAGTAATTGTATAGCGAGACGCGTGTTAGTGTATAAAATGACATGAATGGAATATTAAATATAGGTCAGCTTGCGTATCTCAAGGTTTTTCTTAGAAAGGCAGTACACGTTTTATTGAAGAAAGCGTGTAGTGATGCAGTAGGCTTTTACTATCAACGTGGAAAGTTATAATTTGCAGACGAATTAGAAAACAAGGGGGATTTCGAGTACAGTCATTGTGACAGCACTGTTCTTTACCATTCTTCTTTCCTTTTATTGAAGTTATTTGTTAGGCTTTACATTTACTTTTTAATTTATATATGTGGATTAGAATTTCACACGACAAATTCTCCCCACTTAAAACAGACGTTATATGTCAGTCTATAATTCTATATACACATAGAGAAATTTATTATCTTTCCTGGGGCTTAGGGTGATTCTCATCACACGGATGGCGGCTTAAAAAATCCGCTCCCAGATTTGTTTTTCCACTTATATACTCTATGCTAAACTCATATGGCTGCATCAGTAATGACCAACGGAGTAATCTAGAATTTTCATGTCTAGCCTGCGCTAGAAACGACAAAGGTTTGTGATCCGTTTGCAACTTAAATGCCTTCCCATACAGATAAATATTGAATTTCTTTATCGCCCATATTACTGCAAGACATTCCTTTTCGCTAGTTGAGTAATTGGTTTCAGCTTTATTCAACTTTCTGCTAGCATATGCCACTGGGCTTAATTCCCCATCCAATGCATCTGATTTCTGTAGCAAAGTTGCACCTAACCCAATATTACTGGCATCCGTCCTTACTATGAATTCTTGACTTAAGTCAGGTAATTTCAAAATAGGTTTACTTGTGAGCTTTTCCTTCAATTCTTGGTAAGCCATTTCACATTGTGGTGTCCATGTAATTCGATCTGGATTTCCCTTACGTGTCAAATCAGTTAACGGTGCACATATGGAATTAAAGTTTTTGATATACTTTTGGTAGAAACCACATAATGAGACAAAGGATCTCACGTCTTTCTTGGTTTGTGGTCTCGGGGCTTTCTTTAGTTTCTCTAAATTCTTTGGGTCAGGGGTCATGTTTCCCTGATAAACTGTGTGTCCCAAGAATTCTAATTCTTTACATCCAACGCAACATTTGGTTGGTCGGGCTGTTAAATTCGCTTCTCTAAGTCGATTAAACAGCATGTTCAGAGAGTCAATGTGTTCCTCAAATGTTTCTGTTGCTATAAGGATATCATCCATGAAATTTGTGATACATGGGTTATTCAGAGGGTCCAATAATTTTCTCATCATTCTAGAGAAGACACTAGGCGCATTCTTCAATCCAAATGGCAATCTGTTAAACTCATAGTGTCCTTCTGAGGTACTAAAAGCTAGGTATGGTCTAACCTCAGGCTTTACTGGAATCTGATAGTATCCTTTACTCAGATCCACTTTTGAGAAATATTTAGCTTTATTTAGCCTGGCAAACAACTGATTTGTATCCGGCAATGGATCCACCTGTCCTTCTGTAATAGCATTCAGTCTCCTGTAATCTATACAGAGTCTATGTTCTCCAGAGGGTTTCCTTAAGAGTACAACACCGGAACTATACGAAGATTCACTGTGTGAAATAATTCCTTCCTTCAACAAATAGTCTATCTCTTCCTTCAAAGCTTTCTCCTTAGCAAAAGGAATCGAATAGGGTTTCATACAGACAGGTGTGGGGTCTATCAGTTTCATATCATATTCCAATAGGTTTGTATGCCCTGGTCGGTCTGTTAACACCTCTGTATGATTATCTAGAACCTGTTGCACTCTCTCTTTCTGAGTTTTCGTTAAATGTGTACTGATTTTCACCTGTGCCGCTGTCTCACAGGGGTGTAATGGATATTCAAATGATGAAAGTGGTTCCTTTTTCATCTCCATGGCAATGGACAAGGTCAACAAGTGTGTCTCTTCCTGATGTTCTCTTTCCAAATATTTCTTCAGGAGATTCACATGATAGATTTTTTCTTTCCCCTTCTTATCTATCTTATAATTTGTTCTAGACACCTTCTCTAGAACTGTATATGGACCTTGCCATCCAATTTGTAACTTATTCTGACTACCGGGTAGAAGAAGCAGTACCTTCTCTCCCACAGCCAAATCTCTGTCTTTAGCTTTCCTGTTATAATAGGCAGCATGTTTCTTCCTGGCTTGTTTCAAATTTTCATTGGCAAGTTTCCAGCCAGTTTTTAAACGAGTGGTCAGCTCATTCACATATTGGTATGAGGATGTAATATTTTCCTCTGCCTTTTCATCAGTCCACGTTCTTAACAGAGTTACATATGGACCTTTAAGTTTGTGGACCTATTTGTCCATGCACCGGTATGGTCTCTTCCACTCGAAGCTCTATAGTGATGATTTTTCTTCCCAGAATTTTCATTCACAAAACGACCGCTACCAATTCTTCTCTTGGGGCTGTCTCCCCACTTAAAATTCTTGATGAGAGATTTCCTCTCTACATCTTCTTCCTCCAGTTTGTTTAAGTCCCATTGAGGGATTTTCTTCTTATCCTGGGGTAAGACATCTTTTTGCACTCTCCGCATAGTGGCCATTGTAAAACAGTTAATTGAAGCTTGTCCGTGAAAATGGCTTCCCATTCCATTTGGTCCACTTTATCAAATTATATTTCTTTTTATTATCAGGCCTAATTTTGCCCCTTGGCGTGTCCAGGTCCTGATCAATGTTCCCACTTGTGGGTGTTCCCTCATGTGCTATGCTACACCTTTCTACAAAATTCTCAATGTCCCATCTTGCCTTGGGCCAATAATAATTGTGAGCCACCTTTTGGATGATGGTACCTATCTTCTCATGGTCCCCATCTTGTTTCACATGTAGGCTCCTTATTAAGTCTGCCCTATATCTCTTTGGAAGAACCAACTGTCCGTGACCATGGGATCTAGTTCCGGCCTTCCTATACATCAACTTGTTTTTCATGTAAAAATCTCCCTTGCCTGGAGTTGTATGACAAGTTGACAATTTCCTGAAACAAGGCTTGAGGGTCTTATCCCCAGCCTGTGCCTTCCTCATCTCTTCTGGAGTGGTATCTAACATAATATCCTCCTCCTGTCTTGAGGTCGACCTGACCTGAAGGGTGGCCATAACTATAGGGTTCCTTCTGCAACGGTCAGTGTCATGATTGTTCATCTTACAATTTTTACACCACCTTTTCCCTCGGTTGAAAGATTTTCTTTCATCATATTTCCTTTCATCGAATTGTGGGGTTTTATTTTTATTGTCATACCGTGGCCTATCAAATTGGTGCTTACCTTTGTTTTGATCTCTAGGATCAAATTTATTAAAGTTCTGTGGTGCCCTAAAATTATCCACCTGTTTCTTTTTATTACCTGATACTTCTGCCTGAGCCGCTTGATACCTTTCTGCAACATTTTGCAACTCACCCAGCCTCTCAGTAAGGAATTATTTTTAAATGACTTGCTAACTGCACCTCTCGCCCGTGTTTACCAACTTCCTGATCCGGATGACGCTATTGAATACTGGACAAAAATTTTTTATAATGTTTTTGACACGCACGTACCAGCTAAGGAAATTCGCGTCAAACGACAATTAAAATCTCCGTGGATCACGCAGGAAGTGTTGGAGGCTATGAGGCAGAGAGATCAAGCGCACAAAAATAAGGACCTCAACACATACAGGGTATACAGGAACAAAGTTCAATATTTAATTCGGAAAGAAAAGAAAAATCGTTTTAGAAATATAGTTCAGAACAAATCAAATAGTAAGGAAATATGGAAGGCAATTAACACCTTAGCGAAAAAACGTAATGCACCAGACTCATTCTCTTCCAACACTTCATTTACTTGCACCGACTTCAGCAATCACTTTCAAGCAGAAATAAACGGTCTGAAATCCACAATACCACCTTCCTGTAGTGACTTAGACAAACTTTCAGCATTCTGTAAAAACAAATGTACAAACTCAGTTCCACCCGACATTCCTTTTATGACAGTTAATGAAGTGTATAACTATCTTATTGGCCTTAAGGATAATAGCTCATCAGGGCTTGACGGAATTAGTAATCGAATACTGCGTTACGCCGCACCAGCTATTAGTGATTCACTAACTTTTATATATAATCAATGTATTGCTAAAAGTTATTTTCCTTCAGCCTTTAAGATTGCCAAAGTATATCCTCTCTTCAAACCTGGCTCGTCAGATAACAGTAATCTTGGTAACTATAGACCTATTTCTCTTTTATCATCGCTTTCTAAACCACTAGAAAAACACATACATAAAGCAACACTACATTACCTAGTTAGCAATGACTTGCTAATTGACAGTCAGTCAGGGTTTCGACAAAAGCATTCATGCCACACAGCTCTAACTAAGATGATAGACAACTTGCACCTAAACATAAATAACGATAACATATGTGGAGCAATCTTTGTAGACTTTAGGAAAGCATTTGATATGTTAGATCACGCTGTTTTAATAAGAAAATTAGAAACAATGAAAGTTAACTTTAAACTAGTGACATTACTTAAATCATTCCTGTCCGACAGACAGCAAGTAGTGTGGTACAATAACTCCTTGTCAAGCCCAACTATTATTGACACTGGTGTTCCTCAGGGTTCTATTCTCGGCCCTCTACTTTTTTCCATTTACATAAATGACCTTCCACTACACATCGAGCACTCATCCTGCGACCTATTTGCCGATGACTGTACCATTTATACTAGTGATAAAAGTTGCAACACGCTAGAAATATTATTACAAAGCGACACAGACAATCTTATTAAGTGGAGCAATGAAAACTGCATGCAAATAAATATCACTAAAACAAAATGTATGATAATATCAACTAGACAAAAATTACAAAACTCGCCGAAAACAACACTTCAGCTCTACATTGGAACCTCTTTAATTGAAAATGTAAATGAATATAAAACACTAGGACTCATAATTGACCAACATTTAAGTTGGAATTCGCATGTACAAGCACTGACCAAACAAACGGCACAAAAAGTTTACCAGTTAGCTAAAATCAAACATTTCCTAGATGAGGAGACACGAAAAATGTTCTATACATCCCAGATACAAACACATCTAGACTATTGTTCCACAATTTGGGATGGCTGCACCATGTCCAACACTAAAAGACTCTTTTCATTACAAAAACGTGCAGTGCGCCTAATTTCAGACAAAAACCTCACACAGTGTGTAGACGCATATACATATCTTAAAATATTACCACTAAGAAAGCGCCTTCTCTTCAACAAAGCCAAATTTATTCACAAAATCTTGTCACAGAATGCTCCAACGTATCTGTGGCCTATTTTCAAATACAGCGGAAGACGCAGTCAACGCTTAAATAAATTACACATGCCCAAGCCTAGGCTCGACTTATTCAAGAAAAGTTTAGCTTTTTCTGCTGCTCATCTGTGGAATACTCTTCCACACGACTTAAAAAATACTCTTAGTCCATATTCATTCAATCACAGACTTTTCAAATACATCATGAGTGCAGATTATATGCCACCCTAATTTCGTTATGTTCTTAAATAATTACGCTGTCACCTCAGGGGCGCATTCCCATAGTCAGTTATGACTGAAGGGGCTATTATTATTATTATTATTATTACATAACATCATATGTAGGTTTTAAAGTTAATTTTGTCCTGTTTAGTATAAATTATGATACGCATCTGTAAATTTGT
This sequence comes from Oreohelix idahoensis, assembly GCA_024509875.1. NCBI lineage: Eukaryota > Metazoa > Mollusca > Gastropoda > Stylommatophora > Oreohelicidae > Oreohelix > Oreohelix idahoensis. Next base: position 372,155 of record JAMPIV010002318.1, read on the forward strand.
GTAACTGTTATTGTACTGTTACAATGTTGGGATTTTATTTTATTGTACTTTCTTGTTATTTTATTATTTAAGTAACATTTAGGATACGTGTGAGAATAAATAGATTAACTATGGAAGAAGAGAGAAAGGAAGGGCAGAATGTTAGACGGGCCTGCGTGACCAATTCTAAACCCTTTGAAAATAAAGTTCGTTCGTTCGTTCTATCTATCTATCTATCTATCTATCTATCTATCTATCTATCTATCTATCTATCTATCTATCTATCTATCTATCTATCTATCTATCTATCTATCTATCTATCTATCTATCTATCTATCTATCTATCTATCTATCTATCTATCTATCTATCTATCTATCTAATTATCTATCTATCTATCTATCTATCTATCTATCTATCTATCTATCTATCTATCTATCTCTGATAATGTTTGTACTTTTCAACATATGTTATGTCATGCTTATAAGTAATTAATGTTAATATGAGTGTGCTATATTATTATTTTACTTTACAACGTTGAATTCCTTGAATTTGATATGTAAAATGCATATGAGAATAAATGAATTCAGTATGAAAGGTGAGAGAAAGGAAGGGCAGAATGTCAGACGGGCCTGCGTGCCCAATTCTCAACCCTTTGAAAATAAAGTTCGTTCGTTCGTTCGTTCGTTCTCTGCACCCTGTTCCATGAGAAACTTTCTCAGGTCTGGAGCCATGGACTCTCTTAATTGTTCTATAAGGACCATTTCCTTAAGATCTTGGGTTTTCCCCAGAGAAGTCCATTTCTCCAAGTATGTCTCTAACCGTGCAGAGAACTGGTGATAGGTTTCACCTGACAGTAGTTTAGCATTCCTAAATTTTTTCCTATAAAATTCTGCGTTCTTTTCATATCTTAACAAAAGAGCCTGCTTTAGCATGTCATAATTTTCTTGATCACCTCTGCTCATTTTGGCAAAAACTTCATAAGCTGCCCCACGAAGCCCTTGAGATAACTTTAAGCTCCACCTTTCTCTCTCTAACCCATATGTGGTAGCTAATAGTTCATATCTATTTAGATAGCTCTCAATATCATCGTCTTTCTCAACAAAGTGATCTAAATGAAAATTCATAGCTGAGGTTGAGGCTCCCTGGCTAGCAGTGGCATCAGAGGTAAAGGGACTGGCACCATTTTCAGGAGCATGGCCTTGAAACTCAAACTCCCTTAGTCGTAACTCATGTTCCCTTTGTAATCTCTTCTCCTTTTCTGCTTCCCTCTCTGCAGCTAATCTCTTTTCTTCTCTTTCTGCAGCCTGTCTTCTTTCCTCGGCTTCCAATGCTTTAGCCTCTTTGTCAGCCTCAATCTGCAACCTCTTAGCCTCAGCCTCAATCTGCAACCTCTTAGTCTCAGCCTCTAACATTCTTTCGGCCTCTTTTTCTAATCTTCTTTCTTCCCGTTCAATATATTTGTCACATTCAGCAGTGACATAAGCAATCATAATTTGCCCGTCCATTCCTAACTCTTTCGCAGTCTGTACAGCAGCAGATCGAAATTTGGCTAGGTCCGCCATTTTCTAACAGGTAAATTTATATAATGTCTAACTAAACAATACAATCTGATATTACTTATCCAAAGACACCACAGGCACTGAGAGCTCAACGTTAGTTATTTTCACCCAAGGATATCTTTTTAATTTCTATTATTCCCTGAAGTGAATTACCCCCAATATTTTTAATAGGGAAAGATTCAAAATCCTGGAAGCGAGACCCCAATATATGTGGTAAAGTGGGATGATATAAATATTTATAGGGGACTTAGTGTACTGACTGAGATCAGCTGTGAAGGTATCTGTATCTAATAGGTGTAGTGTTTTACAGATAACCTTACTTGCTACCACATTTATAACTCAGTCAGAATTATTCTGGAATATTGTGATGACTACGTTAAATGTCTAGGGTATGTATATGATGAAGTGTAAGTCACAACAACAACAGACAGATAAACAATTTAATTTATTCCACCACACTTGACAACACTGTGATACTCACACACATTTAACACTCTATAAGACTATCTTAAATGAGTCACTGTTAAAGTTTCAAATATTTATGTATTAATTACTTTCACTATTATATATCCTGATTCAACTACAAAGTGAACCAGGAAACACATTCAAATATAATCATAATTTATATATACAGAATTTATAAATATGAACATTGTAGTGACATATTTTATTAATATTATCCTATGTGTGTCAGTGTGTAGTAGTACTATGAGGTAATACTGGTTTTGTTTTTTCAAGCTATGTTGTTATTTGTCATCATGACTTCAAGTGTTTGTTTATCTGAGAAATAGTATGGGGAAAAAGTTCACAGTTCCTGTCAATTTAAACAAGGTATTGTCCCTCTTTTTTTTCCTAAAATGTCAATTTTTGAGGGGACACATAATGTTGAGCTCCACTGGCCACAGAGGCTTAACTTTCGTGATGGCGGCAGGAAAAGACTCCTCTGCTCGATTGCTCCCCTGTGTTCTGGAGACACCTCACTAGTCGCTATCTGGACCCAGGAGTATGCTGTCAGCCTCCAGATTCAGCAAAGCTCAGACCAGGTGCTGCTCAATAACTTTAGGACCACAGTCCCTGAAACAAGAAGGTTGTACCTCCTACTTCATAATTAATTTTTTATCTATTTCCAGACTGAACACAATACATCACAAACACTGAGTTCAGAGCGGTAGGCCAACTGTCAGCTTCATCTGAAATAATTTACACCAGTATACTCCTCCCTAATGGTTACTACACCTCTGCAATTCCAGCATTATTTCTTTCTAGTCAATAAGATAGGTGTCAGTGTACTGTTTGGCAATTCCATGTAGTTTTACTTTCCTCCGACACCTTCTGTTCAGGCTGGAGCACTATATAGGCTTTGCCTCATGTTCGCTACTGAACCACACACATATACAGACATAAATTATCAATTTACATTCACTTTTCATTAAAAGATATCAAATATTTCAAGCTTACCACAATTCATGGAAATAATACAGAATTACGTTGACTGGCAATGAATAGGCACAAAATCCGATCTGCCGATGTCCCAGGCTTTTATTTAGAAAAATATGCACTGGCGCTCAACGCACTGGTTCTTTAGTAAGTTTATTTGAAAATGTGGTGCTGAACTAACGCTTCAAATTGCCTATATTGGCGGGTCTAACCAATCGAGCCATGTTTACATAAGCGTTTGAAAAAAAGTACTCCTACTCACGTTTCCCTAACGACAAAGAATCATTATTTATAGCCCGACTAATCGTGTTTAGCCTTACATTTACTTTCCGCCAATCAAATAGGAGGTAACATGTTGGCCTATTTCCCGTACAATGGTGGTGTCAAAATCTGCCACTGAGCGATTCTGATTCTGGTGTTGTCTGACACCCTCACCATTTCTTTTGGCTATATTTTGTTAATTCCTAGACTATTTGCGTAACGTTTAACATATTCTTTGTCAGCAAGTCCTAAGGAACCCAAATATACAAATTTAAAGGAGCTAAGTGGCTGCGTTCAAAATATGCATTTTCTTCTAGGATAGTCGTGCTGTTGCCACCTCCTCACTTCCAAACTTTATGGTGTCTGCTGTACTGTCACACTAATGTCAGGATTTCAGACATAAAACAGTAGAATGTCATGTTTCCTAATAAGCGTTTTGTAAGTTTTTTAAACCTAACTCTCGTATGGGTAGTGTTTTTTATCACTGTCGATTTGAAAAAAAGCTAGTGCTTGTGGCCTTACACTCGTGATGGTAGTAATTGTATAGCGAGACGCGTGTTAGTGTATAAAATGACATGAATGGAATATTAAATATAGGTCAGCTTGCGTATCTCAAGGTTTTTCTTAGAAAGGCAGTACACGTTTTATTGAAGAAAGCGTGTAGTGATGCAGTAGGCTTTTACTATCAACGTGGAAAGTTATAATTTGCAGACGAATTAGAAAACAAGGGGGATTTCGAGTACAGTCATTGTGACAGCACTGTTCTTTACCAATCTTCTTTCCTTTTATTGAAGTTATTTGTTAGGCTTTACATTTACTTTTTAATTTATATATGTGGATTAGAATTTCACACGACAAATTGCAATGGGACGATCTTCACCTGGAGATGCTGGACCTAGTATGGTCAAGTCTCTAACACTTCATTCACCTACGGCAGTATCTGCTATGTGACGACCTTGACCTGGAGATGATGGACCTAATATAGTCAAGTCTCTAACACTTCATTCATCTACGGCAGTATCTGCTATGGGACGACCTTGATCTGGAGATGCAGGACCTAGTATGGTCAAGTCTCTAACACTTCATTCATCTACGGCAGAATCTGCTATGGGACGACCTTGACCTGGAGATGCTGGACCTAGTATGGTCAAGTCTCTAACATTTCATTCACCTACGGCAGTATCTGCTATGGGACAACATTGACCTGGAGATGCTGGACCTAGTATGGTCAAGTCTCTAACACTTCATTCACCTACGGCAGCATCTGCTATGGGACGACTGTCGTAGATTTTTATGATAGGGAAATTAAAACTTGGGTTGGTCCCTTCTGTATAGACTAGAATAAGCGATAGCCACAGTGAGAGTTAGTGAAAAGGCTATAGAATTCCACGAGTGAGATGATAGAATCGTGGTATAGAGGCTGTCTCTGAGAGCGGAAAAATCTTCTCTCTCTCTCACCTATCATCTACGACAGATCTAACGTAGTCAGACAGTCTAAACCACAGATATATATTACATAAATCTCTATCTACTCACGGGCACGCACATACACGTGACGACAGTTAAAGACACAGACGTGGGAATCTATAACAAATGATTATATATATATATATATATATGAACGAGCTGACCAATGCACTGATTTAGTTCAAGAGAGATTTTATTATTATCATCTAAAAAAAATCTTCTCACAACACCAAAGATATACATCAAGGAAAAGCATATACAAATAGTCATAAAATTCAAGAAAATGCTACAAGGATAATAGCCCGTTATAATCTTAACTCTAGGTTTAGCCCACAGCCCCGTTAAGAGAACAGATGATGGCCCAAAGAGTTATAGATACATAGGGTTGAGTCTAAGAGGTTTCTTTCTTTCTTGTAAATGTATGAACAGAGTTGAATAATCTGATTTAGCCTAAGAAAAAAGAAAACTCTAGCAATAGCAACAAATTCTGCAGATTAAACAGAAATTACGACAGCAAATCTGCCATCAATGGTACCTATACCTTGTAGCGGTATGGCAGCTTGCGTACCCTGACAATCCCCAGAGCTATGCCAGTGGGAGTTTTACTCCTGGTAGGTTCAACCAAGCTGGACTGGTCTGTGTGGGTAGGGGTCAGACAAAAGCTGGTACCCTGGTCCTCCAGGTTGGGGGTTTTAGCATAGGGCTGACACCCCTGTCTATGTAAAAAAAATAATGAAGTTACGGAAACAACATCAAATGAACAAACTTTGCTGCGGGATGGACATTCGGAGTCTGTGGCTCGTATGACTGTCAGTGGTGAAAGCCGAAAGGAAGCCACTGACATGAAAACGGATGTCCTGACCGCAAAACAGGATACAAGAATAGGATTTTTGGAATGTCAGGACAATGTACGAGACAGGTAAACTAAGACAGGTCACGGCAGAAATGAGAAACTATAGGTTACACATCCTGGGGATAAGCGAGAGCAGATGGACAGGGGCAGGAAAAGTTAAAACAGCAACAGGAGAAACAGTACTTTACTCTGGAAGAGAGGATGGACAGCACAGTGAAGGCGTAGCCATTATTCTACAGAAAGGGATAGAAAGGACATTACTGGAATGGAAACCCATCAACAACAGACTGATACGATTGAGATTGAGAGGGAGATTCACCAACACTACAATAATACAATGCTACGCACCAACGAATGATAGCGATGAGGAGGTCAAGGATGAATTCTATCAACAACTGCAGAAAGAAATGGAGGACACACCTAGATATGATCTTGTTATAGTAATGGGAGACCTCAATGCGAAAGTTGGTACACACAATACATATAATGAAAGAACAATGGGGAAATGCGGCAGCGGAATAGCAAACGAAAATGGGGATAAGCTAATAAGTTTCTGTAGCATTAACAACCTGGTCATTGGAGGAACACTTTTCCCACATAAGGAAATTCACAAGTTAACATGGGAATCACCAAATGGTCGGGACAGAAACCAGATAGACCACATCATGGTTAACGGTAGATGGAGACATGCATTACAAGATGTGAAGGTAAGAAGAGGTGCAGATGTGGGAAGCGATCACCATTTAGTAGTAGCAAAACTGAAAGTGAAACTAAGAAGGGCTGGACCAACTGTAACTACACAGAAAAGGTTTGACATCAGCAAATTGAAGGACCCCCTTACCAGAAAAGCTTTTGCGGCCGACATTAAGAAACGATATCAATTTGCCAAAAGCCAGGAAAAGACATTGATGATATAGACCAGAATTTCAACACCATTTCAACAATATATAAGGAAAGTAGCAAATCATGCTTAGGATTCCAGGAAAGGAAGAAGCAAGACTGGATAACACCAGAAACACTAAACACCATAAAGATGAGAAAGGAAATGAAAAGAAAGAAAACAGAAGCGAAGTCCCCCAGGTTAAAGCAACTATATAGCGAACAGTACAGTCAACTGGACAGGGAAGTTAAACGCCAAACCCGAGCCAACAAAAGGAATTTCCTAGACGATCTTGCAAAACAGGCAGAAGAGGCAGCACTGAGAAATGAACAGTATACAAAATAACTAAATTCATCAGCGAAAAACAAGGTGCAAACAATATTACATTAGTAAGAGATAAGCAAGGAAATCTCATCACGACAGCAGAGGGACAGGAAACAAGATGGGCAGAGCACTTCAGAGAAACTCTGAACAAGGAAATACCAGAGACACAATTGAATGTTCCTGAGGCTGAAAACGATCTAGATGTAAATACAGACATTCCACGAAAAGAAGAAATCATCACAGCAATCAAAGGGTTAAAGAACGGTAAAGCTCCGGGCCATGATAACTTAAATGCAGAGCTATTTAAGACAGACCCTGAGCTAGCAGCAGAACTATTAGAACCACTATTTGCACAAGTGTGGAAAACGGGGACAACACCATCAGAGTGGAACAAAGGAATAATTGTCAAATTGCCCAAGAAGGGAGATCTTGCAGACTGCAATAATTGGAGAGGAATCACTCTTCTCTCAGTTCCCAGCAAAATACTAGGCAGGATAATTATACAGAGAATTTCAAAGGCAGTAGACTACAAACTGAGGAAAGAACAAGCAGGATTTAGAAAGAACAGAAGATGTGTAGACCATATATTCACTCTCAGGAACATTATAGAGCAGTGCTCAGAATGGCAAAGACAGCTTTACATAAATTTTGTTGATTTTGAAAAGGCTTTTGACAGCATACATAGGGACAGTTTATGGAAAATACTGAGGGCTTATGGAATTCCAAGCTGCATAGTGTCAATCATAAAAAGCCTCTATGCCAACTTTACGTGTAGTGTTGGGCAGAGCAACCTAACCTTCGAGGTGAAGACAGGAGTACGACAGGGATGCCCCTTATCAACCACTCTATTTTTAACAGTCATAGACTGGGTGATGCGCCAGACAACAGAGGGCAGTCCAAGAGGAATAAGATGGACTACATTTTCAACATTGGAAGATCTGGAATATGCAGATGACATTGCACTGCTGGCACATTCACATCAACACATCCAGGAAAAAACGGATAGACTTAATAAATTTAGCCAGCAGGTGGGCTTGAACATCAATTTAAAGAAGTCTGAGGTCATGACGCTCAATGTGAGCAACCCTGAGCCCATATCAGTAAGGAATCAGCAACTGGTACAGACAGATACCTTCACATACCTAGGAAGCATAGTAACACCAGACGGTGGGGCAGGCAAAGACATCAACATCAGAATGAATAAGGCAAGAACAGCCTTCTTTAGCCTAAATAACATCTGGAAGTCCTCCCAATACAGCACAAGCACAAAATTAAGATTATACCAGAGTTGCGTGCTTTCTGTGCTTCTCTATGGTGCGGAATGCTGGAGAGTCACAGAGAAGGAAATGACAAAATTGTCCTCTTTTCACACAACATGCCTAAGAAAAATTCACCGAATCTTTTGGCCAAATACTATCACCAACCAAGATCTGCTTACTCGTAGCAAGCAAGAGGACATGCATACCATCACAAGAACAGCTATGCTTTGGACCCCTGAAGGAAAGCGAAAGAGAGGCCGACCAAAAACAACTTGGCGGAGGACTGTGGAGGCTGAGATGCAAAGAATGAACCAGAGTTGGGGCACTGTACGAAGGATGGCCACCGACCGAGCAAAGTGGAATCAATTTGTTGTTGCCCTACAAGACGCCACTAGGCGTGATGGCCACTGCCTGCTTTGACGGTCGGTGGTTAAGGATCGAAGAAGAAGAAGAACGACAGCAAATGGGTGACAATATACACCGTAAAATAACACTCTGACCTGCGTACACTCATTCATTCAGCCATGGCCATGTGCTCACTTGTATACTTACAACTTTGCTCGCTACCTCTGGGAACATAATAAATTCTAGGACCTTCACACAGACCCGAAAACGCAGTCATCGACCAAGAAATCCCCAGTTCCAAAAGACGTACTGAACTCTCTGTCTCAGGGAACGATTCCTTGGGTGTTCTAATTTTTCGATTGTCTGATTAAGTCACATAAAATTTGTCCAGGCACGAAAGTTAGCAGAGCACAATGTCATTTGCTTTGATTTCTAGAATTTAAGGAATGTCAGATCGGTGTCTACTCTCAGTATAGGATTTACTTTGGTCACACCACTGATTTGTCCACAAAATAATCTAGTCGGACAAAGTTAATGTTATTTCTTGTAATATTCACGCCGCCAGGCAGAAAATTTACGTAGAGTTTATGAAAGAATTTAAGATCTGGCGCAAAGGCCCCGTATTGATCATTACAGTCTTTGAAACCCGTTAGTGGGATATAGTATTTCTGTCTAACTCTGTTGGCATATGCACTGATAGACCAGTGTTACTTGAGAAACCCACGTGGTTCAAAATAAGGACTGTCTATTTCTTCACAAATATGAAACTCTTATTAAACGCCGGTAAAGTTCGGGTCACTCCCGTATTTCACTGTATAAAAGGAAAAGCACATATAAATCATTTCCATATTATGTACTCAATATAACTTACATTTTAAATAGCAAGCCGACCGCTTGACTTATAATTTAAAACTTCCCGAGAAATAAGTTATATTTTAAAAAAAATCGATCATCATGAATTAGGAATATCATGCGTATTCCGTCAATAGTCACTGATGTCGCATCTAGCATTTATAAGTTAGATATAAAATATTCTCGACTGAGTATTTAGCAGTTAAATTTAATTCCTTATAGCTACTTGTTTAGTAAGCTAAAGATATAATTTATTATGTATTTCCACTGTAACTCGTCGACTAGAGAATATAACAAACTATAAATTAAGCACTCTGGACACAGAACTAGTTTAGAATGAAATAGGCGATTAAACACTTTATCACTTCACAAAATACTAGAGATCTATTATATATAATATTTACCTCAAACACAGAAGTACTAAGAACTTAAACCACTTCGACCAAACTAAAGGCCATCTCTATTACCAGAGATTATTTAGAAATCGGACGAAGGCTAGTTCTGTCTTACTGCGAAGTTACTGAGTGAAATGAAATAAAGTTTCAAACTAGGGTTAATATCTTAAAATTAGACAAAGGGCCCCAACTTATTTCGGCAAGCGAAATTATCTCCCTTACTCCCAACACTTACGTCAGCTAAACGCGTGTCGAAATCGCCAACAGTGCCCGAGGGTACGAGTGAGTTGCAAATCTCAGACAGCCTGTCTGTGGTGCGGAGCGATTTTTCACGCTACGTCGGGTTTTTCTAACGAAAAACCTCATGCGTTTCTGCAAACTGTAGACAGCTGTCTCGTTCCTGCACTGTGAGGATGCCGGGTTTGACACCTTACGCTAGTGTCAGGTGAAAAATGGAAGACCAAAAGTCTGCTCTTTAGTCTGGGTATGAAATATAATCACACCTTTCGTCTACTGACATCTATTTAATAGAATCACTATTGCGATTATCCGTTTTGAGAAAAGAAACAGGTAAAGTTAAGGAATAGTATGCAAAATATATTTCGCAAACGAATGGATGCAAAATATACAGGAAAAAGGAAATAAAGAGAGATAACAAAATTACAGAATTCGGGTGAAAGAATAGGAAGACGCTATAGGCAATTTAATGATCAAAACCTACGTGACAGGACATCCCCCCTTAAGATATGGAGGCACTCCATGTTTACGTTATGGAATTAAATTTCCTATAACCGTAGCTTTGGGGTGTCTGTCTTCTTCCATCTGATCTTCCCCCTCCATCTCTCTGCAAGTCCTACTCATGAAGTCTGCTCCCTAAAGTTTCCTTCCTCTGGAATGTCTCCCATGCGCGCTTGAAAGAGCGTCGCCGCTTCTGACATTTTTGAAAGATTTCCTGTGATAGCGGTGGAATATCCCTGCCACTATCATCATCTTCCTCAGCTCTGGCGATCGTCAGGAGATGGTCGGAGGTTGGCACTGGTCTTTCCAAGTATCTCTTTAAGAGATTTAAATGGAAAACCTTCTCCTTTCCTTGAATAGAGATCTGGTAGTTAGCTTTAGAAATCTTTTTCAGGACGGTAAACGGCCCTTGCCATCCGATCCTCAGTTGGTTGTTCTCGGTAGGGAGTAACACCAAAACTTTCTCTCCTGCTTCCAGTTCTCTTTCTTTCGCGACTTTCCTGTATCGGTTAGCGTGCTTTGTGCGTGCTCGCTTAAAGTTAGTCGTTGCTAGGTCCCACCCTAGTTTCAACCTTTCCTTTAAGAACGACACATATTTACTTGCTGAGACAACTGTCTCATCAGCCTTCTCGTCTGTCAGAGACTGAAGTAAGGCTTCAAGCGGCCCCTTGATAGGTCTGCCGAATAAAAGCGTAGCTGGCGGAAATCCTGTGGAAGTATGAGGAGATTCTCTGTAGCCAAATAATGCTGCAGGAATACAAAGATCCCAATCTTCAGGTTTCACTTGTGCCAGTTTACTTAGCATCATGTTGAGGTTTCCATTAGCACGTTCCACGAGCCCATTTCCGGCCGGAGTATATGGCTTAGTGTGGATGTGTTGGGTCCTCAAGATCTTAACGATCTCATCCATCAACAGGTTTCGGTATGGAGATCCGTTATCCGTCAACACTTGCTGAGGGAATCCCAACCGAGTGAAAATCTGCACGAGGGCTTCTGCGACATGCTTGGCATCTGCGCATGTTAGCGGGATAGCTTCTGCCCATAAAGTGCATGTATCGACTAAGGTCAGGATAAACCTGTTCCTTCTTTTAGTCCTTTCGAAAGGCCCTAAAATGTCGATCACAACCCGTTCGAATGGTGTTCCCATTATTGGCATTTCACCCATGTGAACTGGGGGTGTCCGTTGCTTGGGTGGTACACGTTGGCACTGGGCACAGGATTTGACATATCTGATAATATCAGTATTTACTCCTGGCCACCAATAATGAGTGGTTATACGTTGGTTTGTGGCGTTCTGTCCCATATGTCCGCTGAAGGGAAGAGAGTGCCCCATTTCTAGGATTTGGCTTCTGTACTGTTTTGGTACTAGGAGCTGGTTGTAACCTTGGTCAGGCTTGCCCGTTCTCCGATAAAGTACGCCATCCTCAGAAAAAATGTCCCCGTGCTGTTTGGGTTCCTTAGCCATGGGCAGTTTCCTAAAGCAGGGTGCCAAAGTAGGGTCCTTGTATTGCGCTTCTTTAAGTTCCATGGGTAACAAATTAGGCGCAGGCTCCCGTTCCTTCTTGGTTTGCCCTCTTAGAGTTACTGCTGCCACAATCGGCTCTTCCGGTTTCCCAATACACACGTATCTACCGCCAAGTATGACTGGGTAGATGGGATCATCCATAACAGCCGCTTTGATCACGCCTCTGACAAAGTCAGAGTGTATCTCCACCAATGCGATGGGAAGCGCTGTAGGTACATCACTCTTACGAACTCCACAAAGTTTGACGGTCTCTCCTGTCTCTTGACCGGGTTTAACCAGGTTTCTGGCAACAATGCAATCGTAAGAAAGCCCCGTGTCAAATAAGCAAGAAGTTTGAGAACCGTTCAAAATAACAGTACCTCGCGTTGAGGGTCTATCCCCAACAGGTTGGGAATCACTGTCAATAATTCCGCCTTGCGAGACTGTTAATAAGCATCCGATGCGTTTCGGCTCGGTGTGCTCAGGGGTTCTACCTTTGCCACCTTGTCCTTTCTGGCTGCGCTGCCATGAAGGGCGGTCGGGTTGATCAGACTGTTTGGGGTGGTTGGGGTACTTGTTCTTGTAGAACTTGGATTTTTCAGGAGGGGGGTTTTGAGGTCCAGTTTCTCTGTGGTTATTTTGGTTAGAAGCCTGAGAAGATTGCTCTAGGTTATGTTTTCGAAAATGCTCCTCTGTCGGTTTCCGCTTTGTGGCCGGTAGTTCAGCTAGCGCATTATGGTAACGCTCAAACTTCTCTAAGATGTCTTCAAGTTTTTCTGCTCCCTGCTCAGCGAGAAATCTCCGGGTATCAGCAGACAAAGTGTTCTTTATTTGCTCCATTAAAACAAATTCCTCAAGACCTTCATAGGTAGAGGGGAGCTGTGAAAGCTCAAGGCACTTTGTTAGATATCCCTTTAGACGAGATGAGAACTGGTGAAAAGTTTCAGAATTCTCTTTCCGGCTGTTGCGAAACAGTTGCAAAAACTTGCGAACGTTCATTTCAAAGCGCTCCAGTAACGCTTTCTTCAACAGATCATAGTTGTCTTGTTGGCTGCTTTCCAGTTTGGCGTAAACATCATATGCACTGCTTTTCAGCGCCTGAGAAAGCTTCCTGTTCCAACGCGACCTCTCTAAACCGTACAGAGTTGCAATTTTCTCAAATTTTTCTAGCCAAGTGTCAATCTTCTCATTTGGACAAGGGAAAGATTTTAGCGGAAAAGACATAGCAGATAGATGAGTAGATTTAGTGTTAGAAGGATCAGTTAAGGAAGAATGAAGCGAAGACTCTCCATTGCTGGAGGTAGAGGCAGCACCACGGCTTTGGAACTCTAGAGTCTTAAGCGCCAGCTCCTGCTGTCGTCGTTGCTCATTTTCTCTTTCCTCGTGCTGTCTCACCTTCTCTCGTTCCTCATGCTGTCTCTCCTTCTCTCGTTCGTTCGCCCTGCGAATTTCCATTTCCTCATCCATCTTCCTCTGTTCTAATAGACGGTCTTTTTCCTCTTTAGCTTCAGCTGCTTTCCTCTCTGCATCATATCTCTCAAGTTCGTCTCTGACAAACGCTTTCGCTTCCTCTCCTTCCAGTCCCCCCTCTCTCGCTTCGTCCCTGAGGAGTTGTCTAAGCTTTGCCCTCTCGGCCATATTATGTCAATGTCTGAGACTAGTGGAGAACGAAAATAGGAAAAAGGATACACTGGTTCCTACCACTTACGAGAAAAAAATTACCAAAAAAATCAAAAGATGATATATTTAACCGTGGGATACCTCCTCCAAAAATAAAAATCTAACTATCGCTGCTATTAATCGGCAATAAAGCACCTAATGCAAAACACGTCTACGCCAACTAAATGGTAGTTAAGATTACTTCTTAAAAATAAGTTGCTACAGTGGAAAAAAAAAATAATTATTGTAAAAATTAAAGAGAAAAATAATCCCTTAATTTTAATCCACTATCAAGTTTACCCCTGAAGACAGTTAGGGTGAGGGAGGCAATTAATCTGGACAAATAGTCCGAAACGCACTCCTTAACTTTAGTTCAAACACCTTCCTGCTTCAGAACCCTTGTGAATGTTATACACTCACAAAACTTGACCAGCGTTTAGTATTACAAAATCATTAATTAACATGTATTCCGACAAAATCAACCTGTAAACCAAATGTATAATGCTTCTTAATGCTGTGGAAAAAACTCATCAGTTTGTGTGGTCAGCACGCCCGTAAACAGATCGTTAGTCTAGGGGATAAATTATTTAAAGATATAACAACTCACAAGACATCACACTCTTACTCTATTTCAGAATAAAGAATCTTAAGTTCAAAATCCAAATAGACGAGTCCACATTTGTCGTACTCGTCTTCCTATTCTAAGTTCAAAAATCCATCGGGCGAGACCCCATTTGTCGTAGATTTTTATGATAGAGAAATTAAGACTTGGGTTGGTCCCTTCTGTATAGACTAGAATAAGCGACAGCCACAGTGAGAGTTAGTGAAAAGGCGATAGAATTCCACGAGGGAGATGATAGAATCGTGGTATAGAGGCTGTCTCTGAGAGCGGAAAAATCTTCTCTCTCTCTCACCTATCATCTACGACAGATCTAACGTAGTCAGACAGTCTAAACCACAGATATATATTACATAAATCTCTATCTACTCACGGGCACGCACATATACGTGACGACAGTTAAACACACAGACGTGGGAATCTATAACAAATGATTATATATATATATATATATATATATATATATATATATATATATATATATATATATATATATATATATATATGAACGAGCTGACCAACGCACTGATTTAGTTCAAGAGAGATTTTATTATTATCATCTAAAAAAAATCTTCTCACAACACCAAAGAAATACATCAAGGAAAAGCATATACAAATAGTCATAAAATTCAAGAAAATGCTACAAGGATGATAGCCCGTTAGAATCTTAACTCTAGGTTTAGCCCACAGCCCCGTTAAGAAAACAGAGGATGGCCCAAAGAGTTATAAATACATAGGGTTGAGTCTAAGAGGTTTCTTTCTTTCTCGTAAATGTATGAACAGAGTTGAATAATCTGATTTAGCCTATGAAAAAAGAAAACTCTAGCAATAGCAACAAATTCTGCAGATTAAAAGGAAATTACGACAGCAAATGGGTGACAATATACACGGTAAAATAACACTCTGACCTGCGTACACTCATTCATTCAGCCATGGCCATGTGCTCACTTGTATACTTACAACTTTGCTCGCTGCCTCTGGGAACATAATAAATTCTAGGACCTTCACACAGACCCTAAAATGCAGTCATCGACCAAGAAATCCCCAGTTCCAAAAGACGTACTGAACTCTCTGTCTCATGGAACGATTCCTTGGGTGTTCTAATTTTTCGATTGTCTGATTAAGTCACATAAAATTTGTCCAGGCACGAAAGTTAGCAGAGCACAATGTCATTTGCTTTGATTTCTAGAATTTAAGGAATGTCAGATCGGTGTCTACTCTCAGTATAGGATTTACTTTGGTCACACCACAGATTTGTCCACAAAATAATCTAGTCGGACAATGTTAATGTTATTTCTTGTAATATTCACGCCGCCAGGCAGAAAATTTACGTAGAGTTTATGAAAGAATTTAAGATCTGGCGCAAAGGCCCCGTATTGATCATTACAGTCTTTGAAACCCGTTAGTGGGATATAGTATTTCTGTCTAACTCTGTTGGCATATGCACTGACAGACCAGTGTTACTTGAGAAACCCACGTGGTTCAAAATAAGGACTGTCTATTTCTTCACAAATATGAAACTCTTATTAAACGCCGGTAAAGTTCGGGTCACCCCCGTATTTCACTGTATACAAGGAAAAGCACATATAAATCATTTCCATATTATGTACTCAATATAACTTACATTTTAAATAGCAAGCCGACCGCTTGACTTATAATTTAAAACTTCCCGAGAAATAAGTTATATTTAAAAAAAAATCGATCATCATGAATTAGGAATATCATGCGTATTCCGTCAATATTCACTGATGTCGCATCTAGCATTTATAAGTTAGATATAAAATTTTCTCGACTGAGTATTTAGCAGTTAAATTTAATTCCTTATAGCTACTTGTTTAGTAAGCTAAAGATATAATTTATTATGTATTTCCACTGTAACTCGTCGACTAGAGAATATAACAAACTATAAATTAAGCACTCTGGACACAGAACTAGTTTAGAATGAAATAGGCGATTAAACACTTTATCACTTCACAAAATACTAGAGATCTATTATATATAATATTTACCTCAAACACAGAAGTACTAAGAACTTAAACCACTTCGACCAAACTAAAGGCCATCTCTATTACCAGAGATTATTTAGAAATCGAACGAAGGCTAGTTCTGTCTTACTGCGAAGTTACTGAGTGAAATGAAATAAAGTTTCAAACTAGGGTTAATATCTTAAAATTAGACAAAGGGCCCCAACTTATTTCGCCAAGCGAAATTATCTCCCCTACTCCCAACACTTACGTCAGCTAAACGCGTGTCGAAATTGCCATCAGTGACCGAGAGTACGAGTGAGTTGCAAATCTCAGACAGCCTGTCTGTGGTGCGGAGCGATTTTTCACGCTACGCCGGGTTTTTCTAACAAAAAACCTCATGCGTTTCTGCAAACTGTAGACAGCTGTCTCGTTCCTGCACTGTGAGGATGCCGGGTTTGACACCTTACGCTAGTGTCAGGTGAAAAATGGTAGACCAAAAGCCTGCTCTTTAGTCTGGGTATGAAACATAATCACACCTTTCGTCTACTGACATCTATGTAATAGAATCACCATTGCGATTATCCGTTTTGAGAAAAGAATCAGTTAAAGTTAAGGAATAGTATGCAAAATATATTTCGCAAACGAATGGATGCAAAATATACAGGAAAAAGGAAATAAAGAGAGATAACAAAATTACAGAATTCGGGTGAAAGAATAGGAAGACGCTATAGGCAATTTAATGATCAAAACCTACGTGACAACGACCATGACCTGGAGATGCTGGACCTATTACGGTCAAGTCTCTAACACTTCATTCACCTACGGCAGTATCTGCTATGTGACAACCTAGACCTGGAGATGCTGGACCTAGTATGGTCAAGTCTCTAACACTTCATTCACCTACGGCAGTATCTGCTATGGGACGACTTTGACCTGGAGATGCTGGACCTAGTATGGTCAAGTCTCTAACACTTCATTCACCTACGGCAGTATCTGCTATGGGACACCCTTGACCTGGAGTTAATGTTTGTAATCTTTTACTTGCCACACGGGCTGAAATGTACTTGAGTTTTCTCAGGAAGAATTAAGTCAGGCTCGATGGGTCCGTTACTTCATTAAATCTAAAAAGTCAGGTAATGGTTACTCTGTCGTTCTGGATGACAATGCAATCTAGACAGGTTTTACTTTATACACCCCAGTCTTTAAGAAAAATGTTTTATTGCTCTTCACAGATATTGCTCCGTACAAAACGCTGGCAAAGTTGGGTTACCCCAGTTTTCACTGAATAAAAAAAAGTACATTAAAAAATACTTATACATACTATGTCTTCTCTTCTTCTTTGATCCATAACCGCCAACCGTCAAAGCAGTCAGCGGCCATCACGCCTGGTGGCGTCTTGTATGGCAGCAACAAATTGATTCCACTTTGCTCGGTCGGCGGCCATCCTTCGTACAGTGCCCCAACTGTGGTTCATTCTTTGCATCTCAGCTTCCACAGTTCTCCGCCAAGTTGTTTTTGGTCGGCCTCTCTTTCGCTTTCCCTCGGGGGTCCATAGCATAGCTGTTCTTGCGATGGAATCAGGGTCCCTTCTGAGGACATGGCCAACCCAACTCCAGCGTCTGCCAGCTATGATGGTGTGCATGTCCTCCTGGTTACTCCGAATAAGTAGTTCTTGGTTGCTGATGGTGTTTGGCCAAAAGATTCGGAGAATTTTCCTTAGGCAGATTGTGTGGAAGGAGGACAGTTTCGACATTTCCTTCTCTGTTACTCTCCAACATTCCGCACCATAGAGAAGCACAGAAAGTACGCAGCTCTCATACAGTCTTAATTTGGTGTTTGTGCTGTACTGGGAAGACTTCCAAATGTTGTTGAGAATAGCAAAGGCTGTTCTCGCTTTATTCATTCTGTTGTTAATGTCCTTGCTTGTTCCGCCGTCAGGTGTTACTATGCTTCCTAGGTAAGTAAATGTGTGTCTGTTCTAACTTCTGGTTCCTTACTGTTATTGGCTCAGGATTGCCCACATTTACATACTATGTACTCGGTTATAACTTACATTATAAACTGCAAGCGTTAAGCTTGTCTTATCGTTTAAAACTTACCGTGAAATAATATGTTCATAAAATCAGTCATTATGAATTAGAAATACAAACGTATTTCGTCAATACTCAGTGATGAATCTGTGCAGTTATAAGTTAGTTTAACAATATTCTCGACTGAGCAGTTAAATTGAATTCATTTATAGCTGCATGAGTTTTAGGCTAGAAATTATAATTTATTCTGCTTTCCACTGAAACACGTCAGATAGAGAATAACAGACTTATAATTTAATCACTCTGCACAAAAGAAACTAGTGAAATATAATAGGCGATTTAACACTTAATCACTCACAAAATACTAAATATCAAATATTTACCTCAACACAGAACTACTAAGAACTAAACCACTTCGACCAAACTAAATGCCATCTTCTATCAACAGAGATTCTTAGCAATCGAACGTAGGTTGTTCTAGTCTTGACTGCGAAGTTACTGAGTGACTGAAATCTAACACTCCGGTTAAGATATATCTTAAACGGACAAAGGATGTGCGTTATTTTCAAAACCCGAAATAGCCTCCCCTTTCACTTCTTAACACTTACGTTAGCTCAGACACTTGCCATAACTGCCAAGAGTGCGTCTTCACACCTCATCGACTATAGCCATTTCTGATCCGATGCATGAGTGTCATATCACACTTCAAGAACTCAGCCGAAAAAACGCTGTGTCAGGTGAAAAATGTAGACGGTATGTCTCATTAGATGGCAGTTTCCACACCTCACCGAGCAACTTAGCCGTAAAAGCTACGTGTCAGATGGAAATACCAGACGATATGTCTAAAATTATGTCTGACTGGACGAATAATCACACTATTCGTTACCATGACATCTTATGCAATAAATGCGTTACCAGTGTATGAGAAAAAAAAACGGTAAAGTCAGAATGGGAAAGTAAATTTTTTTCGCAAACGAACGAATGCGAAAAAACAGGAAAAGGATAAAAGAGCGATAACAAAATAGAGGACACGGGTAGAAAAGAAAAGAATATAGAAAATTTATTGATCATAAATCTTCATGCGACAGTGGTGAATAATTTAGAGATCGCAATTTATTTCTTTTTCATCATGTGTAAATTCTTAGTGACTAGTGTTCATATCTCGTGTTAAAAGCGATGAGATAAGCTAGACACTTGTGGGTTTTAAATTTAATTTAATAACGGAGTGCTTAACAGGTCACATCTAAAACGTGTTTTAAATTAGGATATTGATAAAATTGTTAAAACGTTTGTATTTGCTTCCAATATAATCTTGGCTGGACATAAACCTTGCGATCCAGCGGTTTTACGGTCTGATGTTTCTATCAGCCTTTCAGAAATTACTGGTGTAACCATCTTCATGTTGTAACCCCTGTGCGGTCCACCTTCTCCATTTATGACGAGAGGTCCAATCTAGAAAAACACAATAATTACAAATTTTAATTGAAACGGGACATTCCCAGAATACAACTTTTTTTAATTGATATAATCTATTATCAGTCTGCTGAGGCAGAAACTTTGTACTCTTTTATCGGACCCATGACAGGAGTTTTTTTCATCGGATATAATCAAGAGAACTCATGGTTCATACTTGGCCATCACCTAAACGAACAGCCGATTATTATCATTTAACATTTTCCTAATCACGTCATAGAGTGTCACAGCCACCTGAGGCTAGACCGCACTGGAACAATATATTAACATATTAATTCCCAGGAGAGTGCCACCACATAGAAACAAAACAACTTATTCCAAACCTATACCTGCAGTGAAAAATAGGAATATCATTGTCAATACTAACGCATCAATTTCAGCGACTCCCGGAAAATAGCAGTCAACAAAACCGGATAGTCTGGTGCTGAAACTGACCATGAACATGACTGAAAAGTCTCAATACATGTTAGTGTTTAATTCCATAGAATGTATGCAGCGTCGACAGTTGGGTGAGCAAATTTGAAAGTGGGCCACTGTTTGAGTGTAGTGAGTAAACGGAAAGAAAGAAACTTATTTTATTATGTTACTACTAACCTACCAATCTTCTTTTATTTATCTCTCACTAATCTGAGTGTTCACGGGATAGGTTAAATAAAGGACTTAGTCTTTACCCGTCCTGACTATTCCCCCCCTCAACTGTTAATTATTTTGATCTTTAGGGTTAATTACCTATGTTGGGATCTTCCTAGGTTCCCTATACAAGAGGGAGGGCCTATTAGATAATATTTTTTAAATTCCTTGTCTGTAAACTATAATTCATTGATGTTAATGCTTTTCTTGATGTTGTGATATTTTCTAGTGAGAATAAACATAATAAACCTAACGAGATAGTGTTGGTCAAACCCCGGCCCTTAAATGTGATCCATAGTTTATCTGTTTTGACGTCTGTACGTATGTCTGTCACAAAATTGTGGGTACGTGAGTGTAGTGTAATTTGAATCTGTACCAAGTGAGAAAGTGCGTCTGAATTTAAATAGAATCGTAAACGATAGGCTGGATTAGAGCAATTACTCAATCCAAGACTGTCCTTTCTCTTACACTAGCACCACCCTATTAAAACATAAACTATTTGTTACACCTTCCTCTCACATAGCTATCACTATCACCTCTGCTTGTACGGGACCATAAATATCTCAGGGCTTTCTTATCAAAATTTACGACAGTGTACTTGATGAAGTCCTGGCCGAAACGTTGACAATTTTGTGTGTGTACTGTCCTAGTATAAAGCTGTACCTGTGTTGTTGTTAACCCAACTTTAATAAAACTGGTAATAAATTATGGACTTTGTTCCTCAGAAACCAGAACGATTGCTACCCTGAAAAAAATGGGCTGACCTAACTGGGACTAATTTGTAATGTTAACTGAACTACATATGATCTGCCTGGAACAGATTTGTATTCTTTACAGAACTACAGATGGGATGAGATAACTGGTACATATTTGTAATGTTGACAGAACTACAGATGATCTGCCTGGAACAGATTTGTATTCTTTACAGAACTACAGATGGGGTGAGATAACTGGGACATATTTGTAATATTGACAGAACTACAAATGATCTGCCTGGAACAGATTTGTATTTTTTACAGAACTACAGATGGGGTGAGATAACTGGGACATATTTGTAATGTTGACAGAACTAAAGATGATCTGCCTGGAACAGATTTGTATTCTTTACAGAACTACAGATGGGGTGAGATAACTGGAACAGATTTGTAATGTTGACAGAACTACAGATGATCTGCTTGGGACAGATTTGTATTGTTGACAGAACTACACATGAGATGAGATTACTGAGAAAGATATATAATGTTGATAGAACTACAGAGTAGTGCCTGTACAGACGATCCAACTGCAATAGATTAGTAATACTGACAGATCAACTTATGGTCTGACTGGAGCAGAACTGCAACGCTATCACATATGTTTTATGAAATTATTAATATGTATCATAGTGGTATGAAAATGATTGTTGAAACGTTTAACTAAGAGAATTAATTGACAAAAAACACACTGTCAAGTAAGCAGAAACTACACATCAAACCCCAACTCCGACATCTGCATACAGAGACTACAGTTATATAAATACTAATAGAAAAATAAAACAGACATTCCACCAACAAAAACCGTAGAACAAGAGAGGCAATTTATCACTGACATATCATAAAAAGCAACACAGTAAAACAATAAACAATCCAAAGAAAGAATTACTTATTGCAATTTTAGACATCGTACGTCAAATCAACATTGAAAAAGTCATAAATCAGCTGGAGTTAAGGAAGACCACTCTATCGGTAGACACAAGAGGAAACAAAAAACACACATGGATCTTCATTTCAGCTAGTAGTACTTTTAACAACACGTTGATATACTAGCAATAATAGATATAGAGGTATAATCATTTCATTTAGAATAAATAAATAAATCAGTATATGAACTGAGTAAGCAGCAACACTCGAATAAACCTGTGACGTGACGGCCAGACAGCCAGCTAGCGGTCCTTTACAGAAAGAGACCTTTTAATGGCTAATAAAAGTTCTCGCCCCCCTTAATTTAAAAGAAAGATAAGGACAGAGATAACAGTCCAGCGGTCAAAAATAGCCCACTTATGACCAAGAGATCACACCTTTGTCAGGTTTTGACGGGATGTTGAATTTTAGACGAAAGTGAATGAAACAAATAAAACTTAACCACGTGATACTTTAAACAGCAGAGAGAAAATAAAGTTAGGGGAATACATTCTATTTACTTCCAAAGGGGAACAATTCAACTATTAAAAAAATATCAAACTAAAAAACAGGGGTTCATTATTTATTTAATTTTGTCAATTAATTTTACAAAATTATTTAAGACATAAAATATTCTCTTATTTTGATCAGTACTTGTGTTAAATTGTTGAAACATGTTTTGTTTCCCATGTTTAAAAACAAAGTACTTGAAATAATAAGGAGTTTGATGCCCATGTTAAAGTAGTCAACACTTATATCCTCTGCCACTTTCAATGATAATTTGTCAATAATTGCTTCTACTTGCTCTAGTCGCAGATGAGCACAACAAAATGTGTTATTGACGCCAAAAAGCGCACTACAAAAAACTTTTAAACACTTGTTCCTACTTGGCCGTTCCTTTTCTACCCTAGGGGCCGGAGTAGATATGAGGTGTGGCTTCTTCTTCTTCTTTGATCCTTAGCCGCCGACCGTCAAAGCAGTCAGTGGCCATCACGCCTGGTGGCGTCTTGTAGGGCAACAACAAATTGATTCCACTTTGCTCGGTCGGTGGCCATCCTTCGTATAGTGCCCCAACTCTGGTTCATTCTTTGCATCTCAGCCTCACAGTCCTCCGCCAGGTTGTTTTTGGTCGGCCTCTCTTTCGTTTTCCTTCAGGGGTCCAAAGCATAGCTGTTCTTGTGATGGCATCGGGGTCTCTTCTGAGGATATGACCAACCCAGCTCCAGCGTCTGCCAGCTATGATGGTGTGCATGTCCTCTTGCTTGCTCCGAATAAGCAGATCTTGGTTGGTGATGGTATTCGGCCAAAAGATTCGGTGAATTTTTCTTAGGCATGTTGTGTGAAAAGAGGACAATTTCGACATTTCCTTTTCTGTAACTCTCCAGCATTCAGCACCATAGAGAAGCACAGAAAGCACATAGCTCTGATATAATTTTAATTTTGTGCTTGTGCTTTATTGGGATTACTTCCAGATGTTGTTTAGGCTAAAGAAGGCTGTTCTTGCCTTATTCATTCTGATGTTGATGTCTTTGCCTGCCCCGCCGTCTGGTGTTACAATGCATCCTAGGTATGTGAAGGTATCTGTCTGTACCAATTGCTGATTCCTTACTGATATGGGCTCAGGGTTCCTAACATTGAGCGTCATGACCTCTGACTTCTTTAAATTGATGTTCAAGCCCACCTGCTGGCTAAACTTATTAAGTCTATCTGTTTTTTCCTGGATGTGTTGATGTGAATGTGCTAGTAGTGCAATGTCATCTGCATATTCCAGATCTTCCAATGTAGAAAATGTAGTCCATCTTATTCCTCCTGGACTGCCCTCTGTTGTCTGGCGCATCACTCAGTCCATGACTGTTAAACATAGAGTGGTTGATAAGGGGCATCCCTGTCGTACTCCTGTTTTCACCTCAAAGGTTAGGTTGCTCTGCCTAACACTACACGCAAAGTTGGCATAGAGGCTTTTTATGATTGACACTATGCAGCTTGGAATTCCATAAGCCCTCAGTATTTTCCATAAACTGTCCCTATGTATGCTGTCAAAAGCCTTTTCAAAATCAACAACATTAATGTAAAGCTGTCTTTGCCATTCTGAGCACTGCTCTATAATGTTCCTGAGAGTGAATATATGATCTACACATCTCCTGTTCTTTCTAAATCCTGCTTGTTCTTTCCTCAGTTTGTGGTCTACTGCCTTTGAAATTCTCTTATAATTATCCTGCCTAGTATTTTGCTTGGAACTGAGAGAAGAGTGATTCCTCTCCAATTATTGCAGTCTGCAAGATCTCCTTTCTTGGGCAATTTGACAATTATTCCTTTGTTCCACTCTGATGGTGTTGTCCCCGTTTTCCAGACTTGTGCATTTCAAGAGCCTCAGTTCTTTCTTCCAGATGCTTTTTCATTGTCCATGTTTCTGCACCATACAGAAATGCAGAATATATATAACACTTTATGATTCTCAGTTTTAATTTGTGAGATAACTGTTTGGATGTCAGTATATGTTTCATGTTGTTGAATGTAGCTTTGGCCATTCCTATTCTCTTCTTGATTTCTGTTTCAAATCTGCCATCTTCTTTTATTATATGACAAAGATATACGTAGCTCTTGACTTGTTCCACGATTTTCCCATGTACTCTTATCTTTAATGTGGGTTTATCGTCTGTTTTGCTAATTATCATAGTTTTTGTTTTCTCAATATTAATGACCAAATTTAAAAATCATTAAAAAGATGCCGTAAAAATAGGAATTATAAAAAAATTGGATAACAAAATGAAAGGATGAAAATTCTCAGTTAAAAAAGAAAACTAGGTCACTAATAATTCAGAGTTATATGGAGAAAATTCTATGCATTTCCCTCAGTAAACGTTATGTCGTCACACATAATAAAGATGACTTACTGTTGTGATCATGAAGATCCTCATGTTGTCTTATTGTACTTATAACTGTGTGTCGCACGCTACGAATATAGATGGGTGTCTGAATAGGTATCGCCTATTGAATAGTATTAATAAGGTTTTCCGAATTCAGCTCATTAAAAAAAATAAAATAGACCCATTCGAGATAAGGATAATGATATCTAAGGATTGTGATATCTAAGAAATCATGACGAGTTGATTATGGATCCTCGCGACATAAACTGCTATCTCTAACATCTCGACAAATAAAAGAGTCCCTAACGACCCAAAGAAAGGATTCTACTTATATGTACATGTTTATCACAGACAGCGCGAGTGATACAAGTTAATCACAAAGCGTGACTTATGAACACGGCTATTTAAGTATATATATATATATATATATATATATATATATATATATATCAATTGTTACGTACCTTGTCGTCAGTGGTGCTCAGTCCGTTCCCAAAATAATACATAAGTCCTTGTATAAATAAACCAAATATATAATGACTTGACTAGAACACACATGCTGACAAACAAGATCATTAAGTACACAATAAAAACATGATCAGGAACTTATTTTCCTAGCTGAGCTGCCATCCAGCATCATACAGTGGAAATACATGCCGCTCTTGTCTGGTCACTCAACAACATCCGGTTCGTGCAGACATCGCACATTACCGCACACAGTCGCTATAACAGGAACGCAGCTGGCGTTCAGTTCTAAACTTTAACACTCTCACAAATGTCCTACAGTGTATTTTACACTGTACAACCCCACGGCCTAGTATCTGGCTTTTGGCTGGGATCATGTGTCTAGACACAGGGACCGGTACAGTGACATTCATGTGTCATTAGGTCTCTTGTGTGAGAACACAGAAGATCACTACAGTGACACAGTTTGTCATTGGGTCTTCTTGTGTTGGGACATGTGGTCTTGACCAGAGCCGGGTTTTGGGCGGGGACAATGCGACCTCATGCGAGGAAAAAATATGCGACCTCAAGCGAGGAAAAAAAAAAAAAAAAAAAAAAAAAAAAGTTCTAAACTTTAACACTCTCACAAATGTCATTTTTTTTCCCCGCCGTCTTCGGAGGGTACCCATTAGAGCTGGGTCGGCTCAGGATACTCCTTCAAATGTTTTCGCCCAGGGCTCGAATTAATCCTGTCCAAGAACCGGTCGACGACACTTCTTCAACTGAGCTCGCCCGGGCTTGAACCTCGATCACCCGATCGCCAGCGCAGTGTGGTAACCATTACATCAGCGCGGCTCCTAAACGTAATTTTTCATAGACACTACTCACAAACCAGAAACCATATATGTATATATATACACGTACAAAATGACTGTCATATCTCGACGTAAACCACTACTATGGGAGGCAACTTTGTGCGAGTAGATATAATTCCACAAACAAATAGTGAACTTGCTAAAAGAATACACGTTTCTCTTAATTAATCTTTTGTATTTCTTTGTTATGAATTTTACTGTTTAATTCTTGCTTTGCACTTCCGTTTTCCTTTTTTGTGTCCTTGATGAACACCTGGCCGTAACGTTGACAATTTGTTGTGTGTACTGTGTCCGAGTATAAAGCTGTACCTGTGTTTTTGTTAACCCAACTTTAATAAAACTGGTAAAAAATTATGTACTTTGTTCTTCAGAAACCAGAACAATTGCTACCCTAAAACTAAAAAATGGGCTGACCTAACTGGGACTGATTTGTAATGTTAACAGAACTACAGATGATCAACCTGGAACAGATTTGTATTCTTTACAGAACTACAGATGGAATGAGATAACTGAGAAAGATATGTAATGTTGATAGAACTACAGAGAAATGCCTGGGACATATTTGTAAGTTGACAGAGCTACAGACGATCCAACTGCAATAGATTAGTAATACTGACAGATCTACTAATGGTCTGACTGGAGCAGAACTGCAACGCTATCACACATGTTTTATGAAATTATTAGTATGTGTCATAGTAGTATGAGAATGATTGTTGAAACGTTTTACTAAGACAATGAATATTTTGACAAAAACACGCTGTCGAGTAAGCAGAAACTACACATCAAACCACCAACTCTGACATCTGTCTACAGAGATTACAGTTATATAAATACTAATAGAAAAATAAAACGGACATTTCACCAACAAAAACCGTAGAACAAGAGAGACAATTTATCACTGACATAGCAAATAAAACAACACAGTCAAACAATAAACAATCAAAAGAAAGAATTATTTATTGCAATTTTAGACACCGTACGTCAAATCATCATTGACAAAGTCATAAATCAGCTGAAGTTAAGGAAGACCACTCTATCGGTAGACACAAGAGGAAACAAAAAACACAGATGGATCTTCATTTCAGCTAGTAGTACTTTTAACAACACGACGGTACACTAGCAATAATAGATATAGAGTTAAAATCATTACAATTAGGACATATAAATAAATAAGAGTACGAACTGAGTAAGCAGCAACAGTAGAATAAACCAGCGACGTGACGGCCAGACAGCCAGCTAGCTGTCCTTCACAGAAATAGACCTTTTCATGGCTAATAAAAGTTCCCTCCCCCCACCCCCCTTATTTAAAAAAAATGATCAGGACAGAGATAACAGTTCAGCGGTCAAAAATAGCCCACTTATGACCACGAGATCACACCTCTTGTCAGGTTTAGACGGGATGTTTGATCTTAGACGAAAGTGAAACAAACAAATAAAACTTAACCACGTGATACTTTAAACAGCAGAGAGAAAATAAAGATAGGGGAATACATTCTATTTACTTCCAAAGGGGAACAATTCAACTATTGAAAAAATATCAAACTAAAAAACAGTGGTTCATTATGTTTTTTAATTGTGTCAATTAATTTACAAAATTAAGTAAAGCATAAAATATTCTCTTATTTTGATCAGTGCTTTTGTTAAATTGTTGACACGTGTTTTATTTCCCTATTATTAGAATAAAAGTACTTGAAATAATGTTAAAGTAGTCAACACTTATATTCTCTGCCACTTTCAATGATAATTCTATTATAAAGCAAATTCGTCTAGTCGCAGATGAGCACAACAAAATGTGTTATTGGCGCCAAATAGCGCACTACAACAATCTTTTAAACAATTGTTCTTACTTGGTCGTTCCATATTCTACCCTGGGGGCTAGAGTAGATAGGAGGTGTGGCGTCCGCCCTCTAATTGTAAAGGTACCGGGTTCAAACCCAGTACAGGGAATATTTTTGATGGAATTTTTTCAGAACCAGTGGGTACAATAATGATATACTCCTCCCCAATCGCCTGGGTAGTGAGATATGATGTTTAGCCTTCTCGGATATGTTATCCTGTGATCTGTGTTTCTTTTGGTCTGGTTCCAGTCCAGTCTTCGGTTCCTCAGGGATTATCTAATGTTGTCCCCCCAGAGAACTCTGGGTATTCCTGGAGATCTGGATCCCTTGCTTTTGGTTTCTCTTGTGTGACCGTGGTAGTCACGAAAATAATAATTTTCTTTTTCAGTGGTATTCTCATTTGTTCTTGTGTTCTTCGTAATTTTTTAAAGATAGCTCAGAAGATATTTATGGTCCCGTCTGAGCAGAGGTGATAGTGGTAAATATGTGAGAATAAAGGTGTAAGAAATAGATTTTCACGAGGGAATAGTGTAAGAGGAAGATCTGTCTCTGGAATGAGTAGTTTCTCTAGTCGAGCCTATCTATACGACTATGTTTAATAACAGACTACCTTTCAAGAAAGCAGATTTAAACACAAGCAAAACCAGAAGTTCCAAAGCCAAGGCTCAAAAAGTGTACACAGAAGCAAACAAAGAAGTTAAAAGAAGTATCAAAAGAGACAAGAGGAAGTATATTGAGGAGAAGGCAAGAGAGGCAGAAGATGCTGCAGCCAAAGGAAATATGAGAGAACTGTATAACAGCACAAAGAAGCTGACAGGGAAATACAAGCAAACAAGTTGCCTCATAAAAGACAAGAATGGAAAACTGCTCAGCAATATACAAGAGCAAATGCAGAGGTGGATAGAATATTTTGAGGACCTTCTCAATAGACCAGCTCCATAAAACCCCCCGGACATCCAGCCAGCAGAAGAAGAGCTACAAACTAACGGTGAAAGACCAATGAAGAAAGAAATAAAGAAAGCCATAAAGCTTCTAAGAGATGGAAAAGCGTCTGGACCTGATGACATTCCATCAGAGGCCATCAAAGCAGATGTCGACACGGCTACAGAGATGTTATATAAATTACTTGGTAAAGTCTGGGAAAAGAAAGAGATACCAGCAGAATGGAAGGAAGGATATCTGGTTAAGTTGCCTAAGAAAGGAAATTTACAAGAGTGCACAAATTATAGAGGAATAATGTTACTATCAGTGCCAAGATAAGTATTAAATAGGATTATCCTTGAGAGATTGAAAGAGTCCATAGACAAGAAACTGAGAGATGAACAAGCAGGTTTTCGACATAACAGATCCTGTACAGACCAGATAGCCACTTTGAGAATAATAGTTGAACAAAGTCTGGAATGGAATTCACCATTATACATCGGATTTGTGGACTACGAAAACGCATTTGACAGTGTAGACAGAGAATTGCTTTGGAAATTGATGAGGCATTATGGAGCTCCCCTGAAGATCATGAATTTAATAAAGAAAACATATGAAGACATGACGTGCAGAGTTTTTCATGAAGGACAGCTTACGGAACCATTTGGGATAAGAACAGGAGTGCGACAGGGATGCCTCTTGTCTCCATTTATTTTCTTATTAGCAATAGACTGGGTTATGAGAACATCAACAACACATAAAATAAATGGAATCCAGTGGACTCTGACTAAGCAGTAGGATGATCTGGATTTTGCTGATGACTTGGCTCTTCTGTCTCATAACCGTAATCAGATGCAGGACAAATTGAAAACACTCGATGAGAGGTCACTGAAATTGGGTCTGAAAATAAATGCAGGTAATGAAATCAGGGTTGAACTTGAAGAAGCACCAATACAAGATGTAGAATCGTACATATATCTTGGCAGCAATATAGACAAAGTTGGAGGGACAGACAGTGATATCACAATAAGAATACAAAATGCAAGAGGAGCTTTCATTGCATTGGGAAATATATGGAGATCAAGAGAAATCGGATCCAACGCGAAAAAAAGTATCTTCAACTCAAATGTGAAGTCAGTCCTATTGTATGGATCTGAGACATGGAGAACAACAAAGACAACAACCAAAAAGCTACAGATTGTCATAAATGGGTGCTTGCGTAGAATAGAGGGATTAAAATGGTATGACAAGGTTACCAACGTGGAACTGATGACAAGAACTAGACAAGTGCAAGTGGAACAAGAGATGAGAAGAAGACGATGGCGATGGATAGGACACACACTGAGGACACCTGTTGATAGCATTACAAAGCAGTCCTTGTTTTGGAATTCCCAGGGCAAGAAAGGCAGAGGTAGACCAAGAAGCACATGGAGAGGAGAGCTGGAAACAGAGGTGAAAGTGATGAGGAGAACGTGGAAGGAACTTGAGATGATAGCACGTGATAGGAGGACTTGGCATGTGTTTGTTGAAGGCCTATGTTTTTTTGGGAGTGGAGGGTTATGATGATATTTTAATATAAAACAACGTTTTTCTCCCTATATGAAATATAGTCTACACTAACCACGCCCACACACACAATTATGTGACAACAATGCACACAAACGTGAAAAACTATAGTTAATTGGGTCTGGGTCTGACCATCACGCATATGTAATTTCTTTTTACAACATCAAACATATAGGGATATCAAATAAATCAAGTTTACGTATATATGAAAATAACCGAATAAGTGTCCTCCCGTTGTAGAGAAAAGATCCCAAAAGAAGTTAATAACCCAAAGGTCAAAGATAAACACTACATTACAGAATAGACTGTGAAGAACAAGCTCCCACTAAACTACTACAAAGTAAAGTACTCAGGTTAGCGAAATAAAAAAAAAGTTAGTACAATAATTGTAGCAAAGGAAAATATTTACTTTCACTCTGTCATCTGTGGCCACAAACACTCTTGCTTACCTAATAATGGTGTAGGTATCCCTTGAAAAAATTGCAAGAGTCTGAACCGATATTCTCAGGTGGGTTGCCCAAATCTGGCCCCAGTCCAGCCTTTGTATCGAATAATAATTACAAGGTAGACGCCAAAATTGGTGGTTTAATTTTTTTTCCTGGATGAGTCCTGTGTCACCGCATATAGTTACTGAAGTAAGACGTTCTCGTAACGTTCACAGTTACAAAAGGAGAAAAGTAGTTCCTGTATTGTCTAGCCTCTAGTTGCTACGACAAATGTTACAATATGTAAAACTAGTAATTATGGTAAATCCTATCGGCTGACTCTTATGGTGAGTGCCGATTTTGAAACAGCATTGTTGTCTGGATCACTCCGTTGCTACGGCTGTCAAACGTCAGGATTATATGTTCTTTCGTATGCCCAGTGGGCTGGAAAATTTTGATAAATAATTCTTGGTATGGTACCGTCCAGTTATAATTAATATTACTGTTTCTATTGGTCTCTCTCTGAATGAAGACAGATGACCGAACAGGTCTTAAAATCGAAGACCCAAATTTAATAATAATGTTACGTTACTTGTAATATTAGACCGCTGGCAGCTGGTTTTGATTAGATGCTATATTGGGAACAAAAGAACATTTATGAAAAACTGCTACTATCCTATCCACCCGTAAGTTTTCCGCTATAGCATGTCAAGAAACATGGGTATGTGCCCTGCCCCGTTATTGCTTGCAAGAAAATGCACAGCGCACAAAGTCAATTATTATTCAATTTATCCATACGCGCACTTTAACAAAAATCGCCTGTCACTACTAGCTATTGGTCGGCGTCTGTTGTTTAGTCACATAACATTAACTCTAGTCACTTATTTAATTTCACACAATGAAATATAATGCGAATTCTATTCGGTCACTGATCCGTCACACTTAATAATCTCAGTCCGCTAAGCCGTATTTTCTTGTGTAAGAAAAATGGGGTATTTGAAATTACATTACTCTGAACGACTGGCAAGAAATATCTATGCGTTAGGTTATTTCACTAGTTTTAAAAGCTAGGGAATTATAGTGAATAAAATGGTAAATTAACACATTTTAACACTTAAGCACAATTTCTATTACCACAAATCAGAAAATGAAATCTCCACGGGACATTTTAACACATTCAGCGAAGAAATGGTTCTAGTCCGTCGTGCTTAGATTATCCCAGAATTTCTAAGCGACTCTAATAACTGAATTTGAGAGCAGGCTTTAGAGGGTTTCGCTGTCA
Source organism: Oreohelix idahoensis (assembly GCA_024509875.1). Taxonomy (NCBI): domain Eukaryota; kingdom Metazoa; phylum Mollusca; class Gastropoda; order Stylommatophora; family Oreohelicidae; genus Oreohelix; species Oreohelix idahoensis. The sequence continues at coordinate 404,263 of JAMPIV010002318.1, forward strand.
GGTTATACTCGCATAGAGTAGATAGTAATTCAACTAACCCCGAATAGTGATCTTCCCAAGTATCGCTGAAAAGACAGATGTCGTCTAGGTACGCGATGACATCTGACTGATAAGATAGGATTCGACGCATCATGCGTACGAATGTAGCTGGTGCGTTCATAAGGCCAAAAGGCATGAAATTCCATTGAAAAAGGCCTCTAGGTGTAGAAAAAGCCGTAATTTGTTTGGCGCGTTCAGATAAAGGAACTTGCCAATATCCTTTAGACAAATCTAGTTTAGTGAAAAAATGAGATTTAGAAAGCCTAGTAAGTAGCTCTTCTAGTAAAGGCATAGGTTCAGCATCAAACTTCGTAACTTGATTCAATTTGCGATAGTCAACGCAAAGACGTATGTTATTGTCTTTTTTCCGAACAATAACCATCGGCGAAGAATATGCAGAAGTGGATGGTTCAATTATTTTTAAATCTATCATCTCATTCAACTCCTTCTCAACCTGTGCTTTAAAATGTATAGGGAAAGGATAAGGTCTGACCCTAATAGGATTATGGTCAGTTAGAATAATGTCATGTTCAATGACATGAGTTTGTCCAGGGATGTCAGTAAGGACATCCTGAAATGTTTGTAACATAGCCGAACCTTATCGCTGTTCTCCTAGAGATAAATCTGGAGAGACAGTAACATTTTTCCATGATTCACTAGAATGAAGTGGAATCATTGGAAGCGGAAGATTAACATCCGAAAAACTTGTTTCCTCATCCTGTATTACAGACAGTGATGAGGAATGACCATGTTGGACTGGTGAATCGTCCGTTGCCTGGAAAATAGGCTGTAAATAATCCGGACTTTAATGGAATTCCGTAAGCATATTGATGTGGAAGGTTTTATGCTTTCCATCAATATCGACAATGTAGTCAACATCGGAAATTTTCGAGATTATATCGTACGGACCTTTCCAAGAAATAAGAAGTCTGTTTTCCCTACAAGGTAGCAAAACAAATGCTTTGTCAGCAGGACAAAGTTGTCGTAAGGTTCTTTTCTTATTGGCAAATTATCTTGCCTTCTGTTTAGCAAATTCAGAAGAAGAAGTTGTAAATTTGCATGCTTCAATAATCTTTTGTCTCAGCGCGATGACATATTCGTAAGAAGATTTCGTGTCATCGGTAATATTATCAGCGGTTATGAGATCATGAAGCAAAGACATAGGGCCCCGCGGTCGCGCGCCAAAGGCAGGTTCAAAAGAAGAAAATCATGTATGTTCATTGGGGACCTCTCTGTAAGCGAAGAGGGCTGCAGGTAAAACCCTGTCCCAATCTTGAGGATGATCCTCAGTTATCTTCCCTAGTAAGTTTTTGAGTGTTTTATTTAGCCGTTCGACCATCCCATTGGACATAGGATGATAGATACTACTCAAAGATCTCTCTATCTGCAGAGTAGACATTACTTGAGACATCGTATCCGATATAAGTTGGGTGTCATGGTCTGATAATATTTCTCCGGGGAATCCCAGACGAGAAAATATAAGCCAAAGAGCATCTGCAATGTCAGCAGTAGTAATGCTCTTCAGAAGAATAGCCTCTGGCCAACGTGTGCACATATCAACACACGTCAAGATAAACTGATGACCTCTAGTAGATTTGATCTTAAATGGACCAATGATGTCTATCGCCATTTTCTGAAATGGTCGAATAGGAATGTCTGCAGCCTGAATAGGTGCAGCATGGTGTGGACCTTTGGATTTGACCTCTTGACATACTTTACAAGATCGACAATAAATCCGTATGTCTTTGTTCACAAAAGGCCAAAAGAAAGCCGCCAGAACTCTTGACTTTGTACGGGAAAAACCCATATGTCCAGCACACTGAGAGTCGTGTGCGTGCTGCAAAATTTTAACTCTCAAATTCTAGGGCACAACAATCTGAGAATGAATTGACTTAGTGGAGTCTTGTACCATACGTACAAGTACGCCATTCTTCATTGTAATCCAAGATTTACGAATTGTATCTTTATTTGGATCACCTTTTGTTGCAAGCGTGAAGAACTTCTTTAGAGTCGGATCATCTTCTTGCTGTTTTATAAACGAGTCACGAGAAATTACCAAGGGATCATCTTGGTTATGCACTTCATTATCTTCAGTAGATTTAGTTTGAGGCATATTAAGAGCCTGAGCTCTAGTGATTACAGCATTAGCAGTTTGCATATTTTGTTTTTCCCAAACGGAAATTTGTTGTGGAGTACATTCTTTGACTCCGTGAATACGACCGATGATAAGATCAGCGATCGGATTCGGCAGAAGACATGCGTGTACATCTCCTGTAAAGAAAGGAGTAGCAATCCTAATGATAGCAGTAGAGTATTTCTCTAAGGTGTTGCCAAATGTTACACATTTGACTACTTTTCCGGTGGCCCGAGAAGGATCTACAAGTGACTGCCTAACACCAATTGTGGTGCATCCAGAATAAAAAAGAACTGAGACTGGATTGTCATTTACTAAACCTTTATGTAAGACAAGAGAACCTCTTCCATTATGCGCGACTGACGCAGCAAGAGCGGGAAGAGGATGGCAACAACTTAAAGTGGACACCGTAGTTGGTTAAAATAATGTTTTGCAATGGGTGCACTGAGATGCTCTCCCAAAATCAAAAGCGGAACATGCCATATTATTAGCGTCATTATTTTCTTTAGTCTGCTTATAGGCTTCATGTGACTCTTGCTGTGCAGAGTTTGCCTGATAATGTGATTTATGTTTTTTGTATTGTGATCTACCTCGATTATTATTGCCTCTGTAATCATTATTGTTTCCTCTATTGTAACCCCTACTTGGGTTTGAGTCATAGTTCTCATGGTTACCATTATCATATTCATTATAATGAGTATCTCTATAATTATGGTCTTGTTGTCTCCATGATGGATGACTTGGATAGTTTCTATACTGACTTCCTCTGCGGAAATTCCTATAACTATGACCCCCCCTGAATCGAGTGCTGTCGGCTCGTCTCCAGTACTTCGCAGAAGAACCCTGAAATGACAGGTTACCTTGGTTTTGATAACTATTATGGTTACCATTTTTATCGAACCTGTTTTGTGGTCCCTGAAATTTGTGTGAATAATTAGGGTTGTATGGTGTTGCTGAAGCAACTGGCATACCTTCTTTAACCTTAGCATTGCTAGAAGCTACGTCCGGATGTGCCGTGACGTATTGGGTACAATATTCTTCTATTTCTTTTAGTGTCTTGGGTTTACGCTCATGTAGGAATTCAAAAAATGGTTTATTTACACTTGACATAATTTTGTCTCTGAGCAACAAGTCCATAAGTGCTTCATATGTCTTTTCTGTTTTGGACAACTCAGTCCAACGATTAAATGTATGACGTATCCTTGCGATGAATTTTGAGAATTCTACCCCTGATTCAGGTACCATTTTCTTAAACAAAATACGGTAACCTTCCTCCGTTAATTGATATTTTTTCAATAAAGCTGCCCTAATAACATCATACTTATCCTTGTCAGCCTCTTCAACCAAACTTAAACTAGTCAGAGAATCACCTTTCAAATTTTCTGATAACTGATTAGCATATTGTGATTTATCCACATTATGAGTTCGACAAGAACGTTCAAATCTATCCAGCCAGAATGTTATGTCGTCACTGGAAGGATTGAACGCTGGTAGCTTGACCTTATAAGTAGAAGATTTACCCTTACCACTAGAGGACTGATTAACATTACTCATATTTGTCAATTTCAATTTTTCTAACTCAAATGCTAACAGTTTTTCCTCATGTTCTCTTTGTGCCTTTCTCTCCTCGGCTTCAGCTTCTCTGTCTAATCTCTTTTGTTCAGCTTCTTTGTCTAATCTCTTTTGTTCACCCTCAGCTTCTCTGTCTAATCTCTTTTGTTCAGCTTCTTTGTCTGATCTCTTTTGTTCAGCCTCAGCTTCTCTGTCTAATCTCTTTTGTTCAGCTTCTCTATCTAATCTCTTTTGTTCAGTCTCAGCTTTTTGTGCTTTATCATATTGAGTGGTAGCATACTCCTCCAACTTATCACCAGTCTTGCCTAGGGATTTCCCTACCTCAACGAAGTAATCTAAAGTCGACATAATGTATACCAATATGTGACTAGATACCTGAAATAGCAATAATGAAATTTATCTCCAAATAAATGGAAACAAGCTCTTAATAGCTTTAATAATCAGCTCTTTTTATCGCAATCTCTGTGGGAAACAAGCCTTTAAATAAGGTCTTGTATAATCAACTGTGTACCTTTAATAATAGCAATTACTCATCAGTTGATTATTACTCATAAGTTCACTACACAATTAGTAGTGTATGATCAAATATGTTTCATATAGTGTATGTCGATCAAGAACACAACAAAACAATTATAATAGACAACGTGAAAACTTTCGCAGAAATCAACTAAATTAAATAGAAAACGGAAGAAAATAATCACAGAACCTGTGATGATAACCGCGATGAAATAAACAACACAAATGACGTCATAGTGTATAAATATATAATTGTATATAACTGAATGATAGGAAAGGGTAGATCTACAAATACAAACAAATCAAAACAAAACTGAAGAACAGAAAAAATATTACGAAAACCACGATGGGACAGATCATCACAGCTAACAAAAATAGCAACGGATGTTGCGTGCAAATTTTCAATTAAGAAAATTGCTCCCTACAGAACGCTATTATAAAACCTCTATGACGTGGTATCTTTTATAATAGTCACACACCCAACCTCCCACGACATATACACACAAATAATATGCAAACATGTAAACATTAAACATAAATACATATGTCATATAAATGCAATGTAATGTGTTGCAGAAAAATGTGTTGCAACTAAGGCTCAGTTCTACAGAATTATGGTACAGTTTCTACTCAAAATAAACTGCCACTTTAATAAATTATATTTCTGTCTTAAACTATTACAAAGTTCAATCATTTGCACACAAGAAGATGCAACGTTGACAGTTCCTAGAAGGACTTCTCATTTCAATATCACTGCATTTCTTATCCACACAGATAAACACTCGAATCAAACGTTCTTTGTACTGCTGTCTGTTTTATAAAAACACCGTCTGTTCAACGAGCGCTGACCTATTTACCGTATACGATCGATAGGGCAGGTCATGCTGACATCGACTGTAAAGTTGTACTGCTGGTGTGTCGTATCAGGCCACAGGAAACGGTCTAGTCCCAGTAGCTGACTTCTCAAAATGTCCACTGTGCAGATTGACCCAGAAAACTGGCCTACCACATTGATAAAGCTTGTTTCTTGCACCAGATTGATATGGACTGTTTTTTTTTGTGATATAGCTCGTCCAGTCACAATGTTCTGTAAATGGGTCAGGTTACCAACTGTTGGGGCCCTGACAAGGTGTACTGTTAAGTGCGTATACTCTGATGCAATGGGTGAGTGTGAACATCAATAATGACAAACGCGAATGGATGACAGTTCGACAGGTGCACATGACACTCACTCCAATCACAGGTGGAAGTCAAGGATGGCTGGAATACTGTGGTCGTTTCATACTGTTTAATAGGACGCACACACTTAGACAGTACGTGTATAGTTACAGGAACACAGGTCGACATAAATAGCATATTGTTGATCAATGGTCTACCATCTTAAGTTAGCATTCATGTTGAATAACATTGCAATGGAACATCTGTAAACAAGCACTTAGATTTCCACTGTTTATCAATATAATCATCAGGCCTTACTGACCAAACGTGTCAGTTAATAAATACTGTTCAAACATGACTCCTAAACAGAACCTCTTTTCTAGCGAAGATTCCTTTAGGTAAAGTTCAGCAAATCTATCTAAAGATAATGTTAACCCACCAGTATTGGGTTTTCTTTATAACTGTGATCTCTTAATCATCACCTGATAATAAGGGGCATCCCCGTTCTCTGATTGATGATCGACAATAAATAGGATTCTACAATAAATAGAATTCCAAAATGGCTTCTGGTTCCCTTTGAGCATCGCTCACTATACAGATGTATAATAAATCTTCAATAAAGGTTCAGTTCATGAACACAAATATTTTCCACAAGTATCAGCATATTCTGTCCTCATAATTGCTGCATATAAACATATTCAGTGCTGCTAGATAACATGTCGTCCCGACATATAGACATAGGTAAATTCATATAGACGTCTGCCCATCTGAACCTAGGAATGAAAGAGTTCAGTGAACAGTTCTTTTACCTTGGCATAGGAAATACACTAGCAAACACAAACGCTCCTCTCCTGGCGTTATAGAATAAACACTGGGGACTAGTAGACTTAATAAACATATCATAAATTATCTTCTTCCCCATAACAAATCATAGAGATCACAGACTGGGGACTCGTCTTCGACATGGCTTTCGCCCGGCATTCCATCATCCCGGAAGAACTCTCCTCTCTCTCCGCATGCGCAGAACTCCCTGACCCCAAAGTTCAGTACAAGGAAAAATAGTTCCACTTAGACATACCAAGATATCACGATATAAGACTGAATCGTCTGAAATAGACACAGAGTAAACATAGACTCGGACCATAGACATTCCTGCATAACCTAAACAAGAACAATCTGTTTTCTGGCCCAACTAGGCACAGACTAACGAAATCCAGATTCATACGCCAAATTCGATCTCCAGGGGAGATAACCCATATAACAAAAGTATCAATCAATCATAGGTGATATATCTTTGGCCTGGAAAGCATCTTGATTCTAAAAACAAATACCTTCCCTGCGACAGATAAATATTATAATAAATATATACATTGTCACCAGTAATCTGTTGGTAACACCATCTTGATTCAATGAATTTAGCAGTTGAATGGTTCAAAAACTCTTGGTATTTGTAGGGCGCTTTAAAATGGAGAAAAAAAAAATATATTTACAGTGTAATCAAAAGCTTCGTTAAGGTTGTATTTCCTCTGTTCTATGTCTTTGTAATACTTACGTCGGTAAGTATCTGTACGAGCGCTGGTCGTAGACCTGTTTATCTGGGGTGTTTTGTCATAGAATATTATCAATAGATTGACGACGAGCACTGTTGAGCACTGACAGAACAATTTTGGCAAACGAACAAAGTCAAACCAATCATTGACATTGACTGGTTGAAGGAAACATAACTCTATATTACAAATTATTGATCGCATCGCCTGTTAGAGAATGACGCTACAATATGTTAGAGAATGACGCTACAATATGTTAGAGAATGACGCTACAATATGTTAGAGAATGACGCTACAATATGTTAGAGAATGACGCTACAATATGTTAGAGAATGACGCTACAATATGTTAGAGAATGACGCTACAATATGTTAGAGAATGACGCTACAATATGTTAGAGAATGACGTTACAATATGTTAGAGAATGACGCTACAATATGTTAGAGAATGACGCTACAATATGTTAGAGAATGACGCTACAATATGTTAGAGAATGACGCTACAATATGTTAGAGAATGACGCTACAATATATTAGAGAATGACGCTACAATATGTTAGAGAATGACGCTACAATATATGGATCATCAAAGTTAAGACTGTTGGAATTTGGCATCAACCGTAAGGCTAGCACAGATTGGCGTATCTTCTTCTTCTTCGTACACTCTCAGACTTAACTTGAATATGGACATATGAGAGGATGCATCCGTCGTACATACAACCAGCGAGCTACAGGAACAGTCAGGATTCATACTCTTCGACATATGCTGAGGGAGACTGAGAACCTAGGGGTTTGCCCGGAATGCAATTGTGTCGATTCTGTTCAACAATAACAATGACCTTTGAACCTCGATGCTCTTATCTCGTGTAACCGTGGTAGAGCTAGCTTGTGTGTGAACAAACGAGTTATTCTGGGCCTCCCACACTAGACAGGGACAAGACAAAGTAGGAGATAATCCTAGATGTAGACTGGACCACACTGAAAGACCAAGAAAGGAGGCCCAACGGATAGAACTGTTGAAATGGAATGCCTAAGAAAACATTGCAGCATTGTCCGCTTGATAAAGACGTCATTCATTCATTCATAACCCTCCACTCCCAAAGGAGCATAGGCCTTCAACAAACACATGCCAAGTCCTCCTGTCACGTGCCATCATCTCAAGTTCTTTCCATGTTCTCCTCATCATTTTCACCTCTGTTTCCAACTCTCTTCTCCATGTACTTCTTGGTCTTCCTCTGCCTCTCTTGCCCTGGGGGTTCCAGAACAAGGACTGCCTTGTAATGCTATCAACAGGTTTCCTCAGTGTGTGTCCTATCCATCGCCATCAAAAAGACGTCATGAATTAAAAATAAAAACTGGCCAAAAAGTATCAGCCTTGAATAAGCACACACCAAACCATCCTTGACCTTGAGCTGATGACACGGTAAGGGAAAACTTGGCATAAGATTGTTGAAGGCATATGTGCCTTCTTTGGGAGCAGAAAGGTAAAGACCAAGAATCCTGTCTTATACTGTGTCTTATACTGTGTCTTATACTGTGTCTTATACTGTGTCTTATACTGTGTCTTATACTGTGTCTTACACTGTGTCTTATACTGTGTCTTATACTGTGTCTTATACTGTGTCTTATACTGTGTCTTATACTGTGTCTTATACTGTGTCTTACACTGTGTCTTATACTGTGTCTTATACTGTGTCTTATACTGTGTCTTATACTGTGTTTTATACTGTGTCTTATACTGTGTCTTATAATGTTGTTTTATACTGTGTCTTATACTGTGTCTTATACTGTGTCTTATACTGTGTCTTATACTGTGTTTTATACTGTGTCTTATACTGTGTCTTATACTGTGTCTTATACTGTGTCTTATACTGTTTCTTACACTGTGTCTTATACTGTGTCTTATACTGTGTCTTATACTGTGTCTTATACTGTGTCTTATACTGTGTCTTATATTGTGTCTTATACTGTGTTTTATACTGTGTCTTATACTGTGTCTTATACTGTGTCTTATACTGTGTCTTATACTGTGTCTTACACTGTGTCTTATTCTGTGTCTTATACTGTGGCTTACACTGTGTCTTATACTGTGTCTTATACTGTGTCTTATACTGTGTCTTATACTGTGTCTTATACTGTTTCTTATACTGTGTCTTACACTGTGTCTTATACTGTGTCTTATACTGTGTCTTACACTGTGTCTTATACTGTGTCTTATACTGTGTCTTATACTGTGTCTTATACTGTGTCTTATACTGTGTCTTATACTGTGTCTTATACTGTGTCTTATACTGTGTCTTACACTGTGTCTTATACTGTGTCTTACACTGTGTCTTACACTGTGTCTTACACTGTGTCTTATAGTGTCTTATACTGTGTCTTATACTGTGTCTTATACTGTGTCTTATACTGTGCCATCTGTTCTTGTCTATCCATATCTTCTTTATACTCTTCATGTGTATACATATAAATATTTATTCGTTTGTTTCCGTCTGTTTCTCTCGAGCGTCCGATTGGCAGAGTAGTTAGATCGCTGGTCTCTAGCGGCTAAGGTGCCTGGTTCTAATCACGGTACTGACACGCTCCAGACTACCCAGCTGTAAATGGGTATCAGGCTTTGATTTAGGGAAAGAAAAGGCAGCGAGGAAGGGAACTAGTCACCCCACGTCTCGATGCTGGACCTAGTATGGTCAAGTCTCTAACACTTCATTCATCTACGGCAGTATCTGCTATGGACGACCTTGACCTGTTTCTCTGTTCCTGGAGATGCCAGAACAAGAACTACCAGACTATATAATTGTCTAAGAATATTTGTCCCGTCCCACACGTCATGTTTTGTTGTCATCTGGAAATTATTCAAAGTCGAGCGCTTCTGGCGTTTGCACTAAACTGCAAGACGTTTAATATACTGCACATCTTATTTTTACACCGTCTTTGCAAGTATATTTTAAATAATAAATATAAAATATATAGGAAAGTGACAAAAAATATGCAATATACATTTTAAAGGTGTCTACCTTCGCACAAGATTACTCTTGGCAGATATGTAGATAGAAGGTTACTGACGCTTCTACTACAAAGGAATATTCACAAGATATTCAGATAAGCCAAAACAATGCTGCATTTGGCTGAGCACGTTAATTCTAGAATCTGCCTACAACTTTTGTGAAAGATTAAGCAATGGTTCATGTTAGCTCGTTTAAGCCCCCACCTCTGAGTAGCTGAGGGGATTTATTATTATTCTGGTATAGCTCAGTTTAGAGTGTGTTTAGTACATTTACTGAGACAAACATGCAGTATTTAGAAATTATTAAATCTAAGTTAGATTTGTATAATTTAAATAACAAGAGTTAATAATCAATTTAGGTTTAACAGTTAAAAAATGGGAAAAGTTATGGATCAAGAAAAAGTTATCATCACGGTTATGATGAAGTGTAAATTGTAAAAAAGAGAAGTTCAAGTGGCAGCACATACATTGAATTTGGCTGCCAATGACAGTTCTGCTTTCTCTGATGGGTTGGTGCTTAATACACTGCTCACGCTCGTGGCTGGTCAAGGTTAAAGACGCCGTCTGTTGCCAGTCAGATACGATATATCCCCCTGAATCCAAATCTGTAAACATCATGTGTTATAATACATTCTAAGGAGGTGCATTTTGATATTGTAAATAGTATATTCTTCATAAATTGTGCTTTTCCTATGAAGAAAATCAAGATTTTCTCACCACCTTATTTTACGTTACTATATATAGTGCAAGTTATAAGACCATTAGTAAAGTAAAATAAGGTTGTGAGAAAATCGGATCTAACAAATGTTTTACTGTCGTATAGAAAGTAATTTTACTAAATGTCATATTGATTGACGTATATATAGGATAGTAAAACTTTTGTTAGATCCGATATTTGATATCTTATCAACGTTTTGATTTATTGCAAATAATATTGTACAATTTTGAAACAAATGGTTACTAATGTGACAGGGGCTAGGTGTTACCTCACACCCCAGACCCGTGCACTAAGAAAATTTATAAAGGATCGTTTGACAGGGGTTGCAATTATTGGTTGCTTGCAACCCTCTCAGCAGCAGACTTAACAATTCAAGCAATCCAAAGCCTTATGCAGATCAACATTTAATTCTACCGAACAGAACCGAACACCAAACAACCAATCCAACAAACAATCAAACGAACACCCAGTCAGTGTTCATAGACTGTGTGCTCACGGCATTTACAGCTTGGCTCTTGTGTGTCTTCTTCGTCTGTTCTCACTGGGCGGCTGTCTCAACAATCCCAGTTTCGCCGCTTGCTACCCCTTTTTATAAGCCCTGGCCTAACCACTCAATTTACTGCGCGCTTACGCGCATTAATCTGCGCCACACAGATAACACACGCGATTATTGCTCCAGAATGCATGAAAACACAGATATACACAACTAGAGCAAAAACACTACTAATATGTAGGCTTATTATGGCCTTGTAATAAATCTGCTTGAAGATAACGTGATCAAAAGGCACTAAACCACATAGACAACATGACTGCCTAGATGGGGCCAGCGCCGAGAACGACAGACCTCAAGATGGCGCTGTCACATATTCCCCGCCTGATTTTGTTGTCGTCCCGACAACTGCACTAAATCAGGCGCTTAAGTCGTATTCTCCAAATCTGGAGGATCACCTTTTCCTTCACTTCGTCTCAGGTCATTGCTGGTTACTCTAATGCTCGGACTCGCTCTGTCCATTCGTTGGATGATATATGGACCCCCTGTCATTGTGGGAGCACGAACTACAACGTACTCGTCTTCTGACCACATATCACGAATCTCGGATCTCTCAGCGTCGTGCATTCTCTTCTTCACCAATTCTCCTACCTGTAGTGGAGTAGAACACGACAGCTTGTCACATCTCTCTTTCCGGACTGCTGCAAAACTCTGCAACGGTGGCTCTGCTCTTACGTGCGCCCCTCGTAGCCTGGAAACGTGTCCTTCAACGAGTTTTAGATGAGTCTCCTCTAAATGCCGACCACTTTTCCTGGTGCCCTTATGGTGACAGTTGCCACGGCCATCTCTTGGCTTGCACTGTGACGGCAATGTAGATGTGTTGGCAGGCTTAGAGAGGGCGCTCTTTGATGGGCAAACCGATATCAAATGGTCCGGGGACCTACAATGGAAACATCGCTTAGGAAGCGGGCCCTGGGGACACTTGGCTGCCATGTGGTTCGAAAGGTCTCCACAGTTGAAGCATCTTATTTTCCTAGGCTTCCTTGGTGCCCTGGGTCGCCTCCTGGTACCCTTACATCCCTGGCCGCCTTTGACTTTCTTCCCTGCAATAAGCGCCTCACACTCCGGTCGACCACCAACCATCTTTATCTTTGAGCCATTCTGCTCCCCTTCTGTAACCTGACTCCCAGCCGCATAGGGGTCTAGTTTAACGCCTGTGGACATCGATTCTGTACGTGGCCTAGTTCTCTGCATCCAAAACAACGAACTGTCCTGGTACGTCTCCCCTGCTCCTGAGACATCGCATCAATTTTAGCCTCTAATTGAGCCACCTGTGCTCTCAGCCGCTCTATTTCTGCGTTTAATGCATGCGTATCTGACACAGTCTCTGTTCTTGCCACTTCAACACTGGCAACACCAGCCCCCACAGCTGCTTCGACACTGGCAACACCAGCCCCAGAAGTGGGCTCAGTCTCCAAAAACCGTAGGGCATAGTCCCTCACCGAAGTGAACGATGCTGTAGGCTCCTTGATGATCAGTTCCTTTGCAAGCTTTCTTAGTAGGTCATCTCTCAGACAAGCAGCAAACTGGTCACGAAGAAAGGATGGCGCCAAAGGAGTGACGTTGTTCTGCTTTTGTGCCCTTACAACACTTTCAAACACCTCGTGAATGCGATGGGAGAATTCCCAAAGAGACTCCCTTGCACCTTGCCGGGTAGAGTAGAACGCGGCCATTACTTCTGGGATGCTCCGACGCTCCCCATACACCCTAAGAATGGAATGTAGCATTGCTTCTGGGTCACCGTCATCAGCCTGAATCCTCAGCTCCCTACGGACACTTGGGGTCACACTGTCAAGAATAACATCTGCCTGGTCCTCTTTACTCATCATCCCTACTCTCCAGGCAGCTCTCACCTCTCTGACATATTCCTCAGCCATAGGACCCGTGCGCTCCCCAAAGCACCGCACTCTCTTGTGAGTAGGTACCACGATGTACTGCACTCGTTCTGGTTGACGATCCAGCCCTACTACAGGGTCATCCACCTCAGCCACATCTTCGTTATCAGTTCTACTAGCAGCACGTGTGTTGCGTGCCGCCATCTTGTTGCTAGTAGAGTTGACTAGAAATCTTGACAAACTGGATGATCCCGTCCCTTGCCTTGCACTGAACTGGGTGTTCTACTGTTTCGGCTGTTGCTGCTCTGATTACTGAAGAGTTGCTTCACTGCGTGCTGTCTGTCAATCCTGCCGACAACGCCACTTGTGACAGGGGCTAGGTGTTACCTCACACCCCAGACCCGTGCACTAAGAAAATTTATAAAGGATCGTTTGACAGGGGTTGCAATTATTGGTTGCTTGCAACCCTCTCAGCAGCAGACTTAACAATTCAAGCAATCCAAAGCCTTATGCAGATCAACATTTAATTCTACCGAACAGAACCGAACACCAAACAACCAATCCAACAAACAATCAAACGAACACCCAGTCAGTGTTCATAGACTGTGTGCTCAAGGCATTTACAGCTTGGCTCTTGTGTGTCTTCTTCGTCTGTTCTCACTGGGCGGCTGTCTCAACAATCCCAGTTTCGCCGCTTGCTACCCCTTTTTATAAGCCCTGGCCTAACCACTCAATTTACTGCGCGCTTACGCGCATTAATCTGCGCCACACAGATAACACACGCGATTATTGCTCCAGAATGCATGAAAACACAGATATACACAACTAGAGCAAAAACACTACTAATATGTAGGCTTATTATGGCCTTGTAATAAATCTGCTTGAAGATAACGTGATCAAAAGGCACTAAACCACATAGACAACATGACTGCCCAGATGGGGCCAGCGCCGAGAACGACAGACCTCAAGATGGCGCTGTCACACTAACTTTAGATACAAGATTTAATGTTCAATATCTCAGGATCTACTTAAGCTATCGTAATTCCAATCTAACAACAATTTTAAAATATAATGATAAATATTCTGTTTAAATTTAGTATTGATAAACTAATTAATTTTAAAAAATTGAAATAGAAAAATATAATTCAATATGGCTGCCGTTTCCATGGCAACCAATGATGCGATACCATCAAACTCTTAACTATGCGTGTCTATGATCGATGTGGGTTAAGTTTGCGTATTTTCATTGAAATCCTATTATTAATAACGACAATAACATTTCACTGTAGTCCCGTCTCCCTCTTAATTGTTCCTCTAGGGCGTTGATTGTATACTTGTTACGGTGGATTAATTGTCATGGTCTGCTAGAGGTTAGCAGCATGCGATTTTAGGGGTTACAACGTGTAATGTAATGTAAAAGTATTATTAGTCTAGTGAACGCTGTGACGTTTCAGCGTTAGTAGTCACGCACGGTGACCAAGAGACGGGACCCTTTTCTAAACGACCGTCGAACCGAGAAGACGTGTCCTTGGAGTGTTATAGTGCCGGGCATGTATTGCCGAACAATTATATTATATTAAATAATGGAATGGGAGAAGATCGGCTACCACGACAAGCATGGGAAACAAAGAGCCAGGGATCCAGACCTCCAGGACGACCCAGAGTTCGCTGGGAGGACAACATTAGACAATCTTTGAAGGACCGAGGACTAGAATGGAACCAGGCCAGGAAGAAGACAGCTGATAGAATGGTCTGGCGCTCTCTCTTCCAAACCTCTACACCTCACGGTAGAATGGGAACGACTAAGTAAGTAAGTAAGTAAGTAAATAATGGACATGGGTCAGTCCACTGTTATGATGAAGAAAGATGAATTTTACAGGTTAGTAATTGACTAAATCTTGTCAAGATGAATTAACAGTCCGTTTTAGTTATACTAGTGCCAGACGCATAATCTCACTGTCGGTCGTTGGAATTACCAACCACGCTTGCATATAGTTATGTTGTTCTGACTATTATGTTTTCAAGCTACGAGACAAAGGACTGATTTGTAAAGGAATCATATATGAAGTATGAACTGCAATTATTATGTATAATTCTTCATGATGACCATGTGTGAACTGTTCGTGTATGGAATTGATATATTAAATGTATGTGGACTCAAGGAATGACTTATCAAGTCTCTGAACGTTGGAAGTTGAATATATTATGAAGTTGACAAATATTCTATCCCACCTTCGCGTAATTACCATCAATAGCACGATACTATAACTGACTAAGAAAGACAAGGGATAAATGGAAGTAAATGTAAATAGAAGAGCCAGTATACACAGTCTGCAACAACAATCATTAAGGACCCCCTTGTAACTACTGGTGACCTTACGCAGCAATCGCAGCAACTGGTTGGCCATCGCGGGGAACGAAAGAAGAAGGAACATTTTTTCTTGTTTACATATGTTGCCAACTGTTTACGATTAAAAGCAAGTCACATGATTTGCATAATACTACGTTAAACGCATGACTACGAAATGCAAATCTGACGTCACTACATCATGCGTAGATGCCGCGCTTCGAAAAGAACAACCGTCAACGCATTCCAGTTTTCATTAATATTTACATGATCAAGAAGACCAGACGAGAGAATACTGTTATCAGCCAATCATGAGCAAACAGTACTAGGCACTAGTCTAGTCCGTTGATGAACTTGACATCGCCGGAGCCTTTTAAAGATAAGTTTAGACTTAGGACGATTGTCATTCATTAGCACAATACTGAGTCCATATCTCTTTGCAGGCATGTTCTTCCTATGTATTATATATCGATGTTATATCTGTTTTTTTTGTCCGTTGATGTTGTCCCTTATTTGTGGGTATGGATGGGAGGCGAATTAAAATCAATTCTATGGCTCCTTGGATGCCACGAACTGATTTTAATTGTTCTTAGGGCCGTGAATTAATCGCATTTCGCGAAGAACGCGTCGAAGACATTACCGGTGCTTATTCCGTTCGGACTTGCATTAATTCACCTTATACGTTAGGCGTCTAGTTTTGTGAAATAACCGTTGTATTTTACCGTATTCAGTTTGATTTTTTATTCAGTTACAGTCATATGTTTGTAATCTATCGTGTTTTTTCTGACCTTACTATCATTCAGTTTAATTTTTTTTGTACAACCGTTAACGAGTCCATGTACACGTCACTAATTGTTGTGTACGCAGGTTAACTTTCTATTCAGTTCATTCTTTAATCTCTCACTTCCGGTTTAGTCACCTTATTTATTAATGCAGTTTTATTGTGGAAATGTCTTGTTGTATGGTAATACTGTTCTGTAATCCTTGTTTAACACATTGTATTGTTTGTTTTCATCTCATCCATTTATAATTTAATATTAATGCTATAATTTATTCATTAATAAGAGTGTAGATTAATATGATTAAATTTTTATGAGTTTTAATGAGGAATTAGGGACTTTGCACCAATTTGCAGTGGTAGTCCAAGAAATGGGCAATGCACTTTATATCTCATGATTATGGCATAATATATAATGATTAATTATTGAAACTTTATAACATATTAAGACATATTAAATGTTAATTAGTACACTTTCTCTGTACTACAGTGTGAACTTAATAACTATTAAGATTAAATAACCTAATTATTTATGGATAATACACATAATTATTGAATACTAATATTAAGTGCATGATATAATTTCAGCACCTTATATAACTAACTATCATAACTATTTATGATAGATATTAGTGGGTATAGATAATATTTTTACAAAATATTATAAATTTGTGAAACTTATAAATAACAGTACAGGAATATTGCAATTTTTTATATTGATTATTCATTCTTTGAGTAATTAGAATTATCGACATAGATTCTAGTGGTGATTACTAGACATAAGTAATTGAATACTTAAATAATTCAACTTCAAGAATGCTTACCTTGGATCATTTCATTAAAATTGGAAAAGATTGTAATAAAAAGGGAGATGCACTCCTTGAATTTGCGGAACAACAACTTGCAAAATATAAATCAGAGATGGAAGAACTTGAAAGAAAAGAGGCTGAAAAGAAAGCAGAATTAAGACAAGAAGAAGAAAGAAAGGTGGCAAGAGATGAAATCCTACGGATTGAAGAAGAGAATAAATTGAAACGACAGGAAATCATATTGCAGCAAGAAATGGAATTGCAACGGCTTAAATTGGAAACAGCAAAACTTCATTCGCAGGGTGCTGCAGCAAGCCAAAATGATAATGCTCAATCTGGATCTTCATGCAACCGACTTAAGGGCAATTATTACTTTAAGCTACCACCTTTCAAATTACACGTCGACGATTTATCATCATGGCTGGCGCGCTTTGAGGATATATGCAAGGTCAATAACCTTGACGAAACTGCATGGGCACTTAAACTCAAGGAATTTCTGGATGGCGAACCTGCAAGTGCAGCACAAAATATTGATCCAACATTAGCCACAGACTATAAGGCCATTAAGACGTTGTTATTACGTCGTTTCGACTTGAACTAAGAGGCATGTAGATTACGTTTCAAAAGTTTGTTGCCAGATAATAATAAAGACTTTACAGGGTTTATTGCTAACATACGCAATACTTTTAACAGATGGGTTGAACTAGCAGGTGTCAACAAATCTTACGACAAGTTAGTCGATTTGTTATTGAGGGATAAAGTGTTATCTTCTGTCAGCCCACCGTTCTTTGCATATCTGCAAGAACGGAAACCAGAAACTATTGATGAGTTAGAAAAAATTTCTTTAAATTACTGCACCGCTCATCCGAATGCTAACATTTCTGGCTAGTTAATAAGAGAACCTCTACCTGTAGCCTCCAATATGGCATATCATAGTAATAACAAACCAAGAACACACAGTGTGGACAGAGGTAGGTTCAAAGGAAACTATGACATTAATTTTCATAAGGGACGTAATAGTTATAATAATAACTTTAATAGAGGAAGACCACAAAACAGAAATTATTCACCTCATTCCAGATACAACAGTAATCCACGTAACTCAAGTTATAATCGGTCATATAATTATAATAATGGTAACAAGTGGAACAATAGCGATAATTATAACTCGAGACATCGAGATAACAGTTACAATAGAGTACAACGGGATAATTCAACTGATTATTCTCGTCATCGTTCTCATTCTCGTAGATCGACAAATTATAATCATAATACAGGGGCAGCCGTTACTACTGCTACAATCCCTGGGGTTCAGAGTTCACCTACTAATAACAAAATACAGTCTTCGTCTACTTGTTTTGCTATGAATTATAACGTGGCAAATAGTTGCCCAAAATGTAATCTTATATTTCAGAAGGCAAAAGAGACAGTTCTGAACTGCGGACACATTCTACCAGAAGTCAGTCTAGAAGTCAATGACGGAACAGGCTCGCTGATCTTCAACAGAGGAAAAGTTAATGGATCCGTCGTCTCAGTTTTAAGAGATTCGGGATCGACAACGATCGGAATCCGTCAGTCACTTGTTCATCCAAATTGTGCAACTGGAGAACATGTCAGGTGTATGACCTTTGGTGGAACTATAGAATATTATCCAACTGCCATTATACATATTGATACACCTTTTTTCACAGGCAACGTTAAAGCATGCATGTTAAGAAACCCAATTGCCGACCTTATGGTGGGATGTATACACGGAAGTAAAGATTGCACACCGGAAGATATTATCAAATGGGAAAAAGATAATCTATGCATCGGAAATGCAGTAATAACCAGAGCACATACGAAACAATTGGAGAGTATGGACACGGAAAACAAGGAAACAGACAAACATGAAAGTATCGAGGTTCATTCTGCTATTGACCGAGTATCCTTTGCTGCAAAACAGAGGAAGACAGGTCATTGACAAAATTTTTTACATTTGTCAACAAAGTTGACAATCTTGCTATGAACAATAATAATAATAATTGGTTTATTATTAAAAATGACATTCTATTAAGATGTTTTATGGATAAAACTCATGTAAGACAACATGTCATGGTACCTTTTGCTTTTAGACGGTACATACTTCAACACGAACATGATTCTAAGTGCGCAGGGCACATGGGATATACTCGGACACGTTCGCGAGTATTATCTTCTTTTTTTTGGCCGGGAGTGTCACGAGATATTTCACAGTACGTACGCTCCTGTACGATTTGCCAGGAAGTGAAAGCACGAGGAGCCTTTCACACGGCGCCTATTCAGGCTCGTGACATATCTGTGAGACCCTTTGACAAGATGGCCATTGATATTATTGGCCCACTTTTACCATCAGCCAGAGGACATAGATTTATTCTCACGTGCATCGATTTATGCACACGATGGCCAGAAGCCATCCCATTAAAAACAACCACCACCACAGATGTAGCTGATGCACTACACCTGATCTTCTCTAGAGTAGGTTTTCCTAGAAAACTTTTGTCAGATCATGGATCTCAATTTATATCTGAGACTATGACTGAAGTAATGAAAACTTGGAAAATAGATAGAAATCTCAGCAGCATTTATCACCCAATGAGTAATGGTGCTGTAGAAAGACTTAACCGCACACTCAAACAAATGTTACATAAAGTTACAGTTAACCATCCACAGGACTGGGACAGAGTACTCCCAGCCGTGTTATTCGCTTATCGTAAGGTGCCACATGAACAAACTGGCTTCTCTCCGTTTCAATTAGTCTTTGGCGCTTCATCAAGAGGTCCTATGGGACTAATAAAAGACTTATTGATTGACTCCGAGATGACTCAGGATACCCAGTCATCCTATGAGTATGTAATTAATCTCCGGAATAACATTATTGATGCCTGCAAAATGGCAACAGCTTCATCTGAGGCTGCTAAAGCGAAAGCTAGAACTTTCCAAAACAGTAGTAGACGATTACGTCAATTATTTCCAGGAGATCAAGCTTATGTGTTATTGCCACATAACAATAATAAACAACTTATCTCGTGGAACGGTCCATACCAGGTTATCAATAAGATTTCTGATGTTGATTATGTCCTAGACATTAAAGGAAATCACAAAATATTTCACATAAATATGCTCAAACAATTTCATACTCGACCTGAACATCTACAAGCTATTTTTCATGAACTAGAGGACACTTTCGTACCTAGATGTCACTATTCTAATTTATCTGTTATCCAGGAAGAAGAATCTTCTTTTCCTGAGGTACAGATAGCATTACCTGTACCTGTAGTACAGGCTAGTGAATCTTGGCGGGACGTAACCATCTCTTCATCGGTTACACCGCAACAGCATCAACAGATTGCTGAACTTCTACAATCTTACCCAGATGTGTTGACCGACGTTCCAGGTCGCACATCAG
The DNA here is from genome assembly GCA_024509875.1 of Oreohelix idahoensis. Taxonomy (NCBI): domain Eukaryota; kingdom Metazoa; phylum Mollusca; class Gastropoda; order Stylommatophora; family Oreohelicidae; genus Oreohelix; species Oreohelix idahoensis. The sequence goes on from JAMPIV010002318.1 coordinate 424,699, forward strand.
TCATTAGTCATGACATCACTCTTAATGACGATACTCCAATTCGGGTACATCCATATTCTGTTCCTCTACACTTTCTTACTAAAACTACTAAGGAACTTGAACAGATGTTATCTTTAGGAATTATTGAAACTAGTAATTCCCCATTTTCTTCTCCATTAGTTATTGTCCGAAAGAAGGACAATAACATTAGACTATGCGTCGACTATAGAAAATTAAATGCACAAACGATAGTTGATAGCGAACCACATCCACTTCTCGACGACTTACTGCCACGTCTATCGACAGCAACTATATTCACTAAGATAGACTTAACTAAAGGTTATTGGCAGATACCACTAACCGAAAAAGCTAAACACTACACAGCGTTTTCCACTCCGCAAGGTCTATACCAGTGGAATGTTATGCCTTTTGGGCTTGTTAACGCTCCAGCTACCTTTGTTCGCATGATGCGACACATTTTTTCCGGTAGACCAGACATTATTACATACATAGACGACATATGCTTATTTAGTTCATCTTTTGAGGAACATTTTTTGGGTCTTGAATACGTTTTGGACACATTAAGAAGGAACAATTTAACTGCTAAACCCACAAAATTACAAGTGGCATTTCATGAAATAACTTTTTTGGGTCACATTATTGGAGCAGGATATATCCGAACACTACCCAGTACGGTTTCTAAAATTTTAAACATTTCCGTTCCTCAAACGAAGAAACAGGTTAGAAGCTTGTTAGGTCTAGTCCAATATTACAGTAGATTCGTACCTAACTTGTCATCCATCACGGCTGTCTTGTCCTCATTATTAAAGAAGGACATGCCAGTGAAGGTGACATGGACTAGTGAGTGTAATAATGTATTCCTTAATATTATTAACATTTTTTCAAACCCACCAATTTTGAGACTAACTGATGCGTCTTAAAAGTTTATTCTCCGCACAGATGCGAGTAACTACGGAATTGGCGCATGTTTGCTCCAATATCATGACAACATCCTCCATCCAAACTTGTACGTCTCACGAAAACTGAAACCACCAGAAGTCAAATACTCCACTGTCGACCGCGAATTGTTAGCACTGGTGTGGGCAATAACGACATTAGAAAAGTTCCTGCTGGGAGCCCCTTTCGTAGTACAAACAGACCAGAAGGCCGTAGCATCACTACGACGGGCAAATCACAAAAGTCCAAAGCTCACAAGATTCGCTATTCTCCTTCAACCTTTTGACTTCTCAATCGAACATATAACAGGATCAGATAACGTCCTGGCAGATGCTCTATCTCGAAATCCTACTGATGTCGAGTCCTGAACTATAGTATCGTCACAGATACTTACTCAAGAGACATGAACTATTGCCTACAATACCCGTATCTGTTTAATAAAGACATAGTGTATACGAAATTAATTGAAACTATGTTCGTACTTACACCAGGACTTTGCCTGATATCCATTCATGAAAAAACTATTGGACACATTTCCGTGCATCAAGTGAAAATAATAGAAAACAATATCAAAGTGACTTAGTATGCGATATGAACTATTGTCAATAACGTCGATACTTATGAACTGAAACACATAAACATTTCTTCTAATCGGAATTCACAAGGATCAAGCCTACGTATGGATCATCATATCCAACTTTAATTAATTTTAATTAAGTACGTTAAAATAATGGAAATTAAAATGAAAAGTGAGATGAATATGAAAAAAAAAAGATGAAATTTGAAAAAAAAATGAAAGAAAGAAAAAAAAATAAGAACTCACATGATTCTTATATACTATTATTGTATGTAACTATTATATTATATAGTTAAAGATTATGTTGATAAATTACATACTATATTATTGTTTAAATTAGTTAGATAGGTATTAACAACTTAATACTACACTTAATTGATGTCCAACACACATAACTAAGTTAAATTTATACATTACTTTCTTTCGCTACTTTATTCTTCATTTATTTATTTCTCTCCTTAACATATCCTTTCATTTCTCTTACATTAGATTTTCAACAACTTTATTCTTATTACACACTCAATATAATTAATTAGTTTAATTTTAACTCTTTAGATTAGTCTGACGTGACATTTCATTGCGACATATTTTAAGTTAATTATTTAATTAGATATCAACATTAGCCATTCTCTTTTAGTTCATATAAAATTTATGTATAACATTTATGTATAATATGATGATTAATATATTAGATGACTGTTAGTAAGTCGACATGACCACGACACTGTTCTAGACAGAACATCGTAGGTCATATGCCGCATTTTTGGTTAAATTTTTTTGATATTGTTAAATTTTTTGATATTCATTCAGATAGGTTTTTGAAAAAAAAAAAATCTATCTAATAGATTTTGTTTTCCCCCGGTGGACAGGGAATTGTTACGGTAGATTAATTGGCATGGTCTGCTAGAGGTTAGCAGCATGCGATTTTAGGGGTTACAACGTGTAATGTAATGTAAAAGTATTATTAGTCTAGTGAACGCTGTGACGTTTCAGCGTTAGTAGTCACGCACGGTGACCAAGAGACGGGACCCTTTTCTAAACGACCGTCGAACCGAGAAGACGTGTCCTTGGAGTGTTATAGTGCCGGGCATGTATTGCCGCACAATTATATTATATTAAATAATGGACATGGGTCAGTCCACTGTTATGATGAAGAAAGATGAATTTTACAGGTTAGTAATTGACTAAACCTTGTCAAGATGAATTAACAGTCCGTTTTAGTTATACTAGTGCCAGACGCATAATCTCACTGTCGGTCGTTGGAATTACCAACCACGCGTGCATATAGTTATGTTGTTCTGACTATTATGTTTTCAAGCTACGAGACAAAGGACTGATTTGTAAAGGAATCATATATGAAGTATGAACTGCAATTATTATGTATAATTCTTCATGATGACCATGTGTGAACTGTTCGTGTATGGAATTGATATATTAAATGTATGTGGACTCAAGGAATGACTTATCAAGTCTCTGAACGTTGGAAGTTGAATATATTATGAAGTTGACAAATATTCTATCCCACCTTCGCGTAATTACCATCAATAGCACGATACTATAACTGACTAAGAAAGACAAGGGATAAATGGAAGTAAATGTAAATAGAAGAGCCAGTATACACAGTCTGCAACAACAATCATTAAGGACCCCCTTGTAACTACTGGTGACCTTACGCAGCAATCGCAGCAATACTCGACGGATGCCACATCTCATACGTTCATCGCCTGCTAGTCTTACATTTGATGCCAAAGTCCAGCAACCTTAGCCTTGTTGATTTATCGATTGCAGTATCGTTCTCTAGCACGTAATCATTAAATGACCTTAGAATCTCCCATATCGATTTTCAATGTCTAACTATTGGGGCTCTCAAGGTACCTTCCTGGCGTGAGCAGTTAGTTTTGTATCCGGTCTAAAATAAAAAGTTAAAGTTCGGTAATAATGAAATAGGTTTTAACATTTTTTAGTGCGTTTTTGTTACACACCGAGTGCTATTCAAAACTGTCAACCTAAGTTGGCAACCGTGTCCCAAATATTAGTATTGACGGTTCTGACAGAGTGGCGTACATGAATAATTGTCTAATTGTCCAAAAAGGGTGACCTTGCAGACTGCAACATCTGGAGAGGAATAACTCTCATCTCAGTTCCCAGTAAAATTCTAGGCGGGATAATTATCCAGAGAATTTCAAAAGCAGTAGACCATAAACTGAGGAAAGAACAAGCGGGATTCTGAAAGAACAGAAGATGTGCAGATCCTATATTCACCCTTAGGAACATTATAGAGCCGAGCTCGGAATGGCAGAGACAGCTGTACATTAACTTTTGACAGCATACACAGGGACAGCTTATGGAAAATACTGAGGGTTTATGGAATTCCCAGCCGCATTGTTCCATCATAAAAAGTCTCTATACTAACTTTGCATGCAGTGTTGGATTGAGCAATAGAGGTAAAGACAGGAATACGACAGGGATGCCAATTATCAACAACTTTATTTTTGACTGTCATAAACTGGGTGATGCGCCGGACAACAGAGGTCAGTCCAAGAGGAATTAGATGGACAAAGTTTTCTACACTGGAAGATCTGGAATATGCAGATGACATTGCACTACTCGCACATTCAGATCAACACATAAAAAAAACCAGATATACTGAATAAGTATAGCGAGCGGATGAATCTGAACATCAGTATAAAGAAGACAGAGGTCATGACACTCAATGTGGGCAGTCCAGAGCTCATAATAATAAGGAACCAGAAGCTGAAACAGACGGACACATTTACATACCTATGATGCATAGTAACATCAGACGGCGGAACAAGCAAAGACATCAAGCACAGACTGACTAAGGGGACAACAGCCTTTGCTAGTCCAAACAACATCTGGAAATCCTCTCAGTACAGTACAAACACCAAATTAAGATTATATGAGAAATGTGTACTTTATGTGCCTCTCTGTGGTGCGGAATGCTGGAGAGTAACAGGGAAAGAAATGTCGAAACTGTCCTATTTTCACACAATCTGCCTAAGAAAAATTATCCGAATCTTTTGGCCGAATACTATCATTAACCGAGAACTATTCTCTCGGAGTAACCAAGAGGACATGCACACCATCATAGTAAGCATACGCTGGAGTTGGGTTGGCCACGTCCTCAGAGGAGTCCTCAATGCCATCACAAAACAGCAATGCTGTGGACCCCCGAAGGAAAGCGAAAAAGAGGCCGACGAAAAACAACTTGGCGGAGAACTGTGGAGGCCGAGATGCAAAGAATGAACCAGAGCTGGAGCACTGTACGAATTTTGCACCGACCGAACACAGTGGAAGCAGTTTGTAGCTGTCGTACAAGACGCCACATGTCGTGATGGCACTGACTTGTTTGACAGTCGGTGGCTAAGGATCAAAGAAGACGCAGGTTAATCACAAGGCGTCTATTTGTGCAAATGTTTTTTTTTTCGGTAAAAATAACGTGATTGATTAGAATTTTTAATTTGCATTCTTTAATTACAACAGATTTTATATAATTTAAACGCTCATAGATCAATATTTCTTATGGATTGCTAAATTTACTTTCTTTACTTTGTGTGAAAGTGGACATGCTTCATCGTATCGATTTTCTAAACATAATCAAAGATTTTAAATAAACAATTATTTTAAATATTTCTCTATGAATTTATGATGTTTATATAGATTTATAAATTAATGTTGTTACATATTATTCTATATTACAACAGTCTGCAGCAGTGCAGGCTGGCTGAGCGAGTACGGATCGCAATGGGAAGGCAAACCCGGTCCTAAAAAATGCCGTGCAGAAGTCGGATGTGTCGACCGAAAGGTGCAGATATCACAGCTACGTTGGAAACAGACACAACGCAACCACCGTCCTTTTCAGGGCGAACGAGGAAGAAGAAGAAGAAGATTCTATATTACTGTTGAGGATTGTTTCATGTTTACAGGCATTTGGATTTGTAGACGATCCGAATGACTGTATCATGGAACACCTCAAACGAATAGAGATATATCTCATCGACCGATGTCGATGATTGTTGCATGTGTGCAGGCATTTGAGTTTGGCCAACTCGAATTGCTGCACCATGGAACATCGCAATTGAATAGAGTAACGACATGGTATGCATATCTCTATGCATGACGTGTATGTCTCGGTAACGTCATTCGACTTGTGGGTTTTGACCCCTACGGCAGTGTGTTTCAGAAGTGTGGCCATTGCCACTTATATTGTGTGGTATAACCGCTTAAAAGTGTGTGGCGTCGTCCACTTATTAGTTGCGTTGGCTGGGAAGCCACTTGAGCAGTGTATTTCGTGGATCAAACGTAAGGCGTATCGTTCCTAACGCAGTTTGTATAATTATGGCAGATTAGCCTGGCGTGGTATGCCAAAGGAACATTATGGTACTAGCAATAGTGTAAGACTAGTATAGATGGATATTATATAGCTAGCAGTAGACATAAGTCTAGCTTAAGAAGTGTATTGCGAAACTAGCAGGATAATTAAGTCTAGTGCAAAAGGCTATTGAATAAACTAGCGACGGGAGTAAGTCTAGTTAGCCTCTGAAGTTATGCCAAAGGACATTGGCCGTTTAAAAGGAACTGACCTCTAACCAGAACTCTAGATAGAGATTAATGAACATGTGTTAATGAAATAACGAGAACTCTTGCAGAACGTACATGAATGTGATGTGACTTTTGTTCCCATGTAGTTGGTGTCTGCTCATGGAATGAAATCATTAATTAAATATTTTGAGTCGTCAAAATCACGGTCTTATCAACTGACGTATTCTGAGTTGAGTTAAATGCTGTTTATATTCAACTGATCATGACCAGTGATAATTAATGCCTGAACACGCTGCATCTCTCACTGCTAATATAATTAATAAGACAAGAGACTAATTCAGGTCAGTCAATGGTCGAATATTTAATATGAAACATGTTCAGCTAAGAATGCATCACACGGGTTAAAGCAGACAATATCGATACCAACGAACAGTATTACGGAATCCTATAAAAGTGATATAAGAACCCGAAGGACTTCGACTGTAGGAACAGAATACGCATATAACAACTTGGTCATCCTAAATACTTGGTGTCATAAATAGAAGCCCCACAACAACCGAAGTTGTAAAAGAAGTCCTTAACAATTACTAAAAACTGTTATCTGAAATCCATTTGTTTTTTTGTTTTTTCTAGTTTTACCTTTTAGAATATTGGAGGCCCCAAAATACTTTAATAACCTTGGGTCTCCGGAGTTCTTCCAGCCATGACTGTGATGATATTGGTTTGTATTTTTGAAAAGTTCAGCCCTCTATCTTTAGTATTATTAACAGTCAAAGTTTCAAACAAAAACATGACAAGGTATTTGGTGGCTCATTTAAAATGATACAAAAATATCAAACTGACAAGTTCTTGGCCGGTTACTTGCGAAGAAATCCGAATAAACAAGATTTGTCTGACCTCTATATTATTATCATTCTTTTCTGTTGTTGTTCTTGTGGAGCCTGCACCAAACAGTCACGTGACTTTTGTAGTGGTATTTTTCTATTGTATTTAGTTTGACATGATGATGTTGCCAGCCTCATGTACCATCTCATATTAGTCACCTTGTACGAATTGTCTGAGTATAACGTTCACTCAAGTACATTGTAATGAGTTCACTCTCAAGGACAAGGTAATGAGTTCACTCAAGTACAGGGTAATGAGTTCACTCTAGTACAGGGTAATGAGTTCACTGAAGTACATGGTAATGAGTTCACTCAAGTACTGGGTAATGAGCTCACTCAAGTACATGGTAATGAGTTCACTCAAGTACTGGGTAATAAGTTCACTCAAGTACAGGGTAATGAGTTCACTCAAGTACAGGGTAATGAGTTCACTCAAGTACAGAGTAATGAGTTCACTCAAGTACAGGGTAATGAGGACTATTTCCGTAGTTTCTCGAAAAGCCAGTGTTAATATTTCTAAAAAAGTCAACAATGCACCATGACAATAATGAAGAGAAGGCCGTACGTGTTTTTCAGAGAGTGTTGAATTTAGCTGTCTACTTGAGCATTAAATTTGCACAAGTGTGCGGTTTCCGTATTTTCCCGAAAACGTTGCGCGATTGTTTCACTGGTTACAAACTTTCATTAAAAGTGCAAAGAATGTCCCAGTCATTTGAGACTGGCAACCTCAGTATCTAGAATGATGATTCATGAACCACCACTGCACGGGATGGTGATTGCTTTATTGCTAGTCTCGTAAAGAGAACTAAAAACATAAAGTAGTCCCGAGTTCCATAGGGAGGAAAAGATGAAAGAAATGATATACATTCTAAGTATAATACTTACAGTTTCCAATCAGTGTAAATGTAAACGAAAACATATGCACTTTAAAATGTATGGGAGTTTCAAACTGTTCACATCACTGTAAACATACATGAAAACATTTTCAATTTATATTCTGAACACTTTTCAATCAGTGGAAATGTAAATGTAAACATATTCTATATGTGCTATAAACGTTTTCATTTAAATGTAATGTGAAGCTAAAGCTATTCAATTTAAATGTAAAAGAAAGTTTTATCTGCCAAGAGTAATCTTGTGCGAAGGTAGACACCTTTGAAGCCCATATTAGATACTCTTGTGTTTTGGCCACTGTTGGACCCCTACTGCAAAGCAGTGGAGGCAATACCGTCACAAGAATGTTCTACAGACGAGGGTAGCGGGGAAAAAGACCATTACCATTTGAGACACTAACTCGCGGTTGGATTGGGATGGAAGTGCTAAAATAAACCCCTTCTGATTGGAAGTTTTATATATTAGACAGAAAGAAAACTCGACTATAGTACAGGAAACCACGAGTCTTATGAACCTAGATACAAACTAACATTGGGATTATAATTAAAGTAATACCCCGACCACCTAGAAGACGGCCTGTTAAATCCCAGTGCCCGACATTCGGGGTAAGTTAGAATGTATACATTTTATCATTTTGCTTTTTTACAATAAACATGTGTAAATTGCTTGTGCGTGTATAGGTTCATCTGAGGCTAAATCAGCTGGAGTTAAGGAAGATCACACTATCGGTAGAAACAAAAGGAAACAAAAAACACACATGGATCTTCATTTCAGCTAGAAGTACTTTTAACGACACGTCGGTACACTCGCAATAATAGATATAGAAGTCAAATCATTATACTTAGAAAATATAAATAAATAAGTATGTGGCTTGAATAAGCAGCAACACACGAAAAAACTTAAGACATGACGACCAGACAGTCAACAAACAGTCATAGAAATATACCTTTTCATGGCTAATATAATATTGCCCCCCCTCTTCCCCCCTCCCCCCCCCCAACCCTACACACAAATAAATAAAACAAGGACATAGAAAACAATTGACCTGTCAAAATGTTATAAAAATGTACGTGCACAATATACCCCACTTATAACCGAGAGATCACACCTCTTGTCAGGTGTTCACGTCATGTCCAATCTCGGAAATAAGTGACTAAAAAAAATTTACCATGTGATACTTTAAGCAGCAGAGATAATAAAGTTAGGGGAAGGCATCCTATTTACTTCCAACGGGGAACAATTTTACAATTAATACAAATAAAAAGTAATAACATGTTTTCATTATTTATTTAACTTTATCAATTCAGTTTATAAAATTATACAAGGTATGACAGATTCACTTATTTATATTAGTACTTTCTTTAAAATGTTAAATTGTTATATTATGTCTCATGTTTAGTGTAGAAAAGTTAATAATACGAAGTTTGATTCACATGTTGAAGTAATGAACACTTATTTGCTCTGTCACTTTCAATGACAATAAACAAAACGTATACCGCTTCCACTCGCAGATGTGCGCACCGAAATTTTTTCATCGGCGCCAAATAGCGCACTTCGACAATCATTTAAACTCATTTTCTTACATGGTCTGTCCTCTTCTACCCTGGAGGCCTGAGTGAATAAGAGGTATGGCGTCTGCCTCTAACAATATAGGTATAGAATGTGTGCCTGTTACAGATATGTATTACATGTATGTCTGTTACATACGTGTCTGTTACATGTATGTATGGTACATGTATGCCTGTTATATGTATGTCTATGACACGTATTTCTGTAACACGTATGTTTGATACACGTTTAGCTGTTACACAAATGTCTGTTAATAAATTGTGAAATGTTTCGGTAATGAAAATGTGAAATATCATTAGTGAAGCACTTGACACTACATGAATAATGTAACCAGACATATTTGATTCGTTTCTTGATGTTTGAAAACAATCAGAATTAAACACGGCCCCCGTGTAGTTCTCCGATGATAAGGGGTGCCTGAGGAGACAGAGAAATAATATGATTAATGCAATCTCAGGAATATCGTTAGAAGCTACTAACATGAGGTTGTGTATGGTGATGACAACATTATCATACAAAACAATCTCAGGAATATCGTTAGAGGCTACTAACATGAGGTTGTTTATGTGGCTGACAACGTTATCACATAAAGTAATCTCAGGAATATCGTTAAAAGCTACTAACATAAGGTTGTGTATGGCTGACAACATTATCATATATAACAATCTCTGTGACCCAAGAAGTATTCGGTGAAGCACCTTTGGTGGCTTTTAGACGCGAAAAGAACCTGAAGGATCTTCTTGTCCACAGCCGTCTCCTAAAGGAGAATGCCACTCACTTTGGCACATTACCCTGTGGTCGGACACGATGCAACACGTGCAAGTATGTCATCTCAACCCGCAAGGTGTCTTTTCCTGAGGCCACGTACACCATCACTAGTAGCTCCACATGTGAGTCGCGCAACGTCATTTATACGATCATATGTAAACGTTGCTGCAAAACTTATATTGGCCAAAGAGGCAAACGACTTGGGGACAGGTTCCGCCAGCACTTGAATGACATCTCTGAGCACAAATCCACACCAGTTGCCATACACTTTAATGGCCCTGACCACCAGGGTCCCATCGACATCCAGGTCACGGCGATCAGATCCTGCTCCTCTGACACTGCTAGCCGAGAACAGCTTGAGAACCGTCTTATCCACCGCATGGTGTGTCTAAAACCAGCTGGGCTCAACACTCTACACACCTTTGTCTGAGGTCACCTTTTCCCCTCCTACTCTACTTTGACTCTTTCCACTCTTATCCCATTTTTCTATTTTCTGCTGCCCTCTAATTATACGCATGAATATATAATACACTGTTTTTAATATGTCTAGATTTTTTATTTTATTTTATTTTTTTATTTATTTATCTTCGACTCATTCTGTTCCCTTCTATTTCCAGTCCCCACTTATATTACGTTTGGGTAGTTTATTGCTCAGTTTCGTTTTTTAGTCTCTAAGTATGTATTGTGTACATCCGGTGGTGGCAGTCATTTCCTTTTCCTGGCACGCGCCTATAAGCGTTAGGACTTTGTCGCCTTCAGGGAAGTACCTAGTTTTATTTTTTATATTTTTTTAGGTTCTTATATGTCCTATCTAACCTTCACTTTCTTTCCTTTCCCTGACGAAGGCCTTGTGGCCGTAACGTTGGCTATTTTCTCATTCTTTTGTCCTCGTAAGACGAATCACCTTTTTTCGATTTTTTTTTACACCCATCCATAACAATCTCTGGAATATCGTTAGAAGCTACTAACATGAGGTTTTGTATGTGTTTTTACAACATTATCAAATAAAACAATCTCAGAAGTATCGTTGGGTGTCCAAGATGCCATAATGTTGAATATATTCTAGGTCATATAGTGGAGAATTTATTTAACTATGTGATGATGGGCAGAAGAAGTGGAACGAATAAACAGAAATAACGTCACAAACAGGTTAATTAATGTGACATTAATAAAACACTCTGCCATCAATGGTACCTATACCTTGTAGCGGTATGGCAGCTTGCGTACCCTTACAATCCCCAGAGCTATGCCAGTGGAGGTTTTACTCCTGGTAGGTTCAACCAAGCTGGACTGGTCCGTGTGGGTAGGGGTCAGACAAAAGCTGGTACCCTGGTCCTCCAGGTTGGGGGTTTTAGCATAGGGCTGACACCCCTGTCTGTGTAAAAAAAAACAATGAAGTTACGGAAACAACAATAAATGAACAAACTTTGCTGCGGGATGGACATTCGGAGTCTGTGGGAGGATGGACAGCACAATGAAGGCGTAGCCATTATTCTACAGAAAGGAATAGAAAGGACATTACTGGAATGGAAACCCATCAACAACAGACTGATAAGATTAAGATTGAGAAGTAGATTCACCAATACAACAATAATACAATGCTACGCACCAACGAATGATAGCGATGAGGAGGTCAAGGATGAATTCTATCAACAACTGCAGAAAGAAATGGAAGACACACCTAGATATGATCTTGTTATAGTAATGGGAGACCTCAATGCGAAAGTTGGTATACACAATACATATAATAAAAGAACAATGGGGAAACGCGGCAGCGGAACAGCAAACGAAAATGGGGATAAACTAATAAGTTTCTGTAGCATTAACAACCTGGTCATTGGAGGAACACTCTTCCCACATAAAGAAATTCACAAATTAACATGGGAATCACCAAATGGTAGGGACAGAAACCAGATAGACCACATCATGGTTAACGGTAGATGGAGACATGCATTACAAGATGTGAAGGTAAGAAGAGGTGCAGATGTGGGAAGTAATCACCATTTAGTAGTAGCAAAACTGAAAGTGAAACTAAGAAGGGCTGCACCAACTGTAACTACACAGAAAAGGTTTGACATCAGCAAATTGAATTACTCCCTTACTAGAAAAGCTTTTGCGGCCGACATAAAGAAACGATATCAATTTGCCAAAAGTCAGGAAAAGACATTGACTAATGATATAGACCAGAATTTCAACACCATTTCAACAATATACAAAGAAAGCAGCAAATCATGCTTGGGATTCCAGGAAAGGAAGAAGCAAGACTGGATAACACCAGAAACATTAAACACCATAACGATGAGAAAGGAAATGAAAAGAAAGAAAACAGAAGCGAAGTCCCCCAGGTTAAAGCAACTATATAGCGAACAGTACAGTCAGCTGGACAAGGAAGTTAAACGCCAAACCCGAGCCAATAAAAGGAATTTCCTAGACGATCTTGCAAGACAGGCAGAGGAGGCAGCACTGAGAAATGAACAAAGCACAGTATACAAAATAACTAAATTCATCAGCGGAAAACGAGGTGCAAACAATATTACATTAGTACGAGATGAGCAAGGTAATCTCATCACGACAGCAGAGGGACAGGAAACAAGATGGGCAGAGCACTTCAGAGAAACTCTGAACAAGGAACCACCAGAGACACAATTGAATGTTCCTGAAGCTGAAAATGATCTAGATGTGAATACAGTTATTCCACGCAAAGAATAAATCATCACAGAAAGCAAATGGTTAAAGAACGGCAAAGCTCCGGGCCATGATAACTTAAATGCAGAGCTATTTAAGACAGACCCTGAGCTAGCAGCAGAACTATTAGAACCACTATTTGCACAAGTCTGGAAAACGGGGACAACACCATCAGAGTGGAACAAAGGAATAATTGTCAAATTGCCCAAGAAGGGAGATCTTGCAGACTGCATTAATTGGAGAGGAATCACTCTTCTCTCAGTTCCCAGCAACATACTAGGCAGGATAATTATACAGTGAATTTCAAAGGCAGTAGACCACAAACTGAGGAAAGAACAAGCAGGATTTAGAAAGAACAGGAGATGTGTAGATCATATATTCACTCTCAGGAACATTATAGAGCAGTGCTCAGAATGGCAAAGACAGCTTTACATAAATTTTGTTGATTTTGAAAAGGCTTTCGACAGCATACATAGGGACAGTTTATGGAAAATACTGAGGGCTTATGGAATTCCAAGCTGCATAGTGTCAATCATAAAAAGCCTCTATGCCAACTTTACGTGTAGTGTTGGGCAGAGCAACCTAACTTTGAGGTGAAGACAGGAGTACGACACGGATGCCCCTTATCAACCACTCTATTTTTAACAGTCATAGACTGGGTGATGCGCCAGACAACAGAGGGCAGTCCAAGAGGAATAAGATGGACTACATTTTCTACATTGGAAGATCTGGAATATGCAGATGACATTGCACTACTAGCACATTCACATCAACACATCCAGGAAAAAACGGATAGACATAATAAGTTTAGCCAGCAGGTGGGCTTGAATATCAATTTAAAGAAGTCTGAGGTCATGACGCTCAATGTGAGCAACCCTGAGCCCATATCAGTAAGGAATCAGCAATTGGTACAGACAGATAGCTTCACATACCTAGGAAGCATAGTAACACCAGACGGCGGGGCAGGCAAAGACATCAACATCAGAATAAATAAGGCAAGAACAGCCTTCTTTAGCCTAAACAACATCTGGAAGTCCTCTCAATACAGCACAAGCACAAAATTAAGATTATATCAGAGCTGTGTGCTTTCTGTGCTTCTCTATGGTGCGGAATGCTGGAGAGTTACAGAGAAGGAAATGTCGAAATTGTCCTCTTTTCACACAACATGCCTAAGAAAAATTCACCGAATCTTTTGGCCAAATACCATCACTAACCAAGATCTGCTTACTCGTAGCAAGCAAGAGGACATGCACACCATCATAGGTGGCACACGCTGGAGCTGGGTTGGTCATGTCCTCAGAAGAGACCCCGATGCCATCACAAGAACAGCTTTGCTTTGGACCCCTAAGGAAAACGAAAGAGAGGCCGATCAAAAACAACCTGGCGGAGGACTGTGGAGGCTCAGATGCAAAGAATGAACCAGAGTTGGGGCACTGTACGAAGGATGGCCACCGACCGAGCAAAGTGGAATCAATTTGTTATTGCCCTACAAGACGCCACTAGGCATGATGGCCACTGACTGCTTTGACGGTCGGCGGCTAAGGATCAAAGAAGAAGAAGAAGAATAAAACACTATTTGGTCCATTACAACAATGTTTAGTATAAGAAATTTTCTTGTTTGTGTTTATAAGAATACATTCAAACGAATTAGTTATACCCCTTGATTCTTTGTCTTGTCAACCAACAGTTTTATTCTTGGTACAGTTTCTGACTCCAATTTTTTTCTTCTTTCTTGCTTCGGATTAGATTAAGAACTGGTCGTTCTCTCTTTATTCCACAACTTTGTTTATCAGTAACACTACTATTTTTGGAATATTTCATTTAGATTATATACAGTCTGGCCGAAAATTCTGGATTCATAGAGAATTCGGCAGCTACTTCACTTTGTGAGGATACCTGTCTTATGTACATGAGAACAATCTACGTGCGTTCATCTGCTGCTAATGGCGAATCCATATTAGGACTGAAAAAATGATTATGTAAGTTAGAAGAGAGAAATAATTTATATGAGGCAAATTACCTACATTTCCAGACGTTTAGCTTGCTTTGTAGCTATTTACCAAATATCCTGCTCAACCCTGTGAGACGTAATATTTTGACTTTAACGCTGGTAATAAGTAGTAATCCTTACATTTTTTGGTAGTGTAACACGAGACAATACACATATTTAACGCCTATTCAAATACCCGCCGCTTAAAACCCCGCTTCGCTTGACACATTATGCCATGCATATATACACGCTGCGGCAAAGCCAACAGAGGCAAACACGCAGACAATTTTATTTCCTCCTCGCGGTAGTATTACTGACGTCACTAAAACAAGTAGTTATTTGAAAATACATGCTAGCGAGAGATGAAAGAGAGGGAAAGATGGCCGTCTTGTGTAAAATTTTTATTTGACGATTGCCGGTGACAAAATTGAAAATCTAAACCATAATGAAACTGACCATAAAAATTATATGATAGTATAGCTTAGTGTCCACTGAGCAAGAATATGTTTTAAATAATATGGTAGTCCAAGTATTAGCCAAGTTATTGAGAAAATACAAAATGTCTACGGACGCGTGACCAGACAGACTGTTGTTCCTGCTTGTTTTTTTCATAACGTTAGTGGGGACGGCAGCTTAGAAAAGAGGCATTGAGGTATATTCAAATTCGCTTGGGTAACAAGAGTATAGGAGGGAAAGGGGAGTGGTAGGAAAATGTAATCTAAAACGAAACATCTTTTTGTATTGGCATAACTAAAGCAGACTGGCCAATCGACTACCAGACGCAGAGTTTGTTTGGAATTATTTTTGTTTTTCAAAAACTACATTTGAATTCTGGTAGTCGCAAGCTTTCGATTGGCCAGTGCTAATAAATATTAGCAAAAGGCTTTCACTATTCATTGCCAGTTGAACAAAATTTTTCATTCAAATACGCTGAGATCAGCTGTGTTAATTTTAAAATTAAATAAAGATGTATTCACAGTCTGGACAGTGCAGAAGTAACTGAGGCCACTTCTTTGCAAGTCAGCGTCATTTGTTTATATTTCTTGAAAATTTGTGGTAAGAATGCTTTATGAATTCATATGTTTAATCCCACTGCCAAAGTTAGATACTGCTATTGGGAAAAGTGAACGACGTGCCGGGAGCAGACATTGTTGAGTCCTCACATTGAAATGTATCTAACTGATGTATGTTGTCATGATTATGTTGTCATATTATTGCATTAGAATATATTAGTAAGCCTCCGTGTTCCATGAACACTGTTCAACATGCCTGAAGCATTTATATTTAAAAAGGAAAAGAAGAGAAAATCATACCAAAGGAAATGTGGTTACTCCACATTATTTTATTGAGGAAAACTATGTAAACGTACAGTGGCGTATCTGTCATAGGGACCTGAGGTGTGGTCACAGCAAGGTGGGAGTCATGTAAAATTAAGGGCGAGTGCACCTGTAATGCACGCGAGGCTGACCCCATAGCACAGTAGGAAAATAATAAATATAATAAGTGATCAGATATAAAAGGCCAGGGTGTCCTTTTGTTGCAGAGGTTTTATTTCCTGTTGCCAGCCGGTAACAGGAAACCTGCTGAGTGAGAATAAAGCCATCAAGTCTCCGACCATTCGTTTATGCTGTCAAAAGATAACGGGGGGGGGGTGGGGGGTTGGGCATTTTAAGAGATCGAGATTTTCTGCAACTTTATACTGTATTATCATTCTACAAGGAATCCCAGGTGATGTGTTAAGCATCTGGGTATATCTGACACTTTCGTTTAATAAACACTGGTATTTCAAATCATACTCAGGAAGTTTATGATGTATGATGAAACTACAGCCCCTCATACACAGTGACTCTCCCTCTTAGATGAATAAAGTGAAAGCTGTGAACATTCCAACAGGAAAGATATATATTGACTTTATAGTTAGTGGACAAAGAGTGCAGATATTTTAGTTGATCTTTTCTATAAACTATCTTGTCCTCATTTTCAAAGACCTGTCCAAAAGATATGGCTGGACAGGCAGATTAAATTGTACAGAAAAAATATTCATTTTTAAAGAAAAACTTAACCATTGGTTTTATTCACTTCCTCATAGAAAATTAAAAGGTTTTTGTGTTGTGTACCATCATTTCATTTCTCCCCTAGACACTAGGTACATCATACACCAGACACTAGAGCCAAAATAGTGACCGTGTGAGATCTAGGGAGGTAGCGTTAGGTTCCCTGCACATAATTCATAATCATCATTTATAGAGTCAGGGGCCTACAGGTGCTTGACCTCACACGGTTAATACAGGCACGGATTTCATTCTTTTAGGATACCATCATAACCTCCCCAGCAAATCGAACTTTGCTACAGGAGGTAAAGGGTATTGGCTGAAAGATGAGAATCGTGCTTATAGGCCCGTCTTACATTTTTCCCTTCCTCTTACTCTTCTTTTATTGCTAGGTATCCAGACATTCTCCAACATACTTAAGGTATTAGTTCAATGGCGATGCAACATTATAAGTAGTATAAAAGCATACATTTACAGTATCTGATTACAATTAAGAAGTAAGGTATATTAAAATGAAAAACTAGATCATCAGACCCTCCATACAGTATATTAGATAATAATAATACGAAACATAATCCCTTAGGGCGGCATATAATCCGCACTCATAATGTATTTGAACAGTCTACGATTATATGAGTAGGGACTGTGCATGTTTTTCAGGTCATGTAAAAGATTGTTCCAAAGATGAGCAGCTGAGTAAGAGAAGCTCTTCTTGTACAAATCTAGCCTCGGCTTGGGTACCTCTAACTGGTTTAAGCGCTGACTACGTTTTTCATTGAATTTGAAAAGTGGCCACAGATACGTTGGAGCATTATGTGACAAGATTTTGTGAGGGAATTTAGCTTTGTTAAATAGGAAGCGCTTTCTAAGGGGTAATATTTTAAGATAGTTATATAGATCTATACAATGTGTTTGGTGTTTATCAGCAACTAGGCGCACTGCACGTTTTTGAAGGGAATGAAGCCTTTTTGTGTTGGATATGGAACAACCATCCCAGATTGTGGAACAATAGTCTAGGTATGTTTGTATGTGAGATGTGTAGAATATTGTCCTTGCCCCCTCATCCAGGAAGTGTTTGATTTTGGCTAATTGGTAAACTTTTTGTGCCGTTAGCTTTGTGAGTGCACTTACATGTGAGTTCCAACTTAGGTGCTCGTCAACAGTTAGACCTAGAGTTTTATGTTCATTTACGTGTTCAATTAGTGATGTTCCAATGTAGAGCTGAAGTGTTGTTTTCTGCGAGTTTTGTAGTTTTTGTCTGGTTGATATTAACATACATTTCGATTTACTAATATTTATTTGCATTTGATTCTCGTTGCTCCACTTAATAATATTATGTGTATCAGTTTGTTAAGATAGTTCTAGTGCAGTGCAACTTTTGTCACTAGTGTAAACAGTACAGTCATCGGCAAACAGGTCACAGGATGAATGTTTGATGTGCAGAGGAAGATCATTAATGTATACGGCAAAGAGAATCGGCCGAAAATAGAGCCCTGGGGAACACCGATATCGACAACAGTTGGGTTGGACAAAGAATTATTGTAAGACACCACTTGTTGTCTGTCTGTCAGAAATGATTTAATTAACTTCACCAGCTTAAGATTTACTTTCATTGTTTCTAATTTTCTGATTAAAATAGTGTGATCTATCATATCGGATGCTTTTTTAAAGTCTACAAAGATTGCTCCACATAAATTATCGTTATTGATGTTTAGATGCCAGTTGTCTATCATTTTTGTTAAGGCTGTGTGACATGAATGTTTTGGTCTAAACCCCGACTGACTATCAACTAGCAGGTCATTATTGGCTACGTGTTCTATTACTGTTTTGTGTATGTGGTTTTCTAGTGGTTTGGACAGCGACGATATAAGAGAAATGGTCCTATAGTTACCAAGGTTGTTATTATCTGATGAACCAGATTTAACAAGAGGGTATACTTTAGCGATTTTGAAGGCAGATGGAAAGTAGCTCCTTGCAAGACATTGATTATATATGTATGTTAGTGTATCAGTAATAGCTTGTGCAGCATAACGCAGTATTCGATTGCTGATTCCATCAAGTCCCGATGGGTTATTATCTTTAAGATCAATAAGATAGTTATAAACTTCGTTAACTGTTATAAAAGGAATGTCGCATGGAATGGTGTTAGTACACTTGTTCTCGCAGATCGTAGATAATTCGCTGAAGTCACAAGGGGGAGAAGGTATGGCGGATTTTATATTGTGGATGTCTGCCTGAAAATGATTGCTGAAGTCTGTACAAGTAAATGAAGTATTGGGATTTTGTGAGTCAGGCGAATTTCTTTTGTTCACCAAGGTATTGATTGCCTTCCATATATTTCTACTGTTGCTTTGCTTTTAACTAAATCACTAAAGTAGTTTTTTCTTTTCTCTGCGAATTAAATATTGTACTTTGTTCCTTGCTGCCCGATATGTAATGATGTCCTTATTTTTGTGCGCTCGATCCCTCTGCTTAATAGCGGCAAGTACTTCTTGTGTGATACAAGACAACAGGAGACTGAGACACTTGGGAGTCATGACCTAAGTGGGCCGCCCCTCTTAGAGTCTAAAGGAGAGTATACAGGGCTGAAACACTTGTTCGACGGGGGACTACTTCTGATGATCAGATTGCCTCCTGTTTAATACAGTATTGCTCAAATGATTGATGAAAAACGCGTTTCAGCGTTGAGCGATAAATTTACACCATGTGAAAGACTTCTTCTTCTTCTTCCGTCCTTAGCCACCGACCGTCAAAGCAGTTAGTGGCCATTACGCCTAATGGCGTCTTAGGGCAACAGCAGATAGGTTTTCTTTGCCATTGTTTCCCATCACGCCTATTGGCGTCTTTAGGGCAACGGCTAATCAATCCATTTGCTGTTGTTTCCGTAATCGAAGTGACTGGCAAAAGGGTGATCAGCCCGTTGGTAAATGTGAAAGACTATTTTGAATATATTATCATCGAAAGTAGCAGAGCAGATAAGTTTTCACTTCATCGTCATGTGCATCAAGTAAAACATTGTTTCAATATTTATTAATAACAGCAAAAAACAACATTCACAAATAGAATGTAACAGTTTATTCTTAAAGTCGGCATAACACAATACTTTTTGTTTTATATGCTTTTGCGTTTAACCAGATGCAATTAAGACTAAACGAGAATCTTTTGTTGTTTTAGCATGTGTGTAATTGTTAAATTATTTCCCTTGAATTAAAAATTAAAGAAACAAACGAATAAGGTACCTGCCCTAACATTTAAATGATGACACATAAAGAAATATATGTATATTTACAGTATATTGTATGTTCCTGTTGGTCACCTTAGTACTTGTTTAGTCCATTTACATTTTTGGCAAACATTGACCTGAAGTCATACATTGATTAATATTGGATCATACACTCCACTTCCATAAATCATTACCCCGCTGGAACTACAAAAATGCCAACTGGAAAAAAGTTCTCAGCACTGACAGATGAATACTGTGGTTTCATAAACACCCAAAACAAAAGAATTGGAGAAATAGCTGATGGATTTAATAAAGCAGTTCTGAAAGCTGCCCTAAAATCAATACCACGAGGGGCGAGAAAAGATTATAAGCCGTACTGGACAGAAGAACTCACAGAAATGGGAGAACAGGTAACAGAGGCCAGACATGTAGCAGAAAAGGACAAAACAGTTGAGGCAAACATCGCCTACAAAGCTATCTCTGCAAAATACAGGAAAACGTTAAAATGTTCAGCCAAAAATAGCTGGATCAAAACAACAGAAAGTCTTAACCTCGACAAAGATGGAAGAAAATTATGGAGGCTCGCCAAAACCTTTAATGATGAGCAATGCAAAAATAAGGAAATAGCCCTACAACAAAATGAGAAAATACTCACAAAAAAAGAAGCAGCTAATGTTTTTGCTCAAAAATTCTCAAATGAGAGCCAGATAAATGTTCCACCTGACAGAAAACAGGAAATTACCAAAGAGCAAGAATTATACCAATATATATCAACTGTTCCAGAAGAGCACATGACAGCAAACCTCACCATGAGAGAGCTAGAGGCAGCCATTGTATCCCTTAAACAAAGAAAGTCACCTGGAAAAGACAGGGTAACAAATGACATGCTTAAAGGGCTAGGGCCTAATGCCAAGAAAGTCCTCCTCAAGATTATGAACTGTAGCTGGAAGCGTTGAATTGTACCACAGGCCTGGAAAGAAGCAGTACTAGTTCCAATCCTTAAAAAGGACAAAGACCGAATGGACCCAAACAGGTACAGACACATCAGCCTTCTAAGCTGCACGGGAAAGCTTATAGAGAGAATGATCAAAACCAGATTAAGTTTGCACCTCGAAGAAAAACAAATTCTACTGCACCAACAGGTAGGCTTCAGGCAACATAGGTCTACAGAGGACCAAGTCACCTACATTGCACAGGAAATCGAAGATGGTTTCCAAGAAGGAAAGCACACATTAGCAGTCTGTGTAGACATGGAGAAAGCATTTGATAAAGTTTAGAAAGATGGTCTAAGAATGTAAATGCTTTAATATGGAGTCTGTGGAAAAATGTATAACTGGATTGGTTGTTCGTCCATCACGGGTGATGAAGACCACTCTGTTCATCCAATTATTTAAGAATATGTTAGGTTAGTCTATGGGTACGAAGGTGACTGAAGAGCCCGATGCGGGCCTGGAAAGATCTTGGACAGTGTGGGCAGGGAATGTTTGCTTCATGTGAAGGTTTTATTTCACGGTCCTTTCTAGCTTGTCTCCGCTGTTCCGCTGCTGCTCTTCTGGATGATTTGCATGCTGCTGCACCTTTACGAAGAGATGTGCGCCAAGCAGTTCGGTCTTGCGCAGCAGCTTCCCATGTGATAACTGGATTAGTCACTACCTAACAAACAGAACAGCTAGAGTGCAGGTGCACGAACAGTTAAGCAAAAAGACTACAATGGAACATGGAGTCCCACAGGGTGGGGTCCTCTCCCAATATTCTTCCTTCTTTTTATAAATGATATAACAGAAAACATCCACAAGAATGTCCACAACTCCCTCTATGCTGATGACCTGGCCATGTGGACTTCAAAAGAATACATCACCACAACAAGAGTGAACATGCGGGATTCACTGCTAGCCCTTGAAAGTTTGTCCAGAAAGTGGTTGCTCAAAATCAATGAACAAAAAACAACACACACTATTTTTACCTTATCAAATAAACCACAGCAAGCAAAGCTACAACTAAATGGGCAGGCAGTATGAGAAGATGAAACACCAACATACTTAGGAATCACACTAGACCGCCGAATGACGTGGAAATCACAGATAAACAAAATACATCTAAGGGCAAAACTTCGCATGGCCATCATGAGATAGTTAGCTGGTACCACATGGGGTGCTGATGAGAATATCCTCAAAAAGCTGTACACAGGCAGAGTCAGACCTGCTATGGAATACGGCATCACAGCTTGGTCGACGACAGCAAAGTCAAATTTTGACAGAGTAAACAGACTCCAAAACAAAGCAGCACGTATTATAACAGGGGCCCTAAAGTCCACGAAAATCAACCATATGGAAAACATTATAGGGCTACAGTTAATGGAGGATAGACGTGACAGCAGGGTCCTACAACAAGCTGAAAAATTTAAGAGACTCGAAGTACACCCCATGTTCCAAAGAATGAATAGGCTAGGAAAAGGCAGGCTCAAGCGAACTAACTTTGTGGCTCAAGCAAAAGACAAAATTAGCAAAAATACCATGCTAGCAAACTCAGTTGCAAAGAAAATACCAACAAGCACAACTATTCCACTGTGGAACATGAGATGCTTTCCTGAGTTAAAATCTGATATTACAGGCATTGAAAGTAAGGGAACACAGACAGAAACACAAAGAAAATGTATAGCAACCAAGTATATTGACCAAAAATTTCCAGCAAAGCTTTTGACACATGCATATACTGATGGTTCAGCAAAAAATGCAGTTGAAAATGGGGGTGCCGGCATCCTCATAAAATTAAAGAATAGAATCCATTCTATGGCAATTGCCACTGGCAAATACTGCAATAACTTCAGTGCTGAAGCAGAAGCCCTAAAACAGGCAGCGGAAACTCTTATTGAATGCAAAGCACAGGCAGAAAAACAGATAGTAATCTTTACAGATGCCCTCTCAGT
Organism: Oreohelix idahoensis; assembly: GCA_024509875.1. Classification (NCBI taxonomy): domain Eukaryota; kingdom Metazoa; phylum Mollusca; class Gastropoda; order Stylommatophora; family Oreohelicidae; genus Oreohelix; species Oreohelix idahoensis. The sequence goes on from JAMPIV010002318.1 coordinate 447,765, forward strand.
AATATCAGCGCTGAAGAGCCACCAAGCTAACGGATTGAAAGATCTGATAATCTCCCTTGAAAGACTGGCCAAATGCTTCAACAAGTGCACTATCCAGTGGATACCCGCCCATTGCAACATACCAGGAAATGAGGAGGCAGACAAACTTGCTAAGGAAGGAGGTGCCTTACAACAAAATGATATAGACACAACTTACGCAATGGCAAAGACTACTATAAAGGCTACATTAAAGTCCAAATGGGAAAGAGAGCACCCGGGCCATTTGAAAAATGATGCATATCATCAGCTATCCAGGAAAGAACAGGTCCTCATTTTTCGGCTACGCACTGGACACACCAGATTGAGATACCATCTGTACCACAAACACAAAATTTGTGCAACAGATCTCTGCACCAGCGGTACCAGCCCGATGACAGTCGAACACCTGCTGCAGTACTGCCCAACCTACAGAAATGAACGGAGTAGTATATGGCAACAACCCACTTCTGTCAACGAAAAACTGTTTGGAGATGTCGGGAACCTTGAGTTGACTACTGCCTTTATTAGAATCATAAATGTGGAGGTCTGAAGGCGAACGAGGAAGAAGAAGAAGAAGATATATTGACGTCATTTAAGCTACTTTATCATCCTACAACATATCTTACACTTATCTCTTATAAGAGAACATATTTTCTAGAAAAAATAATTTTGATTTAAATGTTTGTTGGCTTTTAATTATTCTGTCTCCACACGGATCAATATCAAGTATTATCTGAAGACATTTAATTATTCTTTCTCCACAAGGATCAATATCAAGTATTATCTGAAGACATTTATTTATTCTTTCTCCACAAGGATCAATATCAAGTATTATCTGAAGACATTTAATTATTCTGTCTCCACAAGGATCAATATCAAGTATTATCTGAAGACATTTAATTATTCTGTCTCCACAAGGATTAATATCAAGTATTATCTGAAGACATTTAATTATTCTATCTCCACAAGGATCAATATCAAGTATTATCTGAAGACATTTAATTATTCTGTCTCCACAAGGATCAATATCAAGTATTATCTGAAGACATTTAATTATTCTGTCTCCACACAGATCAATATCAAGTATTGTCCCGATCCACCAATTAAAATAGTGGTAGTCATCACGTGATTTTGTGAATCAATATGGAATGTTTTGTAACACAATGCTCTTTCTAGACTGGTGATCACCGATTTTTAGTGATAGCTGCACGTTATGGTGTCCAAGATAAATTGTGAATATTTTTAAGTGAGTTGTATTTATTTTTGTTTTAATTAAGTTGTTGGTACGCTTGCACGCAACGCGTCACTTTCAACCATTAACCATGTGCATGGATATGTTGGTTATATTAGGGTGTCTTAGTGTATATTCTGGTCTATTTACTGATTGTTTTTCTTATTTTCAAGCGTTTCTACGAATCCTGTACTTGCTTTCTTCTGTTTCCATCACGCACGCTGCATCCCTCAATTATTCCAAATGTCACCATAAAGTAACAACATTCATGCACACCGCTCAAACTTCCTTCGTTTGTTATCTAGGCTGTCAATGAATTGTTACTGTTCTTCTAAGAAACCATATCTCGCTTACCTCCCGCGAATATTTCGTTATTTATCATAATATCCACAGCTGTGTGTCACGTGATTTACTGCTCTTGCTCTGCATTGATGGTCCAGCCGTGGCAACAATTCAGAGTTTCTACTGAGTTGTCGTCACATGTGTCCACCTTTCGTTCAAGATTACTCTAGGCACAGATGTCAATTGACAAATAGTGCTTCAATTCTAGAGAGCCTCATAGGAATTTAAATAAATCAAGTACTAACGGCTGATAGGATCCAGGCCTTGTCAACTTTTATCTTTCCTGACCTTTTATGAGTTATGATTTCAGTTCGTTCTGATGAGCCCCCAACTGATTTAACTCAGCAAAATATTACTGATGCGTGATGCCATATGATGATGGATGGTATCCGCATGTCTGGTTTTGTGTAGTGTGTAGATGTGTTCAGTCAAAACAATGTTCATACAACAATAACAGGGCAATCCACATAGGACGTCAGTAAACTCACGACGTATAAAGTCAATGAGTCTTGAAACAGCCGTTGACGTTTTTCTTCATTATTTATTGTGGACGCCACAGTGACAAAATGGTTACGCAAATGTGTAGGCACATCAAACAGTCATTATCACAGCAACATTCAATACAGCAATAGACGGTAGACAGCATTACAATGATGAGTCAGATGCATGTTATATTTCATAGTGCTGTAAATGTAGTCAGGTGGAAAACTCCATCCTTTTCTATAACAGCCAGGAGATAACCAGATGTATGAGATCAGTTCACTCTCCTTAGTTTGACTTCAGCAAGACAGACACGTCTGCCGAAGTATAAATAATGTCCTCAAAAATATCCTCTAGATAATAAAGGTTTTCCAAACCTAGTTCATTTAACAAAGTAGCAAGTAATGGTCCTTGGTACATGCATCAACCGATGCAGTACAATGCAGCGACATGTGAGCTGGGAAAGAACATCTCGTGACGACGACTTTCGGAGACAGGCTATGAATCGAAATCGCTCACGACCCAAAATCGATAGAGTTAATGAAAAAGTCAATTTACCTTGCTTTCATGAAATACACAGAAATATCACGCCTCCCGGCATGTGCAAATACACTAGAGGTATTATCCCGAATAAACGAAATATCCATAAGAGGACTACACATCCCTGACAGAACAAAAAATAGCGGAGATCCCCTCTTCAACGAGGCATCTCTTTCGCCATTCCAAATCGCTCACTCCACTAGTCGTGGGCGGAAACCGATCGACCAACAAGCAAGACAAGTCATGCGCAGTCCAGCGCAAAATGACCACAGCTCAAACTTAACTGCATTCGATACCAACGCGAGAAGACAAATGCTTACCGAGAAAAGTGACTATAAATTTCAAGCAGTTGTTGCCCTTGCGTTATAAAACAGATATTGAAATAAAACGATGTTGCGAGAATTTATCACGCAACATATCACCACCTCCTCCCGATAAAAAAAAAATGTGGAACATATTTTTTTTTTTTCCAATATCAAAGAGCATGCGATAAGCGGCTCAAAACGCACGAATTATGCGCTGATAATTAACTAAATTGCCAAACAATAGGCTAATTATAGAGTGTCTGGTGAGGATATACCTCAACAGAAAAATAAATATGTCTCAAAAAATATTCACATCGGGGAGGTGTCACCAACACACATCACGTTAGCATGTAAACACAATATACGTATGCAAGTTACTATAATCATCATTAAACAGCATACTCTAATATTGTCTTTAAAAATGGATGTACAAATCTGATAGGAAAATTTAAATAGTACATTCTTTGACATGTAATGACATAAGTACATAGTAAAGTTAAACTACATGACGATCCAGGATATATGCTCTGGTATTCCGAGGGTAAGTACACAATCTAGAACTCGTCATGCTTGAAACTAGTAAGGTAAGTCCTCAGCTCAACAATGACATTCTGAGAAAGTACAAGCAATATAATGCTAATTAATAACTAATATGCTTCATAAGGTACAATACATTATTAATAATTGTGGCTGTTTAGTAAACTAACGGCCCTTATATTAACTACTCAGTCCTCCTCTATCATCTTAAAAAACGAACAGAAGAAGATGACAACAAAGCACGATAGTGTGTACATATAAAGTGAGTACAGATGTGCTAATCTATTGTAGAAATATAGGTGTGTTATGACTCTGTAATATATGGAAATATAGGACAGAAGTATTAGTTGGAGTCATGTGGGCATCTAGACAAAATGTCAGCCATCACATTATCCGCACCACGGATAGCTCGTACCGTGAAGTGAAAAGGTTGAAGAGCTATAGCATATCGAGTGGATCTCGAACTCTTCAAATTCTTAGTCTGAATAGCTGTAAGAGCTTTCTGATCAGTCTCTAGAATGAAATGTGCGCCCAGGAGGAATCTTTGTAGTTTTAGAATTGACCAAACCATCGCTAACAACTCACGGTCTAAAACCGAGTAGTTCCTCTCTGCCGCATTTAGTTTTCTAGAAATGTACATAACAGGATGCAGAGTATTTGCATATTCTTGCATCAGTGCTGCTCCAATCCCAGTGGATGAAGCATCACTCCGAAGAACAAAAGTCCTATCAAGAGTAGGTAATCTTAAGATGGGAGGAGAAGAAAATATATTCTTGATTTGGTCTAGTGAAGATTGGCATTCTTCAGACCAACGGACCAGATTAGGCGAACCTTTCTTCAACAATGTTGATAGAGGTGCCATGATCGAAGATAAATTTGGAATAAATCTACCATAAAATTGAATTAAACCTAAGAGACTCCTAACTTGTTTCTTCGTTTTAGGAACAGAGATGTTCAGTATTTTGGAAGTATTGTGGTCTTCTGTCTTCAAGAGACCATGACCAACACGATGACCCAGGAAAGAGATTTCACCAAAACCAACAAAAGCTTTAGAAGGTTTTGCGGTCAAATTATTCTCACGTAGAGTGGACAGTAAGTCATATAACCCTAAATAGTGATCTTCCCAGGTATCACTGAAGAGACAGATGTCATCTAAGTATGCGATGACATCCGAACGATGTGACAGAATTCGACGCATCATGCGAACGAAAGTGGCAGGGGCGTTCATGAGACCAAAAGGCATAACATTCCATTGAAATAGACCCCTAGGTGTAGAAAAAGCAGTAAGAGGTTTGGCATGCTCTGCTAAAGGCACTTGCCAATAACCTTTAGACAAGTCAAGTTTAGTGAAGAATCTAGAATTAGAAAGTCTAATCAGTAGATCTTCTAACAAAGGCATCGGTTCAGCGTCGAACTTTGTGACCTGATTCAATTTGCGATAATCAACGCAAATTCGTATGTTCTTATCCTTCTTCCGGACAATAACCATGGAAGAAGAATATGGTGAAGTCGATGGTTCAATTATATTTAATTGAATCATTTCATCCAATTCCTTTTCCACTTGCGACTGAAAGTGTATAGGAATAGGATACGGCCTAACCCTAATTGGATTATTGTCGGTAAGAATTATGTCATGTTCTATGACATCTGTGTGTCCAGGAATGTCAGTGAGAACATCCTGAAATGTTTGTAACATCGACAAGTCTCGTCGATGTTCGTCACCAGAAAGATTAGGAGAAACAGAAACGTTTTTCCAAGATTCCGTGGAATGTAATGGAACCACTGGAAGGGGAAGGTTGACATCAGAGAAGGTAGCTTCCTCATCCTGAATGACAGACAGGGATGAATAATGACCGTGAGGTGCAGGAGCATCATCCGTTGCCTGGAAAATAGGCAGCAAATAGTCCGGACGTTCGTGAAATTCCGAAAGCATGTTTATGTGGAAAGTTTTATGCTTTCCATCAATATCGACCACATAGTCAACATCGGAAATCCGAGAGACTATTGCATACGGACCTTTCCATGCAATAAGAAGTCTATTTTCCCTACTGGGGAGTAGGACGAATGCTTTGTCACCTGGACAAAGTTGTCGTAGACATCTATTCTTGTTAGCAAACTGCCTTGCCTTCTCTTTAGCAATTTCTGATGAAGCAGTTGCTAGCTTACATGCCTCAATGATCTTTTGTCTAAGAGCAATGACATACTCATATGAGGATTGAGTTTCATTGCTAATATCATCGGCAGTGATGAGATCGTGTAATAAAGACATAGGGCCGCGTGGACGCGCGCCAAAGACAAGTTCGAAGGGAGAAAATCCTGTGTGTTCATTAGGGACTTCTCTATAGGCAAAGAGAGCCGCGGGTAAAACCCTGTCCCAATCTTGAGGATGATCTTCAGTTATCTTACCAAGCAAAGTCTTGAGCGTTCTATTCAGACGCTCAACTAACCCATTAGACATAGGATGGTAGATACTACTGAGAGATCGTTCAATATGTAAGGTAGACATTACCTGTGACATAGTGTCAGATATGAGTTGAGTGCCATGGTCTGACAATATTTCTCTGGGGAACCCCAAGCGAGAAAATATCAACCAAAGAGCATCTGCGATATCTGTAGTAGATATGCTCTTAAGAGGAATAGCCTCTGGCCAACGTGTGCACATATCGACACATGTAAGGATAAACTGATGTCCTCTGGCCGACTTGACCTTAAAAGGGCCAATAATATCTATGGCCATTTTCTGGAACGGCCGAATAGGAATGTCAGCAGCCTGGATAGGCGCAGCATGTCGTGGTCCTCTAGATTTGACCTCCTGACATACCTTGCATGATCGGCAGTAAATACGAATGTCCTTATTGACAAAAGGCCAAAAGAAAGCCGCAAGGACTCTCGACTTCGTACGGGAAAAACCCATATGTCCAGCACATTGCGAGTCATGAGCATGTTGTAATATTTGCACTCTCATGCTCTTGGGAACAAGAATTTGCGAATGTGCCGACGTAGTCGAATCTTGTACCATACGTACAAGTACGCCGTTTCTCATTGCAATCCAAGATTTTCTATTTGTATCCTGATTCGGATCACCTTTCTTCGCAAGAACGAAGAATTTTTTTAAAGAAGGATCTTCTTCTTGCAATTTTATGAAAGAGTCACGAGTGATTACTAAGTGACTATCTTGGCTATCAACTTCATTATCACTATTCAGTGAAGTTTCGGGTGTTTGTAGAGCTTGTGCTCTTGTAACTACTGCATTTGTAGCTTGCATGTTATTATCTTCCCAAGCAGCAATCTGCTGTGGGGTACACTCCCTAACTCCGTGAATACGACCAATAATAAGGTCCGCAATAGGATTAGGTAAGAGACAAGCATGCACATCTCCAGTAAAGAAAGGAGTGGCAATGCGAATTACAGCAGTAGGATATTTTTCTAGAGTGCCGCCAAATGTGACACATTTAATAACCCTTCCTGTAGCACAAGATGGATCTACAAGCGATTGTCTAACACCAATAGTGGTGCATCCGGAATCGAAAAGTAGTGAGACCGGAGTATCATTAACAAGACCCTTATATAGAATTAAAGAACCCCTCCCGTCATGCGCAACAGCAGCAGGAAGAGCGGGCAGTGGGTGACCACAACTCAAAGTAGTTATGGTACCCGGTTCGAATAAAGTACTGCATTGGGGGCATTTGTTTGCTCTCTCAAAGTCAAAAGCAGAACCAGTGACAGCGTCAAAGTTTTTACTATCAACAACATGATTACAGGCTCCCTCAGTTTCCTGTTGTACAGCATTAGCCTGCTGATATCTCTTTTTTTTGTGTTGAGATCTACCCCGACTATTATTACCTCTGAAGTTATCAGAGTTATTATTATATCTGCAGTTATTATTGTCTCTATTGTAATTGTTATCCTGGTTCGAATTCCAGTTTCCACGATTACTATCATGTTCACATTGATGCGAACATCTATTTGTTTGGTTCTGAGGTCTTCGGCAGGAATAACCTCTATTACCATATCCTCTTTTGAAATGCCTATAATTATTAGGGTGATAGTAACGACCACTATCAGGTTGTCTCCAATTCTTCGACGAAGAATCACCATGAAATTGATTTCCATGATTTTGACAGAAATTACCGCTACTCTTTCTATCAAAATTTTGTTGGGATGTACGAGCAAAGTTTTGGCCATACGGAGCTGCCGAAGCAACTGGTAAACCTTCTTTCACCTTAGAGTTACCCATGGTTATGTGTGGGTGCGCAGTTACGTATTGGCAACAGAAATCTTCCATTTCTTTTATTGTTTTAGGTTTACGTTCATGAAGGAAAGCAAGGAAAGACTCATTGACAGACGACATGACTTTGTCTCTAAGTATTAAGTCCATAAGTCCTTCATAAGTTTTTTTCCGTCTTAGATAGTTCAACCCATCGTGAGAAAGTAATGCGTATTCTTGCAATAAACTCGGAGAATTCAACTCCATTTTCAGGTAACATGTTTTTAAATTGTAGACGATAGCCGTCTTCATTAAGCTGATATTTCTTTAACAAAGCGGCCCTGACAACCTCATAATTGTTCTTGTCAGGTTCATCCACCATATTTAATATACTTAGAGCTTTACCTGTCAGTATCTCTGATAACTGATAAACATAGTTTGCTTTGTCTATGTTATGAGCTGTACATGCTTGTTCAAATCTGTCCAGATAGAACATTATGTCATCACTGGAAGGACTAAATGTTGGTAACTTAATCTTAAAAGTATCATTATTAGCCTTACCAGAAGATGAACCCTTGTTTGAATCATTACCATTACTCATGCTCGTCAATTTCAATTTTTCCAACTCTAAAGCTAAGACCTTTTCTTCATGTTCCATTTTTGCTTTCTCTTTCCTCTCATCAGACTCTCTCTGTAATCTTCTTTCCTCAGCCTGAGCCTCTTTTTGAAGTCTTTCATTTTCAGCTTCTTTTTCAAGTCTTTTATTTTCAGCCTCTTTTTCAAGTCTTTTATTCTCAGCCTCTTTTTCAAGTCTTTTATTCTCAGCTTCTAGCTGTAGCTGGAGTTTTCTCTCCTCAGCTTCTGATTCCCTTTTTTGTTTTTCCATTTCCATTTGGAATCTTTTTTCATCCACCTGCATCTGCAGTTTCTTTTGTTCAGCTTCCATTGCTTTATCATATCGAGCAGTTGCAAATTCTTCTAACTTATCACCAGTCTTGCCAAGCAATTTACCCTGCTCAATAAAGTGCTCAAATGTAGACATGTTGTCTAACATATGAGTCCAAAACCTGAAATAATTAACTAATTTATTTCAAACCTAAGTGTAACAAGTCTTAATTAAGCACTTGTATATTCACATCACATTATATTATCCCAGTCTCTGTGGGAAACAAGTCTCCAATCAAAGACTTGTATATGAAATATCAGCACTCAATTCTTGATCATAAGTGCACTTCTCATTAAATAGTGCACGACACTATTCATCATTCATTTATCATCAGTGTAGTAGTAACAGTGCATTAGCATAGCCCATTAACTAATTACCATAACTGTAAACAATGACTATGTAAACACATGCAGAATGTAAACATTGAAAATGTAAACAATACAAACAATGTAAACAATAACAATGTAAACAATAACAAAGATCAGCAACAATACAAAAACTTTCGCAGAAATCAACTAAAAATAAAGCAGAAATTAATGAAATATCACAAAAAATGTGACGATATCTGCGCTATAATTAAACAAAATACATGACACCACAGTGTATAAACAAAAATGTTGTATGAAACTAAATTATAGACAAGAGTAGGCTAACAAATACAAACAAATCAAAACAAAACTAAAGAATGCGAAATAATAACGAAAACAATATTAAAACATGTCATCACAGCTAACATAAATAGCAACAGAAGTCGCTTAGCAAATTCCAGTATCGGAAATTTGCAAACCTTACAGAAAACGCTCACAATAGACGACCTCTATGACGTGGCATAATCTAACGGAGACACCACCCAACCGAGAACCCGCTGAAATATAAACATATAAATATACGAATAACATATAAACATATAACATATAGAATGAGATGATACACAGAAGACTCAGCAGAAGTATAAGGGCACAGTTTACATACAAACAGGCCACTTAACTTATAGGCTTCCAATCGTCGAACAGCAGAAAAACGGATGTCAATCAACGTCCTAAAGAGCGAAGCTCCAACGATGATGGCACATCTGAACTGCTTCCACTGCTAACACGATGGTACAAGAGCTTCTGAAATACTGTGTGTTGAGTTGTTTCGGCACTTGACCTTCTAATCCAAAAGTAAGTTGATGGAAATCGGTACTTGGCCTTCTTCAGAAAACAACCCGTTTCAACCGGCACTTGACCTTCTCAAAAACGACAGCACTGGAACCTTGACAGCAGCAACTTGCTTGACTTGCGTAAAAGATAACAGCAGTCCGAGTTATCCGGCAATATGTAACAACGCCGGGTACTGTCAAATTCTTGTTTCCGTCAAAAGTTGAAATTTTGACTTTTACCGGGCAACGCCGAGTACTTTAAAAATTTTGAAGATGTTGACTGTATTGAAGAATGTTAATTTCTTGAAGGATGCTGATGAATTCTTGTTGAAAATGAAGTGGGTAAGGGACCCCGTGTTTGCTGGTACCAGAATCAAACCAGCTTATGGCCACCAAATGATGCGTGATGCCATATGATGATGGATGGTATCCGCATGTCTGGTTTTTGTGTAGTGTGTAGATGTGTTCAGTCAAAACAATGTTCATACAACAATAACAGGGCAATCCACATAGGACGTCAGTAAACTCACGACGTATAAAGTCAATGAGTCTTGAAACAGCCGTTGACGTTTTTCTTCATTATTTATTGTGGACGCCACAGTGACAAAATGGTTACGCAAATGTGTAGGCACATCAAACAGTCATTATCACAGCAACATTCAATACAGCAATAGACGGTAGACAGCATTACAATGATGAGTCAGATGCATGTTATATTTCATAGTGCTGTAAATGTAGTCAGGTGGAAAACTCATCCTTTTCTATAACAGCCAGGAGATAACCAGATGTATGAGATCAGTTCACTCTCCTTAGTTTGACTTCAGCAAGACAGACACGTCTGCCGAAGTATAAATAATGTCCTCAAAAATATCCTCTAGATAATAAAGGTTTTCCAAACCTAGTTCATTTAACAAAGTAGCAAGTAATGGTCCTTGGTACATGCATCAACCGATGCAGTACAATGCAGCGACATGTGAGCTGGGAAAGAACATCTCGTGACGACGACTTTCGGAGACAGGCTATGAATCGAAATCGCTCACGACCCAAAATCGATAGAGTTAATGAAAAAGTCAATTTACCTTGCTTTCATGAAATACACAGAAATATCACGCCTCCCGGCATGTGCAAATACACTAGAGGTATTATCCCGAATAAACGAAATATCCATAAGAGGACTACACATCCCTGACAGAACAAAAAAATAGCGGAGATCCCCTCTTCAACGAGGCATCTCTTTCGCCATTCCAAATCGCTCACTCCACTAGTCGTGGGCGGAAACCGATCGACCAACAAGCAAGACAAGTCATGCGCAGTCCAGCGCAAAATGACCACAGCTCAAACTTAACTGCATTCGATACCAACGCGAGAAGACAAATGCTTACCGAGAAAAGTGACTATAAATTTCAAGCAGTTGTTGCCCTTGCGTTATAAAACAGATATTGAAATAAAACGATGTTGCGAGAATTTATCACGCAACAATTACTTAAATAGCTCTGTTATAAATATTTAAAATGATTGAGTCGTACGGGTGCAGTTCACTTAAAATGACTAAATCAACTATACATTTGTATTTTTACAGATAACAAATTTAATAATCAATTATCGTTAATAGGTGTAAAATAAATAAGAGGTGGGGTGAATTTAGTTAGAGGCTTTAAAATTTCCTCACAGATGATGGTCTGATTTGAATAGTTCTTTATGAAACAGTTCACTTGGCAGCTTTGAATGGGTACTTAGCTGCCAGTAATATGTTGGTTGGTTTCTGCTCCAGCGGATGCTTGTTCTTTGCAGGTTAGGAACTGGTTCACTCATGTCACTGGTCGCGTCTGGTGGCCGCAACACGTCCCTCGTAGTATCGTGGGTATCGTGAGTTATGGATAAATAGAGAATGTCTGAGTGTAGACAGACTTTGAGTGATGTAATGAGATACAGAGAGAATAGAGTCGCTAATGAAATTATGGGGAGAGATATGATTTACGGATAGTAGTGAGGCTACTTCTCCACTATACTCCGACTGACTTTAATGATGTCAATCTATCACCCGTCCTCCAATGTTCAAATAGACTAATCTACTGCAGTAAGGACATACGGCACAACATCAAGTGACAGTTAGAAATGAGGAGACTCTGACAGGAAGTAATATGTACATGTTTATTAAAGTAAAAAAAAACATCAAAGAGACAAAAAATAAGGCCTTCATTAACTCTGAAGGCTAGAAATCACCAATCACAGAACAACAAACTAACACTCCTCATCTGGCAATCAAACTAGTCACTGCCTGTCTTACACTCACACAACACCCTGAGACTTTCTCACAAATCAGGTTATCTAGCAAACAGGGGGCCCCCAGTTTTCGGTGATGAAAACGGCCTCTCCAATCTTGAGCACAATAATCATGGTATGTAAGTAATCCGCAACCAGAAAAACCTAACACAGTTCCTCTCAATCTTGACATCCAAATGATGTGGAGATACAGTGGTGGGTTTAGATGTTATGAATGTTGGTGTTGTATTTAATTTGTAAATGAGTGAGGTCAAGCTGTGAAGGCCCCTGAGTCTAATAATTGATGGGGTGTGTTCTCATGGAACCTTTCTGCTACCACCCTAAGATCTCACTCAGAGTTATATTTTACACTTAGAATAAATGGTGACTACGTCTAAATGTCTAGGGTAATGTAAGTGTGGTATGACGATAACCCAATACACAAAACACTCACAAATATTAATTTCTATGATCAAATCAACTAACACAGTGTTTTAAATTTGATATTTACAATTTGTTTACAATTTAGTTTGTCCTGAACCTAATATTACTTTGGTCAGGACTATCAAAATCAAATGAAATCAAATTATATGTATATATGCAATTTAATAAAACAAAAAGGGACAATCTGTCCAAGCACTTAATTGAAAATCTAAGAATAGTGTTAATATATCTCTACTACTGTTTAACTGGTACTATATGGCGGGCTTGGGGTTGTACATCATTTCCTGTCTTTATTCACACATATTCTTTTCACTTTATACACCTTTTTTGGTGGAAATGTTTGTATTTTATACAGTTATCTTATTATATGGTAGATAGTTGATGAATCGTTCCGTGCCAGGTCTTATGCACTTATCTGGCACGTGAAGCTAAATGATAGTTGTCTTTCCTGCCAACGGCCACTGTCTCAATCTTCCTGGGGCAATCGTGGTAGAGAGCTTGTACCAAGATTACAATTCCAGTGGTAGAGAGCTTGTACCACTACAGCAACTTTCTCTCTTACACAGAGTATACTTTCAGGAAGCTGGCACTAGCACAGTGCCAGACAAAAACCCTGCAACATGAAGATTATGGTTTGTCTTAACATAATATCTAATCCACCAAATCCACAATCAATAATGCATTCAAAATAAAAGAACAGGGTCAGCTCGCTCTGACCAACCCAGCTCATCCAATCTAGATTGATGGAACAACTTGTACCAGTTTTCACATTCCTCTCCTCAAATGGCTACAACACCTATGCCATTATCATTGATCTTTTTCCATAAAATAAGGTAGGTGATATGATCCATTGCTGACAACCTATGTAATCTTTTGGTTCTACACCTCTGATAGTTTGTTAATATGGTGGAGCAACAAATAGGCCTTGCATAAGTCTGCTAGTGGCTTATGTACTTACAGTCGTAAAATATATTCATTACCCAAGTCATACAACACAATTAATAATATAAATAATGTTAATAATTTCTGTCTTACCACAAATTCAATGAATAAACACAGGAACGATGACTTGGCACAGATTCAGCTTTGCTGCTGGCGAGACTATGAATTTTTCTTTATTTAGTTTAGTTTTATTTAAAAATTTACACTTCTAGTACATCGTCCTGCTCAAGGGACAGATTCTTAGACAAATGGCGTCCAGCCTTCAAAGTTTTCATTGATATTAAATGTGTTGGCCAATGGGATAGGGCGACTAACATTTTTGAATCGAAATTTAAAAAAAAAACAAAATTCCAAACAACTATGTGTTACTCTGCAAAAATATATTTAGTTTCGGGCCAACCAATAACCTCTCTCCCTCTTTCTAACTACACCCAATCAGATTACATGTACCCTCTTCTGCCTCATTTCAAAAACGCGTAAAAAAAATATTATGGCTAAAATAAGCAGGCATGAGTGTGTTCGTCAATCATTCCTAGAATATATAGTATTATTGCAATATCTTGGTTATTAGTTGGACTATTTTGTGATTTAAAATATATTATTGATCTGGAGACCCTATTCCACAAAACTATCTATGTTTTATGGCCATATTCCATTTAGTTGTAATTTCATATTGTTCCTTTTAAATAAATATTCACCATCTTTTTCCCTCTCTCCAACGCTTTTTTTTTTCAAACTAAACGACAATGTCTGCGTTTCTTCAAAATTTACGCTACAATACAGGAAATGAGAGCGGTGTGTGTGTGTATATTTCCACTGCGTGCCCAAAAGACGAACATGTATTGGCCTTGTGTCATATTTTCAAACAGCCAAAGCCTATATCGCGCGTTCGTTACAATTTTTGATTCCAAACAACGCGTGCTGAAGGCATTCTTCTGTCGCTCCTTTCCCCTCCTTCATGTCTCTCACTCCGTCTAGAACAAAAATTACGCCTCGATATGTTTCAAACATGTTATATTTATTTTCCTTTACAGTAAGGCCTATTGAAAGCGATATGTCTGCAGGCGGGGCGAAGAAGCTAATCGCAACACAATATTTTATTTCTTCCGTATTTTGCCTTTATACTCTATAATGTTTTATCTAATTTTGGGGGAATTGAGCGAGAAAATATTTGCGCGTGTTGTCCATACAGATTGATATTACGACATAATCTCCCCCATTAGAAAAGCTTGCATCGATAATGCAACTTTCAATATCTGTATGACAATCACGATCAAATTTGCTTTACTCTGCCTTAGCGGGATCATGGATTTATGCAGGTGGGTCAATTCAAAGTAGGCACGACCCAAGAAATCTGCCCCAGACCTCTGCAATCCAAGAATCTATTTTAGCTGCAGGTGTTACTGCCTGTCTAATGCTGATATTAATCAATATTCACCATTAACTTTCCCTGAGTTTGTCCCATGACATGTCCAGAGATTATGTGACGTCCCTAAAGCTTGCAATAGTTATAACGGAATAATCTATAAGGTGATGGCAGAGTTATGTAGTGGTTCCAGTAATTTCATTCTCAGCCTGTATAAAACCCTCGGAATATCCTCAATCAAAAAGTCAACACATGGATTCAATATGTTCCTCCGAAATGTTCACATCCAACAATTGGTCTGCGCTTCGGCTTGATTTGAATTCTGGTAAAACCCTCTACTAATATTCATACATAATTCTATAATGTGCCACTCAAATGGAGGCCATATTCACCACCTGTATTCTCCGCCTAACATCAATTTGGTAAAATAATATATAATATGTGGGGAAATGAATTTCTGCATCAGAAATCAATTCGCCCTTAGCATGTGCTATATTATGTGGGTGATCTCCATCCAGGGTCCGTACAATACTTCCCCTTGGACTGTGTAGCGTCGGCTAACTACCGCTGTCACCGGTGCCATTTTCATGCTAAATTAATAGCCATATTGTGAAGCGATTGGATCACTCTCCCAATTCCTCAATCGCCCACTCCCCACTTTTAAAATGTTAACCTTTTGCTTCGGTTTCAATTTTGGCGGATTATCATCAATGCTAATTTGAGCTAGTTCCCGGAATGCGGCTTCAAATTGAGCCTGAGATGACTGGTCTGTGTTTCTGTTTTCTCTGGATGCCATACGCAGAGTTGCCAATCTAAATATTTTTGGGGAAGACTGGTTGTGGGAAGGTGAATACCTATCCTCTGTGTCTACCTTATTATGTTTGTTTTCCTTTTGATTTTTAGGCCCATGTTTTTCAGAAAGTTTGGCTGGCATCTGATTATTATTTTTCCAACATGTGGAAGTTACCTTGCTACACTTGTCACAGGCCTCAACAAAATTTTCAATGTCTTCAGCTATGGCTGGCCAGAAATATGTCACAGATGTCCTTTGACGTGTAGTACCCATCTTCTGGTGTCCACCATCTGGTACAATATGTGCTTGTGCCATCACTTGTTCCCTATATGAAGTTGGAAGTACCAACTATCCATATACCTTGGATCCCGCACTAGCTTTCCTGTAGAGCAGTCCCTCCTTCAAATAAAATTGCCCTTTTCTAGGGTGTGTATGGCTGTTTGGCACCTTGCCAAAGCAAGGTTTTAATGATTTGTCCTTTGCCTGGGCCTTTCTCATCTGCTTAGGATGAATGTGTAGTGGTGGTGTTTCCTCCTTGCTAGGGGTCGACCGGACCTGAAGCGTGGCCATTACCACAGGTTTTACAGGGCTTCCTAGAAAAACATATTTCTTTCCTAACACCAGCGGGTAGTTAGGGTCGTCACACACGGCTGCTCTAATCACTCCTTCCACGTACCTAGTCTTGACACTGATCTCGGCTACCGGGAAGTGTCATGGTGGCTGTTCCCTTTAGGGCCCCTTGTATTTCCACTTTCTCTGTGGTATACTGGTCAGGGTGCACCAGGGTTGCACTCAGAACAGAGTCATATTCCAATCCCGAATCGTAAAGGCACCTGACTCTGGCACCATTACATGTCACTTCTTCACAGATAAGGGATGATGAGGTTCATGCTTTTCTGTAGGCAGGTCCTTCTTTCTCCCCTTGTCCACTGTTATCATGTATGCCGCGCGATTTGGAGGAAGTTTCCTACCACATTCACTAGTATTATGATTATGCATCCTACAAATTTGACACCATTTTCCTTCTGGTCTGTAGGATGCCCGTGCATTGAATTGTGGGTTTCTATCTTTATGGTCAAATCTTGGCTTATCATAATAGGCTTTACCTTTTATTATACTTGTCCCTATGTTCAAATTTAGGTTGGATTTGGTTTTGGGATGCTTTATTATGGTCTAAAGGCTTCTTCTTTATGCCTGCTATCTCAGACTGGGCTGCCTGATATCTTTCAGCCACATTTAAGATCTCTCCCAGTCTCTCAGTACCCTGTTCCGTGAGAAATTTTCTCAGGCCTGGAGCCATGGACTCTCGCACCTGCTTTATCATAATCATTTCCCTTAAATCTTGGGTTTTCCCCCAGAGCAGTCCATTTCTCCAGGTATGTCTCCAGGCGTGCAGAGAACTGGTGATAAGTCTCCCCAGTCAGCAGTTTGGCATTCCTAAATTTTTTCTTATAAAATTCGCTATTCTTCTCATACCTAACTAGAAGAGCCTGCTTAATTAAGAATGTCATAGTCGTCTTGGTCATCTTTGCTCAGCTTGGCGAATACCTCATACGAGGTTCCCCTAAGCCCCTGGGATACCTTCAGACTCCATCTTTCTTTTTCTAACCCATATATAGTAGCTAGTCTCTCAAATCTACTTAGGAAAGTTTCGATATCATCATCTTTCTCCACAAATGGGTCTAAATGAAACCCTATGGTTGAGTTGGAGACACCCTGGCTTGCAGCAGAATCGGAGGTGGATGGGCTATTTCCATTTTCAGAAGCATGGCCTTGTAACTCCAACTCCCTTAGTCGTAACTCATGTTCCCTTTGGAGTCTTTTATCTTCTCTTTCAGCCTCCAATCTCTTCTCTTCTTTCTTTGCCTCAGCCTCAAGTTTCTTCTCCTCCAATTGCAGCCTCTTGATCTCAGCCTCCCTATCAGCCTCTAATTTCTTAAGTTCCCTAGCATCTTCTAATAAAATTCTTTTCTCCTCCGCTAACCTATCAGCTTCCAATTTCTTAGCCTCCCTGGCATCTTCTCGTTCACGTTCAATAAATTTATCTACTTCAGCTTTTACATAAGGAACTAGACCTTGACCGACCATCCCCATTTCCTTTGCAGCCTGCACAGCAGCAGATCTAAACTTGGCCAAGTCTGCCATTCTGTCTTAAGCAACTCTAACAATGTACTAAGACAAATTTAAAACTCTAATAAAGCAAAGTACCAACTATGAATAATTAATTAACTACTGGCCGTGACAATTCATCGACTGTTAATTTCCACCTTAAAGTACTTTTATCTTTACTATAGGATATTTTTAACCTCTAGGGACAATAGTGATACAATATTGAATTTTATAATAAATGTTAATTTTAAATCCAGGACGAGCTACCCAATATATGTGGTGGGTTTAGATGTTATGAATGTTGGTGTTCTATTTAATTTGTAACTGAGTGAGGTCAATCTGTGAAGGCCCCTGAGTCTAACAATTGATGGGGTGTGTTCTCATGGAACCTTTCTGCTACCACCCTAAGATCTCACTCAGAGTTTTAATAGGTTTAAATTAACACAAAATCCAGTGAAATAAAATGAAGAAACTAAACTACTGAATCACTCAAAACTCTAATATATTTTACCGCAGTACACAGGATGAATTCAGACTCCACCTATAGAAGAAATCCAAAATAAATCTTGAAAGATTCTAATATAAGAGCTAGTAGGTACTTCTTCAACTCTCTTGCTCGAATGATAACTGCATTTTTAAGAGAGTTCTATATATATGAATTTAATGACAATTAATAGCTTCATGCGAAGTTTCTCGCCTCTCTTGATTCTAGGGAACTATTTCGTTTTGGACCGCCAGTTCAAGCTCATTTCCCACACAATCTACCGCTGACTTCCTCCGTTCGTCTCCGTTCTACAGTGATTCCTAACCCTCTTGACCAGTTCGCATGAACGTGTCAACTGGAGGTGTTAAACCGTTTCTTCGTTATAAGGGACTACAACAGTCTTTAATAGCTGACCGCTTCCCACTCTCTGGCGACGCCTTCTTGACGGGATGACAGAAAGAGGTAGAGACATAGCTTGATTTTTTTATTGCTCGAGAAATAAGACAGTAGGTGTGGCTAAACTAAATTTTGTAGACAAAGCGATGTCCTGGCTGCCCGCATGATAAATATTGCAAACTAATTATCCCGCGTGGGGAAATTCCACGTGGGAATGATGCATACTAATTAGCACGCGTGGGGATTCCACGTGTGATCCATGTTGGCGGTTTAAATTCAACGAAAATTCAGGGCCCCCGGTGCTATTCAAGGGTACTTCTATTTAAGGGTAGCTTCTATTTTCATCCAATCCGTCACACGTGTAAAGAACTTTAGATGATGGCACGTGACAGGGTGACTTGGCATTTGTTTATTGAAGGCCTAAGCTCCTCTGGGAGTGAAGGGTTATTATAACACAGTGATTTTCTTGCCAACTATGTGTCTACCTTATTGGATTATTGACTACCCAGGATCAGTCGTCTTCAATCAAGAGGAATGGGGGTTTACCCATAATAGTTAATTAGACACCGGTATTCATGTGAAGTTGACTGTGTAAATCCATTATTTTTTATATGGGCCTCTCTTATATCTCGCCACTTTTCTCGTTTGTTTTTACTTCTAGCGAGCTTCGGTGTCATTTTAGTCTTTTCTGTGTGTGTGTGTGTGTTTGTGTGTGTGAATTTACTTAATAAATATACTTATATGTTCTAATTGGTCAGAGTTCACTTTCTATCTGTCACTTAATGTTAACTGCTTTGTCCTTACTGTAGTAGATTTCCTTATTTAGCAGAGAGGACGGAGGAGGTTAAATGACATTCTAAACATTATCTTGAGTGTGGCGGGAATAAGGCATACGTTATATCTCGTCTCTACAGAAGTCAAACCTCACTTCCTATTTTACATTAGTGACTCTATTCATATCTATTTTCGTACTACCCATTCATACTCAGTGTAAACTCTCGCATCATCTACTTCCATTCTCGTGACAGTATGTCCCGGTTTGCTCTAAGAATTATTGAAGTGTTGATGGATTTTGTCGCCCAAATCGTAACGCCCTAAAATAATGAATAGGTGACGGAGTATTGATCGGTTCATTTTCACTGTTTAGTGTGTGTGCGTGTGCGTGCGCGCGCGCGTGCGCGTGTGTGCGTGTGTGTATTTTGTTAGCTGACAAGGCAAGACTTTGAAAGATAGCAGTATATTTACCAAAACAATGTTGTGCTAAAAGAGATATTAATTCATTAGCAAATTTTATTCCATTGGTTTTCATTTACTCAAGAATACTAATCAGAGATTCAGATGCCTGGCTGAACAAGAAATGGATGAGGTCCAGTGTGGCTTCCGAGCAAACCGAAGTACTCAGGGCCTTATCTTCACACTCAGGAAGCATAATGAACAGGCCATTGAGTGTGAAGATGAAACGCATCTTTGATTCTTGGGTCTTTAGAAGGAGTTTGACAAGGTCCTCTGGAGCAAACTTTGGGACTGTTGGCAAGGAAAAACATGAAAGTACATCTGATCCATGCAATACAGAGCTTCTACAAGAAATTATGTGAGGACGGCAAACCATAGATCAGAAAAGTTCAGGACCACCAAAGGTATAGTACAGGGTGATATTCTGTCACATTATCTTTTCATACTCCTCATTTACGATGTCATCAAAGCATGTAAGGAGATCACAAGAAAGTATTCAGTGGAAGATGAGACAAGTCTGTATTTCAGAGCTGATATTTACTGATGATGTTGCCCGATTGCTAAATCAAAGGCACATTTTCAATCCAATTTCGAATTCTGGAAGGAAGAACTGGAGAAGAGAGCGATGGTTATCAGCGGCTACAAAACAAAAACAATGGTGATTTCACGAGATGGAAATGACATCATATTATGCTTGGGAGACCAAATAGTGGAGCAGGTCAATCACTTTAAATACCTTGGATATATCACACTGGAAGAGAGACATCAAAGAAGAGTTGGTTACCCGAAGAGCGTTAGCTGGGAAACTGTTTCGGGCATTAAATCGATAATTTCTTTACAAAAGAGAGATTGGAAAGAGGACGAAGATCGCTGTGTACAGCTACACTTATGTCCCAATCTTGACATATGGATGCGAGTTATGGGAATGACTAAAATCTACAAACCAGCTTCAAACCTCAGAAATGAGGTATCTGAAGAAGGGTGTTGATGTAACAAGAACTGACATGGTCCTCAACCAAACGATACGGCAAGGCCTCAAAACCCAGCCCTTTAGACCCCAGTAGGACAGTCCACCTTAAGATGGTCTGCCCATATATGCAGAATGGAAGAAGGTCGGCTACCACGACATTAGGGAAACCAAGAGCCAGGGATCCAGATCTCCATGACGACCCAGAGTTTGCTGGGTCAACAATGTTTGACAATCCCTAAGGAACGAGGACTGGATTGGAACCAGGCCGGGAGGAAGACCACCGATAAGACAATATGACGTTCTCTCTGGCAAACCTTTACACCCCATGGTAGAAGAGGAAGTAAGTAAGTACAGTTTTCTTTCAATTCTATCCGTGTCTTTTTTTTATCAGGTTTCTCTTTGGCTTCATAGCCAGTGCGTCTAGATAAGTTTGACTATATCCAATGAATGTAAAATAGAATGTATAAGAGTGAAATGACCGCAGGAGAAATAGTGATATCATCAATACATGAAGCAGAAATAACTCGCTGTAATTCTAACTCGACATGTTGTGAGGGGTTACTGGCTCGTGTAATACGATGTCTATGTTTTATCATATTTTAGTTAGGGGAGATAACGTATGTCATTTCAAGGGAAACAATGTAATTAGTGAACACTAAAAAATGTTATAAGTCTTTTCGATTTATCTTAAAATGTTTCTTAATTATACTTGATATTTTCATGACAAATTTTATTGTAAAGTAGGATATTTAGTACAACTGGCACTTTTTATAATATTTTGGTTTTCTTCACATGTAGAGTTTAATAACCACATTAAAGAGCTGCACTTGATGCATAATTTGAAGAGCGAACACTTACGTGTGCTTTATCCTTTCAATAATAATCCCGTTAAATGACACTGGAAAAAATTAAGTTCCTAGGCGCAAAAGAACGCTCTTCTTCAAAAGAAGTTGATTTAGGCTGTTAACTACCTTCCAAAATCCTGGTAAACTTTTCTTTTACACTTTTCATAATAATAATAATAGCATATGTAATGACAGGTTTATATTCAAAGAATTTAGTTTAATAAAATCAACAAATAAAGTCACGAGTAATATTCAGAGAAAATAGTTTCATTCAAGGCTACATTTATTACTTTAATCACGATATTGATCTGAAGAGCCTAGTTCTTCTGTTTCATGTCTAGTACGTTTACAATATATGTTATTGTTATTGTTATATAGAATTGACATCATTGCACTCCGGGCAAACCCATAGGTGCTCAGTCTCCAACCAAATTAAATGTGTCACCTGTAACAGGGTAGACTATTAAGTAGCTACAACTGTTAGCCTTATAGTAAAGTATTTTATGAATGACTAGTTAGATAAATAAACCACTCGTCAAGAACCAATGACGTCATCACACATGATGTCATCAAACCTTGTGTGGCCTCCATACAAGTCAGACCGGAAAACATATAGATTAGAGAGAACTTTAAACAATGGTTGGTCATCATCACATAGAAACAATAATTTTAGACTAGAGGATTCGTAGATGGTTAGGTTAAAGATTATTTCAACGGTCCACTAGCCCCCAAGACCAATCATTTGAAGGTTTCCGGTCTTAACTCCAATGAGAAATATTTCCTCTGGCAAGCCATAGTACCAGACAAGTATAAAGACTGATGCATCTTAGTAACCAGTCAGAGAGAGAGAGAGAGAGCTTGAGGCAGTAACTCAATGCTAGAGTCAAATCAACATAGGGCGTTCTTTAGTTTAGGTTTGGAGCAACCTGGCGCTACGACTACTATTGAACGAAAAAGCCCTTGACTCCAACGGTTTGGATAATAATATCCATCTATGAGATCCTCTACCACCCAGGATAGTTAAGTGACCTAGCACTAACCCCTGCAACGATTGTATTTGTGGTTCAATCCACAGGATGTAAGTTCGATTTAGTTATAATTGAAGTCTCGAATCGAATTTTCATTTCGTTAGGATTTCCACAGAGATAACAAAACGACTATAGTATATGAGAAACTCCGCAAGCCTTTCGTCTTAGAGGCTAAAGCTGGCAGTTTTGCTTACCCCCACCAGAAATTCTTATCGAACTGCCACTGCATCATCTTTATTTTCATCAAACGAACAGAATAAAGTGCACCCTTTTATATAAATATTTCGGATTCTTCAAGTAATCTATTCTAGTAAAGTTTCATTTGACTGTATGAGTTGCCGGTTATATTCAACGCTTTTAGATCAAATTTTGAATCCATCATAGCACTTATGAGATCTACCAATTACCTGGGTTATTAGTCCCTTCTGGAATTATTATCTTTGGTAATTAACCAGTATTTACCAGAAGAAACAGAATAGGAAAAGTCTTGGAATTAATTCCCTTATCTTAAGTAAAATACAGATTTACATCCCCTTCCACGAAATCCACTATCACGATCCAAACTGTCACACGAGCCTTGATTTTTAGTGCCGTTCCCGTCCACTCATTCCTTCCCCGGTCACACACCTTGTACATGTCGGAATTAATCCCTGAACATACAAGGCTTACAGGCTGTTCCTTTCCTTTGCCCAATGAGTATTTATTATAGAACACGCTTTAACGTAATCATTGTGCCGAGGAATGTCCTATCTACACCGCCAAAACTAGCATTTGCATTGTCACCTGGAAGTACAACACATTGTGAGGAGAGATTATATTTTCCATTAGTGTTAGTGACGTCATTAAATACTGACAAAATGCAGGAACACGCGATATTAGATTTCATGATCATTGCTGTAAAAGTTACACACAAAACATAACGGTTCGAGTAGAAATTTATAAACAAGTAATAAAAATGTAAAAATCTTGACAGACTGTTGTGATTTACGTTAACATAAAGTTCTAACAGGTTCTTAAATTTTAATTATCAGTGGAAAGCCGGACACAATAACGCTTTTAAGCAATGTCTGCTGTAGGGAGAACGAGAGTGTAAAAATAAGGAAATGTCCACCTTGTTACGGTAGTTTTATTGATGGCGTCTGCTAGAATTAGCAGTGCGCATGTTTAAGGTCAATGGAATTAATATAAATTGGTCTTTATACTTTACGGAGTTATGAACGCGAAATGCACGGTCAAGTCATGACGTGTTAGCGTCGATATGGTCACGCTTGGTGACTAGGTTACCGTACCCCTTTTGTATTGACCGTCAAGCAGTGAAGACGGATTTTGTTACCCTTCCAGGGTTGTGCATGATGCTACTGCACATATATATATTTTAGTCAAGTACGGACACGGGTCAGTCCATTGTAATTGATGAAGAGATAAATGATTAAGTAGTTGATTCATTCTCGTCAAGACACATGCGCTCACTACCGGTTGTCTGAAACCCAGCAGCGCGAGTATATAGCCATGATGTTCGTTTGACAGTTTTTCAAGTACGACATGGACCCATAATAGGATGTTTGCAAGTATTCAATTTGTCATATATGCTTACCATGAACTATATTAATGATGTCGTCAAATATGTGTGTTCTTCCGTAATAAACTGTTTTCTCGTGGACTCTAACAAGGCGGACTTATTAAGTTGATCATTGAGCGATTCACTTGTTAGTTATCCTTTTCACACATTCGCGTTTCAAATAATTACAGCACGATAATAATCAATGAATGAGAACCAGAACAATCCAGTCATGGACAGCGATTTTGAACATTCTTTATTCATTCGATATTCCACTGTCTAAAGCAGCTTCCATGATACTTTGATCACAGACATGCTATGCTAACCGGATCGTCTGTATCAAAGAACTGGTAGGCCAGTTCGGGGATACGAAAATCTTCTCCTTTATCAGGTTAGATCTAGCGACAAATTTCTTCGAGACACGATTGTTTACGTTTACAATACGTTCACATGACTTTATGACACACTGCGCATGACTAGAGGTCAAATATACGTCATCACCCTTTTCGACCGAGTCAATGACAACCGTTGGCAGCTTTACGAAAGTCAAATCTAATGTCCTGCTACAAGTATCGATGCAAGGAGAATATCAAGAGGAAACCCCGTCAAAACGATGAAGTTCAGCTCACTGTACCTGGTTGGCCGTTGATGCATACTGGCATTAACTGAAGAAGATCACTGGGCGCAAAAAGATAAGTGAATGTTGAAACCTTTGTCGGTTCATCAAAACTAGGTGTAGTCCACTTCATTTTATTCGGGCATGTTATCTGCAATTAATTGTTTTATGTTTCGTTTGTCATTGATTGTCTATTTGTTATTTATATAAGCGGGCGGTTGGATTGGGAGTTTTTAGATCGACTAATACCTCTTTTCAGATGGTCAGTAGATCTAAAAACCGTTCTAATAGGGATTCGTTGAGTAATTCCATTAGCGAAACATCTGCTGAGATCTACCAGCAGCATACTGTGTTTGCTTCTGAAGTTATTCGACCTTAGATGTTTTAGTTGTAAAGTAACGTTATATTTGTAGTAATTTTGCTGTATTGAGTTTCATTTTATTCATTTCGTAACTTGTTCGTAAACTATCCCGTTCATTCTAATCTGCCTATCATTTATTTTATAATTGTAAAATATTTGTCAGTTATGAGTCCTGTGACGTCATCATTTAATGTGTATGTGTTGTAACCTAGATTTAGTTTTTCTTCTTAACATTTACTTCCGATTTTTGCTTGTTTCAATATAATCATTTTTTCGTTTGCATTTGTCAATTGTGATGTGCTAATGTCTTGTAACATTTTAGTTGACTAATTGTCTTGTATTTATTAACTTATAAATTGAGTAGGTAATAATAATAGTGTAAATTAATTAGGTAATAGTACAATAAAAATATTTTTATTAATTTTCAAAAAAGAAAATGGACTTGATAAATTAATTGCAACAATTTGCAGTAGTAGTCCAATTCACGATTGCTTATGCATTTTATGCATCATGACTAGGGCATGATAGCATTATATATGGATAAATACTTATAAAGTGAGGGTTTGCCTTGAATATAATAGGCATAGTGGAGATTACTTGGTACATTAATCTATTCATAATACTACGTTGGCCACTGGGCACACATAGGTAATTGATGGTAATATGTATTGTTGATTAATACAGATAGTTGATTAAATAAATAGATTATTAAATTACAAAATGCTTACGTTAGACCATTTTGTTAAAATTGGTAAAGATTTTGGAAAAAGAGGAGAAGCTCTAGAAGCATACGCAGTGGCAGAACTTGCGAAATATAAGGCAGAGGAACTTGAAAGGAAAGCTGAATTGGAGGCCAAAGAAGCAAGAAGGATAGCAAAACAGGAAAGGGAAGAGATTGAAAAAGAAAGCAGAATAAGAGAAATAGAGGAAAATAAAAGGAAGCAAGATGAAATTATAAGACAACAAGAGAAAGGGTTGGCACTTATCAGGTTGGAAACAGCGAAATTACAGGCACAAAAATGCTACTGTTAGCCATAGTGATAATTCCCAAAATATGTCTGCACCTAACCAAACTAGAAGCAATTATCACTTCAAATTACCGATATTCAGATTGAATGTTGATGATTTATTGGCCTGGCTTTTACGTTTTTAGAAGATTTGTAAGGTTAATAAATTAGATAAAACTGCATGGACACTAAAACTTAGTGAATTTTTAGATGGTGCACCTGCAAGCGCAGCTCAGAATGATGATCCAACAATAGCTGGTAATTATGATGCCATTAAGGCTTTATTACTACGTCGATTTCATTTGGACGAGGAGGGATGTAGGATTAAATTTAAAACTCTCCTGCCAGAATCAAATAAAGACTTTACATTGTTTGTTGCGAATATACGCAATACATTCAACAGATGGGTCGAACTTGCTGGTGTGGAAAAATCTTATGACAAGTTGGTTGATTTAATCCTTAGGGATAAGGTCCTATCTTCTGTAAGTTCACCATTCTTTTCTTTCTTACAGGAACGTAAACCTCCGACTTTAGAGGAACTAGAAAAAATGGCAATAAATTACTGCACTGCTCATCCCAATATTAGCATATCCAATACACAAGTAAGGGAACCACTTCCAGTTGCCTCCAATATGGCATATCATGGTTTTGAAAGATCAAGAGCTCAGAGCCTTGACAGAAATTTTTCAAATAGAAGAAATAATTACAATGATTATCAAGGACTAAATAATTCTTACAATAATGGGAATTTTAACCGGGGTAGACAACAGTTTAGAAACCAGTCACCTCAGTTTAGATATAACAATAGTTATCAAAACAAATCAAATTGGAATAAATCATTTAATGGTAATGCCAATAATAGTAATAACAAGTGGCATAATAATAGTAATAACAATTACAGACTAAGAAATAAGAGTTTTAATGGCAGAGGTAATAATAATAATAATGATCATTCAGGTAGTCATAACAGACAACGTCCTACCTCCAGAAATCAAAATAAATTTGATCATACTGCAGGGGCAGCATTGACTAACAATGCAACCCCAATTGTTCATAATAGTGATATTCCAACGCATTCATCTTCGTCATGTTGTGTTGTTGATAATAATGTGGCAAATGTTTGTCCACAATGCCATGCTATTTTTCAGAAGTCCAGCCAATTGCCTATGAGAATTACACAGACTATTCCTGCAATTAGTCTCACTGCAAATGATGGAACTGGGACACTGATTTTTAATAAAGGACTGTTCAATGGAAACATAATTTCAGTGTTGAGAGATTCCGGGTCAACCACGATCGGCATCCGGCAATCACTAGTACATCCTCGCTATGCTACTAATGAGTTTGTACGTTGTATAACTTTTGGTGGGACCATTGAATATTATCCCACGGCAATTATAGATATTAACACCCCATTTTTTTCAGGTCAAGTTAAAGTATGTTTACTTCAGAGTCCTATTGCTGATCTCACAATCGGACGTATCCACGGCAGCAAGGACTGCACACCTGAGGAAATCTCAGAATGGGAAAGAGTAAACTTGGCTACGGCCAATGCGGTAACAACACGAGCTCAGGCTCAGGAATTAATAAAAGAGAATACTCCAAGTATCAAAGTGGATGATTGTACTGACAATGAACCTAAATCGGTAATTGACAGAGACTCGTTTGCTCTCAAACAAAGGGAAGATAATTCTTTAAAGAAATTTTTTACATTGGTAAACAAGTATGATGACATTGCTGTCAACAATAAGATTAAGCATTGGTTCACTATTAAAAACGGTATCTTACTTAGAAATTGTATGGACCAGGATAAATTGAAACAACAGGTCATGGTACCATCTCCTTTACGAACATACATATTACGGCATGCACATGACTCCCAATGCGCGGGTCATATGGGCTACACTCGCACACGGTCTCGAGTGTTGTCGTCTTTTTTCTGGCCGGGAATATCACGAGACGTATCATCGTATGTACGTTCCTGTGTAATTTGCCAGGAAGTCAAGTCTCGTGGAGCGTTCCATAATGCTCCCATTCAGGCATGTGATATATCGGTGCGGCCTTTTGATAAAATGGCAATGGACATTATTGGTCCACTTCTACCAACTGCAAGAGGTCACAGATATATATTAACGTGTATCGACTTATGTACACGATGGCCAGAGGCCATACCTCTTAAAAATATAACCACATCGGACATAGCTGATGCTTTGTTCCTAATATTTTCTAGAATTGGGTTCCCAAGTAAATTACTTTCGGATCATGGGCCCCAATTTGTGTCTGACGCAATGAAAGAGGTTATGAGAACTCTTAATATAGAGAGAAACTTCAGTAGTGTGTACCATCCCATGAGTAATGGCGCAGTTGAGAGACTCAACCGCACCATTAAACAGTTATTGCATAAAGTTACAGTTGATAACCCTCAAGACTGGGACAGGGCTATCCCAGCAGTTTTGTTTGCGTACAGAGAGGTTCCGAATGAACAAACCGGTTTCTCTCCGTTCGAGTTAGTGTTTGGTGCTCCACCAAGAGGTCCTATGGGACTGATCAAAGACTTACTACTCGACTCTAAGATGACTCAGGAAACCCAGTCATCTTATGAATACGTTATTAATTTACGTAGACAAATCATAGATGCTTGTCAAAGAGCAACAGCTTCCTCAGAAGCAGCAAAAGATAAATCTAGACAGTTCCAAAATAAAAATAGACGATTACGCCAGTTATTTCCTGGTGACGAAGCTTTCGTATTACTCCCAAAAAGGACAATAGACTGTTAATCACTTGGAACGGTCCATATAAGGTTGTAGACAGAATTTCTGACGTCGACTACATACTGGACATTAAAGGTCAGAAAAAAATTTACCACATAAACATGCTGAAAGAGTTCTTCACTCGTCCTCAACATCTACAATCTATTTTTCAGGATTTAGACAATCAAGCTACTGGTTCTTGCCAATATTCTAATCTTTCGGTGATTCAGGAAGAGGAATCATCATTTCCTGAAATCCAAATGTCATTTCCTATACCTGAATTACAATCTTCTGAATCATGGAGAGATGTCACTATTTCTTCTTCATTAACATCTCAAGAACATACTACAGTTTGTAAAATCTTAGAGACATATTCTGATGTCTTGACTGATATACCGGGTGGTATATCAGTCATTTCTCATGACATTATACTGAAGGACGACACACCTATAAAACTCCGTCCTTATTCAGTTCCTATTCACTATCAAGATAAAACTTCACAGGAACTTAATCTGATGTTAGCATTACGAATAATAGAAAACAGTAACTCACCGTTTTCATCTCCGTTAGTTATCGTTAGAAAAAAAGACAATAATATACGTCTTTGCGTTGACTACAGAAAACTTAATGCACAGACTGTCGCAGACAGTGAACCTCACTCTCTTATTGCCGATCTACTTACTCGTCTTTCTACAGCAACATATTTTACAAAAATCGATTTAACCAAGGGATATTGGCAGATTCCCTTAACAGAACAAGCCAAATACTATACAGCATTCTCGACTCCACAAGGTCTTTACCAGTGGAATGTGATGCCTTTTGGGCTAATGAATGCACCAGCCACGTTCATTCGCATGATGCGAAAAATTTTGGCGGATAGATCTGACATTATCACATATATTGATGATATTTGTCTATTTAGTCCTTCATTTGATGAACACATGTTAGGATTAACTTCAGTATTAGACATTTTAAGATCTAACAACTTAACAGCTAGACCAAGTAAAATGCAAATAGCTTTACACGAAATAACTTTTCTTGGACATATTATAGGGTCTGGATGTATCAAAACCATTCCCCACAATGTATCAAAAATTTTAAAGTTAACAGTCCCACAAAATAAAAAACAAGTTCGAAGTCTACTGGGTCTTGTCCAGTATTATAGCAGATTTGTTCCCAATTTGTCTTCAATCACTGCTGTCTTGTCTTCACTATTGCAAAAAGACAAACCAAATAAAATTACGTGGACAACAGACTGTGACAGAACATTTAATAAAATTTTGACAATCTTCTCTAGGCCACCAATTTTACTGTTGCATGTTCCCAAAAAGTTTTTTCTTCGAACAGATGCCAGTAATTACGGTATCGGAGCTTGCCTACTTCAATATCACAACGATATACTTCATCCGACTATGTATATTTCAAGAAAACTGAAATCGCCTGAAACGAAAAACTTCACTGTTGACAAGGAGTTGCTGGAAGTCGTTTGGGCAATCACAAGGTTGGAAAAATTCTTGCTGAGAGCTCCTTTTACCATTCAAACCGACCAGAAGGCGGTTGCTTCATTACGACGCTCTAACCACAAAAGCCCCAAACTTGCCAGGTTTTCGATTCTACTTCAGCCATATGACTTTGTCATCGAAGCTATACCTGGAAAAAAAACATTCTGGCGGATGCACTTTCAAGACACCCAACGGAAGTCGAATAATTATTGTCTACAAGTTAAAAGATTAACGGCTAAACAAGAGCGACTTTGGAACTCTAACTGATTCCTGCGACAAAAGTGATATGAACCACTTCTATATGGAAAAACATTTCAAATACTTCGAATTCAATCATTCAAGATATTCAGTTTCCAAAAGAAAATTCGTGATAGCAAGTAACAAATTTCGATGGTCTTTTCTAACGTTTGGACTTTGGTTAGTGTCCAATCGTTCTCTAACTCATTACGATATGGTCTTGAATACGATATGAATCCAAGCTGGACATATAACGTTAGTTTACAGAAATTGACTAACTCAAAACGATCTAGTTTATATTCAATCAGGAACGAAGTTTAGTTGAACAGTATTAAATTTCTAAGGAACTTTCCATAGATTCGCAAGGGACATAACGACGAATGGATCATCACATCCGAGATTAAGTGTAATAGTTATTAAATTAATGAAGAGAATAATAAAATTGAAGTGTGATTAAAAATAATGAGAAAAAAAAGAGAAGAAAATATGTCATAGAAAGAAATGATGAAAAAGAAAGAAGAAAAAATCACACAAGCAAATACTCTAAATATTTTATGTATAAATGAGATAGCCTTTATATGCATTTAGTTAAGATGTTCACATAAAATGTATTAATATGTTATTTTCTCTCATTATATCATTAAGTTAATTATGTTGTAATTACACGATACTAATAATTAATTGTAAACACACATAACTAAATTAATTTATATTTTATTTTTTTTCCCTTTCTTTACTTTATTTGTCCTTACTTCTCATGTCTTTTATTATTACACTGTCTAACAGGTTCTTTAATTAGATGTTAATTAATTAATACATTACATACTTTCTATCATTAATTAGTGTAATTTTAATTAGTTAGAATAATTTTCTTTACATAACACTTCATTACTCACTCACAACAGTCTTCAATAGTTCAATAGCTAATTATTAGCGACAGCTGACACCCCTTTGTTTAATAATGTTATATGACTTATGTATTATCGACATGACCACGACACTGTTCTAGACAGAACATCGTAGGCCATATGTCGGGTTTTTATTAAATTTTTCATATAATTGAGTAAGATAGTAAAAAAATCTATCTAATAGATTTTTTTTTCCCACGGCGGGCAGGGAATTGTTACGGTAGTTTTATTGA
Source organism: Oreohelix idahoensis (assembly GCA_024509875.1). Taxonomy (NCBI): domain Eukaryota; kingdom Metazoa; phylum Mollusca; class Gastropoda; order Stylommatophora; family Oreohelicidae; genus Oreohelix; species Oreohelix idahoensis. The sequence goes on from JAMPIV010002318.1 coordinate 479,556, forward strand.
TGGCGTCTGCTAGAATTAGCAGTGCGCATGTTTAGGGTCAATGGAATAAATATAAATTGATCTTTATACTTTACGGAGTTATGAACGCGAAATGCACGGTCAAGTCATGACGTGTTAGCGTCGATATGGTCACGCTTGGTGACTAGGTTACCGTACCCCTTTTGTATTGACCGTCAAGCAGTGAAGACGGATTTTGTTACCCTTCCATGGTTGTGTATGATGCTACTGCACATATATATATTTTAGTCAAGTACGGACACGGGTCAGTCCATTGTAATTGATGAAGAGATAAATGATTAAGTAGTTGATTCATTCTCGTCAAGACACATGCGCTCACTACCGGTTGTCTGAAACCCAGCAGCGCGAGTATATAGACATGATGTTCGTTTGACAGTTTTTCAAGTACGACATGGACCCATAATAGGATGTTTGCAAGTATTCAATTTGTCATATATGCTTACCATGAACTATATTAATGATGTCGTCAAATATGTGTGTTCTTCCGTAATAAACTGTTTTCTCGTGGACTCTAACAAGGCGGACTTATTAAGTTGATCATTGAGCGATTCACTTGTTAGTTATCCTTTTCACACATTCGCGTTTCAAATACTTACAGCACGATAATAATCAATGAATGAGAACCAGAACAATCCAGTCATGGACAGCGATTTTGAACATTCTTTATTCATTCGATATTCCACTGTCTAAAGCAGCTTTCATGATACTTTGATCACAGACATGCTATGCTAACCGGATCGTCTGTATTACACCTTGTGCCGGACGTCCGGTAACCCTACTCTATGACCAGCTGTAAACATAATGAAGGGTTTCTTGGGTTTCTTAACGTTGAGCACAATCTACAACATTTATATCAAGATTATATGAGTTATGACTAATTTATTTTATGACAGAACAGTGCACCATCTTGATTCAATGAATTTAGCAGTTGAATGGTTCAAAAACTCTTGGTATTTGTAGGGCGCTTTAAAATGGAGAAAAATACAATATATTTACAATGTAATCAAAAAGCTTCGTTAATTTCCTCTGTTCTATGTCTTTGTAATACTTACGTCGGTAAGTATCTGTACGAGCGCTGGTCGTAGACCTGTTTATCTGGGGTGTTTTGTCATAGAATATTATCAATAGATTGACGACGAGCGCTGTTGAGCACTGACAGAACAATTTTGGCAAACGAACAAAGTCAAACCAATCATTGACATTGACTGGATGAAGGAAACATAACTCTATATTAAAAATTAATGATCACATCGCCTGTTAGAGAATGACGCTACAATATATGAATCATCAAAGCTAAGACTGTTGGAATTTGGCATCAACCGTAAGGCTAGCACAGATTGACGTATCTTCTTCTTCTTCGTACACTCTCAGACTTAACTTGAATATGGACATATGAGAGGATGCATTCGTCGTACATACAACCAGCGAGCTACAGGAACAGTTAAGATTCACACTCTTCGACTTATGTTGAGGGAGACTGAGGACCTAAGGGTTTGCCCGGAATGCAATGGTGTCGATTCTGTTCAACAATAACAATGACCTTTGAACCTCGATGCTCCTATCTCGTGTAACCGTGGTAGAGCTAGCTTGTGTGTGACCAAACGAGTTATGCTGGGCCTCCCACACTAGACAGGACCAGACAAAGTAGGAGATAATCCTAGATGTAGACTGGACCACACTGAAAGACGAACGAACAAACGAACGAACGAACTTTATTTTCAAAGGGTTAAGAATTGGGCACGCAGGCCCGTCTTACATTCTGCCCTTCTTCTCTCTGTCATCTTACATACCATATCCTTTCAATAGCACATGTACTTTTAGTATTATTTAAGCATACAACATTATCGAGGTAAAATAATAACATACATTTGTAACATCCAGACATAATCAAATTTAAGGGGGAAAAATGTATTAATTGAAATAAATTTAAAAAATTAATACCTTAAAAAAAAAAAACAAACAAACAAACACAATCTAAACCATTCATACAGTAAATTAGACATAATTTGAAACGTAATCAGATTATGGTGGCATATAATAAGAACTCGTGACATTTTGGAAATCTGCTGAATGACCTGGGACTTCATGTGTTGTCAGCGCATGCGGAAAATGTTCCCACAGGTGAGCAACTTTGAGTCCCAAGCAGATACTGCCACAGGGAGTGAATTGTTGACGCCTCCACTACACGAGATCCAGCTTTATGACCTATGCTCCTTAGGGAGGTAAAGGGTATTGACTGATAGATGAGAATCGTACATATAGGCCCGTCTTTCATTTTGCCCTTCCTCTTACTTATCTTTTATTGCTAGTTATCTAGACATTCTCCAACATACTTAAGGTATTAGTTCAATGGTGATTCAACTTATAAGTAGTATAAAAGCATACATTTACAGTATCTGATTACAATTAAGAAGTAAGGTATATTAAAATGAAAACTAGATCATCAGACCCTCCATACAGTATATTAGATAATAATTCGAAACATAATCCCTTAGGGCGGCATATAATCCGCACTCATAATGTATGTGAACAGTCTACGATTATATGAGTAGAGACTGCGTATGTTTTTCAGTTCATGTGGAAGATTGTTCCAAAGATGAGCAGCTGAGTAAGCCAAGCTCTTCTTGTACAAATCTAGCCTCGGCTTGGGTACCTGTAACTGGTTTTTGTGTTTGTTTGAATGTTTTTTTTAAGGTATTAATTTTTTAAATTTTTTTTAAATTAATAATTTTTTCCCCCCTTAAATTTGATTATGTCTAAACTGCCCAAGAAGTATCAGCCTTGAATAAGCCCACACTAAACCATCCTTGAGCTGATGACACGGTACGGGAAAACGTGGCATAAGTTTGTTGAAGGCCTATGTGCCTTCTTTGGGAGCAGAAAGGTAAAGACCAAGAATCCTGTCTTATACTGTGTCTTATACTGTGTCTTATACTGTGTCTTATACTGTGTCTTATACTGTGTCTTATACTGTGTCTTATACTGTGTCTTATACTGTGTCTTATACTGTGTCTTATACTGTGTCTAACACTGTGTTTTATACTGTGTTTTATACTGTGTCTTATACTGTGTCTTATACTGTGTCTTATACTGTGTCTTATACTGTGTCTTATACTGTGTCTTATACTGTGTCTTATACTGTGTCTTATACTGTGTCTTATACTGTGTCTTATACTGTGTCTTATACTGTGTCTTATACTGTGTCTTATACTGTGCCATCCGTTCTTGTCTAACCATATCTTCTTTATACTCTTCATGTGCATACATATAAATATTTATTCCTTTGTTTCCGTCTGTTTCTCTCGAGCGTCCGATTGGCACAGTAGTTAGATCCCTGGTCTCTAGCGGCTAAGGTGCCTGGTTCTAATCACGATACCGACACCCTGCTATTTACCCAGATGTAAATGGGTATCAGGCTTTGATTTAGGGATAGAAACGGCAGCGAGGAAGTGAACTGGTCACCCCCCACTTCTCGATGCTGGACCTAGTATGGTCAAGTCTCTAACACTTCATTCACCTACGGCAGTATCTGCTATGGGACGACCTTGACCTGGAGATGCTGGACCTAGTATGGTCAAGTCTCTAAGACTTCATTCACCTACAGCAGTATCTGCTATGGGACGACCTTGACCTGGAGATGCTGGACCCAGTGGGTCAAGTCTCTAACACTTCATTCATCTACGGCAATATCTGCTATGGGACAACCTTGACCTGGAGATGCTGGACTTAGTATGGTCAAGTCTCTAACACTTCATTCATCTAAGGCAGTATCTGCTATGGGACGACCATGACCTGGAGATGCTGGACCTAGTATGGTCAAGTCTCTAACATTTCATTCATCTATGGCAGTATCTGCTATGGTACGACCTTGACCTGGAGATGCTGGACCTAATATAGTCAAGTCTCTAACACTTCATTCATCTACGGCAGTATCTGCTTTGGGACGACCATGACCTGGAGATGCTGGACCTAGTATGGACAAGTCTCTAACACTTCATTCACCAACGGCAGTATCTGCTATGGGACGACCTTGACCTGGAGATGCTGGACCTAGTATGGTCAAGTCTCTAACATTTCATTCACCAACGGCAGTATCTGCTATGGAACGACCATGACCTGGAGATGCTGGACCTAGTATGGTCAAGTCTCTAACAATTCATTCATCTACGGCAGTATCTGCCATGGGAAGAACTTGACCTGGAGATGCTGGACCTAGTATGGTCAAATCTCAAACACTTCATTCACCTACGGCAGTATCTGCTATGGTACGACCTTGACCTGGAGATGCTGGACCTAGTATTGTCAAGTCTCTAACACTTCATTCAACTACGGCAGTATCTGCTATGGGACGACATTGACCTGGAGATGCTGGACCTATTATGGTCAAATCCCTAACACTTCATTCACCTACGGCAGTATCTGCTATGGGACGACCTTGACCTGGAGATGCTGGACCTATTATGGTTAAGTCTTTGACACTTCATTCATCTACGGCAGTATCTGCTATTGGACGACCATGACCTGGAGATGCTGGACCTAGTATGGTCAAGTCTCTAACACTTCATTCATCTACGGCAGTATCTGCTATGGGACGACCTTGACCTGGAGATGCTTGACCTAGTATGGTCAAGTCTCAAACACTTCATTCACCTACGGCAGTATCTGCTTTGGGACGACCTTGACCTGGAGATGCTGGACCTAGTACGGGCAAGTCTCTAACACTTCATTCATCTACGGCAGTATCTGCTATGGGACGACCTTGACCTGGAGATGCTGGACCTAGTATAGTCAAGTCTCTAACACTTCATTCACCTACGGCAGTATCTGCTATGGGACAACCTTGACCTGGAGTTAATGTTTGTAATCTTTTACTTGCCACACGGGTTGAAATGTACTTGAGTTTTCTCAGGAAGAATTAATTCAGGCTCGATGGGCCCGTTACTTCATTAAATCTTAAAAGTCAGGTAATGGGTACTCTGTCGTTCTGGATGACAATGCAATCTAGACAGGTTTTACTTTATACATCCCAGTCTTTAAGAAAAAATGTTTTATTGTTCTTCACAGATATTGCTCCGTACAAAACGCTGGCAAAGTTGGGTTACCCCAGTTTTCACTGAATAAAGAAAACAACATAAAAAAATACTTATACATACTATGTACTCGGTTATAACTTACATTATAAACTGCAAGCGTTAAGCTTGTCTTATCGTTTAAAACTTACCGTGAAATAATATGTTCATAAAATCAGTCATCATGAATTAGAAATACAAACGTATTTCGTCAATACTCAGTGATGAATCTGTGCAGTTATAAGTTAGTTTTACAATATTCTCGACTGAGCAGTTAAATTGAATTTATTTATAGCTGCATGAGTTTTAGGCTAGAAATTATAATTTATTCTGCTTTCCACTGAAACACGTCAGATAGAGAATAACAGACTTATAATTTAATCACTCTGCACAAAAGAAACTAGTGAAATATAATAGGCGATTTAACACTTAATCACTCACAAAATACTAAATATCAAATATTTACCTCAACACAGAACTACTAAGAACTAAACCACATCGACCAAACTAAATGCCATCTTCTATCAACAGAGATTCTTAGGAATCGAACGTAGGTTGTTCTAGTCTTGACTGCGAAGTTACTGAGTGACTGAAATCTAAAACTCCTGTTAAGATATATCTTAAACGGACAAAGGATGTGCGTTATTTTCAAAACCCGAAAAAGCCTCCCCTTTCTCTTCTTAACACTTACGTTAGCTCAGACACTCGCCATAACTGCCAAGAGTGCGTCTTCACACCTCTACGACTATAGCCATTTCTGATCCGATGCATGAGTGTCATATCACACTTCAAGAACTCAGCCGAAGAAACGCTGTGTCAGGTGAAAAATGTAGACGGTATGTCTCATTAGATGGCAGTTTCCACACCTCACCAAGCAACTTAGCCGTAAAAGCTACGTGTCAGATGGAAATACCAGACGATATGTCTGAAATCATGTCTGACTGGACGAATAATCACACTATTCGTTACCATGACATCTTATGCAATAAATGCGTTACCAGTGTATGAGAAAAAAAAACGGTAAAGTCAGAATGGGAAAGTAAAATTTTTTCGCAATTGAACGAATGCGAAAAAACAGGAAAAGGATAAAAGAGCGATAACAAAATAGAGGACACGGGTAGAAAAGAAAAGAATATAGAAAATTTATTGATCATAAATCTCCATGCGACAGTGGTAAATAATTTAGAGATCGCAATTTTTTTCTATTTCATCATGTGTAAATTCTTAGTGACTAGTGTTCATATCTCGTGTTAAAAGCGATGAGATAAGCTAGACACTTGTGGGTTTTAAATTTAATTTAATAACGGAGTGCTTAACAGGTCATATCTAAAACGTGTCTTAGATTAGGATATTGATAAAATTGTTAAAACGTTTGTATTTGCTTCCAATATAATCTTGGCTGGACATAAACCTTGCGATCAAGCGGTTTTACGGTCTGATGTTTCTATCAGCCTTTCAGAAATTACTGGTGTAACCATCTTCATGTTGTAACCCCTGTGCGGTCCACCTTCTCCATTTATGACGAGAGGTCCAATCTAGAAAAACACAATAATTATAAATTTTAATTGGAACGGAACATTCCCAGAATACAACTTTTTTAAATTGATATAATCTATTATCAGTCTGCTGAGGCAGAAACTTTGTACTCTTTTATCCGACCCATGACAGGAGTTTTTTTCATCGGATATATTCAAGAGAACTCATGGTTCATACTTGGCCATCACCTAAACGAACAGCCGATTATTATCATTTAACATTTTCCTAATCACGTCACAGAGTGTCACAGCCACCTGAGGCTAGACCGCACTGGAACAATATATTAATATATTAATTCCCAGGAGAGTGCCACCACATAGAAACAAAACAACTTATTCCAAATCTATACCTGCAGTGAAAAATAGGAATATCCTTGTCAATACTAACGCATCAATTTCAGCGACTCCCAAAAAATAGCAGTCAACAAAACCGGATAGTCTGGTGCTGAAATTGACCATGAACATGACTGAAAAGTCTCAATACATGTTAGTGTTTAATTCCATGGAATGTATGCAGCGTCGACAGTTGGGTGAGCAAATTTGAAATTGAGCCACTGTTTGAGTGTAGTGAGTGAACGGAAAGAAAGAAACTTATTTTCTTATGTTACTACTAACCTACCAATCTTCTTTTATTTATCTCTCACTAATCTGAGTGTTCACGGAATAGGTTAAATAAAGGACTTAGTCTTTACCCGTCCTGACTATTCCCCCTCCCCACTGTTAATTATTTTGATCTTTAGGGTTAATTACCTATGTTGGGATCTTCCTAGGTTCCCTATACAAAAGGGAGGGCCTATTAGATAATATTTTTTTTAATTCCTTGTCTGTAAACTATAATTCATTGATGTTAATGCTTTTCTTGATGTTGTGATATTTTCTAGTGAGAATAAACATAATAAACCTGACGAGATAGTGTTGGTCAAACCCCGGCCCTTAAATGTGATCCATAGTTTATCTGTTTTGACGTCTGTACGTATGTCTGTCACAAAATTGTGGGTACGTGAGTGTAGTGTAATTTGAATCTGTACCAAGTGAGAAAGTGCGTCTGAATTTAAATAGATTCGTAAACGATAGGCTGGATTAGAGCAATTACGCAATCCAGGACTGTCCTTTCTTATACACTAACACCACCCTATTAAAACATAAACTATTTGTTACACCTTTCTCTCACATAGCTATCACTATCACCTCTGCTTGTACGGGACCATAAATATCTCAGGGCTTTCTTATCAAAATTTACGACAGTGTCCTTGATGAAGTACTGGCCGAAACGTTGACAATTTTGTGTGTGTACTGTCCTAGTATCAAGCTGTACCTGTGTTTTTGTTAACCCAACTTTAATAAAACTGGTAATAAATTATGGACTTTGTTCCTCAGAAACCAGAACGATTGCTACCCTGAAAAAAAATGGGCTGACCTAACTGGGACTAATTTCTAATGTTGACGGAAATACAGATGATCTGCCTGGAATATATTTGTATTCTTTACAGAACTACAGATTTGGTGAGATAACTGTGACATATTTGTAATGTTGACAGAACTACAGATGATCTGCCTGGAACAGATTTGTATTCTTTACAGAACTACAGATGGGGTGAGATAACTGGGACATATTTGTAATATTGACAGAACTACAGATGATCTGCCTGGAACAGATTTGTATTCTTTACAGAACTACAGATGGGGTGAGATAACTGGGACATATTTGTAATGTTGACAGAACTACAGATGATGTGCCTGGAACAGATTTGTATTCTTTACAGAACTACAGATGGGGTGAAATAACTGGGACAGATTTGTAATGTTGACAGAACTACAGATGATCTGCTTGGGACAGATTTGTATTGTTGACAGAACTGCACATGAGATGAGATAACTGAGAAAGATATATAATGTTGATAGAACTACAGAGTAGTGCCTGTACAGACGATCCAACTGCAATAGATTAGTAATACTGACAGATCTACTTATGGTCTGACTGGAGCAGAACTGCAACGCTATCACATATGTTTTATGAAATTATTAATATGTATCATAGTGGTATGAAAATGATTGTTGAAACGTTTAACTAAGAGAATTAATTGAGAAAAAACACGCTGTCAAGTAAGCAGAAACTACACATCAAACCCCAACTCCGACATCTGCATACAGAGACTACAGTTATATAAATACTAACAGAAAAATAAAACAGACATTCCACCAACAAAAACCGTAGAACAAGAGAGGCAATTTATCACTGACATATCAAATAAAGCAACACAGTAAAACAATAAACAATCCAAAGAAAGAATTACTTATTGCAATTTTAGACATCGTACATCAAATCAACATTGACAAAGTCATAAATCAGCGGGAGTTAAGGAAGACCACTCTATCGGTAGACACAAGAGGAAACAAAAAACACACATGGATCTTCATTTCAGCTAGTAGTACTTTTAACAACACGTTGATATAGTACACGCTTATACATTCAGGCGGAGAAAAACATGAAAGAGGGGTAGGAATGTTGATAAAGAAGGAGTTAGAAAAATACGTATGTGGATACTGGACACACAATGACAGAATGATGTTACTAAAAATGAGAGCAAAGCCATTCGACATATCAATCTTACAAACTTATGCACCAACTAAAGATCACAGCGAGGAACAAATAGAAGAATACTATGAAGAGCTACAACACACACTTGAACCAGTCAAATCAACAGATGTGTTGATAGTAATGGGTGATATGAATGCAAAAGTAGGAAAAGGAAAATACAAGAAAATAGTAGGACAGTATGGATTAGGGACAAGAAATGATAGAGGAAACAGACTTATCCAGTTCTATGAAGAAAACCAGCTGGTCATATGTAACACCTTTTTTGAACACCACCCAAGGAAATTATACACATGGAAAAGCCCAGGAGATATAACACGAAATCAAATCGACTATATCATGATAAAACATAGATTTAAGAACAGTGTCACAAGTGCAAAGACACATCCTGGCGCCGACATAAATTCAGATCACAATCCAGTCGTCATCAAAGTAAATATAAAGCTGAAAAGAGCAGGAAACAAAAGACAGGAGGAACCCCAGATAGAAATATCAGCGCTGAAACAACCAGATATAAAACAGAAATATTTAATCGACGTCAAAAATAAATATCAACAGTTATTGACAGAAAGCATGGAGCAGTATAGAAGAGAAAACCCAGAAGAAAAAGCAACCGCAAAATGGGAATGCTTAAAAACAAGCATACAATCAGCAAATGCAAATTTACCTAAAAAGGAGTCTAAGAAAAATCAAATTTGGATGACAGATGACATCTTGAATAAAATGGCAGAAAGAAAGAAAGCAAAAAACACTCCAGAATATAAAACAATAGACAATGACATACGTACTATGTGTAGAGAAGCAAAAGAATGGTGGATAGAAACAAAATGCAAGGAAATAGAAGACTTGGAAGCAAAGCACATGACGAGAGATATGCATGAAGAAATAAAGAAATTATCAAATCGGTCGCGGTTTGCACAAGGAGGAAGCTGTATCAAGAACAAAAATGGTGTAATATTACTTGATGAGAAAGACATATCAAACAGATGGGCAGAATACGTAAAAGAACTATTCGAGGACAACAGAGGTAAAAAACCATCACCAGATTCTAATGAAGGCCCAAACATTCTCAGATCAGAAGTAGAGAATGCCATTCATATGATACAAAAAGGAAAATCAGCAGGCATGGCTAACATAAAAATTGAAATGATAGAAGCTCTGGAGAGCTTTGGTATAGATACAATCACAGAAATATGCAACGATGAATACAATACAGGATATATACCACACGACATTGAAGACATCAGTTTTTATAACATTGCCCAAAAAACCAAATGCAACAGAATGTTCAAACTTCAGAACAATCAGCCTGATGAGTCATGCAATTAAGATACTGCTCAAAATCATACAGGAAAGAATAAAAAGTAAAGTAGACAGCGAAATCCAGGAAGAACAGTTTGGTTTTAGACGGAACAGTGGAACAAGAGAGGCAATATTTTGCCTAAGAATATTAGCAGAAAAATATACAGAGGTCCAAAAAAGTATGTATATGTGCTTCATTGACTATAAGAAGGCTTTTGACAGAGTCCATCATGAGAAAATAATTGAATGCCTCGAAGACATAGGTATTGATGGAAAAGATATAAGAATACTCAGTAACCTTTATTGGGAGCAAACTGCCACAGTAAGATCTGGAAGGAATTATTCACCATACATAGACATAAAAAGAGGTGTCAGACAAGGTTGTGTGCTGTCCCCCTGCCTATTTAATTTATACACCGAAAAAATTTTCAAACAGATACAGGAAATACCAGGACTGAACATCAGTGGAAGGTCAATAAACAACCTTAGATATGCAGATGATACCGTGTTGTTAGCTGAAAGCGAACAGGAGTTACAAGAACTAGTGAAGCAAGTGAACAGTATAAGTCATGAATATGGACTCGACATTAATATTGAGAAAACAAAAACTATGATAATTAGCAAAACAGACGATAAACCCACATTAAAGATAAGCGTAAATGGGAAATCCTGGAACAAGTCAAGAGCTACGTATATCTTGGTCATATAATAACAGAAGATGGCAGATGTGAAACAGAAATCAAGAAGAGAATAGGAATGGCCAAAGCTACATTCAACAACATGAAACATATACTGACATCCAAACAGTTATCTCACAAATTAAAACTGAGAATCATAAAGTGTTATATATATTCTGCATTTCTGTATGGTGCAGAAACATGGACGATGAATAAGCATTTGGAAGAAAGAATTGAGGCTCTTGAAATGTGGATATATAGAAGAATGGGGCGTATCTCATGGAAAGAGATGAAAACAAATAAGGAGGTCCTAGAAAATCTAGGTATGAAAAGAGAACTAATGAGGGAGGTCAAAGTTCGGCAGCTAAAATAATTTGGCCACATAAAAAGGCATAACACCTTGCAGAAGACCATAACAGAAGGGAGAGTTGAAGGCAAACGTGCAAGGGGAAGACAGCGCTATAAGTGGGAAGACAACATCAAGAGATGGACAGGAAAGAGTCTATCAGAGTGCACCATCAAGACAAGAGACAGAAGACGTTGGAGATCCATTACAGCCAACCTTCGTTGTGGAGATGGTAAATGATGATGATGATGATGATGATATACTAGCAATAATAGATATAGAGGTATAATCATTTAATTTAGAATAAATAAATAAATAAGTATATGAACTGAGTAAGCAGCAACACTCGAATAAACCTGCGACGTGACGGCCAGACAGCCAGCTAGCGGTCCTTTACAGAAAGAGACCTTTTCATGGCTAATAAAAGTTCTCGCCCCCCTTAATTTAAAAAAAAAAGATAAGGACAGAGATAACAGTCCAGCGGTCAAAAATAGCCCATTTATGACCAAGAGATTACACCTCTTGTCAGGTTTTGACGGGATGTTGAATCTTAGACGAAAGTTAATGAAACAAATAAAACTTAACCACGTGATACTTTAAACAGCAGAGAGAAAATAAAGTTAGGGGAATACATTCTATTTACTTCCAAAGGGGAACAATTCAACTACTAAAAAAATATCAAACTAAAAAAGAGGAGTTCATTATTTATTTATTTTTGTCAATTAATTTTACAAAATTATGTAAGGCATAAAATGTTCTCTTATTTTGATCAGTTCTTGTGTTAAATTCTTGAAACGTGTTTTGTTTCCCATGTTTAAAAACAAAGTACTTGAAATAATAAGGAGTTTGATGCCCATGTTAAAGTAGTCAACACTTATATCCTCTGCCACTTTCAATGATAATTTATTATACATGCCCTTTAATTGCTCTAGTCGCAGATGAGCACATTACAATGTGTTATTGGCGCCAAATAGCGCACTACAACAATCTTTTAAACACTTGTTCCTACTTGGCCGTTCCTCTTCTACCCTGGGGGCCGGAGTAGATATGAGGTGTGGCTTCTTCTTCTTCTTTGATCCTTAGTCGCCCACCGTCAAAGCAGTCAGTGGCCATCACGCCTGGTGGCGTCTTGTAGGGCAACAACAAATTGATTCCACTTTGCTCGGTCGGTGGCCATCCTTCGTATAGTGCCCCAACTCTGGTTCATTCTTTGCATCTCAGCATCACAGTTCTCCGCCAGGTTATTTTTGGACGGCCTCTCTTTCGTTTTCCTTTAGGGGTCCAAAGCATAGCTGTTCTTGTGATGGCATCGGGGTCTCTTCTGAGGACATGACCAACCTAGCTCCAGCGTCTGCCAGCTATGATGGTGTGCATGTCCTCTTGCTTGCTACGAGTAAGCAGATCTTGGTTAGTGATGATATTCGGTGAAATTTTCTTAGGCATGTTGTGTGAAAAGAGGACAATTTCGACATTTCCTTTCTCTGTAACTCTCCAGCATTCAGCACCATAGACAAGCACAGAAAGCACACAGCTCTGATATAATCTTAATTTTGCGCTTGTGCTGTATTGGGAGGACTTCCAGATGTTGTTTAGGCTAAAGAAGGCTGTTCTTGCCTTATTCATTCTGATGTTGATGTCTTTGCCTGCCCCGCCGTCTGGTGTTACTATGCTTCCTAGGTATGTGAAGGTATATCTCTGTACCAATTGCTGATTCCTTACTGATATGGGCTCAGGGTTGCACACATTGAGCGTCATGACCTCTGACTTCTTTAAATTGATGTTCAAGCCCACCTGCTGGCTAAACTTATTAAGTCTATCCGTTTTTTCCTGGATGTGTTGATGTGAATGTGCTAGTAGTGCAATGTCATCTGCATATTCTGATCTTCCAATGTAGAAAATGTTGTCCATCTTATTCCTCTTGGACTGCCCTCTGTTGTCTGGCGCATCACCCAGTCCATGACTGTTAAAAATAGAGTGGTTGATAAGGGGCATCCCTGTCGTACTCCTGTCTTCACCTCAAAGGTTAGGTTGCTCTGCCCAACATTACACGTAAAGTTGGCATAGAGGCTTTTTATGATTGACACTATGCAGCTTGCAATTCCATAAGCCCTCAGTATTTTCCATAAACTGTCCCTATGTATGCTGTCAAAAGCCTTTTCAAAATCAACAAAATTAATGTAAAGCTGTCTTTGCCATTCTGAGCACTGCTCTATAATGTTCCTGAGAGTGAATATATGATCTACACATCTCCTGTTCTTTCTAAATCCTGCTTGTTCTTTCCTCAGTTTGTGGTCTACTGCCTTTGAAATTCTCTGTATAATTATCCTGCCTAATATTTTGCTGGGAACTGAGAGAAGAGTGATTCCTCTCCAATTATTGCAGTCTGCAAGATCTCCCTTCTTGGGCAATTTGACAATTATTCCTTTGTTCCACTCTGATGGTGTTGTCCCCGTTTTCCAGACTTGTGCATTTCAAGAGCCTCAATTCTTTCTTCCAAATGCTTTTTCATCGTCCATGTTTCTGCACCATACAGAAATGCAGAATATATATAACACTTTATGATTCTCAGTTTTAATTTGTGAGATAACTGTTTGGATATCAGTATATGTTTCATGTTGTTGAATGTAGCTTTGGCCATTCCTATTCTCTTCTTGATTTCTGTTTTACATCTGCCATCTTCTGTTATTATATGACCAAGATATACGTAGCTCTTGACTTGTTCCACGATTTTCCCATGTACTTTAATGTGGGTTTATCGTCTGTTTTGCTAATTATCATAGTTTTTGTTTTCTCAATATAAAAAAAAAACTAGGTCACTAATAATTCAGAGTTATGTGGAGAAAATTCTATGCATTCCCCTCAGTAAACGTTATGTTGTCAAACATAATAAAGATGACTTACTGTTGTGATCATGAAGATCCTCATGTTGTCTTATTGTACTTCTAACTGTGTGTCGCACGCTACGAATATAGATGGGTGTCTGAATAGGTATCGCCTATGGAATAGTGTCAATAAGGTTTTCCGAATTCAGCTCATTAAAAAAAAAAATAGACCCATTCGAGATAAGGATAATGATATCTAAGGATTGTGATATCTAAGAAATCATGACGAGTTGATTATGGATCCTCGCGACATAAACTGCTATCTCTAACATCTCGACAAATAAAAGAGTCCCCAACGTCCCAAAGAAAGGATTCTACTTATATGTACATGTTTATCACAGACAGCGCGAGTGATACAAGTTAATCACAAAGCGTGACTTATGAACACGGTTATTTAAGTATATATATATATATATATATATATATATATATATATATATATATATATATATATATATATATATATATATATATACACAGTATATGTATGTATATAAATTGTTGTGTACCTTGTCGTCAGTGGTGCTCAGTCCGTTCACAAAATAATACATACGTCCTTGTATAAATAAACCAAATATATAATTACTTCACTAGAACACACATGCTGACAAACAAGATCATTATGTACACAATAAAAACATGGTCAGGAACTTATTTTCCTATCTGAGCTGCCATCCAGCATCATACGGTGGAAATACGTGCGGCTCTTGTCTGGTCACTCAACAACATCCGGTTCGTGCAGACATCGGACATTACCGCACACAGTCGCTGTAACAGGAAAGCAGCTGGCGTTCAGTTCTAAACTTTAACAACTCACAAACGTAATGTTTTTTCTTCCGCCGTCTTCGGAGGGTACCCATCAGAGCTGGGTCGGCTCAGGACTCTCCTTCAAATGTTTTCGCCCAGGGCTCGAATTAATCCTGTCCAAGTCCCGGTCGACGACACTTCTTCAACTGAGCTCGCCGGGCTTGAACCTGGATCACCCGATTGCCAGCGCAGTGTGGTAACCATGACACAAGCGCGGCTCCTAAACGTAATATAAGTTATAGGCACTACTCACAAACCAGAAACCATATATGTATATATATACACGTACAAAATGACTGTCATACCTCGACGTAAACCACTATTATGGGAGGCAACTTTGTGCCAATAGATATAATTCCACAAACAAATAGTGAACTTGCTAAAAGAATACACGTTTCTCTTAATTAATCTTTTGTATTTATTTCTTATGAATTTTACTTTTTAATTCTTTCTTTGCCCTTCCGTTTTCCTTTGATCAGTATGTGACAGATAAAAATCGAGCACCTTGATCGGTGTACTTTACTTTCACCTGCACCCCTCACTCTTTTTCAAGCAAATCGCTCAACGTGATTTCCCACCCGCTTCTCTAATTAGCATGCGCGGATTATCGCGCAAAAAGCCATGCCTTTCGCCATCTCTCTGATTTCTAGTTTAGCCACGTCTACCTGTCTTTTTTTCAAGCGCTATTAATACAGCTATTCATATCTCAAACTGTCTTTCCTTTAAAAGGGGAAGGGCGAAGAGGGTTTGCCTGCTGCCAGATTACGTCATCTCGTCAGGGCCTTGTCCCTGAAACACGGAAGGGGGGGGGGGGAGGAGGCAACAGTTTTTATAGTTTCCTTAAAGAGAACGAGACAGTATTTGCAGAAAAAAAAACAATTAAGCGGATGCAGAAAGGAGCGATATCCACTTTTACTGACTTCTCTTTGTTCGTGCTCCATGGGACGCAATTTGCTCACCGAGAGAAGGTAGCTAAAAGGCGCCCGCTTGCTAGCGAAACGAGTATGCGGTCGGCGAA
Organism: Oreohelix idahoensis; assembly: GCA_024509875.1. Lineage (NCBI taxonomy): Eukaryota > Metazoa > Mollusca > Gastropoda > Stylommatophora > Oreohelicidae > Oreohelix > Oreohelix idahoensis. The sequence continues at coordinate 495,806 of JAMPIV010002318.1, forward strand.
AACGTGAAAATAGGCTTTCATTCAGGAATCGACCGCAGATTCTCCCAAAATCAGAGCAGATTCGCGAAATGTCGCACGAGCTAACGATTTTTTACCCATTTATTATATATAGGCATCTCTTAAAAATCAGTTATCAGTAGCGCCAGAGATTTTGAAGAAAGTACCTAGCTCTTTTTTTATCTCTCACTAATCTGAGTGTTCACTGGATAGGTTAAATTAAGGACTTAGTCTTCACCCGTCCTGACTATTCCCTCCCCCTCCCCACCCCCATCCCACGCCACTGTTAATTATTTTGATCTTTAGGGTTAATTACCTCTGATGGGATCTTCCTAATTTCCCTATACAAGAGGGAGGGCCTATTAGATTATATTTTTAAATTCCTTGTCTGTAAACCAATAATTTATTGATGTTAATGCTTTTCTTGATATTGTGATACTTTCTAGTGAGAATAAACTTAATAAACCTTACTAGATAGTTGTTACGCACGGATCATTATTATTTTTCGTTTGTATGATCATTTTTCGTATGTATGATCATTTTTTGGACTGAAGTGTGTATTATATATATTTACGGTCAAAGGGACAGAACCCGAAATATTGATACTGCTACTTTTTAGGAGTTTACCTTCTCTTGTATAGAGACACGTTCGGTCTATAATTTCTTGAACGAAGCGTGACCATATCTCCTTATTTGGTAGTATCAGTCAACTGTTGTAGATGCCTGAAACCTTTCTTAACGCTTCTTTTCATGACCATAAAAGGCGCGACTGTGTAAGACTTTTATCTCGAATGTTCTTAGAATCGTCTTATTGTGAACGGCGACTCAGAGATTGTCGTTCTGCGCATGTCTCGACTTGGTTTTCGTTTGTTGTTCCGGCCAGCTCGGGGAGTTTAGAAATGGTCTAAGTCGCGAGCAGACGCGACCTGCGTCTTGTGATTTTCTGAGGGAAATACATTGTCTTTGTGAGTTAGTTAGCTAACTAGACTATTTCCCAGTATTATTCAAGCCTGCCTGGAGGCATATGTTCATGGTTGATTTTCCGAAATAAGGTAATTCCTCTTGTATCGAACTTTATGCTATCATCTAGAGGTTCGTCATTTTGTCGCCTTTTTGCTCGCCTGTGTGATTCAAAATGGAGAGGTACTTTGACTAGGATTAAGTCACCGGTATCTTTATACCTGAACTAGTTATATATATATGGGTCGCTCTAGACCAACAAGACTATTGTCTGTGTTCCAGGATTCGTTATATCAGAGATCACGTCCAAGTCAGATGGTTAGACTTAGGAAGGTTATAAAGGTCGAGCTGACCTGTAATCCATGTATGCTATTCACGTGCAGACAGTAAACGGACTGATTGTATACATCTGATCTGCTAGCATCAGAAAGGGAATATTTATTATTGTCTATGAACAGTGATGATCTGCAGCTGACACTGTTGCAGAATTTATATATATATTATTTATACAGCTTCACGAACTAGAACTCTATGATTTTGAATGCTGAACTCGTTGAACTATGTTGATGATATAAATATCCTGACTGTTTTGTGGCGTGCAATAAAATGGAAAAAAATTATACAACGAAGTTACCATTTCTATGACTCTACACATCATGTTGCCTGTGTTATACTCTGTGAACTGTTCTACTACCACATACACAGCAACATCCAAAAATCAGAGAAGACACCTACATCTTGCACTTTAATACCAGGTGTCGATAGGGGTGGCAAGTGGTCGTCAATCTTATACGGAGCTAACGTACCTGGCATTGTGGCGCACCATTATCATTTAGCCTAAATCCACCCTTATCATTTTTGGTGGCCAGTCGTTGGTTTACTCTGATACCAGCTATCAAGGGGGTCAACAAACCCAGACATCATCATCAAGCTTTCAAAATTACAGTTCAACTCACTTCCTTCAAGAAAAGCTACTTTTGATGAAAGATTTAGAAAGTACCCGGCAGTACTGACAGTTGTTGATATTTTGAAACTACCCGGCGCTGCTCGGCAGTATTGAAGTTTGTCTACATCTAGAAGGACAAGTACCGAGCGAATGGATTTCCTGATCTGTTAAGAAGAAGGACAAGTGCCGTAACAACTGTTCCGGTCTGAAAGGTACTGTTGCAGATTCAGAAGGTCAAGTTCAGAAGCTGTTTCCTGTCAGAAGCTCATTTCCCTCGTCATGGCTGTCTATGGGAGCAGATGTTAATCAACGTTGGATCTTTATCCTCAGAATGCTGACGACATCCTGTTCTGCACCGTGCTGACGTTTGGGACATATAGAAGTTAAGTGGCCTGTTTTGTTTGTGAACTGTGCCCTTATGTTCTAACTGAGCCTTCTGTGTATCACATTTTCGCACTATTTACATGTTTATATGTTATATGTTATTTGTATTTGTATATTTATATGTTTATATTCAGCGGGTTTTCTCGGTTGGGCGGTGTCTTTCAGTAGAAGATACCACGTCACAGAGGTTCTACTGTTAGCGTTTTCGTTAGGGACTGTGCGAATTTCCTACTGTGAAATTTGCTAGCGACAATCGTTGCTATATCTGTTTAGTTGTGACGAGTTGTGCTTTATTTCTGTTTCTTGTATATTTTTTTTCTTTTTCTTTTCTCTCTTTCTTTGTGTTTTTTTTAGTTTCGATTTCGATTGTTTGTATTTGTAGGTCTCCCCTATCTATTATTCAGTTCTTTAAGTATATTTTTGTGTATACACTGTAGCGTCATTTGTTTGTCATATCTTCGCATTTTGTCATCACATTTCTTTTTAGTTTCGCTGTTTATTTATTTGACTTATGCGAATGTTTTCATATTGTTTGATCTTTGTTATTGTTTACATTGACTCTGATCTTTGTTGTTGTTTACATTGACTTTGATCTTTGTTGTTGTTTACATTTGACTTTGATCTTTGTTATTGTTTACATTGTTGGTGACCTTTGTTATTGTTTACATTGTCTTGTTATTGTTTGCATAGTTCTTGCATAGTTAGCTTTCACTATTGTTACATATATGCTCATGCACTATTGATCTATAGTGCACTTATCATAACTAACTGGTGGTTTTTTGCTTATGCACTATTGTAGTGCAGTTATGATAAATAACTGATGGTTATGCACTGATTTGTGTAGTGCACTGATAATTAAGAGGTGATTTGTGATAATATTATACATTTGATAATACAAGTTGGTGTCAAGTCTTGTTGCCCACAGAGATTGGAGTAAACATAGTGATTATACAAGCACTTTATTAAGTCTGGTTGCTATTAAGATTGAAATAAGATAATTAATTATTTCAGGTTCTGTACTCACATTTTAGACATCATGTCTACATTTGAGTACTTTATTGAGCAGGGTAAAGCCCTTGGGAAGACAGGTGATAAATTAGAAGAATTTGCGACTGTTCAATATGCCAAGGCATTGAAGTCGGAGGAAAAGAAAATGAAAGAACTAACTGAACAAAAGAGAATAGATGCTGAAAATTTAAAACTGCAGATGCAGGTAGATGAAAAGAGATTACAAATGGAAATGGAAAAACAAAAAAGAGAAGCAGAATCTCAGGAGAAGAGACTTCAGGCTGAGGCTGAAAATAAGAGACTTGAAAAAGAAGCTGAAAATAAGAGACTTGAAAAAGAAGCTGAAAATAAGAGACTTGAAAAAGAAGCTGAAAATAAGAGACTTGAAAAAGAAGCTGAAATTAAGAGACTTGAAATAGAGGCTGAAGAAAGAAAGTTACAGGCTGAGGCTGAAGAAAGAAGGTTACAAAGAGAAGCTGATGAGAGAAAAGCAAAAATGGAGCATGAAGAAAAACTCTTAGCTTTGGAGTTAGAAAAGTTGAAGTTATCTAGTAATGCTAATGATGCTAATAAGGTATCATCTGCTAATAAGACTAATGCTGTTGATTTCAAGCTTAATTTACCAAAATTCAATGCTGCAATGGATGATATAACATTTTATCTAGATAGATTTGAAAGTGCATGTAATGTGCATAATATAGATAAAACATTATATGTTTATCATCTGTCCAAGATACTTAGAGGTGATGCTTTGACTTTGTTGAGTATGGTAGATGTGCCTGACAAAAACAACTATGAGGTTGTCAGGGCGGCATTGTTAAAGAAGTACCAACTTAACGAGGACGGATATCGTCTTAAATTTAAAAACATGTTACCAGAAACTGGAGTTGAATTCTCTGAATTCATCTCAGGCATCCGTCTTACTTTTTTACGATGGGTTGAGTTGTCTAAGACAGAGAGTACATTTGAAGCTCTTATGGACTTACTACTTAGAGACAAGGTCATGTCTTCCGTTAATGAAGCTTTTCTTTCTTTTCTTCATGAGCGTAAGCCTAAAAACATAAAAGAAATGGAAGAATACTGTAGCCAGTATGTTACTGCGCATCCGCACATAACCATTAGCAACTCTAAAGTAAAGAAGGTCTGCCAGTTGCTTCGGCAGCACCTTATGGCCCAAATTTTATGCGTAAATTTCAGGGTAGCCAGCAAAATTTCAATAAAAAGAGTAACCGTAATTATGCCCAGAACCATAGTAATCAATTCCAGGGTGATTCTTCTTCCCAGAACTGGAGACAACCTAATACTACACGTTATTCTACTCCGGTTAACTTTAGAAATTTTCACAAAGGTAATCGGTATAGAGGAAAATATTTTTTGCAGAGACCTCAATACCAAGATAATAGAGGTTCTCAACAGCATAGAGATGGTAATGACAGTTATGGAAACTGGAACTCAAACCAGGATAAAAATTACAGTAGGGACTTTAATGATAATTGCAGAGGCAATAATGGTCGCGGTAGATCGCAACATAAGAGAAAAAGATATCAACAGACAAACTCTGTTCAACAAGAATCTCAGGGAGCAGATAAACAGGTTAATAATGATAAAGACCATAATGCTATCGGATGCTCATCTTTTGATTTTGGTAGGGCAAATAAATGTATCCAATGCAGTACTTTATTTGATCCGAAAACCGTTAGTACTCTAAGCTGTGGTCATCCTTTGCCCGCTCTTCCTGCTAATGTTGCTCATGATGGGAGAGGTTCTCTTATATTACATAAGGGGCTTGTAAATAGTAATCCAGTCTCAGTGTTGTTTGATTCTGGATGTACTACTGTCGGCGTTAGGCAATCTCTTGTAGATCCATCCTGTGCTACAGGAAAGGTCATCAAATGTGTCACATTTGGTGGCACGTTGGAAAAGTATCCTACTGCTATAATACACATTGCTACTCCTTTCTTCACGGGAGAGGTCCACGCGTGTCTACTTCCAAACCCTATTGCGGACCTTATTATTGGTCGTATTCACGGAGTTAGGGAATGTACCCCACAGCAGATTGCTGTTTGGGAAGAGCAAAACATTGAAGCTACCAATGCGGTGGTCACAAGAGCACATGCTCTGGATCCACCTCAAACTTCATTAACTAATAATGATGAAGTAAATGACCAAGATAGTCACTTGACTATTACACGTGACTCATTTATCAAATTGCAAGAAGAAGATCCTTCTTTACAAAAATTCTTCATTCTAGCAAAAAAAGGTGATCCTAATCAAAATACTAATAGAAAATCTTGGATTTCTATGAAGAACGGCGTACTTGTACGTATGGTACAAGACTCGACTACGTCCACTCATTCACAAATTCTTGTGCCTAAGAGCATGAGATTGCAAATATTGCAACATGCTCATGACTCGCAATGTGCTGGACATATGGGTTTTTCCCGTACAAAGTCGAGGGTTCTTGCGGCTTTCTTTTGGCCATTTGTGAGCAAGGACATACGAATGTACTGTCGCTCTTGCAAAGTATGTCAGGAGGTCAAATCTAAAGGACCACGACATGCTGCGCCTATCCAGGCTGCTGACATTCCTATTCGCCCTTTTCAAAAAATGGCAATAGATATTATCGGTCCTTTTAGAATTAAGTCGGCTAGAGGACATCAATTTATCCTTACATGTGTCGATATGTGCACACGTTGGCCAGAGGCAATACCTCTCAAGAGCATCTCAACTGCTGATATCGCAGACGCTCTTTGGCTGATATTTTCTCGCTTGGGTTTTCCCGGAGAAATATTGTCAGACCATGGCACTCAACTTATATCAGACACTATGTCACAGGTAATGTCTATGCTACACATTAAAAGGTCTCTCAGCAGTATCTATCACCCAATGTCTAATGGGTTGGTCGAACGTTTAAATAGGACTCTGAAAACTTTACTTGGTAAAATAACTGAGGATCATCCTCAGGATTGGGACAGGGTCTTACCCGCGGCTCTCTTTGCGTATAGAGAGGTCCCCAATGAACATACGGGGTTTTCCCCTTTTGAACTTGTCTTTGGCGCGCAACCGCGCGGCCCTATGTCTTTACTTCACGATCTAATCACTGCCGATAATATTAGCGATGAGACTCAATCTTCTTATGAGTACGTCATTGCTCTTAGGCAAAAGATCATCGAGGCATGCAAACTAGCAACTTCGTCTTCCGAATTTGCTAAAGAAAAGGCAAGGCAGTTTGCAAATAAGAATAGATGTCTACGACAACTTTGTCCAGGTGACAAAGCTCTCGTTCTACTTCCTTCAAGGGAGAACAGACTTCTAATTGCATGGAAAGGTCCATATGCAATAGTCTCCAAAATTTCTGATGTCGACTATGTTGTCGATATTGATGGAAAGCATAAAACTTTCCACATAAATATGCTCACGGAATTTTATGAAAGACCTGACTATTTGCAGCCTATTTTCCAGGCAACGGACAATTCTCAAGTACCTCATGGTCAGTACTCATCTCTGTCAGTTATACAGGATGAGGAAACTACTTTTTCTGATGTCAATCTTCCTCTTTCTATGGTCCCACTTTATTCTACGGAATCTTGGAAAAACGTGACCGTTTCTTCAAATCTTTCCGCTGAGGAACATCGACAAGTTTCTTCGATGTTGCAAACATTTCAGGATGTTCTTACAGACATCCCGGGACACACACATGTCATTGAACATGACATTGTGCTAACTGATCATAATCCTATCAGAGTCAGACCATATCCAATACCTATCCATTTCCAGTCTCAAGTCGAAAAAGAATTGGATGAAATGATACGTTTGGAAATCATTGAGCCATCCACTTCAGCATACTCTTCGTCTATGGTTATTGTTCGAAAGAAGGATAATAACATTCGCATTTGCGTAGATTATCGCAAATTGAACCAAGTTACGAAGTTCGATGCTGAACCTATGCCTTCATTAGAAGAGCTACTCAATAAACTTTCTAATTCTAGATTCTTTACCAAACTAGATTTGTCTAAAGGTTATTGGCAAGTCCCGCTAACTGAACGTGCCAAACCTTTTACAGCTTTTTCTACACCTAGGGGTTTATTCCAATGGAATTTCATGCCTTTTGGTCTTATGAACGCCCCTGCTACATTCGTACGCATGATGCGGCGAATTCTCGCATATCGTACAGATGTCATAGCATACCTAGATGATATCTGTCTATTCAGTGATTCCTGGGAAGATCACTATTTGGGTTTATACGAATTACTGTCTACTCTTCGCGAGTATAACTTGACTGCAAAACCCTCTAAAGCCTTTATAGGATTTAGTGAGATTTCTTTCCTAGGTCATCGTGTTGGTCATGGTCTTTTAAAGACAGAGGACCACAATGTTTCAAAAATACTTAACATTTCGGTCCCTAAGACGAAGAAACAAGTAAGGAGTCTATTAGGTTTGATCCAATTCTACGGACGATTCATTCCGAATCTGTCCTCCATTATGGCACCGCTTTCTACTTTATTGAAGAAAGGGTCGCCTAATCTGATCCGCTGGTCTAAAGAATGTCAATCCTCATTGGACCAGGTTAAAGCCCTATTTTCATCTCCACCTATTCTTAGGTTACCTACTATTGAGAAGACTTTTGTTCTTCGAAGTGACGCCTCGTCAACTGGGATTGGGGCAGCACTAATGCAGGAGTATTCTGATACTCTGCATCCGGTGATGTATATCTCTAGGAAATTAAATGCTGCAGAAAAGAATTACTCGGTTTTAGACCGTGAGTTATTGGCTATGGTATGGTCTATTCTGAAGTTACAAAGATTTCTTCTAGGCGCACATTTCATTGTGGAAACCGACCAGAAAGCGCTTACTGCTATTCAGAGCAAAAACTTGAAGAGCTCGAGGTCCACTCGTTATGCCATAGCTCTTCAACCATTTCATTTCTCGGTTCGAGCTATCCGTGGTTCGGATAATGTAATGGCAGACATTCTGTCCAGATGCCCACACGATTCCACATGATTCTTCTGTCATATATATATTTCCTGATATACAGTCCAATGTTATAATGACATGTTAGTAGATTTTTTTTCTCACTTTTTTGAGGGGAATTTATAACATTGTACCATGTAATTATCTAAGAAGGCTTAGTTAGTGATATACGGGCCAAAAGATCACTCGGCCACATTTAAATAAATTATTTTCAGGATTGTATTAAGAAATTTACCAGTTGTCTTTAAGATTTGTGTTATTGATATTTTCGCAGCACATCATTGAAGTCTGCGAAATTGTGTCCATTGTGGAACTTTGAGGATATCAAGTCCTGTCCTAGATTGGGAGCGGATGATGTCCACATCTTCTTCTATTGAATGTTTTATGTCAACGAAGATCAACACATGTATTACTTATTAATTACTGTTGCTTTATATAATGTAATAAAATAGTGCGGTATATTAATATATTACACCGCTATTTGCAACACATTGTATGATATCATAATAATATATTTAATGTCATATATTGGTATGAGAATAATTTGATTTTCATTATGAAGTTGCCATCATTGTGGCGTGTGTTGGTGGCACCTTCCTGGAATATATAAGCGTATACTTAGATAAATTTTTTCTCTAAGGATCTGAGATATGATCTCAGTGTCGCTCCATGCGTTGAGCTAATTTGTTAGGTATATATCCGCGCATCATACGTGCGTTAGGAGCCTAGATTTTTTCCGGCTCCAGGATTTAAAAAAAAAAATGTTTCATTTTTTTTTCCCGGGAGGGTGCGGTAATGTTACGCACGGATCATTATTATTTTTCGTTTGTATGATCATTTTTCGTATGTATGATCATTTTTTGACTGAAGTGTGTATTATATATATTTATGGTCAAAGGGACAGAACCCGAAATATCGATACTACTATTTTTTAGGAGTTTACCTTCTCTTGTATAGAGACACGTTCGGTCTATAATTTCTTGAACGAAGCGTGACCATATCTCCTTATTTGGTAGTATCAGTCAACTGTTGTAGATGTCTGAAACCTTTATTAACGCTTCTTTTCATGACCATAAAAGGCGCGACTGTGTAAGACTTTTATCTCGAATGTTCTTAGAATCGTCTTATTGTGAACGGCGACTCAGAGATTGTCGCTCTGCGCATGTCTCGACTTGGTTTTCGTTTGTTGTTCCGCCCAGCTCGGGGAGTTTAGAAATGGTCTAAGTAGCGAGCAGACGCGACCTGCGTCTTGTGATTTTCTGAGGGAAATACATTGTCTTTGTGAGTTAGTTAGCTAACTAGACTATTTCCCAGTATTATTCAAGCCTGCCTGGAGGCATATGTTCATGGTTGATTTTCCGAAATAAGGTAATTCCTCTTGTATCGAACTTTATGCTATCATCTAGAGGTTCGTCATTTTGTCGCCTTTTTGCTCGCCTGTGTGATTCAAAATGGAGAGGTACTTTGACTAGGATTAAGTCACCGGTATCTTTATACCTGAACTAGTTATATATATATGGGTCGCTCTAGACCAACAAGACTATTGTCTGTGTTCCAGGATTCGTTATATCAGAGATCACGTCCAAGTCAGATGGTTAGACTTAGGAAGGTTATAAAGGTCGAGCTGACCTGTAATCCATGTATGCTATTCACGTGCAGACAGTAAACGGACTGATTGTATACATCTGATCTGCTAGCATCAGAAAGGGAATATTTATTATTGTCTATGAACAGTGATGATCTGCAGCTGACACTGTTGCAGAATTTATATATATATTATTTATACAGCTTCACGAACTAGAACTCTATGATTTTGAATGCTGAACTCGTTGAACTATGTTGATGATATAAATATCCTGACTGTTTTGTGGCGTGCAATAAATGGAAAAAAATTATACAACGAAGTTACCATTTCTATGACTCTACACATCATGTTGCCTGTGTTATACTCTGTGAACTGTTCTACTACCACATACACAGCAACATCCAAAAATCAGAGAAGACACCTACATCTTGCACTTTAATACCAGGTGTCGATAGGGGTGGCAAGAGGTCGTCAATCTTATACGGAGCTAACGTACCTGGCATTGTGGCGCACCATTATCATTTAGCCTAAATCCACCCTTATCAATAGTGTTGGTCAAACCCCGGCCCTTATATGTGATACATAGTTTATCTGTTTTCACGTCTGTACGTATTTCTGTCACAAATATGTGGGTACGTGAGTGTAGTGTAACTTGAATATGTACCAAGTGAGAAAGTGCGTCTGAATTTAAATAGAGTCGTAAACGATAGGCTGGATTAGAGCAATTACTCAATCCAAGACTGTCCGTTCTCTTACACTATCACCACCCTGTTAAAACAAACTATTTGTTGCACCTTCCTCTCACATAGCTATCACTATCACCTCTGCTTGTACGGGACCATAAATATCTCAGGACTATCTTATCAAAATTTACGACAGTGTCCTTGATGAAGTCCTGGCCGAAACGTTGATAATTTTGTGTGTGTACTGTCCTAGTATAAAGCTGTACCTGTGTTTTTGTTAACCCAACTTTAATAAAAATGGTAATAAATTATGAACTTTGTTCCTCAGAAACCAGAACGATTGCTACCCTGAAAAGAAATGGGCTGCCCTAACTGGGACTAATTTGTAATGTTAACAGAACTACAGATGATCTGCCTGGAACAGATTTGTATTTTTTACAGAACTACAGATGGGGTGAGATAACTGGGACATATTTGTAATGTTGACAAAACTACAGATGATCTGCTTGGAACAGATTTGTATTCTTTACAGAACTACAGATAGGGCGAGATAACTTGTACATATTTGTAATGTTGACAGAACTACAGATGATCTGCCTGGAACAGATTTGTATTCTTTACAGAACTACAGATGGGCTGAGATAACTAGGACAGATTTGTAATGTTGACAAAACTACAGATGATCTGCTTGGGACAGATTTGTATTGTTGACAGAACTACACATGAGATGAGATAACTAAGAAAGATATATAATGTTGATAGAACTACAGAGAAATGCCTGTACAGACGATCCAACTGCAATAGGTTAGTAATACTGACAGATGTACTTATGGTCTGACTGGAGCAGAACTGCAACGCTATCACATATGTTTTATGAAATTATTAATATGTATCATAGTGGTATGAAAATGATTGGTGAAACGTTTAACTAAGACAATTTATTGACATAAAACACGCTGTCATGTAAGCAGAAACTACACATCAAACCCCAACTCCGACATCTGCCTACAGAGACTACAGTTATATAAATACTAATAGAAAAATAAAACAGACATTCCACCAACAAAAACCGTAGAACAAGAGAGACAATTTATCACTGACATATCAAATAAAGCAACACAGTAAAACAATAAACAATCCAAAGAAAGAATTACTTATTGCAATTTTAGACATCGTACGTCAAATCAACATTGACAAAGTCATAAATCAGCTGGAGTTAGGGAAGACCACTCTATCGGTAGACACAAGAGGAAACAAAAAACACACATGGATCTTCATTTCAGCTAGTAGTACTTTTAACAACACGTTGATACACTAGCAATAATAGATATAGAGGTATAATCATTTCACTTAGAATAAATAAATAAATAAGTATATGAACTGAGTAAGCAGCAACACTCGAATAAACCTGCGACGTGACGGCCAGACAGCCAGCTAGCGGTCCTTTACAGAAAGAGACCTTTTCATGGCTAATAAAAGTTCTCGCCCCCCTTAATTTAAAAAAAAGATAAGGACAGAGAGAACAGTCCAGCGGTCAAAAATAGCCCCCTTATGACCAAGAGATCACACCTCTCGTCAGGTTTTGTCGGGATGTTGAATCTTAGACGAAAGTAAATGAAACAAATAAAACTTAACCACGTGATACTTTTCTGGCACGCGCCTATAAGCGTTAGGACTGTTGACGCCTTCAGGGAAGTACCTAGTTTTAATTTTTATATATTTGTTTAGGTTCTTATGTGTCCTATCTAACCTTCACTGTCTTTCCTTTCCCTGACGAAGGCCTTGTGGCCGTAACGTTAGCTATTTTCTTATTCTTTTGTCCTCGTAAGACGAATCACCTTTTTCGATTTTTTTTTCACACCCATCCATGATACTTTAAACAGCAGAGAGAAAATAAAGTTAGGGAATACATTATATTTACTTCCGAAGGGGAACAATTCAACTATTAAAAAAATATCAAACTAAAAAACAGGGCTTCATTATTTATTTAATTTTGTCAATTAATTTTACAAAATTATTTAAGACATAAAATATTCTCTTATTTTGATCAGTTCTTGTGTTAAATTCTTGAAACGTGTTTTGTTTCCCATGTTTAAAAACAAAGTACTTGAAATAATAAGGAGTTTGATGCCCATGTTAAAGTAGTCAACACTTATATCCTCTGCCACTTTCAATGATAATTTATTATACGTGGCCTTTAATTGCTCTAGTCGCAGATGAGCACATTACAATGTGTTATTGGCGCCAAATAGCGCACTACAACAATCTTTTAAACACTTGTTCCTACTTGGCCGTTCCTCTTCTACCCTAGGGGCCGGAGTAGATATGAGGTGTGGCTTCTTCTTCTTCTTTGATCCTTAGCCGCCAATCGTCAAAGCAGTCAGTGGCCATCACGCCTGGTGGCGTCTTGTAGGGCAACAAAAAATTGATTCCACTTTGCTCGGTCGGTGGCCATCCTTCGTATAGTGCCCCAACTCTGGTTCATTCTTTGCATCTCAGCCTCACAGTCCTCCGCCAGGTTGTTTTTGGTCGGCCTCTCTTTCGTTTTCCTTCAGGGGTCCAAAGCATAGCTGTTCTTGTGATGGCATCGGGGTCTCTTCTGAGGACATGACCAACCCAGCTCCAGCGTCTGCCAGCTATGATGGTGTGCATGTCCTCTTGCTTGCTACGAGTAAGCAGATCTTGGTTAGTGATGGTATTCGGCCAAAAGATTCGGTGAATTTTTCTTAGGCATGTTGTGTGAAAAGAGGACAATTTCGACATTTCCTTCTCTGTAACTCTCCAGCATTCCGCACCATAGAGAAGCACAGAAAGCACACAGCTCTGATATAATCTTAATTTTGTGCTTGTGCTGTATTGGGAGGACTTCCAGATGTTGTTTAGGCTAAAGAAGGCTGTTCTTGCCTTATTCATTCTGATGTTGATGTCTTTGCCTGCCCCGCCGTCTGGTGTTACTATGCTTCCTAGGTATGTGAAGGTGTCTGTCTGTATCAGTTGCTGATTCCTTACTGATATGGGCTCAGGGTTGCTCACATTGAGCGTCATGACCTCTGACTTCTTTAAATTTATGTTCAAGCCCACCTGCTGGCTAAACTTATTAAGTCTATCCGTTTTTTCCTGGATGTGTTGATGTGAATGTGCTAGTAGTGCAATGTCATCTGCATATTCCAGATCTTCCAATGTAGAAAATGTTGTCCATCTTATTCCTCTTGGACTGCCCTCTGTTGTCTGGCGCATCACCCAGTCTATGACTGTTAAAAATAGAGTGGTTGATAAGGGGCATCCCTGTCGTACTCCTGTCTTCACCTCAAAGGTTAGGTTGGTTGCTCTGCCCAACACTACACGTAAAGTTGGCATAGAGGCTTTTTATGATTGACACTATGCAGCTTGGAATTCCATAAGCCCTCAGTATTTTCCATAAACTGTCCCTATGTATGCTGTCAAAAGCCTTTTCAAAATCAACAAAATTAATGTAAAGCTGTCTTTGCCATTCTGAGCACTGCTCTATAATGTTCCTGAGAGTGAATATATGATCTACACATCTCCTGTTCTTTCTAAATCCTGCTTGTTCTTTCCTCAGTTTGTGGTCTACTGCCTTTGAAATTCTCTGTATAATTATCCTGCCTAGTATTTTGCTGGGAACTGAGAGAAGAGTGATTCCTCTCCAATTATTGCAGTCTGCAAGATCTCCCTTCTTGGGCAATTTGACAATTATTCCTTTGTTCCACTCTGATGGTGTTGTCCCCGTTTTCCAGACTTGTGCATTTTAAGAGCCTCAATTCTTTCTTCCAAATGCTTTTTCATCGTCCATGTTTCTGCACCATACAGAAATGCAGAATATATATAACACTTTATGATTCTCAGTTTTAATTTGTGAGATAACTGTTTGGATGTCAGTATATGTTTCATGTTGTTGAATGTAGCTTTGGCCATTCCTATTCTCTTCTTGATTTCTGTTTCACATCTGCCATCTTCTGTTATTATATGACCAAGATATACGTAGCTCTTGACTTGTTCCACGATTTTCCCATGTACGCTTATCTTTAATGTGGGTTTATCGTCTGTTTTGCTAATTATCATAGTTTTTGTTTTCTCAATATTAATGACCAAATTTTAAAAAAATCATTAAAAAGATGCCGTAAAAATAGGAATTATACAAAAATTGGATAACAAAATGAAAGGATGAAATTTCTCAGTTAAAAAAGAAAACTAGTTCACTAATAATTCAGAGTTATATGGAGAAAATTCTATGCATTCCCCTCAGTAAACGTTATGTTGTCAAACATAATAAAGATGACTTACTGTTGTGATCATGAAGATCCTCATGTTGTCTTATTGTACTTATAACTGTGTGTCGCACGCTACGAATATAGATGGGTGTCTGAATAGGTATCGCCTATGGAATAGTATCAATAAGGTTTTCCGAATTCAGCTCATAAAAAAAAAAATAGACCCATTCGAGCTAAGGATAATGATATCAAAGGATTGTGATATCTAAGAAATCATGACGAGTTGATTATGGATCCTCGCGACATAAACTGCTATCTCTAACATCTCGACAAATAAAAGAGTCCCCTACGTCCCCAAGAAAGGATTCTACTTATATGTACATGTTTATCACAGACAGCGCGAGTGATACAAGTTAATCACAAAGGGTGACTTATGAACACGGCTATTTAAGTATATATATATATCAATTGTTGTGTACCTTGTAGTCAGTGGTGTTCAGTCCGTTCACAAAATAATACCTAAGGCCTTGTATAAATAAACCAAATATATAATGACTTGACTAGAACACACATGCTGACAAACAAGATCATTATGTACACAATAAAAACATGATCAGGAACTTATTTTCATAGCTGAGCTGCCATCCAGCATCATACGGTGGAAAAACGTGCGGCTCTTGTCTGGTCACTCAACAACATCCGGTTCGTGCAGACATCGCACATTATCGCACACAGTCGCTATAACAGGAAAGCAGCTGGCGTTCAGTTCTAAGCTTTATCAACTCACAAACGTCATTTTTTTTTTCGCCGTCTTTGGAGGGTACCCATTAGAGCTGGGTCGGCTCAGGACACTCCTTCAAATGTTTTCGCCCAGGGCTCGAATTAATCCTGTCAAGTCCCGGTCGACGACACTTCTTCAACTGAGCTCGCCCGGGCTTAAACCTGGATCACCCGATTGCCAGCGCAGTGTGGTAACCATGACACAAGCGCGGCTCCTAAACGTAATATAAGTTATAGACACTACTCACAAACCAGAAACCATATTTGTATATATATATATATATATATATATATATATATATATATATATATATATATATATATATATATATATATATATATATATATATATATATACACGTACAAAATGACTGTCATACCTCGACGTAAACCACTATTATGGGAGGCAACTTTGTGCCAATAGATATAATTCCACAAACAAATAGTGAACTTGCTAAAAGAATACACGTTTCTCTTAATTAATCTTTTGTATTTATTTCTTATGAATTTTACTTTTTAATTCTTTCTTTGCCCTTCCGTTTTCCTTTGTTCAGTATGTGACAGATAAAAATCGAGCACCTTGATCGGTGTACTTTACTTTCACCTGCACCCCTCACTCTTTTTCAAGCAAATCGCTCAACGTGATTTCCCACCCGCTGCTCTAATTAGCATGCGCGGATTATCGCGCAAAAAGCCATGCCTTTCGCCATCTCTCTGATTTTTAGTTTAGCCACGCCTAGCTGTCTTTGTTTCAAGCGCTATTAATACAGCTATTCATATCTCAAACTGTCTTTCCTTTAAAAGGGGAAGGGCGAAGAGGGTTTGCCTGCTGTCAGATTACGTCATCTCGTCAGCGCCTTGTCCCAGAAACACGGGGGGGGGAGGCAACGGTTTTTATAGTTTCCTTAAAGAGAACGGGACAGTATTTGCAGAAAAAAGGGGCAATTAAGCGGATGCAGAAAGGAGCGATAACCACTTTTACTGACTTCTCTTTGTTCGTGCTCCATGGGACGCAATTTACTCACCGAGAGAAGGGAGCTAAAAGGCGCCCGCTTGCTAGCGAAACGAGTATGCGGTCGGCGAAAACGTGAAAATAGGCTTTCATTCAGGAATCAACCGCAGATTCTCCGAAAATCCGAGCAGATTCGCGAAATCTCGCACGAGCTAACGATTTTGTACCCATTTATTATATATAGGCATCTCTTAAAAATCAGTTATCAGTAGCGCCAGAGATTTTGAAGAAAGTACCTAGCTCTTTTATTTATCTCTCACTAATCTGAGTGTTCACGGGATACGTTAAATTAAGGACTTAGTCTTCACCCGACCTGACTATTCCCTCCCCCCCACCCATCCCCCCTCCCCCCGCCACTGTTAATTATTTTGATCTTTATGGTTAATTACCTCTGATGAGATCTTCCTAAGTTTCCTATACAAGAGGGAGGGCCTATTAGATTATATTTTTAAATTCCTTGTCTGTAAACCAATAATTCATTGATGTTAATGCTTTTCTTGATATTGTGATATTTTCTAGTGAGAATAAACTTAGTAAACCTTACAAGATAGTGTTGGTCAAACCCCGGCCCTTAAATGTGATCCATAGTTTATCTGTTTTCACGTCTGTACGTATTTCTGTCACAAAATTGTGGGTACGTGAGTGTAGTGTAACTTGAATATGTACCAAGTGAGAAAGTGCGTCTGAATTTAAATAGAGTCGTAAACGATAGGCTGGATTAGAGCAATTACTTAATCCAAGACTGTCCGTTCTCTTACACTATCACCACCCTATTAAAACATAAACTATTTGCTACACCTTCCTCTCACATAGCTATCACTATCACCTCTGCTTGTACGGGACCATAAATATCTCAGGGCTATCTTATCAAAATTTACGACAGTGTCCTTGATGAAGCCCTGGCCGAAACGTTGACAATTTTGTGTGTGTACTGTCCTAGTATAAAGCTGTACCTGTGTTTTTGTTAACCTAACTTTAATAAAACTGGTAATAAATTATGGACTTTGTTCCTCAGAAACCAGAACGATTGCTACCCTGAAAAGAAATGGGCTGCCCTAACTGGGACTAATTTGTAATGTTAACAGAACTGCAGATGATCTGCCTGGAACAGATTTGTATTTTTTACAGAACTACAGATGGGGTGAGATAACTGGAACATATTTGTAATGTTGACAAAACTACAGATGATCTGCTTGGAACAGATTTGTATTCTTTACAGAACTACAGATGGGGCGAGATAACTGGTACATATTTGTAATGTTGACAGAACTACAGATGATCTGCCTGGAACAGATTTGTATTCTTTACAGAACTACAGATGGGCTGAGATAACTAGGACAGATTTGTAATGTTGACAAAACTACAGATGATCTGCTTGGGACAGATTTGTATTGTTGACAGAACTACACATGAGATGAGATAACTGAGAAAGATATATAATGTATAGAACTACAGAGAAATGCCTGTACAGACGATCCAACTGCAATAGATTAGTAATACTGACAGATGTACTTATGGTCTGACTGGAGCAGAACTGCAACGCTATCACATATGTTTTATAAAATTATTAATATGTATCATAGTGGTATGAAAATGATTTGTAAAACGTCTAAGACAATTAACTGACAAAAAACACGCTGTCAAGTAAGCAGAAACTACACATCAAACCCGAACTCCGACATCTGCCTACAGAGACTACAGTTATATAAATACTAATAGAAAAATAAAACAGACATTCCACCAACAAAAACCGTAGAACAAGAGAGGCAATTTATCACTGACATATCAAATAAAGCAACACAGTAAAACAATAAACAATCCAAAGAAAGAATTACTTATTGCACTTTTAGACATCGTACGTCAAATCAACATTGACAAAGTCATAAATCAGCTGGAGTTAAGGAAGACCACTCTATCGGTAGACACAAGAGGAAACAAAAAACACACATGGATCTTCATTTCAGCTAGTAGTACTTTTTACAACACGTTGATACACTAGCAATAATAGATATATAGGTATAATCATTTCACTTAGAATAAATCAATAAATAAGTATATGAACTGAGTAAGCAGGAACACTCGAATAAACCTGCGACGTGACGGCCAGACAGCCAGCTAGCGGTCCTTTACAGAAAGAGACCTTTTCATGGCTAATAAAAGTTCTCGCCCCCCTTAATTTAAAAAAAAAAAGATAATGACAGAGAGAACAGTCCAGCGGTCAAAAATAGCCCACTTATGACCAAGAGATCACACCTCTTGTCAGGTTTTGACGGGATGTTGAATCTTAGACGAAAGTGAATGAAACAAATAAAACTTAACCACGTGATACTTTAAACAGCAGAGAGAAAATAAAGTTAGGGGAATACATTCTATTTACTTCCAAAGGGGAACAATTCAACTATTAAAAATATATCAAACTAAAAAACAGGGGTTCATTATTTATTTAATTTTGTCAATTAATTTTACACAATTTTTTAAGTCATAAAATATTCTCTTATTTTAATCAGTACTTGTTTTAAATTGTTGAAACGTGTTTTGTTTCCCATGTTTAGAATAAAAGTACTTGAAATAATAAGGAGTTTGATGCCCATGTTAAAGTAGTCAACACTTATATCCTCTGCCACATTCAATGATAATGCAGCTAAACCCTGAATTGCTCTAGTCGCAGATGAGCACAACAAAATGTGTTATTGGCGCCAAATAGCGCACTACAACAATCTTTGAATCACTTGTTCTTACTTGGTCGTTCCTCTTCTACCCTAGGGGCCGGAGTAGATATGAGGTGTGGAGTCCGGCTCTAATTCTAAAGGTACCGGGTTCAAACCCAGTACAGGGTATATTTTTGATGGCATTTTTTTCAGAACCTGTGGGTACAATAATGATATACTCCTCTCCGATCCCCTGGGTAGTGAGATATGATGTCTTGCCTTCTCGGATATCTTATCCTTTGAGCTGTGTTTCTTTTGGCCTGGTTCCAGTCCAGTCTTCGGTCCCTCAGGGATTATCTAAAGCTGTCCCCACAGCGAACCCTGGGTATTCCTGGAGATCTGGATCCTTTGCTATTGGTTTCTCTTGTGTGACCGTGGTTGTCACGAAAATAATAATTATTTTTGTAGTAGTATTCTCATTTGTTGTTGTGTTCGGTCGTAAATTTTTAAAGATAGCTCAGAAGATATTTATGGTCCCGTCTGAGCAGAGGTGATAGTGGTAGATATGTGAGAATAAAGGTGTAAGAAATAGATTTTCACGAGGAAATAGTGTAAGAGGAAGATCTGTCTCTGGAATGAGTAGTTTCTCTAGTCCAGCCTATCTATACGACTATATTTTAATATCAGACGACCTTTCTCTCCATATATGAAATATAAGTTACACTAAACACACCCCACAACGGGCTGATCACCCGTTTGCCAGTCACTTCGATTACGGAAACAACAGCAAATGGGTTGATTTGCCGTTGCCCTAAAGACGCCTTTAGGCGTGCTGGAAAATAATGGCAAAGAAAACCTATCTGCTGTTGCCCTAAGACGCCACTAGGCGTAATGGCCACTGACTGCTTTGACGGTCAGTGGCTAAGGACGGAAGAAGAAGAAGAAACACACCCACACACACAATTATGTGACAACAATATACACAAAACGTGAAAAACTATGGTTAATTGGGTATGGGTCTGACCAACACGCATATGTAAGTTCTTTTTGTTGTTTATTATTGTAGTGGGTTTGATGGTATTGTATGATGGTGATATTACTAAATGTACTGTATGAGGCCAGCTGTGAAGGCTCCTGAGATAAAATGTAGTTGTGAATTGTCAGAAGGCCTTTCTTGCTACCACTACGACCTCACACTTAATTTTTTTTGTAATGAATGTGGCTACGTAAAATGTCTAGGGTTATGATGTGTAGTGTGGTGTGATAGTTTATAAATACACCCACAGATAATTAAGAAGACTAATAATATTAACAAATGTTAAAATACACTGAACTAACTCACGTGTGTAAAATTGTTGATAGAATTATATTACATTTATTTTGCTCTGGATCAAGTTTTATGTTGACCAGAACTTTTAAAAAAAAGAGATTTAGAAATTATGAAAGAAATGCATGGAATGTTACATAATAAATGCAAGAGTGTACATATATAAGTACTAGACTAGTTAGTTTTATTAAAATGTTCTAGTAGTCATCTACTTGGGAGGATAGTTAATGTTTGTGCTGTTGGGGTGGCCTCATCACACCTGTCTATATTGACTACACAGTGTCCAGTAAATTGCAGGAATTTTATGGGGTATTAGTAATTAAAAGGTGTTGGTGAACTTCCAGCAGACCAGAGGCTCACTCATCTTGAAGAAGTAGCTCTGGTGCTGAAATCTGGTGGTCCCAACTCTCCGTGCTGGCGGGCAATAATAGTGGTCTCTGTCACAACGTACTGCACAGATACCCTCGAGTAAATCACCAACTGAATAGACACCGCCTTGTTGACGACTGAAACTCACAGCTCAGATTATGAATAAAGAACACAGAAATGCTAGCAAAACTCAGCTGAGCTGCTGGCTATAGTATGGCGTCCCTGAACTTATTTCACTTTCTTTCATTTGGAAATCACCACACTTTAAAATACTGTGTCTATCATCGAACAACTATTGAGGAATGGTCCCACTTGCTCGTCTGAGCGCCGATAAAATGATTGTCTGTGGCCAATCACTGCCTAGGTTTATTTCAAATTCAAATTTCCTACCCTAAAGTCATTTCAGTCATGCTTCAGTCAAGTATGGATGTTTATCTGTTAGTCTGTCCGTCTCTACTTGTTTTTTTACAAAAATGTACTTGATTTTTGAACCAACCTTTCTCTCCCCTCCAAAATTTTGTCGTTAAAAGTTATTTTTAGACACAGCCACCACAATATCCCTTCTCTTCCATACTAAGTAGATTTGAACACCTGCGTCTCGAGGTCGTGTTTTTTTGTGCAAATAGCGACACTTTTTATTCAATACAGTCATGTCGCTGATGTGAACAACACTGTCTTTTGTCATTATCTTCAATATTATCTATCCGTCTGTAAAATTAAGAACATATTAGTTCACTGCTCAGAATGGGCCATCCGGCCAGCTAATTTTTATATTCCTAACATTAATATTAAGAAAAAAATACTTTTTAAATTTTGTAATATTTCGAACATCTGCGTTTAGCCGCTGAATTCAAATCAAGGGCTTGGTATCGCAAAAGCGTCCATTCCGTACCTCGTGTCAATTTGGGGGACGTGAATTTTTACTTTCCTCCATCCCCCCCAATTGCGTCTCCTTAGCCTTTCCAGTCTCACGCAATCTTTCCAGTCATATTTTTTCCTTTTTATCCGCCGTTCCCCTCCTGTCTAGCAAGTCAATTTTTATGGAGGGTGATGACCCGCGGTCTGGGCGATCATGTACTATCAGCAGCCTACGCATTATGTTTTTATCCTTACATGTTAACTTTGGAGGTATTTTACCGTTGTATCTCTGTCAATTTCACTACACATCTCCCCACTTGAAAACATGCCTATGGCAAGTTCCAACACCAGCGATACACATAGGTAAAATTACTCCTCACGTCTGCCACTACTCTAATTTTGATCACAGGGGTGCCGACTGAGGAAATCTGCACCGACATTCAATTTGCCTGGGATATATTGGATACTAAACTGATAAGGTTGAAGCAATAAAGACCACCTCAGCAATCTTGCGTTTTCATGCTTAGCCTGAGATAAGAATACGAGAGGCTGATGGTCCGTCTCCACCACAAAAGTCCTACCATACAGATAGATTTGAAACTTCTTTATTGCCCAGATTAACGCTAAACATTCTTTTTCGCTTGTGGAGTATCCTTGTTCCGCCTTATTCAATTTGCGGCTTGCATAAGCGACTGGTTTCAGTTCCCCATCAGGTGAAGATGATCTTTGCAACAAAGCCCCTCCGAGTCCTACATTACTTGCATCGGTTCTTAAGACAAAGTCCTGTGTCAAATCAGGCAGTTTGAGAATAGGCTTGCTAGTGAGTTTTTCCTTTAACTCTTGGAACGCTAGTTCACATTGTGCAGTCCAAATAATTTTATCTGGAAGTCCCTTGCGAGTCAGATCAGTCAGAGGAGCACAAATAGCGTTAAAATTCTTGATGTATTTCTGATAAAATCCGCATAACGACACAAATGATCGCACGTCCTTTTTTGTTTGCGGCCTAGGTGCTCTCTGCAGTTTTTCCAAGTTCTTAGGATCAGGGGTCATATTACCCTGATATACAGTGTGTCCCAAGAATTCCAACTCTTTGCATCCAATACAACATTTTGTTGGCCTAGCAGTTAAGTTCGCCTCCCGAAGTCTATCAAACAACATCTCCAGAGCTTCAATGTGTTCTTCAAATGTCTCTGTGGCGACGAGAATATCATCCATGAAATTCGTGATACATGGGTTATTCAGGGGATCCAACAATTTGCGCATCATCCTTGAAAACACACTCGGAGCATTTTTCAGTCCGAATGGTAGCATATTGAATTCATAATGTCCATCCGAAGTGCTAAAAGCCAAATAAGGTCTCACTTCAGGCTTCACTGGGATCTGGTAATAGCCTTTACTAAGATCCACCTTTGAAAAGTATTTTGCCTTGTTCAGTCTGGCAAATAACTGTTTTGTGTCTGGTAATGGATCCACTTGTCCTTCTGTGACAGCATTCAGTTTCCTGTAATCTATGCACAGTCTGTGTTCCCCAGACGGTTTTCTCAACAAAACGACACTAGAACTAAAAGATGATTCACTGTGCGAAATAATCCCCTCCTTCAACAAATACTCTATTTCTTCCTTCAATGCCTTCTCCTTCGCGAACGGAATAGAATAGGCTCTCATACAGATTGGGTTTGAGTCTACCAGTTTCATGTCATACTGTAGCAAATTTGTATGGCCTGGTTTATCTGTTAATACATCTGTATGTTCCTCCAGAACCTGTTGAACTCTCTCCCTCTGGTTTTTAGTCAGGTGCTTACTGACTTTTACCTGTGCTGCTGTTTCACAAGGATGTAATGGGTATTCATGTGAGGTGAGTGGTTCTTTTTGCATCTGGGTTGCAATAGCCAAGGTCAATAAGGGGGTGCTTTCCTGGAGTGGTCTGTCCAGATACTTCTTTAACAAGTTTACATGATAAACTTTCTCCTTCCCCTTTTTGTCAATTTTATAGTTTGTTCTAGACACCTTCTCTAGAACCGTATATGGACCTTGCCAACCAATTTGTAATTTATTCTGGCTTCCGGGTAGTAGAAGCAGCACCTTCTCTCCGACTGCCAGTTCCCTGTCCTTTGCCTTCCTATTAAAATATGCTGCATGTTTCTTCCTGGCTTGCTTCAAATTATCATTTGCCAGTTTCCATCCAGCTTTCAAACGAGTGGTCAGTTCGTTCACGTATTGATACGATGAGGTAACAGTCTCTTCCGCCTTCTCATCTGTCCAGGTCCTTAATAAAGCTTCTAAAGGACCTTTTATTGGCCTCCCAAATAGCAGAGTTGCGGGAGCCATCCCGGTTGAACTATGTGGTACCTCCCGGTACGCAAACAATGCGGCGGGCAGGAATTGATCCCACAGATCCGGTTTTTCGTGTGCCAGCTTTCTCAGGATAGAAATGAGAGTCCCGTTGAACCTCTCTACCTGGCCGTTCCCTTGTGGATGGTACGGACTACAATGAAAGTGTCTGGCTTGAAATAGCTTAAAAACTTCTTCCGTTAGTTTCCCCTTGAACTGAGAACCATTATCCGTCAAGATTTGATGCGGGAATCCTAATCGGGTAAATATTGTAAGTAGTGCCTCTGCTACATGTTTTGAATCAATTGATGGCAGGGCTACCGCCTCTCCCCACATAGAACAAGTGTCCACCAGAGTAAGGATGTAACTGTTCCTCCTCTTGGTCCGAGTGAGAGGTCCTACAATATCCACTGCAACCCTCTCAAAAGGTGTTCCCACTATGGGCATTTCCCCTAGAGTTGCAGGAGCAGTCCAGTGCTTTGGAGCTACCCTTTGACATTCTGGGCAGGATTTGACATATCTTTTTATATCCTCCGTTATCCCTGGCCAGAAGTAATGACAAGCTATACGCTGTCCTGTGGCGCTGATCCCCATGTGACCACTGAAGGGAATCGCATGCCCGAGTTCCATCACTTTATCTCTATATGAAGTGGGAAGAACCAGCTGGTTGTGACCATTTGTTCCAGTTCCGGCCTTCCTGTATAAGAGTTTGTTCTTCATGAAATATTCCCCCTTGCTCGGAGGGGTGTGGCATTTGGGCAATTTTTTAAAACAGGGCTTGAGTGTCCTATCCTCAGCCTGCGCCTTCCTCATCTCCTCTGGATGAGCATTTATAGGTTCACCTTCTTCCTCCTTCTTCTGTGACCTGGTCTGCACTGTCGCCATGATCACAGGTTTCTCGGGATTCCCCAAGAAGACGTATCTACACCCCAATATCAGAGGGTAGATTGGTTCATCTATCACTGCTGCTCTGATTTCCCCACTTCCCTTCGTCATGGACGGACGTGTTTTTGATCTGCTCTCACATTTCGCAGCATTAACGCAGGAAGTTTAAGTCACATTCCGTGGATTTTTATATCAGTATATTGGTTATTAGACGGTGAAATTTTTAAACATGATATTGTGTTAATGTAATGTGTAACATTTTATAGAATACCGTTGAAATGTGTATCAGTTTTTTCTCTATGTTATTGGAGGATATTTTTAACAATGACTACATGACTCATCCGAATGTGACCTTCGCCAAAGCAAGAGGTCAGTTGTTGGTCAAGCGTTGCTGTCAAGCATCATAAAATTTTCCCGGTATACAATGTTCCTCACCGATAACAAAACGCCCGGTGGAATGTAACAATGTCATGCTTGGAAGAAGGTGTTAGTTCGCAGCTAACAGTGGGCCCCAGGGACGCTCGTTTAAGACCAACGACCATAAAGAACTATGCTTTGAACAAAGAGAGGGCTATTCACCTAAAACTTAAAGGTTGTAGAACAGGGTCCGGTATAACCTTGAAGCTATCAAGTCATGGAAAATGTGTAACTATAACATTCCAGAACACCTTTCAGTACGAGGCATTTCGTTTCATTGTCATTAAATTCTACGAAACAGGACTTGTAGAGTCAAGAACAGACATAAATGGTGCACTAGTAGAAGACGTTATAACAACACCACTTCTCAAAATTCACCTTTATCACACTAAGAACAAAATTATGATCCAGGGGACTGCCGCAGCTATCGAATCATGGCTAGAAACAGAATTTGAAGAATTAAAAGAATCTGCAAAAATTGTAACTGATGTTGAGTTAGAAAACACTAAAATGGACTCCGCTGTTTCTATGCCCCACTTGGCAGTAGACTCAATGATTCCAGGCATAAGTGACTTTACTACCGACAACGACATTCTCAACATCAGCTGCAACCCAATGTCTCACAGTGAATCAGAAATTCTACCTTCTGCAGTATTGGATACAATAACAGACACCCCTACAATTTCTAAACCTATGTTGGCCATCGAATACCCCATGGACCATGAAAATATACGAAAAGCTGAAACTGTATCTCTTGAGCAACAAAAAGAAGACACCACGAAGTTACCTGTGTCGTGCTGCCAGGAGCTAATGCAAAATATGGAGGACACGCTACGAAGTTTAATTGGTGATCTCATGTCTAGTATACAGACATCGCTCAAGGCCGAAAACGAACTTCTTAAAAGGGAGATAGTATCTCTGAGGGAAGACAATTCTAGCATGAAGGACATCATCGAAAAACTGCAGAGAGACTTCTCACTCTATAAGATAAGACAACCAGATCATCCTCAAACAATAGTAGAAGATTGCGAAGAATCCATACATAAAAATACGCCAAATCAGCAAAAAGGTCACCACCAAACTGTACACAAAAAACACGAAGAGACACTCACAAACACAACATATCCCATTGGAGTCAAAATTACCAACAGATTTCAAGTTCTTGAGGATTGTTCAACAGAAAATGAGCAGGTATCAGCATCCCTACCAGACAACGTTCCAGTGCCCGAAAACCAAATTCACAAATCTCAGAGCCATCACAACAGTCCACAAAAAGAACACCACAAAAAGCAGCAGCATCAATCTAATAGAAAACAAAGTGAAGAAATACGTAGTGACGTTACACATATTGTAATTGGTGACTCCCTCTTGAAGGGTATTTATTGTGAAAGAATGTCCACTACAAGAGAAGACATCGTTTCAGTTATGACAGTGCCGGGGGCTGGTATTAAAAGACTACTGGACATAATTAATAAGTTCGATATTAATCACAAGATAACAAAAACAACACTACACGTAGGAATTAATGATATCATGAATGAGCAGAGCCTAAACCCCTCAGGATTGGTGGCTACAATAAAACAAAAATTTCCCAAAGCCTCCATCTTTATTTCATCAATCATACCACCATGCTATGGGTTTCAGCGTCGCACAGCGGACACTTACAACACAAAACTACAGAACTATTGTAAACAAAACGGCCTTGGCTTCATCAACAATACTCCATTCTTTACATCTAACTCAGGAGCACCTAAGAAACGACTCTACAGAGATCAAATTCACACATCCACACTGGGAAGCAGTATCCTGGCCAAAAACATAAAATATCCAGAAAGGACACAACAAGACAGCTCAACCCATATAGAGAATGCAACGAAATCTACTGAGACATCAACATATAATTACAACACATCACAAACCCCACCTACCCCTCAAAGAAGCACACCTATTGCAAGCAGGCAGCCTTCCAGCTATCACAACGCCACTTTCAATCAGGAAGCCGAATCTTATGATACCATGTTTCCCCCATTAGTCACAAAGCAGCCCCACTCAGGTACCTCTACCAACAGTATTCCAATGTCCCAGGCGCAGAATACTCCTACCAACACTACAACAAGGACGGAAGAAATCAGAGATCACCATGCTTCCTCCCCTAGTTCTTATTATCGTCCTCAGTGGAACCCTGAACTTGTCTATCTGATGCAATTCAGCCCTGCGTCACTTAGACAAGCATTAATGATGTCTGCCCAAAGTCATCCCTATTATATGCCCGGCAGAGACGTCAGTTATTGACGAACAAACACTTTGCTTCACTAAATCTCTGTTACTACAGCCTTCACTCCATTTGAACATTTGTTGATTTTTTAATACAACGGTAATAATCAGAACTTTTAATAGTTTATCGGTTAATATCCTCTAAAAAAATTTTCTTTGATTACTTATTTCGTTACAATTTAAATTTCTTATTATCACGCGTAGCTTCAATTTGTTAGAATTTTCGGTGTTAAGGTGTGAAGTGTTGTATACTTGTCTGACTTGTGACTATTATTAATTTCTTCCATCTCTCGTTTAACTTCACTTTGTTGTGTTGAGCAGTTCTGGTGTGATATGTTGTATGCCTGATTGTTTTGTGACAATTTTCATATACTCAGTTGAAATTGTTTTTTATTAGTTGTATTAATTATTTTAATATTGTATTTTCTGCAATTTCTCATTTCTTGAATTCCACTTCCTTGGTGAAGTATTAATTCGTAAAAATATTTTGCGCATTTTGTGTGCATAGCCTAACTGTTTTTTAACTTGTATTTTTTTATTATATTTTTTTAAAATATATCTTTCTTTTTACTATACAAGCATGGCTGGTAATTATGTACCGTGGCTTCACAAGGATGGTCTACGACTTGGTCATCTGAATATTTACCATCTTCTAGGTAAACTCCCCGAACTTACATACATTCTAAGTAATAATTTTCACATTTTTGGACTTTCAGAAAGTCGCCTAAATGACAGAATAACAGACGATGACATTGCGTTAAATGGTTTTAAAACTATTCGGCGAGACGCAAGCAAAAAACAAGATACAGGTATAACAGTTTATATTTCCACTTCCCTTAATTTTCGCCGCAGAAACGACTTAGAGACAGCAGAGATAGAATGTGTATGGTTGGAAATAAAGCTACCGAATCAGGGCCCATTTCTGGTGGGATATCTTTATCGAAATCCTAGTGCAGGACCTATATGGTACGAAGATTTCACCATAATGATGGACAATGTATTTGCCACAGTCAAGGAGGTTGTTCTTCTTGGTGATTTCAACATCGATATACACAATTCAAATCTAACATGGAAAAATATAATATTATCGTACAACTTAAAACAAATAGTTAACCAGCCTACAAGAGTAACACAAGCATCAACCACACTAATCGACCACATCTACGTAACTTGCCCAGAAAACATCATAGAATGCTCTGTCCCTAATATTGCAATGAGTGACCACTATCCAGTATGCTGTACATGGTCAAAGAATAAATGTAAAGTTCCAAAAAATAAACATGTAAGTATCAAATTTAGAAGTTTCAAACATTTCAGTAAGGAATTATTTTTAAATGACTTGCTAACTGCACCTCTCGCCCGTGTTTACCAACTTCCTGATCCGGATGACGCTATTGAATACTGGACAAAAATTTTTTATAATGTTTTTGACACGCACGTACCAGCTAAGGAAATTCGCGTCAAACGACAATTAAAATCTCCGTGGATCACGCAGGAAGTGTTGGAGGCTATGAGGCAGAGAGATCAAGCGCACAAAAATAAGGACCTCAACACATACAGGGTATACAGGAACAAAGTTCAATATTTAATTCGGAAAGAAAAGAAAAATCGTTTTAGAAATATAGTTCAGAACAAATCAAATAGTAAGGAAATATGGAAGGCAATTAACACCTTAGCGAAAAAACGTAATGCACCAGACTCATTCTCTTCCAACACTTCATTTACTTGCACCGACTTCAGCAATCACTTTCAAGCAGAAATAAACGGTCTGAAATCCACAATACCACCTTCCTGTAGTGACTTAGACAAACTTTCAGCATTCTGTAAAAACAAATGTACAAACTCAGTTCCACCCGACATTCCTTTTATGACAGTTAATGAAGTGTATAACTATCTTATTGGCCTTAAGGATAATAGCTCATCAGGGCTTGACGGAATTAGTAATCGAATACTGCGTTACGCCGCACCAGCTATTAGTGATTCACTAACTTTTATATATAATCAATGTATTGCTAAAAGTTATTTTCCTTCAGCCTTTAAGATTGCCAAAGTATATCCTCTCTTCAAACCTGGCTCGTCAGATAACAGTAATCTTGGTAACTTTAGACCTATTTCTCTTTTATCATCGCTTTCTAAACCACTAGAAAAACACATACATAAAGCAACACTACATTACCTAGTTAGCAATGACTTGCTAATTGACAGTCAGTCAGGGTTTCGACAAAAGCATTCATGCCACACAGCTCTAACTAAGATGATAGACAACTTGCACCTAAACATAAATAACGATAACATATGTGGAGCAATCTTTGTAGACTTTAGGAAACTACAGATGATCTGCTTGGAACAGATTTGTATTCTTTACAGAACTACAGATAGGGCGAGATAACTTGTACATATTTGTAATGTTGACAGAACTACAGATGATCTGCCTGGAACAGATTTGTATTCTTTACAGAACTACAGATGGGCTGAGATAACTAGGACAGATTTGTAATGTTGACAAAACTACAGATGATCTGCTTGGGACAGATTTGTATTGTTGACAGAACTACACATGAGATGAGATAACTAAGAAAGATATATAATGTTGATAGAACTACAGAGAAATGCCTGTACAGACGATCCAACTGCAATAGGTTAGTAATACTGACAGATGTACTTATGGTCTGACTGGAGCAGAACTGCAACGCTATCACATATGTTTTATGAAATTATTAATATGTATCATAGTGGTATGAAAATGATTGGTGAAACGTTTAACTAAGACAATTTATTGACATAAAACACGCTGTCATGTAAGCAGAAACTACACATCAAACCCCAACTCCGACATCTGCCTACAGAGACTACAGTTATATAAATACTAATAGAAAAATAAAACAGACATTCCACCAACAAAAACCGTAGAACAAGAGAGACAATTTATCACTGACATATCAAATAAAGCAACACAGTAAAACAATAAACAATCCAAAGAAAGAATTACTTATTGCAATTTTAGACATCGTACGTCAAATCAACATTGACAAAGTCATAAATCAGCTGGAGTTAGGGAAGACCACTCTATCGGTAGACACAAGAGGAAACAAAAAACACACATGGATCTTCATTTCAGCTAGTAGTACTTTTAACAACACGTTGATACACTAGCAATAATAGATATAGAGGTATAATCATTTCACTTAGAATAAATAAATAAGTATATGAACTGAGTAAGCAGCAACACTCGAATTAATCTGCGACGTGACGGCCAGACAGCCAGCTAGCGGTCCTTTACAGAAAGAGACCTGTTGCTGTCATTTTCGACGGAGTCATCTGTCAAGTTATTTGCTTATGTTTGTATCATAAGTAAAATTGTGTCTTTACCTGCGATGTCAGGTTGATTAGGGGTTGTCTTCCCTTGTTTATTCATTCATTGTGTTTGACCTTTAGGGTCAGAGGTTGTCAGTTCGGGCGTAGGCCTATGGGAAGGTTTTTTAAGCGGGAGTGAGATATACTTCCGGGAAGCCGGGAGGTCCTGTTTTTCTGAAGGGACCAAGAGTCCATTGTTTTTCGGGGAGAATCTTCGAAGTAACTGCTATGGCAGTTTTCCCCAGTGAATCTCTGTGCGTCGGGATGACGACAGAATTCCTTGTTTAGTTCTGAGGATTCATTTTCCAGGTAATACCGACCTTTATGCATTATTACGCTTTTCGGTGGCAGAACATGTAAAGGATTACCTAGGGTGAACAGCAGCTCACTGATCCGCCATTTCAGAACTTATATATTTGTGCTCGAGGTAGCCATCCAAGACTGTTAGTCTTATATTGTCCAGAAATCCAGTGACGAAGATATATTGTGGGAGCCGCAGATTGGCGGAACTTCTATCTACAATAAGTATTACTGCAGGGTTGATGATAACCTATTTAACAGAAGTACACGGCCGACGTCAGAACGAGGCCTGTGCTTTCGGCTATTATACTACAGCCTGATATGTGCAATTGGCGGGGAGTGCCAAGTTGCACCTGTGTGTCAAAGTAACTAAGGCATCTGACGCGTTTAGTCAGAGACGCCAAGGGCGACGCTACGAACTGTCATTATTGAAGAACTTTGCTATTGACCATGCACGTCTATTCTGATGTTTACCTTTTTGAATGCCAAATGTATACCTATCGATGTCAGGTCAGCATGACCTTGTTACACTGACTGTTCCTGTTGATACTATGTGTGTTCCCGTCAATAAATGTCTTGAAACATGCCTGCAGTGTCAAAGCATCCTTGATTACTGCATGTGAGAGTATGGGTTGCAGGATCTACATCTATACGAGCCTAAACACATTCGCGCCTTCATTCGCACCCACACTCAATTCATCATACGCTCGCACTACACATCTAACAACATGTATACTGTCTTGGGCCAGTGATCACCTCAACAAGAAAAAAAAGACAGTTACATTTCTGGTGGACCAGTTACGTGGGCTCTTATGATACATTTCTTGTCGCCAATGTGGCCTAGAAACTTACATTTCTGATGGACCAGATCTGTGGGTTTAAAAAGAACAGAGCGAGCATTTGACATTATTGTTGACATTTATGGATCCAGAAATTTACATTCCTGGTTGGCTGTTACATGTATGATGTCTCCAGTTTTGTCGAGAAAGTTACAAGAAGGACAAGTACACATTACACTTCTGATCTGTGGGTCTAAGCTACACACGGGACAGCCGTAACACACAGCGCTAATTCTACACTTGCAAGTTTTGGCTACAACAGGACAGATATAGGTCATCAACGGTTGACCCAAATAAACAGTACGAGCATTTATATTATAATGCTACATAAAGCATAACAAGACAAGTACTGAAGTTAACATCTAGGCATTTGCTACGTGGACCATAACTGCATAGAAGGCGGGTTCCTATTGTAAACAGTACTGCTGGTTGTTACACGTTTCATTCAACAACAGACTTTTCTAGGTCAGAGCATTCAAGCTACATTGTTGGAGGTCAAGTGTCTGTAAACAGTACGTGGAAATTGTAAACATTCAATGTGCAAGCCCTAATTTGAGAAGGTCATAGTAACTTTGGTTCGTGAATACCACTTTATGTTACAGTGGATTTGACGTTCAGTGCGCGTTTGACATTTCGTTTCTGTGTTCGCAAGGAGCAAGGAATTTATTTTAGTTTCAGCTGTGACTGAACTTGTTCTGCAACACATTGAAATTGATTGCTATATGTTTATGTTACTTCTACTGTTTTTGTGTATTTTTCTGCGGGTTTTTCGGTTGGTGGGTCTTACGGTAAATATGCCACTTGATCGAGGCTTACTGTAAGCGTTCTGTAGGTGCAAATTTTCTTAATTTGGAAATTTGCTAGTGACAATTGGTCGCTATTGATGTTAGCTGTGATGTAATTGTACTTAACGTTGTTTTTGTAATATTTTGTCTGTTTTTCAGTTTTGATTGTCGATTTGTTTTGTTTGTATTCTGTAGGTCTCTCCTTTCTTGTGTATTTCTCTACACATTTTTGGTTAAAACAGTGTTGCCATTTGTATTGTTTTGTATTTTTGTCTTTGTATTTTTTTTTGTTTGTACTACATTACTGTCATGCACCGTCTACATACACATACTTGGTCATGTTTTGATATTATTGATAAGGTAGACTCTTCATATAGAGTTTGTTAATAAAATATTATTATATAAGATATTTATACAAGTTCTTTGATAAAAGACTTGTTATCTACAAAGATTGAGACAAGGTGAAATACATATTCAAGTTCTTTATAAAAAAGACTTGTGCCCATAGTGAGTGGGATATAAGGGAATTTTTTTTCCACAGGTACTCAAGTGATTTTTTGGGTACATTATAAACAAGAGGAACATACAAAGTCTTTGTCTAAGACTAAGACAGTAAAATAAAGTGAAGTGAGTATACAAGTCTAGCATTTCAGACTTGTCTCCCATTGAAGTGGGATAAGGTAATTTATTTAATTTTTTTTCAGGTTTCTGATCTCATTAGACAAGATGTCTACATTGGACTACTTTATTACACAAGGGAGAGCCCTTGATAAGACTGGTCAACAGTTAGAACAATGGGCTGTTGCTCAGTATGACAAAGCATTAGCTGCAGAAGAAAAAAAAGCTCAGGCTGAAGAGAAAAGATTAGAAAGAGAAGCTGCGGCGGAACAAAAAAGGCTAGACAGAGAAGCTGATATGGCTGCTGAACAAAAGAAATTGCAGATGCAGGTGGAGGAAAGGAGATTTGAAGCTGAACAAAAGAGATTAGACAAAGAAGCTGCTGCAGAGGAGAGGAAAGCTCAAGCTGCTGCAGAGGAGAGGAAAGCTCAAGCTGCTGCAGAGGAGAGGAAAGCTCAAGCTGCTGCAGAGGAGAGGAAAGCTCAAGCTGAGGCTGAAATCAGAAAATGGAACATGATGAAAAACTCGCAACTTTGGAGTTAGAGAAATTGAAATTGGCGAGTACGGGTGCTCAGCAAACAACTTCGAGTACGACAAAGGAGTTTGTTAGTAGGATTAAATTGCCTCATTTCAATCCTTTAAAGGATGACGTAGCAGATTATCTAGATAGATTCCAATTTTTGTGCGATACGCATAACATAAAAAAGGAAAAATATGTTGAACAACTGATGCCATTTTTTACAGGTGACACAGTGACTACTCTTATGACAATAGACGAACATGAGAGGACTAATTATGATGTTGTCAGGGCAGCATTGCTAAAAAATATCAACTAAAACAAGAAGACTATCGTCTTCGTTTTAGGACAATGTTGCCAGAAAATGGAGTAGATTTCTCTGATTTTGTTACAAAGATACGTCGTACATTTACACGATGGGTTGAGTTGTCTCAGATTGAGAAAACATATGAAGGTCTAATGGACTTATTATTGCGAGATAAGGTTTTGTCATCTGTTAATGATTCTTTTCTTGCATTCCTTCATGAGCGTAAGCCTAAAAACTTAAAAGAAATGGAGGAATACTGTTGTCAGTATGCCACAGCACATCCCCATGCTACAGTTAGCAATTCTAAAGTGAAAGAAGGGTTGCCAGCTGCTTCGGCAACACCATATGGCCCTAATTTCAAAAAAAAATTTCAGGGTGCTCAACAAAATTGGAATAGGGGAAGTAATCAAAATTACACTCAGAAGCGGAGTAATCCAACACATGATGGTTCTTCGTCTATGCAGTGGAGACAAGATGGTAGTTCTCGTAATTTTAGTGGTAATAATTTGAGACACTTTCGCAAAGGCTATCCAAATAATAACTATTCAAATTTTCGAGGTAATCATTCTCGACGTCAAGATTATGACGATGGTGAATTTAGAAACCGGGATTCAAACCGGAATGATGATTACAATAGGCAATATGATAACAATTACAGGGGAAATGATAGTCGAAATAATTACAGGGGAAATGATAATCGAGGTAGACCTAGGTTTAACAAGAAAAGACCTTACCAACAGGCAAACTCTGCGCAACAAGAGTTTGATGGAGCCTGTAATACAGTAAATGATAGTGGTAACTCTAGGGCTATCACTGGTTGTGCTTTCGATTTTGGGAGAGCAACTGAATGCCCCCAATGCTTAACATTGTTTGACTCATCAACTGTATCTACGCTAAGTTGTGGTCACCCTCTTCCTGCTCTACCTGCTACAGTTGCGCATGATGGGAGAGGATCTCTCATCTTAGATAAAGGTCTAATAAATGATAGGCTAGTCTCAGTACTTTTCGATTCGGGATGTACTACCGTCGGGGTTAAGGAGTCTCTGATAGATCCTTGCTGTGCCACTGGAAAAACAATCAAATGTGTTACATTTGGTGGTACTATGGAAAGCTATCCTACTGCTATTATTAGGATTGACACTCCTTTCTTCACAGGAGATGTCCATGCATGTCTTCTTCCTAATCCTATTGCGGATCTTATAATCGGTCGTATTCATGGGGTTAAGGAATGCACCCCGCAACAAATTTCTAGTTGGGAAGAAAAAAACATTCAAACGGTCAATGCAGTGGTGACAAGAGCTCAAGCTCTTAATCCCCCAACTTCATCTGATAATAGTAATGAAGTTGATAGCCAAGACGAGCACTTGGTGATTTCCCATGACTCGTTTGTTAAACGTCAAGAAGAGGATCCTTCTTTGAAGAAATACTTCCTTCTTGCAAAGAAAGGGGATCCCAATCAAAATACGAATCACAAATCGTATATCACTATGAAGAATGGTATATTGGTACGAATGGTACAACACTCGGACAAGTCTATGCACTCGCAAATTCTTGTGCCTAAGTGTATGAGAGCCTTAATTCTTCGGCATGCACACGATTCTCAGTGTGCGGGACACATGGGTTTTTCCAGAACTAAAACTAGAGTCCTTGCGTCATTCTTTTGGCCATTCGTGAATAAAGACATCCGAATTTATTGCCGATCTTGCAAAATTTGTCAAGAGGTCAAGTCTAGGGGTCCGAGACATGCTGCTCCTATTCAGGCTGCAGATATTCCGATTCGGCCGTTTCAGAAAATGGCTATAGACATCATTGGTCCGTTCAAAATTAAGTCAGCCAGAGGACACCAATTTATCCTCACTTGCGTGGACATGTGCACGCGTTGGCCAGAGGCTATTCCTCTGAAGAGCATATCAACTGTCGATATCGCTGATGCTCTTTGGCTCGTATTTTCTCGTCTGGGATTCCCCGGAGAAATACTGTCGGATCACGGCACTCAGTTAATTTCGGACGTTATGTCTCAGGTAATGGCTACGCTAGACATTAAAAGGTCTCTCAGTAGTATTTATCATCCAATGTCCAATGGATTGGTAGAACGTCTTAACAGGACACTAAAGAACTTACTTGGCAAGATAACGGAGGATCATCCTGAAGATTGGGACAGGGTTTTACCTGCAGTCCTCTTTGCCTATAGAGAGGTTCCCAACGAGCA
This sequence comes from Oreohelix idahoensis, assembly GCA_024509875.1. Classification (NCBI taxonomy): domain Eukaryota; kingdom Metazoa; phylum Mollusca; class Gastropoda; order Stylommatophora; family Oreohelicidae; genus Oreohelix; species Oreohelix idahoensis. Next base: position 532,399 of record JAMPIV010002318.1, read on the forward strand.
TACAGGGTTTTCTCCTTTCGAACTTGTCTTTGGCGCGCAACCGCGCGGGCCAATGTCCTTGTTACACGATTTGATAACTTCCGATAATATTGACGATGATACACAATCGTCATATGAATATGTTATAGCTCTTAGAGAAAAGATTATCGAATCGTGCAGGTTAGCAACTTCATCTTCCGAATTTGCGAAAGAAAAAGCTAGGCGATTTGCTAATAAGAAAAGACGCCTACGTCAACTTTGTCCTGGAGACAAAGCATATGTCTTACTGCCCTCAAGAGAGAATAGACTTCTCATTTCTTGGAAGGGTCCATACACTATAGTCTCGAAAATTTCTGATGTCGACTATATTGTCGATGTGGATGGAAGGCATAAAACCTTCCATATAAATATGCTAACAGAGTTTATTGAACGTCCAGACTATTTACAGCCTATTTTCCAGGCGACGGACGACTCTCCAGTTCAACATGGTCACATCTCATCCCTGTCCGTTATACAGGATGAGGAAACTATTTTTTCTGACGTGAACTTACCTCTTCCTGCGATTCCACTTACTTCAACGGAATCGTGGAGAGACGTTACAGTCTCTTCCAACTTGTCTTTTGAGGAACAGCGTCAAGTATCCTCTACGTTACAATCATATCAGGATGTCCTTACCGACATTCCTGGACACACAGATGTCATAGAACATGACATCATACTTACTGATCGTAATCCGATCAGAGTAAGACCATACCCAATACCTATTCATTTTCAAGCACAAGTCGAGAAAGAATTGGATGAAATGATTCAACTACAAATAATTGAACCATCCACTTCAGCTTATTCTTCGTCGATAGTTATTGTTCGAAAGAAAGACAATAACATACGTCTTTGCGTTGATTATCGCAAATTAAATCAAGTTACGAAGTTCGATGCTGAACCTATGCCGTTATTAGATGATCTACTTATTAGACTTTCTAAAGCTAAATTCTTTACTAAACTAGACTTGTCGAAAGGTTATTGGCAAGTCCCACTGACGGAACACGCCAAACCTCTCACTGCTTTTTCGACACCTAGGGGTCTGTTTCAATGGAATTTTATGCCTTTCGGGCTTATGAACGCCCCAGCGACTTTCGTGCGCATGATGCGACGAATTCTATCAGATCGTGCAGATGTCATTGCATATTTAGACGACATCTGTCTTTTCAGCGATACTTGGGAAGAACACTATGTGGGTCTAAAGGAATTGCTATCTACTCTACGTGAGCATAGTTTGACTGCTAAACCCTCTAAAGCTTTTGTTGGGTTTAGTGAAATTTCCTTCCTAGGTCATCGAGTTGGTCATGGTCTGTTGAAGACAGAGGACCAAAACATTTCAAAGATATTAAATATCTCGGTTCCGAAGACAAAAAAGCAAGTGCGTAGTCTCTTGGGATTGATACAATTCTATGGAAGATTCATTGAGAATCTGTCCTCCATTATGGCACCACTTTCAACGTTATTGAAAAAAGGTTCTCCTAATATGGTGCGTTGGTCCCAAGAATGCCAATCTTCATTGGATCAGGTTAAGAATTTGTTCTCATCTCATCCTATCTTAAGACTACCGACGATTGATAAGACTTTTGTCCTTCGTAGTGATGCCTCTTCCACTGGCATTGGAGCGGCACTAATGCAGGAATATTCAGGAACTCTGCATCCTGTAATGTATATTTCTAGGAAGCTGAATGCGGCAGAAAGGAATTACTCGGTTTTGGACCGTGAATTGTTGGCTATGGTTTGGTCCATTCTTAAGCTACAAAGGTTCCTTCTGGGCGCGCATTTCTTTATGGAAACCGACCAAAAAGCTCTTACGGCTATGCAAAGTAAGGATTTGAAGAGCTCGAGATCTACTCGTTATGCTATTGCTCTTCAGCCTTTCCATTTCACGGTGCGAGCTATCCGTGGTTCGGATAATGTGATGGCGGACATATTGTCTAGATGCCCACATGATTCCAGTTAAATCTTGTGTCCTAGTTTTTCCTGATATATTTTCAGACTTAGGTCTGTCCTTAATATCATAATATGTTGTAATACAAATGTATTTGGATGATGTTTAGATAATTTAACAAATTTCATTTTGTCCATCCATCAGTGATATGTTGCTAAAATAGCATTGACATTTGTATATTGCTATGATTATATTATTTAGTAATGTTTGATATATGATTGGTATTGCCAGCAACTTAGGTTTCTTGAATGGTATCCCTTAGTTTGTTTGGCTTAAAGGAAATATTTTCTCCTATGTTGGGAGATGATTTGTACCCTCTTCTATTGTACCTGATATTAGGTTCATTGTTTGCATGAGCACAGAAGTGATACTGGTGCTATCTTGCTCATGAACATATTAAAAAAAAAAATTGCATTTTTTTTTTACAGGGGGGTGGTAGTAATGTTGCTGTCATTTTCGACGGAGTCATCTGTCAAGTTATTTGCTTATGTTTGTATCATAAGTATAATTGTGTCTTTACCTGCGATGTCAGGTTGATTAGGGGTTGTCTTCCCTTGTTTATTCATTCATTGTGTTTGACCTTTAGGGTCAGAGGTTGACAGTTCGGCGTAGGCCTATGGGAAGGTTTTTTAAGCGGGAGTGAGATATACTTCCGGGAAGCCGGGAGGTCCTGTTTTTCTGAAGGGACCAAGAGTCCATTGTTTTTCGGGGAGAATCTTCGAAGTAACTGCTATGGCAGTTTTCCCCAGTGAATCTCTGTGCGTCGGGATGACGACAGAATTCCTTGTTTAGTTCTGAGGATTCATTTTCCAGGTAATACCGACCTTTATGCATTATTACGCTTTTCGGTGGCAGAACATGTAAAGGATTACCTAGGGTGAACAGCAGCTCACTGATCCGCCATTTCAGAACTTATATATTTGTGCTCGAGGTAGCCATCCAAGACTGTTAGTCTTATATTGTCCAGAAATCCAGTGACGAAGATATATTGTGGGAGCCGCAGATTGGCGGAACTTCTATCTACAATAAGTATTACTGCAGGGTTGATGATAACCTATTTAACAGAAGTACACGGCCGACGTCAGAACGAGGCCTGTGCTTTCGGCTATTATACTACAGCCTGATATGTGCAATTGGCGGGGAGTGCCAAGTTGCACCTGTGTGTCAAGTAACTAAGGCATCTGACGCGTTTAGTCAGAGACGCCAAGGGCGACGCTACGAACTGTCATTATTGAAGAACTTTGCTATTGACCATGCACGTCTATTCTGATGTTTACCTTTTTGAATGCCAAATGTATACCTATCGATGTCAGGTCAGCATGACCTTGTTACACTGACTGTTCCTGTTGATACTATGTGTGTTCCCGTCAATAAATGTCTTGAAACATGCCTGCAGTGTCAAAGCATCCTTGATTACTGCATGTGAGAGTATGGGTTGCAGGATCTACATCTATACGAGCCTAAACACATTCGCGCCTTCATTCGCACCCACACTCAATTCATCATACGCTCGCACTACACATCTAACAACATGTATACTGTCTTGGGCCAGTGATCACCTCAACAAGAAAAAAAAGACAGTTACAAGACCTTTTCATGGCTAATAAAAGTTCTCGCCCCCCTTAATTTAAAAAAAAAGATAAGGACAGAGAGAACAGTCCAGCGGTCAAAAATAGCCCCCTTATGACCAAGAGATCACACCTCTCGTCAGGTTTTGTCGGGATGTTGAATCTTAGACGAAAGTAAATGAAACAAATAAAACTTAACCACGTGATACTTTTCTGGCACGCGCCTATAAGCGTTAGGACTGTTGACGCCTTCAGGGAAGTACCTAGTTTTAATTTTTATATATTTGTTTAGGTTCTTATGTGTCCTATCTAACCTTCACTGTCTTTCCTTTCCCTGACGAAGGCCTTGTGGCCGTAACGTTAGCTATTTTCTTATTCTTTTGTCCTCGTAAGACGAATCACCTTTTTCGATTTTTTTTCACACCCATCCATGATACTTTAAACAGCAGAGAGAAAATAAAGTTAGGGAATACATTCTATTTACTTGCGAAGGGGAACAATTCAGCTGTTAAAAAAATATCAAACTAAAAAACAGGGCTTCATTATTTATTTAAATTTGTCAATTAATTTTACAAAATTATTTAAGACATAAAATATTCTCTTATTTTGATCAGTTCTTGTGTTAAATTCTTGAAACGTGTTTTGTTTCCCATGTTTAAAAACAAAGTACTTGAAATAATAAGGAGTTTGATGCCCATGTTAAAGTAGTCAACACTTATATCCTCTGCCACTTTCAATGATAATTTATTATACGTGGCCTTTAATTGCTCTAGTCGCAGATGAGCACATTACAATGTGTTATTGGCGCCAAATAGCGCACTACAACAATCTTTTAAACACTTGTTCCTACTTGGCCGTTCCTCTTCTACCCTAGGGGCCGGAGTAGATATGAGGTGTGGCTTCTTCTTCTTCTTTGATCCTTAGCCGCCAATCGTCAAAGCAGTCAGTGGCCATCACGCCTGGTGGCGTCTTGTAGGGCAACAAAAAATTGATTCCACTTTGCTCGGTCGGTGGCCATCCTTCGTATAGTGCCCCAACTCTGGTTCATTCTTTGCATCTCAGCCTCACAGTCCACCGCCAGGTTGTTTTTGGTCGGCCTCTCTTTCGTTTTCCTTCAGGGGTCCAAACCATAGCTGTTCTTGTGATGGCATCGGGGTCTCTTCTGAGGACATGACCAACCTAGCTCCAGCGTCTGCCAGCTATGATGGTGTGCATGTCCTCTTGCTTGCTACGAGTAAGCAGATCTTGGTTAGTGATGGTATTCGGCCAAAAGATTCGGTGAATTTTTCTTAGGCATGTTGTGTGAAAAGAGGACAATTTCGACATTTCCTTCTCTGTAACTCTCCAGCATTCAGCACCATAGAGAAGCACAGAAAGCACACAGCTCTGATATAATCTTAATTTTGTGCTTGTACTGTATTGAGAGGACTTCCAGATGTTGTTTAGGCTAAAGAAGGCTGTTCTTGCCTTATTCATTCTGATGTTGATGTGTTTGCCTGCCCCGCCGTCTGGTGTTACTATGCTTCCTAGGTATGTGAAGGTGTCTCTCTGTACCAATTGCTGATTCCTTACTGATATGGGCTCAGGGTTGCTCACATTGAGCGTCATGACCTCTGACTTCATTAAATTGATGTTCAAGCCCACCTGCTGGCTAAACTTATTAAGTCTATCCGTTTTTTCCTGGATGTGTTGATGTGAATGTGCTAGTAGTGCAATGTCATCTGCATATTCCTGATCTTCCAATGTAGAAAATGTTGTCCATCTTATTCCTCTTGGACTGCCCTCTGTTGTCTGGCGCATCACCCTGTCCATGACTGTTAAAAATAGAGTGGTTGATAAGGGTCATCCCTGTCGTACTCCTGTCTTCACCTCAAAGGTTAGGTTGGTTGCTCTGCCCAACACTACACGTAAAGTTGGCATAGAGGCTTTTTATGATTGACACTATGCAGCTTGGAATTCCATAAGCCCTCAGTATTTTCCATAAACTGTCCCTATGTATGCCGTCAAAAGCCTTTTCAAAATCAACAAAATTAATGTAAAGCTGTCTTTGCCATTCTGAGCACTGCTCTGTAATGTTCCTGAGAGTGAATATATGATCTACACATCTCCTGTTCTTTCTAAATCCTGCTTGTTCTTTCCTCAGTTTGTGGTCTACTGCCTTTGAAATTCTCTGTATAATTATCCTGCCTAGTATTTTGCTGGGAACTGAGAGAAGAGTGATTCCTCTCCAATTATTGCAGTCTGCAAGATCTCCCTTCTTGGGCAATTTGACAATTATTCCTTTGTTCCACTCTGATGGTGTTGTCCCCGTTTTCCAGACTTGTGCATTTTAAGAGCCTCAATTCTTTCTTCCAAATGCTTTTTCATCGTCCATGTTTCTGCACCATACAGAAATGCAGAATATATATAACACTTTATGATTCTCAGTTTTAATTTGTGAGATAACTGTTTGGATGTCAGTATATGTTTCATGTTGTTGAATGTAGCTTTGGCCATTCCTATTCTCTTCTTGATTTCTGTTTCACATCTGCCATCTTCTGTTATTATATGACCAAGATATACGTAGCTCTTGACTTGTTCCACGATTTTCCCATGTACGCTTATCTTTAATGTGGGTTTATCGTCTGTTTTGCTAATTATCATAGTTTTTGTTTTCTCAATATTAATGACCAAATTTTAAAAAAATCATTAAAAAGATGCCGTAAAAATAGGAATTATACAAAAATTGGATAACAAAATGAAAGGATGAAATTTCTCAGTTAAAAAAGAAAACTAGTTCACTAATAATTCAGAGTTATATGGAGAAAATTCTATGCATTCCCCTCAGTAAACGTTATGTTGTCAAACATAATAAAGATGACTTACTGTTGTGATCATGAAGATCCTCATGTTGTCTTATTGTACTTATAACTGTGTGTCGCACGCTACGAATATAGATGGGTGTCTGAATAGGTATCGCCTATGGAATAGTATCAATAAGGTTTTCCGAATTCAGCTCATAAAAAAAAAAATAGACCCATTCGAGATAAGGATAATGATATCAAAGGATTGTGATATCTAAGAAATCATGACGAGTTGATTATGGATCCTCGCGACATAAACTGCTATCTCTAACATCTCGACAAATAAAAGAGTCCCCTACGTCCCCAAGAAAGGATTCTACTTATATGTACATGTTTATCACAGACAGCGCGAGTGATACAAGTTAATCACAAAGGGTGACTTATGAACACGGCTATTTAAGTATATATATATATCAATTGTTGTGTACCTTGTAGTCAGTGGTGTTCAGTCCGTTCACAAAATAATACCTAAGGCCTTGTATAAATAAACCAAATATATAATGACTTGACTAGAACACACATGCTGACAAACAAGATCATTATGTACACAATAAAAACATGATCAGGAACTTATTTTCATAGCTGAGCTGCCATCCAGCATCATACGGTGGAAAAACGTGCGGCTCTTGTCTGGTCACTCAACAACATCCGGTTCGTGCAGACATCGCACATTATCGCACACAGTCGCTATAACAGGAAAGCAGCTGGCGTTCAGTTCTAAGCTTTATCAACTCACAAACGTCATTTTTTTTTCGCCGTCTTTGGAGGGTACCCATTAGAGCTGGGTCGGCTCAGGACACTCCTTCAAATGTTTTCGCCCAGGGCTCGAATTAATCCTGTCCAAGTCCCGGTCGACGACACTTCTTCAACTGAGCTCGCCCGGGCTTAAACCTGGATCACCCGATTGCCAGCGCAGTGTGGTAACCATGACACAAGCGCGGCTCCTAAACGTAATATAAGTTATAGACACTACTCACAAACCAGAAACCATATTTGTATATATATATATATATATATATATATATATATATATATATATATATATATATATATATATATATATATATATATATATATATATACACGTACAAAATGACTGTCATACCTCGACGTAAACCACTATTATGGGAGGCAACTTTGTGCCAATAGATATAATTCCACAAACAAATAGTGAACTTGCTAAAAGAATACACGTTTCTCTTAATTAATCTTTTGTATTTATTTCTTATGAATTTTACTTTTTAATTCTTTCTTTGCCCTTCCGTTTTCCTTTGTTCAGTATGTGACAGATAAAAATCGAGCACCTTGATCGGTGTACTTTACTTTCACCTGCACCCCTCACTCTTTTTCAAGCAAATCGCTCAACGTGATTTCCCACCCGCTGCTCTAATTAGCATGCGCGGATTATCGCGCAAAAAGCCATGCCTTTCGCCATCTCTCTGATTTTTAGTTTAGCCACGCCTAGCTGTCTTTGTTTCAAGCGCTATTAATACAGCTATTCATATCTCAAACTGTCTTTCCTTTAAAAGGGGAAGGGCGAAGAGGGTTTGCCTGCTGTCAGATTACGTCATCTCGTCAGCGCCTTGTCCCAGAAACACGGGGGGGGGGGAGGCAACGGTTTTTATAGTTTCCTTAAAGAGAACGGGACAGTATTTGCAGAAAAAAGGGGCAATTAAGCGGATGCAGAAAGGAGCGATAACCACTTTTACTGACTTCTCTTTGTTCGTGCTCCATGGGACGCAATTTACTCACCGAGAGAAGGGAGCTAAAAGGCGCCCGCTTGCTAGCGAAACGAGTATGCGGTCGGCGAAAACGTGAAAATAGGCTTTCATTCAGGAATCAACCGCAGATTCTCCGAAAATCCGAGCAGATTCGCGAAATCTCGCACGAGCTAACGATTTTGTACCCATTTATTATATATAGGCATCTCTTAAAAATCAGTTATCAGTAGCGCCAGAGATTTTGAAGAAAGTACCTAGCTCTTTTATTTATCTCTCACTAATCTGAGTGTTCACGGGATACGTTAAATTAAGGACTTAGTCTTCACCCGACCTGACTATTCCCTCCCCCCCACCCATCCCCACTCCCCCCGCCACTGTTAATTATTTTGATCTTTATGGTTAATTACCTCTGATGAGATCTTCCTAAGTTTCCTATACAAGAGGGAGGGCCTATTAGATTATATTTTTAAATTCCTTGTCTGTAAACCAATAATTCATTGATGTTAATGCTTTTCTTGATATTGTGATATTTTCTAGTGAGAATAAACTTAGTAAACCTTACAAGATAGTGTTGGTCAAACCCCGGCCCTTAAATGTGATCCATAGTTTATCTGTTTTCACGTCTGTACGTATTTCTGTCACAAAATTGTGGGTACGTGAGTGTAGTGTAACTTGAATATGTACCAAGTGAGAAAGTGCGTCTGAATTTAAATAGAGTCGTAAACGATAGGCTGGATTAGAGAAATTACTTAATCCAAGACTGTCCGTTCTCTTACACTATCACCACCCTATTAAAACATAAACTATTTGCTACACCTTCCTCTCACATAGCTATCACTATCACCTCTGCTTGTACGGGACCATAAATATCTCAGGGCTATCTTATCAAAATTTACGACAGTGTCCTTGATGAAGCCCTGGCCGAAACGTTGACAATTTTGTGTGTGTACTGTCCTAGTATAAAGCTGTACCTGTGTTTTTGTTAACCCAACTTTAATAAAACTGGTAATAAATTATGGACTTTGTTCCTCAGAAACCAGAACGATTGCTACCCTGAAAAGAAATGGGCTGCCCTAACTGGGACTAATTTGTAATGTTAACAGAACTACAGATGATCTGCCTGGAACAGATTTGTATTTTTTACAGAACTACAGATGGGGTGAGATAACTGGAACATATTTGTAATGTTGACAAAACTACAGATGATCTGCTTGGAACAGATTTGTATTCTTTACAGAACTACAGATGGGGCGAGATAACTGGTACATATTTGTAATGTTGACAGAACTACAGATGATCTGCCTGGAACAGATTTGTATTCTTTACAGAACTACAGATGGGCTGAGATAACTAGGACAGATTTGTAATGTTGACAAAACTACAGATGATCTGCTTGGGACAGATTTGTATTGTTGACAGAACTACACATGAGATGAGATAACTGAGAAAGATATATAATGTTGATAGAACTACAGAGAAATGCCTGTACAGACGATCCAACTGCAATAGATTAGTAATACTGACAGATGTACTTATGGTCTGACTGGAGCAGAACTGCAACGCTATCACATATGTTTTATAAAATTATTAATATGTATCATAGTGGTATGAAAATGATTTGTAAAACGTCTAAGACAATTAACTGACAAAAAACACGCTGTCAAGTAAGCAGAAACTACACATCAAACCCGAACTCCGACATCTGCCTACAGAGACTACAGTTATATAAATACTAATAGAAAAATAAAACAGACATTCCACCAACAAAAACCGTAGAACAAGAGAGGCAATTTATCACTGACATATCAAATAAAGCAACACAGTAAAACAATAAACAATCCAAAGAAAGAATTACTTATTGCACTTTTAGACATCGTACGTCAAATCAACATTGACAAAGTCATAAATCAGCTGGAGTTAAGGAAGACCACTCTATCGGTAGACACAAGAGGAAACAAAAAACACACATGGATCTTCATTTCAGCTAGTAGTACTTTTAACAACACGTTGATACACTAGCAATAATAGATATAGAGGTATAATCATTTCACTTAGAATAAATAAATAAATAAGTATATGAACTGAGTAAGCAGGAACACTCGAATAAACCTGCGACGTGACGGCCAGACAGCCAGCTAGCGGTCCTTTACAGAAAGAGACCTTTTCATGGCTAATAAAAGTTCTCGCCCCCCTTAATTTAAAAAAAAAAAGATAATGACAGAGAGAACAGTCCAGCGGTCAAAAATAGCCCACTTATGACCAAGAGATCACACCTCTTGTCAGGTTTTGACGGGATGTTGAATCTTAGACGAAAGTGAATGAAACAAATAAAACTTAACCACGTGATACTTTAAACAGCAGAGAGAAAATAAAGTTAGGGGAATACATTCTATTTACTTCCAAAGGGGAACAATTCAACTATTAAAAATATATCAAACTAAAAAACAGGGGTTCATTATTTATTTAATTTTGTCAATTAATTTTACACAATTTTTTAAGTCATAAAATATTCTCTTATTTTAATCAGTACTTGTTTTAAATTGTTGAAACGTGTTTTGTTTCCCATGTTTAGAATAAAAGTACTTGAAATAATAAGGAGTTTGATGCCCATGTTAAAGTAGTCAACACTTATATCCTCTGCCACATTCAATGATAATGCAGCTAAACCCTGAATTGCTCTAGTCGCAGATGAGCACAACATAATGTGTTATTGGCGCCAAATAGCGCACTACAACAATCTTTGAAACACTTGTTCTTACTTGGTCGTTTCTCTTCTACCCTAGGGGCCGGAGTAGATATGAGGTGTGGCGTCCGGCTCTAATTCTAAAGGTACCGGGTTCAAACCCAGTACAGGGTATATTTTTGATGGCATTTTTTTCAGAACCTGTGGGTACAATAATGATATACTCCTCTCCGATCCCCTGGGTAGTGAGATATGATGTCTTGCCTTCTCGGATATCTTATCCTTTGAGCTGTTTTTCTTTTGGCCTGGTTCCAGTCCAGTCTTCGGTCCCTCAGGGATTATCTAAAGCTGTCCCCACAGCGAACCCTGGGTATTCCTGGAGATCTGGATCCCTTGCTATTGGTTTCTCTTGTGTGACCGTGGTTGTCACGAAAATAATAATTTTTTGTGTAGTAGTATTCTCATTTGTTGTTGTGTTCGGTCGTAAATTTTTAAAGATAGCTCAGAAGATATTTATGGTCCCGTCTGAGCAGAGGTGATAGTGGTAGATATGTGAGAATAAAGGTGTAAGAAATAGATTTTCACGAGGAAATAGTGTAAGAGGAAGATCTGTCTCTGGAATGAGTAGTTTCTCTAGTCCAGCCTATCTATACGACTATATTTTAATATCAGACGACCTTTCTCTCCATATATGAAATATAAGTTACACTAAACACACCCCACAACGGGCTGATCACCCGTTTGCCAGTCACTTCGATTACGGAAACAACAGCAAATGGGTTGATTTGCCGTTGCCCTAAAGACGCCTTTAGGCGTGCTGGAAAATAATGGCAAAGAAAACCTATCTGCTGTTGCCCTAAGACGCAACTAGGCGTAATGGCCACTGACTGCTTTGACGGTCAGTGGCTAAGGACGGAAGAAGAAGAAGAAACACACCCACACACACAATTATGTGACAACAATATACACAAAACGTGAAAAACTATGGTTAATTGGGTATGGGTCTGACCAACACGCATATGTAAGTTCTTTTTGTTGTTTATTATTGTAGTGGGTTTGATGGTATTGTATGATGGTGATATTACTAAATGTACTGTATGAGGCCAGCTGTGAAGGCTCCTGAGATAAAATGTAGTTGTGAATTGTCAGAAGGCCTTTCTTGCTACCACTACGACCTCACACTTAATTTTTTTTGTAATGAATGTGGCTACGTAAAATGTCTAGGGTTATGATGTGTAGTGTGGTGTGATAGTTTATAAATACACCCACAGATAATTAAGAAGACTAATAATATTAACAAATGTTAAAATACACTGAACTAACTCACGTGTGTAAAATTGTTGATAGAATTATATTACATTTATTTTGTTCTGGATCAAGTTTTATGTTGACCAGAACTTTTAAAAAAAAGAGATTTAGAAATTATGAAAGAAATGCATGGAATGTTACATAATAAATGCAAGAGTGTACATATATAAGTACTAGACTAGTTAGTTTTATTAAAATGTTCTAGTAGTCATCTACTTGGGAGGATAGTTAATGTTTGTGCTGTTGGGGTGGCCTCATCACACCTGTCTATATTGACTACACAGTGTCCAGTAAATTGCAGGAATTTTATGGGGTATTAGTAATTAAAAGGTGTTGGTGAACTTCCAGCAGACCAGAGGCTCACTCATCTTGAAGAAGTAGCTCTGGTGCTGAAATCTGGTGGTCCCAACTCTCCGTGCTGGCGGGCAATAATAGTGGTCTCTGTCACAACGTACTGCACAGATACCCTCGAGTAAATCACCAACTGAATAGACACCGCCTTGTTGACGACTGAAACTCACAGCTCAGATTATGAATAAAGAACACAGAAATGCTAGCAAAACTCAGCTGAGCTGCTGGCTATAGTATGGCGTCACTGAACTTATTTCACTTTCTTTCATTTGGAAATCACCACACTTTAAAATACTGTGTCTATCATCGAACAACTATTGAGGAATGGTCCCACTTGCTCGTCTGAGCGCCGATAAAATGATTGTCTGTGGCCAATCACTGCCTAGGTTTATTTCAAATTCAAATTTCCTACCCTAAAGTCATTTCAGTCATGCTTCAGTCAAGTATGGATGTTTATCTGTTAGTCTGTCCGTCTCTGCTTGTTTTTTTTACAAAAATGTACTTGATTTTTGAACCAACCTTTCTCTTCCCTCCAAAATTTTGTCGTTAAAAGTTATTTTTAGACACAGCCACCACAATATCCATTCTCTTCCATACTAAGTAGAATTGAAAACCTGCGTCTCGAGGTCGTGTTTTTGTGTGCAAATAGCGACACTTTTTATTCAATACAGTCATGTCGCTGATGTGAACAACACTGTCTTTTGTCATTATCTTCAATATTATCTATCCGTCTGTAAAATTAAGAACATATTAGTTCACTGCTCAGAATGGGCCATCCGGCCAGCTAATTTTTATATTCCTAACATTAATATTAAGAAAAAAATACTTTTTAAATTTTGTAATATTTCGAACATCTGCGTTTAGCCGCTGAATTCAAATCAAGGGCTTGGTATCGCAAAAGCGTCCATTCCGTACCTCGTGTCAATTTGGGGGACGTGAATTTTTACTTTCCTCCATCCCCCCCAATTGCGTCTCCTTAGCCTTTCCAGTCTCACGCAATCTTTCCAGTCATATTTTTTCCTTTTTATCCGCCGTTCCCCTCCTGTCTAGCAAGTCAATTTTTATGGAGGGTGATGACCCGCGGTCTGGGCGATCATGTACTATCAGCAGCCTACGCATTATGTTTTTATCCTTACATGTTAACTTTGGAGGTATTTTACCGTTGTATCTCTGTCAATTTCACTACACATATCATTAAACTTTTTACACCATCAAACATATAGAGACATCAAATAAATCAAGTTTACATATAAATGAAAATAACCGATTAAGTGCCCTCCCCTTGTTGGGAAAAGATCCCAAAAGAAGTTAATAACCCAAAGGTCAAAGAATAAACACTAGATTACAGAATAGACTGTGAAGAACATGTTCCCACTAAATTACTACTCAGTAAAGTACACAGGTTAGCGAAGTAAAAAAAAGAAGTTAGTACAATTATTGTAACAAAGTAAAATATTTACTCTCTCTCCCTCTCTCTCTCTCTCTCACTCTGTCATCTGTGGCCACAAATACTCTTGCTTACCTAATAATGGTGTAGGTATCCCTTGAACAAATTACAATAGTCTGAACCGATATTGTCAGGTGGGTTGCCCAAATTTGGCCCCAATCCAGCCTTTGTATCGAATAATAGTTACAAGGTGGACGCCAAATTTGGTGGTTTAATTTTTTCCTGGATGAGTCCTGTGTCACCGCATATAGTTACTGAAGCAAAACGTTATTCTGGACGTGCACAGTTACAAAAGGAGAAAAGTAGTTCCTGTATTGTCTAGCCTCTGGTTGCTACGACAAATGTTACTATATGTAAAACTTATACTGATGGTAAATCTTATCGGCTGACTCTTATGGTGAATGCCGATTATGAAACAGCGTAGTGTTCTGGATCACTCCGTTGCTACGGCTTTCAAATGTCAGGAATATATGTTCTTGCGTATGCCCAGTGGGCTGGACAATTTTGATAAATAATTCTTGGTATGGTACCGTCTAGTTACAATTAATATTACTGTTTCTATTGGTCTCTCTCTGAATGAAGAAAGAGGACCGAACAGGTATTTTAAAAAAAATCGAAGACCCAAATTTAATAATAATGTTACGTTACTGGTAATATTAGACCGCTGGCCGCTAGTTTTGATTAGATGCTATATTGGGAACAAAAGAACATTTATGAAAAACTGCTACTATCCTATCCACCTGTAAGTTTTCCGCTATGGCATGTCCGGAAAAGACGGAATGTTCCCTCCCCCGTTATTGCCCGCAATAAAATGCACAGCGCACAAAGTCAATTATTATTCAATTTATCCATACGAGGACTTAAACAAAAATCGCCTGTCGCTACTAGCTATTGGTCGACGTCTGTTGTTTAGTCACATAACATTAACTCTAGCCACTTATTTAATTTCACACAATAAAATATAATGCGAATTCTATTCGGTCACTAATCCGTCACACTTAATAATCTCAGTCCGCTAAGCCGTATTTTCTTGTGCAAGAAATATTTATGCGTTAGGTTATTTCACTTGTTTTAAACGCTAGGGAGTTATAACGAATAAAATAGTAATCCTAACACATTTTAACACTTAAGCACAATTTCTATTACCACAAATCAGAAAATGAAATCCCCACGGGACAATTTAACACATTTAGCGAAGAAATGGTTCTAGTCCGTCGTGTTTAGATTATGCAAAAATTTTTGAGCGACTCTAATAACTGAATTTTAGAGACCACTGTATATATACAGATTATGATGTTATTTTCACTAGAAGATGTTATAATTCGAACCTCTGTATAGCAGGGAAGTCAGGAAACTGCGATTCCCGGATCATAGGTTTGATCGATTATTCTACTCAGCGATGCTGACCAACAGCAGAACTTGTGGCAGTGCACTGGCCTCTCTTTAGATTACATCCCCTTGCACAAATCAAACATTATCTCCCCCCTGGAACGTGCTAACATCAAAGGTTGTCGGGAAAATATTATCGCTCCTTGTCTCTCTTCAAACAATCCGTTATTTTCTCCACGCGTCTGCCTAATGACCGATAATTGGACATCAGCTCGCATGAGAACTCAGGTAAACGAATCAGGGCTCGCTGCCTGTTATGCTGGCAGGTCAAGGAAATTGGTAAATGTCTCTTTGTTTACGTATCAAGAAAAAGGATTAGATATGAGTAATGCAGTCAGAAAATTTCGCGGTTTGGCTTAGCAAATGGTAGACACCAAATGGGAAAGCAAAGGTTGTCAGATTACTGTATCAATATTTACATTCCACGTCACATGTTCGTTATAACCATTGTCATAAGTCCTGTATTTATGTTGTTTGATATATTCTTCTCTTCTTGTCTAGAGCAACGTTCACAACAACAACAAAAAGTATCACGTGTGTTAATAACACTTTTTCTAAAGTAATGGACGACATGTGCGCCATGAAATTCACGTTAGTTATTTATAGTTTCAGTGTGTCTTACTTATCGTATCAAAATATTGTTTCACTGCGTTTCTTTTTTTTATATATGTCAGTAATAAACTGTGACTTTTCATCTACGGTTTTTGTTCGTTGTTGACGGATTGTGTGCTTTATTTTTCTACCCGTAGTTATATAACTGTAATCTCTGTAGTCAGTTGTTAGAGGTGGGGCTTAATGTGTAGTATCTGTTTACTTGACAGTGTATTTGTTGATGTACCTAGTTAAATAAATGTAATATATGTAGTCAGGTGTTAGAGTTGGGGCTTAATGTGTAGTATATGTTTACTTGACAGTGTATTTGTTGCTGTACCTAGTTAAATAAATGTAATATATGTAGTCAGCTGTTAGAGTTGGGGCTTAATGTGTAGTATCTGTTTACTTGACAGTGTATTTGTTGCTGTATCTAGTGTGACCGTATGGCCAGAAAGGTGTAATTTTAGACTGAGTAATAGTTGTCGATCTAGTCTACGGTGTGTATGTGTGCTCATGTTGGCATTCTCTGTTTTCTGTATGATTTATATGCCACCTGATATGGTTGCATTAATAAAAGTGGGACCCCTGTCATCAAGATAGTTTTTCTGTAACTGCGGAACGTGTGTGAAAGTAGGCGAGAGAGAGTAACGACAACTTTACACACGAACCCCACCCGTACTACTATTCTTCTACACACATAGTCTTCGCACTGTCACAAATGGCGTCGTCGGCAGGATACTGACAGACAGTTTAGTATAGTCATACGCGGAGTGTTGAATGCTGCAAGAGAGCACTACAATCAGTGAGCACCAAGGATACCTGAGCTAAACCTTGCAAGAGTATTACAACACCCAGCACAGACGGAGCAGAACATCTGCCCAGTACATCTCCCCAGTGAAGATTCGCACCACCATAGGCCCAGCAAAGAATCACACCACCGCATGAAGATTCGAAGCACCATAGGCCCATTGAAGGGTCGCACCAACGTAGGCCAGGCAAAGAGTCGCACCAACGCAGGCCCAGAGAAGAATCATACCACTGTACATACATTGAATATCTTATCAAGCCAGGGACCTGCCGTTTGCAGTTATGTCAATTTTCCTGCAATAGTATCCTTGCTTATGATACTCTATCACAGCAAACAGGAACCCTATTGCTACGCCAGTGTTTTTATGCCAAACCAGTGGCCGACCTACTACGATTGACATTCATCCAGGGACTCAATCGTATCACCAGACAGCACCTGAAACTGCTACAGGCCACAACAACGTAGAGAAGACAAGAGCAAGCGAAAAAAAAAAATAAGAGACATTTTCTATTATTTATTATAATATTAAAATAAGTGTTTTCTTTCCATCTGTTTTTACATTGTATTGTACTAGATTAGAGATAGAGCAGTGATGTCAACTCAATGCGCAGACGCAACATGTCGGTCAGAGCCTGGGAGTACCTCGACAGCTGGATGTGGCTCCCGTGAAGAAATCCTTACACCAGGAAAGAGCCAGAGCAATGCGCATGTGAAGGTGATTTACGTAACAGTGCCGGACGTAAGACGATTTGGCGAAAAGCCAGGCCCCACTTGGCAAGAGTTTGTGAAAGAGGTAAAAGCAGCGTGGAAGGTATGGCCCTTAAAAGCAACAGAAAAAAAGGAAGTTAGGGGAAAGCATCCTATTTACTTCCAGAGGGAAATAATTTAACTATTAACAAAAATCATAATAAATAACATATTTTCATTATTTTTTTTAACTTTATGAATTATTAAGACAAAATTATAAAAGGGATAAACAACTCACTTATTTTTATTAGTACATATTTTATACTGTTACAATTTTATTGTGTGTCTTATGTTTAGAGTAAAACGACTTTATACAATTTGGAGTTTGATGCACATGTTAAAGTAGTGATAACCTATATGCTCTGGCACTTTCAGTGGTAATTGCGCCAAAACTGTGACAGTTTCACTCGCAGATGTGCACGCCAAATAAAGCTTTTCTTACTTAGTATTTTCTCTTCTACCCTGGGGGCCGAAGTGACTAAGAATTATGGCGTCCGCATCTAATTATAAAGGTGTGGGGTTTGGTTCCCAGTCTAAGGAATATTTATGATGGAATTTTTTCAGAACCACCGAGTCCTAATCATGTCATACTCCCGATGATCCCCAGGGTAGTGTGATTGGATGCCTAGCCTTCTCGGATAAGGACGAACAAATAGTAGGTTCCGAGTGCAAGTTGCACACGTTAAAAATTCCCTGGCAATTGGAAATCGTTATAGTAGGCCTTACGTCCCTTGCCCTAGCAGAATTTACAAAATTAGGAAAACCTATCCGATAAAAAAATATTTATAGAATGTATGATTCCTAAATACACACATTTGGGATTCTCGCCTGTGCTTTGGTGTTCATGCACTGTGCTGATATCCTCCTTGAGATCTAAGGGAGGAGATCGGAGCACTGATAGAGTTGTCCGTGTGCAGTGAATATGGTCCTTAAAACCAAACGACACAAACCTTTTCCACCTTAGGGTGTAGAGGTTAGCCAGAGAGAGCGCCATGTTATCATATAAACTGCTTCCGGTCCAGTCCTCGGTCCTTCAGGGATTGTCTAATGTTGTTGTAGCAAAAGGTTTTCTTAATATGATAATAGTGGTAGAGCAGAAGTAGAATCTCTCTCCAGAAGTATGAAGTTCCAATGCCTGAGAAGTACACTGGTATCACAAGTGAGTTACAGCTGTGAATACTCTGAGCTGGACAATAGATTTAGGCTTCAGAAGTTTGTTGCTACTTTCGCTATAGTAACCCTATGTAATAATATAATTAAATTTGAAAAGGTAACTCAAAATTTAACAGTTAAAAATTTAACAAGTCAAATGAGTACAATTTCATAATTTATTATGTACATCTATATATTCTTGTAATGAGAAATGGGTGTTGGATGATGGTAAAATGAATGATTATTTATAGTTACAAATTAAAATAAGAAATAGAAAAAGTCTTAGATTTATCTTTCACTGAAATTACAACAAAAGGATTGTCACATTATCTCTGGCCATCTAGTTGTCATCATTAGACAGTCGTTTAGAAACTGCTCACAGTGTTTGTTGGATGGATACACATAAAACTCATCTTATGTTATTAGCCACGTCTGCTCGAGGTTCCAGAGACACACTTGAATACTGAAGACTTTCCTTCAGCCCACCCTATAACTACAGGGGACTAAGGAGTTGAAGATTGGTTGACCTCGAGGCTTCAGTTAGCTGGATCAACGATCCTCAAGTCTTTAGTTTCTCGATCAGGAATGATCATAAACATTGATCATAAAACCTGGAACAAAAGGTGGTCCAACAATCTCACCACCCACTGCTGTTCATGATGCGACCATGTCTTCAGTGTTTATATATAAATGAATGAATCATGGTAGTATGTTACAGAGATAGCATGATAAGATAATGTATACTGTGCAAAATTAACAAAATACATGAATAATCACATGTTATGATACATGGGTACGATATAACCTTTGCCTTCCACTCATGGATGCCAAGTCACTTATGTACTTGCTGGTATGTCGTAAGCTTCCAGGCAAGAATTAGCCATGATATATTTGGCTAACCAATTAATGGTTATGCTTCCTGACAATGCCGGTGAAGGTTATCTCTGGTTAGCGTCATTCCCTTTTTTATTATATCTGATACAATCAATCAGAAATAAAATCTGAAATAAAATGTTATTAGTAATACATATATCTTTAATAAACTTACATACCCTCTTAGGATTTATAAGCTCACGGTGAGACTGTTTTGGTTGAAGTTAATCTGCCCTGCATGCAGCGTGAAAAAATAACTTTTCTTGCAGATACTGTCTTCCAGTTTCTCACTCTGGCTTCTGGATTTGGTGTGTGTGATTTCCATTGCGCCGCTATGTCCTTATATTTCAGTCTCTCGCCCGTACGAGAAAGCACCTCTAAAAATCCCAAAAGATTTTCGTTTAATCTCTCGGTTTGAGACGATTTGAGGCAATCTGTGCTTTTCCTGTACTTGTTTTTCTTCTGTCCACTACACACTTATATCCTTCCTTCCTTCCTTCCTAGGTATCATTTCCTTTTCCCCATATGAGGCTTCCATTCTATCCAATTTATGTTTAATCCGTTTAGGCATGTAGTTATAATAAATGTTTAAAGATTATTAGCTAACTTTTAGCAGATGTGATGAAGGTGAAAAATATTAATTATCTTTAAAACTATTTATATTTGAATAATATCGTTTTGGATATAATTCCTAGTCTATCTCCTTTGTTGAATTATTTTTATTTAATGGTAGTCCAACCAGGCGTTCTCTTGTAGTTAATAATTTAATGTCCAGTAAATGCAAACTTTTAAAGTCCGCCATACATTCCTATATAGCTATTTCCTCATTCTTCAGTAATATTGTCTGGCTTTAACCGTAATTCACATTTCCCGTCCTCAAACTTCAAAGAAAGACCCGCCGAGCCGACCTTGCGCTGTGTGTGTGTGGGTGTCGCGCTACACATGTTTTCCACAACAAAGCAAGAGGAACCAAATTTCGCTACAGAGCCTGTTACGTGCAGTCTTTGATATCTTGCAATATAATACATTTGTATGCTTGTTATGTTCGCAAATATTTTGTAAACAAAATAGATACTTTTTAGTGCTTAAGGAAAAGTCATTATTGAGTTACTTCCCTTGAAAGGAGTCTCGCCACTTTCGATCGAACTCCGCGGATGAATCTAGTTTTACTACGATTTATTCTTTGTTTGGGTAGAAATAGATTGTTCTTGCTTCAGAATATCTATGGCCTGAATTTATGTGTATTGTTTGTCTAGGTAGGACGAGTCGGTCTTATATCTGTATATCTTTACATATCTAAGTCGAACTATATGTTCTTTGTCGCTAGAAAGGTCAAAGGCTGTCCAGCGGATGTGTCGCTAGATAGTTGTGTTTTGGCTTCGCCCTGATGATGGGGGCTGTCGTGTTTTCTGTATCGGGGTGTCGCCGGAAAAAGTGATCGATATATGTGTAGGGGAAAGTGATAGTCGTCTAGACCTATCGTGTATGCTTTACCCCAGTGTTTATTCTAATTGCCAAGGAATGGCAGAATCATATTTCTGATACCAAGGTAACAAAAGCACTTCTTATGAACTCTCTTACGAAGCCATCGTTTTCGATAAGCAGACGCACGATTTGTACGTCTGAGGGAATATTTAACTAGATGAAGATAACATTAATTTCTAGCAGCACCATATTGTATGATGAAGTCAATTGCATCATGATAGAATCTACAGAGCAATGAGAACATTTAATGTAGGATTAACTTTGATACAGATTCCAGTGTGTATCCTAAAGTGAGTGACAGCTCACGACAGCAGCCATCTTGTATACACATATTTAAGGACTATCAGGAAGAGAAAGGGATGCCCCGTATTATCGCTTGATGAGTCCAGAGATCACTGCTACAGATGAGAACCCATTACTAGCGGTTCAATATGATTATATGAAAAAATATGTGCTGAACATTATTTAAAGGAATCTTCGCTAGACGAGGTTAGGTCTAGAAGCCATCTTGAATATTGTTTATAAACTGACGTGCTTTGTCAGTAAACTCAGATGATATATATATGGGCAATACTGAGTGCTTGTCTACTGACATTCCATTGTGCTTTTGGTCAACATGAATGCCCATGTATCATTGCAAGACCATTTATCAGTTGTACCATGATGTATTATGCCAACCTGTGATTTGTCACTGTATCCGTGCTGTCGAATGTGTACGTCCAATTAAACTGTAACAAAAAGTACACAGCAGTTGGCGTCGATGACTTCCAGCCATACATGAGTGAGAAAAAGAACATTTATCAACTCTTCGAACTCTTTCATCATTCGCGTATTATACTCTCATTCTATGTTTACACACCACTGCGTAGGTCGAGTTGATATTCCTATTCCTAACAACCACTCTGACGAGCAACGCTGGGGCCAACAACAAGTCTTTAACATTGGAGCTTCAACAGACCACCATACCTCTTAACACTGTGGTCCTGTAAATCGTTGATGTCAGTGTGAACAAGGAACAATACAACTTCATATCTATACACCATTCAACAGTATATATAGAAACAGCATTTAACTCTGGTGGAATTCAACAAAGAGGTTATTTAACACTGGTGAGCCAGCTTTCTGGGTTTGACCTCGCAGAAGTTGAGAAGTCAACAGACTACCGATACCAGACCGTTTCCTGTGGCTGATACGACACACTTGCAGTATTAGTTTGCTCTTTGTCAACACTTTGTCACGTGACCTATCAAGTGAATGCAGTATCTAGGTCAGCGTTGTTGACATTTTTACGCTTAGACATTACAGAGTTTCACAGTACAGAGATGATACTTTGAAGGCCATAAACTGTTCTATTGTTGCAGTATTGTTGAACATAAGTGCGTAAATTTCATCGTTGGACCTTCTGATACTCATATTGTTGAACATTGTAATAGATTAAATCAAAAATCTAGTATTGATTAAAGTGGCAGTTTACTTTGTTTATTCAGAAACTGTGCCATTATATTTATGAACTGAAACTCTTTCCAACACATTTCATTATTTAATGTATAACTGAGCATCCTATCTGCAACACAGTGCTTTATATATTACACACATGATATATGCATTTATGATTATATGTTATATGTTATTTGTTTGTATAGTATATTAGTTTATATGTCAGCGGGTTGTGTTTAGGTTGGGCGGTGTCCTCACAACAGAATATCCCACGTCATAGAGGGTCCGTTGTGGGCGTTTTCTTTAGGTGCAATTTCCTTAATTGGAAATTTGCTTGCAACAACTAGTTGCTATTTGTGTTAGCTGTGACGACCTGTACCCATCATTGTTTTTGTAACATTTTTCTGTTCTTTAATTTTGTTCGATTTGTTTATATTTGTAGGTCTACCCTTTCCTTTTATTTAGTTGTATACACAATTTATATTCATATACTGTGACGTCATTTGTGTTGTTATTCCTTGCAGATTCAGTGATTATTTTCATTGATTTCCCTATTTGATTTATTTGATTTCTGCAAATGTTTTCATATTGTCAGTCTTATTTGTGCTTTATGTATGCTGTTGGTTGACATATGTTTTATATAGGTATATTTCATAAGACACTATTGCTTGTGCACTGCACTTGGATTATGGTATAAACCAGTACTTGATTATTATTACTGTTATACAAGACCTTATTAAGGCTTGTGGCCCACAGATATTGGGATAGTATACTGATTAATCAAGTCATTAAGAACTTGTGGTATTATTATTGTTTCAAGTAATTAGTATTATTGTTAGACATCATGTCTACATTAGAATACTTCATTGCACAAGGGAAATCCCTTGATAAGACTGGTCAACAATTAGAAGAATGGCCAATTGCTCAATATGACAAAGCATTAGCTGCAGAAGAAAGAAAAACTGCTGCTGCAGAAGAGAGAAAAGCTGCTGCAGAACAAAAAAGACTAGACAGAGAAGCTCTAGCTGAAGAAAAAAAATTGCAAAGAGAAGCTGAAGAGAAAAAATTAGAAGCTACTGCTGCTGCTGAACTAAAGAAATTTCAGATACAGACTGAGGAAAAAAGATTCCAGATGGAAATGGAAAAAGAAAAAAGAAAAGATGAAGCTGCTGCAGAACAAAAAAGATTAGACAGAGAAGCTGAAGAAAAAAAAAGCAATAAGAGAACATGAATTTGAGTTAGAGAAATTGAGATTGACAAGTATGAGTAATGTTAATCAGGCATCTAGTGGTAATGGTAAACCTTCTACTTACAAGGTTAAGGTTCCACCGTTCAATCAGTCCAGTGACGATATTACATTCTGGCTGGATAGATTTGAACGTTCTTGTCGTACACATAATGTGGATAAATCACAATATGCTAACCAATTAGCAGAAAACTTGAAAGGTGAATCTCTGACTAGATTATGCCTTGTAGGAGAAGCAGATAAGGATAATTATGATGTCATTAGGGCGGCTTTGATAAAAAAATACCAGCTAAGTGAGGAAGGCTATCGCCTTTTGTTTAAGACGATGGTGCCTGAGACAGGTGTAGAATTCTCAGAATTCACTGCAAAGGCACGTCTCACAGTTGATCGTTGGATTGAGCTTTCCAAAACAGAAAAAACGTATGAAGGACTTATGGATTTGTTGCTCAGAGATAAGATTATGTCATGTGTTAACAAACCATTCCTTGAATTTATACATGAGCGTAAACCCAAATCTCTAAAGGAAATGGAAGAATATTGTTCCCAATATGTCACTGCACACCCCGACGTGACTTTTGGCAACACTAAGATTAAGGAGAGTATGCCAGTTGCTTCAGCAACACCATACAATCCCAATTATTCACACAGATTTCAGGGACCTCAAAACAGATTTGATAAAAAAGGTAACCATAATAGTTATCAAAACCAAGGTAACCAATCATTTCAGGGTTCTTCTTCAAAGAACTGGAGACGAGCTGATAGCTCTCGACACAGGGGTGGTCATAATTATAGGAATTTCCGTAGAGGAAGTAATTATAGAAACTATCCGAGTTATCCGTCTTGGAGTCAACAAGATCATAATTACAGAGATACTCATTATAATGAATATGATAATGGTAACCAAGGGAACTATGACTCAAACCCAAATAGGGGTTACAATAGAGGTAACAATAACTACAGAGGTAATAATAACCGAGGTAGATCTCAAAACAGAAGACATAAACCACATTTTCAGGCAAACTCTGCACAACAAGAGTCCCATGAAGCCTATAAACAGAGTAAAGATAATAATGACGCTAGTAATATGGCATGTGCCGCTTTTGATTTTGGGAGAGCATCTCAGTGCCCCCAATGCAAAACATTATTTGAGCCAACCACAGTGTCTACTTTAAGCTGTGGCCATCCTCTTCCTGCTCTTCCTGCATCAGTCGCGCATGATGGAAGAGGTTCTCTTGTCTTACATAAGGGTTTAGTGAATAACAATCCAGTCTCTGTGCTATTTGATTCTGGATGCACCACAATTGGTGTTAGGCAGTCACTCGTAGATCCTTCCCGTGCCACTGGACAAGTAGTCAAATGTGTAACATTTGGCGGAACATTAGAGAAATACTCTACTGCTATCATTAGGATTGCTACTCCTTTCTTTACAGGAGATGTACACGCATGTCTTCTTCCGAATCCGATCGCTGACCTCATCATCGGTCGCATTCATGGAGTCAAAGAATGCACTCCGCAACAAATTTCCGCGTGGGAAAGGCAAAACATGCAGATTGCTAACGCTGTAGTCACTAGAGCTCAGGCTCTTAATATGCCTCAAACTTCATCTACTGAAGATAATGAAGTGCATAACCAAGATGATCCCTTGGTAATTTCTCGTGACTCGTTTATAAAACAGCAAGAAGATGATCCCACTCTGAAGAAATTCTTCATTCTTGCAACTAAAGGTGATCCGAATAAAGACACAAGTCGTAAATCGTGGATTACAAAGAAGAATGGCGTACTTGTACGTATGGTTCAAGACTCCATTACGTCAAGTCATTCTCAAATCCTGGTTCCCAAGAATTTGAGAGTTAAAATTTTGCAGCACGCTCACGACTCTCAGTGTGCTGGACACATGGGTTTTTCCCGTACTAAGTCAAGAGTCCTTGCGGCTTTCTTTTGGCCATTGGTAAACAAGGACATACGGATTTATTGTCGATCTTGTAAAGTATGTCAGGAAGTTAAATCCAAAGGTCCACGGCATGCTGCACCCATTCAGGCGGCGGACATTCCTATTCGGCCGTTTCAAAAAATGGCCATAGACATTATTGGTCCATTTAAGATCAAGTCTGCCAGAGGACATCAGTTTATCTTGACGTGTGTTGATATGTGCACACGTTGGCCAGAGGCTATTCCTCTGACGAGCATTACTACTGCTGATATTGCAGATGCTCTTTGGCTTATATTTTCTCGTCTGGGGTTCCCCGGAGAGATATTGTCAGACCATGGCACCCAACTAATATCAGATACCATGTCTCAAGTAATGTCTACTCTGCAGATAGATAGATCTTTAAGTAGTATCTACCATCCAATGTCTAATGGTATGGTCGAACGCCTTAATAGAACACTTAAAAACTTACTAGGGAAGATAACTGAGGATCATCCTCAAGACTGGGACAGAGTTTTACCTGCGGCCCTCTTCGCTTACAGAGAGGTCCCAATGAACATACATGATTTTCTCCCTTTTAACTCGTCTTTGGCGCGCGTCCGCGTGGCCCTATGTCGTTGCTTCATGATCTCATAACATCTGACAATATTGACGATGACACAAAGTCATCCTACGAATATGTCATCGCGTTGAGACAAAAGATTATCGAAGCATGCAAATTAGCAACTTCTTCTTCTGAATTTGCGAAACAGAAGGCAAGGCAATTTGCCAATAAGAAGAGATGCTTACGACAACTTTGTCCTGGTGACAAAGCATTTGTATTACTACCTTGTAGGGAAAACAGATTACTTATTTCTTGGAAAGGTCCGTACGATATAATATCGAAAATTTCCGATGTCGACTATATTGTCGATATTGATGGGAAGCATAAAACCTTCCACATCAATATGCTTACTGAATTCCATGAACGTCCGGATTATTTGCAACCCATTTTCCAAGCAATGGACAATTCTCCAGTACAACATGGTCATTACTCATCACTGTCCGTGATACAGGATGAGGAAACAAGTTTTTCAGATGTAAATCTTCCTCTTCCAATGATCCCACTTCATTCTAGTGAATCATGGAAGAACGTTACTGTCTCTCCTGATTTGTCTCTAGGAGAACAGCGACAAGTTTCAACTATGTTGCAAACATTTCAGGATGTACTCACTGACATCCCTGGACAAACTCATGTCATTGAACATGACATTGTTCTAACTGACCATACTCCTATTAGGGTTAGACCTTATCCTATACCTATACATTTTCAAGCACAGGTCGAGAAAGAGTTGGATGAGATGATAGATTTGAAAATAATCGAACCATCCACCTCTGCATATTCTTCGCCGATGGTTATTGTTCGAAAAAAAGACAATAACATACGTCTTTGCGTTGACTATCGAAAATTGAATCAAGTAACGAAGTTCGATGCCGAACCTATGCCTTTACTGGAAGAGCTACTTACTCGACTCTCCAAATCTCATTTTTTCACTAAACTTGATTTGTCTAAAGGATATTGGCAAGTTCCTTTATCTGAACGCGCCAAACCTCTCACGGCTTTTTCAACACCTAGAGGTTTGTTCCAATGGAATTTTATGCCTTTCGGTCTTATGAACGCACTAGCTACATTCGTACGCATGATGCGCCGAATCCTATCTTATCGGTCAGATGTCATTGCATATCTAGACGACATCTGTCTTTTCAGCGATACTTGGGAAGATCACTATTCAGGGTTAGATGAATTGCTGTCTACTTTGCGCGAGCACAACCTGACAGCGAAACCCTCTAAAGCCTATATTGGTTTTAGCGAAATTTCTTTCCTAGGCCACCGAGTTGGTCATGGTTTCCTAAAGACAGAGGACCATAATACTAGTAAGATACTTAACATCTCTATCCCTAAGACTAAAAAACAGGTGAGAAGTCTGTTAGGTCTTATTCAATTTTATGGCAGATTCATTCAGAATCTATCCTCTATCATGGCACCTCTTTCTACACTTCTAAAGAAAGGTTCGCCTAATATGGTCCACTGGTCTCAGGAATGCCAATGCTCTTTGGATAAGATTAAAACATTGTTTTCAACACCACCTATTTTAGTGTTACCTACTAAAGATAAGACATTCGTTCTTCGTAGTGACGCTTCATCCACTGGGATTGGAGCGGCACTAATGCAAGAGTACTCTGGAACTCTGCATCCTGTAATGTATATTTCCAGAAAACTTAATGCGGCAGAAAGGAATTATTCGGTTTTAGACCGTGAGCTATTAGCTATGGTTTGGTCGATCCTCAAACTACAAAGATTCCTTCTAGGCGCACATTTCATAGTAGAAACCGACCAAAAAGCTCTTACTGCTATACAGAGTAAGAATTTGAAGAGCTCGAGGTCTACTCGATATGCAATTGCTCTTCAACCTTTTCATTTCTCTGTGCGAGCTATTCGTGGATCAGATAATGTGATGGCAGACATTCTGTCAAGATGCCCACATGATTCCACATAACTATTAGGTCTTAGACTTCTTGATATGTCTAGGTCTATAATAGTTCCTTTCTATATCAAGATAGATACACATTTGTAATTTAATAATATAATGATTGTATCACTACTTAGCGGTTCATTGATGTTTATTCACCGCTGTGCTTTGATGATTTTTCTTCATAAATCATAAATTTAAGATATCTAATACGAAATTATGGTATGAAATTTTTTAGGCATTGTGTAATTGCCAGAATTGTATTATACTTTGATGACACCTTCCTGGAAAAATTTATTCGTAGAGAAACAATTTCTCTCAGATTATGAGATACATTCTCACCAGTCGCTCCATAAGTCGACTTAGCCTCATATTAGGCGTTATATTTGTTCCTGATCTTTTCATCTGCGCATTATTCATGCGTTGTGAGCCTATTGTACGTTGCTCCTAGATGTATTTCAAAAAAATTAAAATGTTTCATTTTTTTTTCCCGGGAGGTGTGGTAAGACTGTTACGTGCAGTCTTTGATATCTTGCAATATAATACGTTTGTATGCTTGTTATAATCGCAAATATTTTGTAAACAAAATAGATACTTTTTAGTGCTTAAGGAAAAGTCATTATTGAGTTACTTCCCTTGAAAGGAGTCTCGCCACTTTCGATCGAACTCCGCGGATGAATCTAATTTTACTACGATTTATTCTTTGTTTGGGTAGAAAAAGATTGTTCTTGCTTCAGAATATCTATGGCCTGAATTTATGTGTATTGTTTGTCTAGGTAGGACGAGTCGGTCTTATATCTGTATATCTTTACATATCTAAGTCGAACTATATGTTCTTTGTCGCAAGAAAGGTCAAAGGCTGTCCAGCGGATGTATCGCTAGTTAGTTGTGTTTTGGCTTCGCCCTGATGATGGGGGGCTGTCGTGTTTTCTGTATCGGCTTGTCGCCGGAAAAAGTGATCGATATATGTGTAGGGGAAAGTGATAGTCGTCTAGACCTATCGTGTATGCTTTACCCCAGTGTTTATTCTTATTGCCAAGGAATGGCAGAATCATATTTCTGATACCAAGGTAACAAAAGCACTTCTTATGAACTCTCTTACGAAGCCATCGTTTTCGATAAGCAGACGCACGATTTGTACGTCTGAGGGAATATTTAACTAGATGAAGATGACATTCATTTCTAGCAGCACCATATTGTATGATGAAGTCAATTGCATCATGATAGAATCTACAGAGCAATGAGAACATTTAATGTAGGATTAACTTTGATACAGATTCCAGTGTGTATCCTAAAGTGAGTGACAGCTCACGACAGCAGCCACCTTGTATACACATATTTAAGGACTATCAGGAAGAGAAAGGGATGCCCCGTATTATCGCTTGATGAGTCCAGAGATCACTGCTACAGATGAGAACCCATTACTAGCGGTTCAATATGATTATATGAAAAAATATGTGCTGAACATTATTTAAAGGAATCTTCGCTAGACGAGGTTAGGTCTAGAAGCCATCTTGAATATTGTTTATAAACTGACGTGCTTTGTCAGTAAACTCAGATGATATATATATATATGGGCAATACTGAGTGCTTGTCTCCTGACATTCCATTGTGCTATTAGTCAACATGAATGCCCATGTATCATTGCAAGACCATTTATCAATTGTACCATGATGTATTATGCCAACCTGTGATTTGTCACTGTATCCGTGCTGTTGAATGTGTACGTCCAATTAAACTGTAACAAAAAGTACACAGCAGTTGGCGTCGATGACTTCCAGCCATACATGAGTGAGAAAAAGAACATTTATCAACTCTTCGAACTCTTTCATCATTCGCGTATTATACTCTCATTCTATGTTTACACACCACTGCGTAGGTCGAGTTGATATTCCTATTCCTAACAACCATTCTGACGAGCAACGCTGGGGCCAACAACAAGTCTTTAACATTGGAGCTTCCACAGACCACCATACCTCTTAACACTGTGGTCCTGTAAATCGTTGATGTCAGTGTGAACAAGGAACAATACAACTTCATATCTATACACCATTCAACAGTATATATAGAAACAGCATTTAACTCTGGTGGAATTCAACAAAGAGGTTATTTAACAGAGCCCTCTTCTTTAAAACAGTGCATGCACAGTTAACTTTTTTGGTAACTCATGCTGCAGTTTCTCCTTACTTTTCTGTTTCTTTATATCTCCTTCGATAGGATGCCGACTTAAAAAATCGGGTCCAAGATTGTCCCGTCCTGGTATGTATCTCACATTGAACGAATATGGAGATAACAGTAAACTCCACCCTTAAAAGTCGTGAATTAAATTTTTTAGACACTGCTAAAAACATCAAAGGCTGGTGATCACGTTCCACAATGAAGTGTTTTCCGTAAAGAAAAGGGGCAAATTTGTTGATCGACCAGACCAAAACGAGGCATTTACGTTCAACGGTAGAATAATTTCTTTCAGCTGCATGTAACTTTCTACTGGCAAAAGCTACTGGTAGAAGCATATGTGGCGGTGTCTCTGCCCGCTGTAGTAATGTTGCTCCGATGCCTACATTGCTAGCATCCGTTCTTAGTACGAATTCTTGTGTGAGATCGGGAAGGGCAAGGATAGGTTTTTTTGTCAGCTTATTTTTCAACTCTGTATAAGCCTGTTCACACTCCGCAGTCCATTGCATTTTATCCGGCTGACCTTTTTTGGTTAAGTCGGTTAATGGCGCGCATAATGAGTTGAAATGGGGTATATATTTCTGATAAAACCCGCACAGTGACACAAAGGATCTTACATCCTTCTTAGTTTGTGGTCTTTGTGCTTTTCCCATTTTCTCTACATTCTTTGGGTCCGGAGACATTTGCCCTGTAGAGATAGTGTGACCTAAAAATTACAATGTCTCACATCCAATATGACACTTAGTTGGACGTGCTGTCAATCCCGTTTCTCTCAATCTACCTAACAACATGGAGAGTGCTACTATGTGTTCCTCGAATGTAGTGGTAGCAATCAGAATATCATCCATGAAGTTGGTGATATGATGATTTTGTAATGGTTCCAACAATTTCCTCATCATTCTGGTGAAGATACTTGGAGCATTCTTTAAACCAAATGGGAGTACATTGAACTCGTAATGTCCATCCGGTGTACTAAAGGCCAACAGTTTCCTAACTTCTGGTTTCACTGGTATTTGGTAGTATCCCTTGCTTAGATCTACTTTTGAAAAATACCGAGCCTTACTCAAGGTAGCAAACAACTTAGTGGTGTTAGGTAATGGATCTACCTGAGATTCAGTAATAGCATTTAGTTTCCTATAATCAATGCATAACCTGTGTTCACCACTAGGCTTCCTTAATAGCACCACACTTAAGCTGTAGGGAGATTCAGACTTTGAAATAATTTTCTCTTTTAAGAGATAGTCAATCTCATCCTTGAGTGCTTATGCTTGCTATTGTTCAGTCCATGTATGCAACAATGCTTCCAGTGGACCAGGTATGGGGACGGCGAAACAACAACGTTGCCGGACCCACACCTATTTCTATTGTAAGGGGCAGTATACCGAAGTGGGGTATGTATCCATCAATTGTTTTTTACAGCCCTGGTTCATACCTCCTATGGTTCTGGTTGGTTTCTGCAGCTTTGTTAATATTCGTTGCTGACTAACAAAATTTTCCAGATGATCCAGGCCATGGTGTTCCGACAAATATCTAGTCGGGGTGGGATGTCTTTCGTCCCCTCTCTGTACAATACGGAGAGTTGCCATGGTTACTGGTGTAACAGTAGACTTGTTGTGATTTTGTTTTCTCTTTATCACCGCATCTACCTGTTGTTTTCTCTTGCGAGTTTTCTTAATGGGCCTACGTCCGCAACAATGCTTCCCTAAGTCCTATACTGGTCTACACCTCTGAATGAGGTTACCTGATTACATTCTGAACTGGATTTAGTATACCCACTTATGTCTTAAATTATTCCTGGCCAGTAATATCGCAATGCTATCTTTTGACCAGTGGCCCCTTTTCCTCTGTGACCACTGACTGATGTAGCATGCTCTTGCTCCATAATTTCCTCCCTGTAGAATTTTGGCACTACCAGCTGTCCATGCTCTTTAGGTCCTTTTCCAGCTTGTCTGTAGAGTAGGCCATTTTCCATGTAGAAGTCTCCTTTCTCTGGAGGGTTATGGGCCTTTGACAATTTGCCAAAATAAGGCTTCAATGTGCTGTCTGCTGTTTGAGCCTTTTTCATCTTTATAGGATGAATGTTTATTGGATTTCCCTCCTCCTTTTTGGTGCTTGACCTGGTATGGTTTGCTGCCATGACAACAGGTTTTATTGGGTCACCCAAAAAGACATATTTACATCCTATTACCAGCGGGTATATAGGATCATCACTCACTGCTGCTCTTATCACTCCTTCCACATAGCGAGTTCTCACGTTGATCATTGCTATGGGAATCTTCATGGTGACGGTTCCCTGCATTGCCCCTTGTATGTCCACTGTTTCTGTGGTAAGTTGATCAGGGTGCACTAGGGTTGCACTCACGACTGAGTCGAATTCCAATCCGGAATCATATAAGCACTGAATTTTAGTGCCATTACATGTCACTTCCTCACAGACAGGGAGAAGATGGAGGTCATTCTGACTAACTGCCAGTTCCTTCTTTCCCTTGTTACTTGTTGTAAGACATGCAGCGTGATAAGGAGGGTTTTTCCGTCTGCATTCTGCAGTATTGTGGTTACTCATTTGGCAAGATTTACACCACTGTCCTTCCTTTCTTGAAGGTCTATTATCTGATCCTAGAGTGTTTTTGTCTTTATAATCTGTTCTGTGTTTGTTCTTGTTGGAATTGTCCATATGTTCGTAGTTGGTAAAGTTTTGTTAAGGTTTGAAGTTCTCACCCTGCTTCTTCTTATTTCCTGATACTTCTGACATTGCTGCTTGATATCTCTCAGCCATGGTTAAAATATCTTTCAATCTCTTTGCTCCTTTCTCCATAAGAAATTTTCTCATTTCTTGAGGCATGGATTCTCTCAGTTGTTCCATCATGACCATTTCTTTGATATCTTGACATTTTCCTAAGCTAATCCATTTTGTCAGATAAGTTTCCAATCTGGCAGAAAACTGGTGATAGTTTTATCCTGGAAGTATCTTAGCATTTCGGAATCTCTTTCTATAAGATTCAGAATTCTTTTCGTACCTAACCAGTAAAGCTTGTTTTAAGATTTCATAATCTTCCTGGTCTTCTTTTGAGAGTTTTAAGTAAACATCGTATGAAACTCCCCTCGGCCCCTGAGATAGTTTAAGGCTCAATTTTTCCTTTTCCAATCCATAGGTAGTGGCCAGTCTCTCATATCTATCCAGGTACGACTCAATGGGTCCTCCTTCTCAATAAATGGATCCAGGTGGAAACTCATGGCTCCATTTGCCGTGCTATGGTTGGAGCTACTCTCAGCGTGAGGTGAGCTAGCACCATGATTGCTAGCTGCTCACTGGAGTTCAAGTTCCTTTAAACTTAACTCATGAGCTCTTTGTAATCTTCTTTCTTCAGTTTCAGCTTCCAAGATTAGTCTCTTTTCTTCTCTTTCTGCTTCTAATTTCTTATCTTCAGCCTCAGCTTCCATTCTTTTAGTCTCTCTTTCAGCTTCAGCTTCCATTCTTTTAGTCTCTTTATCTAAATATTTATCCACTTCAGTTGTGATATGTCGAATAAGAGCATCTCCTGTCATACCCAAGTCTTTTCCTTCCTGCATAATCACAGCTCTAAACTTCACCAATTCAGCCATGATGCTTACTTACCAGAGGGTATATAATTTTATCTTCACTAACCAACTAACTTAATTAAAATCAATTAATTACTTTGAACAAGACAAATCCTTAAAACCTTGTGAGCGTTTCCTGTTTACTTCGTACTCAATGGTACTACTATTACGAAAAAATTTCAAAGTTTTAGAATTTTTTCAAAAAAAATTATTTTTACAAACTATTTGTGGCTCAAGATGGAAGAATACATAGATAGTGGCTCAGGATAAAAAATTATATCCCGCAAAAGAGCCCCCAATGTAGCGAAAGGTTTTCTTAATTTGATAATAGTGGTAGAGCAGAAGTAGAATCTCTCTCCAGAAGTATGAAGTTCCAGTGCCTGAGAAGTACACTGGTATCACAAGTGAGTTACAGCTGTGAATACTCTGAGCTTGACAATAGATTTAGGCTTCAGAAGTATAAGTTGCTACTTTCGCTATAGTAACCCTATGTGATAATATAATTAAATTTGAAAAGGTAACTCAAAATTTAACAGTTAAAAATTTAACAAGTCAAATAAGTACAATTTCATAATTTATTATGTACATCTATATATTCTTGTAATGAGAAATGGGTGTTGGAAGATGGTAAAATGAATGATTATTTATAGTAACAAATTAAAATAAGTAAAAGAAAAAGTCTTAGATTTATCTTCCACTGAAATTACAACAAAAGGATTGTCACATTATCTCTGGCCATCTAGTTGTCATCATTAGACAGTCGTTTAGAAATTGCTCACAGTGTTTGTTGGATGGATACACATATAACTCATCTTATGTTATTAGCCACGTCTGCTCGAGGCTCCTGAGACACACTTGAATACTGAAGACTTTCCTTCAGCCCGCCCTATAACTACGGGGGACTAAGGTGTTGAAGATTGGTTGACCTCTAGGCTTCAGTTAGCTGGAGCAACGATCCTCAAGTCTTTAGTTTCTAGATCAGGAATGATCATAAACATTGATCATAAAACCTGGAACAAAAGGTAATAGGTGGCCATGGTGTTCCAACAATCTCACCACCCACTGCTGTTTATGATGCGACCATGTCTTCAGTGTTTGTATATAAATGAATGAATCATGGTGGTATGATACAGAGATACAATTATAAGATAATGTATACTGTGCAGAATTAACAAAATACATGAATAATCAAATGTTGTTATACATGGGTACGATATAACCTTTGCCTTCCACTCATGGATGCCAAGTCACTTATGTACTTGCTGGTATGTCGTAAGCTTCCAGGCAAGAATTAGCCATGATATATTTGGCTAACCAATTAATGGTTATGCTTCCTGACAATGCCGGTGAAGGTTATCTCTGGTTAGCGTCATTCCCTTTTTTATTATATCTGATACAATCAATCAGAAATAAAATCTGAAATAAAATGATATTAGTAATACATATATCTTTAATAAACTTACATACCCTCTTAGGATTTATAAGCTCACGGTGAGACTGTTTTGGTTGAAGTTAATCTGCCCTGCATGCAGCGTAAAAAAATAACTTTTCTTGCAGATACTGTCTTCCAGTTTCTCACTCTGGCTTCTGGATTTGGTGTGTGTGATTTCCATTGCGCCGCTCTGTCCTTATATTTCAGTCTCTCGCCCGTACGAGAAAGCACCTCTAAAAATCCCAAAAGATTTTCGTTTAATCTCTCGGTTTGAGACGATTTGAGGCGATCTGTGCTTTTCTTGTACTTGTTTTTTCTTCTGTCCACTACACACTTATATCCTTCCTTCCTTCCTAGGTATCATTTCCTTTTCCCCATATGAGGCTTCCATTCTATCCAATTTATGTTTAATCCGTTTAGGCATGTAGTTATAATAAATGTTTAAAGATTATTAGCTAACTTTTAGCAGATGTGATGAAGGTGAAAAGTATTAATTATCTTTAAAACTATTTATATTTGAATAATATCCTTTTGGATATAATTCCTAGTCTATCTCCTTTGTTGAATTATTTTTATTTAATTGTAGTCCAACCAGGCGTTCTCTTGTAGTTAATAATTTAATGTCCAGTAAATGGAAACTTTTAAAGTCCGCCATACATTCCTATATAGCTATTTCCTCATTCTTCAGTAATATTGTCTGGCTTTAACCGTAATTCACATTTCCGATCCTCAAACTTCAAAGAAAGACCCGCCGAGCCGAGCTTGCGCTGTGTGTGTGTGGGTGTCGCGCTACACATGTTTTCCACAACAAAGCAAGAGGAACCAAATTTCGCTACAGAGCCCTCTTCTTTAAAACAGTGCATGCACAGTTAACTTTTTTGGTAACTCAAGCTGAAGTTTCTCCTTACTTTTCTTTTTTATATCTCCTTCGATAGGATGCCGACTTAAAAAATCGGGTCCAAGATTGTCCCGTCCTGGTATGTATCTCACATTGAACGAATATGGAGATAACAGTAAACTCCACCCTTAAAAGTCGTGAATTAAATTTTTAGACACTGCTAAAAACATCAAAGGCTGGTGATCACGTTCCACAATGAAGTGTTTTCCGTAAAGAAAAGGGGCGAATTTGTTCATCGACCAGACCAAAGCGAGGCATTCACGTTCAACGGTAGAATAATTTCTTTCAGCTGCATTTAACTTTCTACTGGCAAAAGCTACTGGTAGAAGCATATGTGGCGGTGTGTCTGCCCGCTGTAGTAATGTTGCTCCGATGCCTACATTGCTAGCATCCGTTCTTAGTACGAATTCTTGTGTGAGATCGGGAAGGGCAAGGATAGGTTTTTTTGTCAGCTTATTTTTC
The DNA here is from genome assembly GCA_024509875.1 of Oreohelix idahoensis. Classification (NCBI taxonomy): domain Eukaryota; kingdom Metazoa; phylum Mollusca; class Gastropoda; order Stylommatophora; family Oreohelicidae; genus Oreohelix; species Oreohelix idahoensis. Next base: position 569,000 of record JAMPIV010002318.1, read on the forward strand.
AACTCTGTATAAGCCTGTTCACACTCCGCAGTCCATTGCATTTTATCCGGCTGACCTTTTTTGGTTAAGTCGGTTAATGGCGCGCATAATGAGTTGAAATGGGGTATATATTTCTGATAAAACTCGCACAGTGACACAAAGGATCTTACATCCTTCTTAGTTTGTGGTCTTTGTGCTTTTCCCATTTTCTCTACATTCTTTGGGTCCGGAGACATTTGCCCTGTAGAGATAGTGTGACCTAAAAATTACAATGTCTCACATCCAATATGACACTTAGTTGGACGTGCTGTCAATCCCGTTTCTCTCAATCTACCTAACAACATGGAGAGTGCTACTATGTGTTCCTCGAATGTAGTGGTAGCAATCAGAATATCATCCATGAAGTTGGTGATATGATTTTGTAATGGTTCCAACAATTGCCTCATCATTCTGGTGAAGATACTTGGAGCATTCTTTAAACCAAATGGGAGTACATTGAACTCGTAATGTCCATCCGGTGTACTAAAGGCTAACAGTTTCCTAACTTCTGGTTTCACTGGTATTTGGTAGTATCCCTTGCTTAGATCTACTTTTGAAAAATACCGAGCCTTACTCAATGTAGCAAACAACTGATTGGTGTCAGGTAATGGGTCTACCTGAGATTCAGTGATAGCATTTAGTTTCCTATAATCAATGCATAACCTGTGTTCACCACTAGGCTTCCTTAATAGCACCACACTTGAGCTGTAGGGAGATTCAGACTTTGAAATAATTTTCTCTTTTAAGAGATAGTCAATCTCATCCTTGAGTGCTTATGCTTGCTATTGTTCAGTCCATGTCCGCAACAATGCTTCCAGTGGACCGTGTATGGGGACGGCGAAACAACAACGTTGCCGGACCCACACCTATTTCTATTGTAAGGGGCAGTATACCGAAGTGGGGTATGTATCCATCAATTGTTTTTTACAGCCCTGGTTCATACCTCCTATGGTTCTGGTTGGTTTCTGCAGCTTTGTTAATATTCTTTTCTGACTAACAAAATTTTCCAGATGATCCAGGCCATGGTGTTCCGACAAATATCTAGTCGGGGTGGGATGTCTTTCGTCCCCTCTCTGTACAATACGGAGAGTTGCCATGGTTACTGGTGTAACAGTAGACTTGTTGTGATTTTGTTTTCTCTTTATCACCGCATCTACCTGTTGTTTTCTCTTGTGAGTTTTCTTAATGGGCCTACGTCCGCAACAATGCTTCCCTAGGTCCTGTAACTGGTCTACACTTCTGAATGAGGTTACCTGGTTACATTCTGAACAGGATTTCATATACCCACTTATGTCTTCAATTATTCCTGGCCAGTAATATCGCAATGCTATCTTTTGACCAGTGGCCCCTTTTCCTCTGTGACCACTGCCTGATGTAGCATGCTCTTGCTCCATAATTTCCTCCCTGTAGAATTTTGGCACTACCAGCTGTCCATGCCCTTTAGGTCCTTTTCCAGCTTGTCTGTAGAGTAGGCCATTTTCCATGTAGAAGTCTCCTTTCTCTGGAGGGTTATGGGCCTTTGGCAATTTGCCAAAACAAGGCTTCAATGTGCTGTCTGCTGTTTGAGCCTTTTTCATCTTTATAGGATGAATGTTTATTGGATTTCCCTCCTCCTTTTTGGTGCTTGACCTGGTATGGTTTGCTGCCATGACAACAGGTTTTATTGGGTCACCCAAAAAGACATATTTACATCCTATTACCAGCGGGTATATAGGATCATCACTCACTGCTGCTCTTATCACTCCTTCCACATAGCGAGTTCTCACGTTGATCCTTGCTATGGGAAGTGTCATGGTGACGGTTCCCTGCATTGCCCCTTGTATGTCCACTGTTTCTGTGGTAAGTTGATCAGGGTGCACTAGGGTTGCACTCACGACTGAGTCGAATTCCAATCCGGAATCATATAAGCACTGAATTTTAGTGCCATTACATGTCACTTCCTCACAGACAGGGGGATGATGGAGGTCATTCTGACTAACTGCCAGTTCCTTCCTTCCCTTGTTCCCTGTTGTAAGACATGCAGCGTGATAAGGAGGGTTTTTCCGTCTGCATTCTGCAGTATTGTGGTTACTCATTTGGCAAGATTTACACCACTGTCCTTCCTTTCTTGAAGGTCTATTATCTGATCCTAGAGGGTTTTTGTCTTTATAATCAGTTCTGTGTTTGTTCTTGTTGGAATTGTCCCTATGTTCATAGTTGGTAAAGTTTTGTGAAGGTTTGAAGTTCTCACCCTGCTTCTTCTTATTTCCTGATACTTCTGACTGAGCTGCTTGATATCTCTCAGCCATGGTTAAAATATCTTCCAATCTCTCTGCTCCTTGCTCCATAAGAAATTTTCTCATTTCTTGAGGCATGGATTCTCTCAGTTGTTCCATCATGACCATTTCTTTTATATCTTGACATTTTCCTAAGCTAATCCATTTTGTCAGATAAGTTTCCAATCTGGCAGAAAACTGGTGATAGTTTTCTCCTGGAAGTATCTTAGCATTTCGGAATCTCTTTCTATAAGATTCAGAATTCTTTTCGTACCTAACCAGTAAAGCTTGTTTTAAGATTTCATAATCTTCCTGGTCTTCTTTTGAGAGTTTTAAGTAAACATCGTATGAAACTCCCCTCAGCCCCTGAGATAGTTTAAGGCTCCATTTTTCCTTTTCCAATCCATAGGTAGTGGCCAGTCTCTCATATCTATCCAGGTACGACTCAATGGCGTCTTCCTTCTCAATAAATGGATCCAGGTGGACACTCATGGCTCCATTTGCCGTGCTATGGTTGGAGCTACTCTCAGCGTGAGGTGAGCTAGCACCATGATTGCTAGCTGCTCCCTGGAGTTCAAGTTCCTTTAAACTTAACTCATGAGCTCTTTGTAACCTTCTTTCTTCAGTTTCAGCTTCCAAGATTAGTCTCTTTTCTTCTCTTTCTGCTTCTAATTTCTTATCTTCAGCCTCAGCTTCCATTCTTTTAGTCTCTCTTTCAGCTTCAGCTTCCATTCTTTTAGTCTCTTTATCTAAATATTTATCCACTTCAGTTGTGATATGTCGAATAAGAGCATCTCCTGTCATACCCAAGTCTTTTCCTTCCTGCATAATCACAGCTCTAAACTTCACCAATTCAGCCATGATGCTTACTTACCAGAGGGTATATAATTTTATCTTCACTAACCAACTAACTTAATTAAAATCAATTAATTACTTTGAACAAGACAAATCCTTAAAACCTTGTGAGCGTTTCCTATTTACTTCGTACTCAATGGTACTACTATTACGAAAAAATTTCAAAGTTTTAGAATTTTTTCAAAAAAAAATTATTTTTACAAACTATTTGTGGCTCAAGATAGAAGAATACATAGATAGTGGCTCAGGATAAAAAATAATATCCCGCAAAAGAGCCTCCATAGTAGCGAAAGGTTTTCTTAATTTGATAATAGTGGTAGAGCAGAAGTAGAATCTCTCTCCAGAAGTATGAAGTTCCAGTGCCTGAGAAGTACACTGGTATCACAAGTGAGTTACAGCTGTGAATACTCTGAGCTGGACAATAGATTTAGGCTTCAGAAGTATAAGTTGCTACTTTCGCTATAGTAACCCTATGTGATAATAAAATTAAATTTGAAAAGGTAACTCAAAATTTAACAGTTAAAAATTTAACAAGTCAAATGAGTACAATTTCATAATTTATTATGTACATCTATATATTCTTGTAATGAGAAATGGGTGTTGGAAGATGGTAAAATGAATGATTATTTATAGTTACAAATTAAAATAAGTAAAAGATTATCTTCCACTGAAATTACAACAAAAAGATTGTCACATTATCTCTGGCCATCTAGTTGTCATCATTAGACAGTCGTTTAGAAACTGCTCACAGTGTTTGTTGGATGGATACACATATAACTCATCTTATGTTATTAGCCACGTCTGCTCGAGGTTCCTGAGACACACTTGAATACTGAAGACTTTCCTTCAGCCCGCCCTATAACTACGGGGGACTAAGGTGTTGAAGATTGGTTGACCTCTAGGCTTCAGTTAGCTGGATCAACGATCCTCAAGTCTTTAGTTTCTCGATCAGGAATGATCATAAACATTGATCATAAAACCTGGAACAAAAGGTAATAGGAGGCCATGGTGTTCCAACAATCTCACCACCCACTGCTGTTCATGATGCGACCATGTCTTCAGTGTTTGTATATAAATGAATGAATCATGGTAGTATGATACAGAGATAAAATTATAAGATAATGTATACTGTGCAGAATTAACAAAATACATGAATAATCAAATGTTGTTATACATGGGTACGATATAACCTTTGCCTTCGACTCATGGATGCCAAGTCACTTATGTACTTGCTGGTATGTCGTAAACTTCCAGGCAAGAATTAGCCATGATATATTTGGCTAACCAATTAATGGTTATGCTTCCTGACAATGCCGGTGAAGGTTATCTCTGGTTAGCGTCATTCCCTTTTTTATTATATCTGATACAATCAATCAGAAATAAAATCTGAAATAAAATGATATTAGTAATACATATATCTTTAATAAACTTACATACCCTCTTAGGATTTATAAGCTCACGGTGAGACTGTTTTGGTTGAAGTTAATCTGCCCTGCATGCAGCGTAAAATAAATACCTTTTCTTGCAGATACTGTCTTCCAGTTTCTCACTCTGGCTTCTGGATTTGGTGTGTGTGATTTCCAATGCGCCGCTCTGTCCTTATATTTCAGTCTCTCGCCCGTTCGAGAAAGCACCTCTAAAAATCCCAAAAGATTTTCATTTAATCTCTCGGTTTGAGGCGATTTGAGGCGATCTGTGCTTTTCCTTACTTGTTTTTTTCTTCTGTCCACTACATACATATATCCTTCCTTCCTTCCTAGGTATCATTTCCTTTTCCCCATATGAGGCTTCCATTCTATCCAATTTATGTTTAATCCGTTTAGGCATGTAGTTATAATAAATGTTTAAAGATTATTAGCTAACTTTTAGCAGATGTGAAGGTGAAAAATATTAATTATCTTTAAAACTATTTATATTTGAATAATATCCTGTTGGATATAATTCCTAGTCTATCTCCTTTGTTGAATTATTTTTATTTTATTGTAGTCCAACCAGGCGTTCTCTTGTAGTTAATAATTTAATGTCAAGTAAATGCAAACTTTTAAAGTCCGCCATACATTCCTATTTAGCTATTTCCTCATTCTTCAGTAATATTGTCTGGCTTTAACCGTAATTCACATTTCCCGTCCTCAAACTTCAAAGAAAGACCCGCCGAGCCGACCTTGCGCTGTGTGTGTGTGGGTGTCGCGCTACACATTTTTTCCACAACAAAGCAAGAGGAACCAAATTTCACTACAGTTGTCCTCCCAGCAAACTATGTGTCGTCCTGGAGATCTGGATCCCTGGCTATTGTCCTACCATATGTGTCGTTGCAGCCGTTCTTCTCCAATACTACACACGTGACCAAACCACAGTAACTGGGACTGTTCTACTCAGCTTTGAACGACCAGTGCTATTGTAAATAAGCACAGACAAAAAATGTGACGAAGGAAGAAAAACAGCGGCTACATAAAAACACATTCGTAATGAAGGTTATGTTTTTGAATGTACGACAACATTATTTTATGAAATTCGTAATTTACTGGTGGTCCTCCAAACACCAAGAGATGTTTAACCCGTCAGCTACTAAATTCATTACATCTAAGATACAGTGTTGTTCTGACTTAGATAAGTTGATTCTCGACTTACATGATTTAGAAAGTAGCCCATATTCATTACGGTGACAGGGCTGCATACAAGCAGATTATTTGTTTCTCTGGAACTGGAGGAATGGTCTACCTAGCTCTACAAACTCCACGATAAGTCACAGTTAATTTAATAAATAGACGTAAAAATTAATAGCATAGACTAACGTACAGGAATGATGAGATTTTAAGTCCTGAAGAGCAGGGGCTCCCAGCCTATGGTGTGCCTACCACATGGGGATACGAGAAGCATCTCCCATTGTTTCACATAATATTTAGTCAATAACTATAGGGTGGGCCAAACGTCTGGAAATATAGGATGAGCCAAACGTCTGGAAATATAGGATGGGCCAAACGTCTGGAAATATAGGATGGGCCAAATGTCTGGAAATATAGGATGGGCCAAACGTCTGGAAATATAGGCAATTTGTCTTATCTAAATTTATTCGCCTTTCTAACTTATGTAATAATTGTTGTCCGTACAAATATGGATTGAACATTTGCAGCAGATTAACGCGCAAAGATTGTTCTCATCTCCACAAGACAGGGATCCTCACAAAGAGAAGTAGCAGTCGAATTCTCTATGAATCCAGACTTTTGGGACACACTGTACATAATTCAATTGAAATATTCCAAAAGTAGTAGTGCTAGTGAGAAACAAAGTTGTGGAATGGAAGAGTAAATAATTCAACTGAAATGTTCCAAAAGAAGTAATGTTAGTGAGAAACAGAGATGTGGAATGGAATAGTAAATAATTCAACTGAAATATTCCAAAAGTAGTAGTGCTAGTGAGAAACAAAGTTGTGGAATGGAAGAGTAAATAATTCAACTAAAATGTTCCAAAAGAAGTAATGTTAGTGAGAAACAGAAATGTGGAATGGAATAGTAAATAATTCAACTGAAATATTCCAAAAGTAGTAGTGCTAGTGAGAAACAAAGTTGTGGAATGGAAGAGTAAATAATTCAACTAAAATATTCCAAAAGTAGTAGAGCTAGTGAGAAACAAAGTTGTGGAATGGAAGAGTAAATAATTCAACTAAAATGTTCCAAAAGAAGTAATGTTAGTGAGAAACAGAAATGTGGAATGGAATAGTAAATAATTCAACTGAAATATTCCAAAAGTAGTAGTGCTAGTGAGAAACAAAGTTGTGGAATGGAAGAGTAAATAATTCAACTAAAATATTCCAAAAGTAGTAGAGCTAGTGAGAAACAAAGTTGTGGAATGGAAGAGTAAATAATTCAACTAAAATATTCCAAAAGTAGTAGAGCTAGTGAGAAACAAAGTTGTGGAATGGAAGAGTAAATAATTCAACTAAAATATTCTAAAAGTAGTAGTGTTAGTTATATACAAGGTTGTGGAATGGAAGAGTAAATAATTCAACTAATATATTCTAAAAGTAGTAGTGTTAGTGAGAAACAAAGTTGTGGAATGGAAGAGTAAATAATTCAACTAAAATATTCCAAAAGTAGTAGTGCTAGTGAGAAACAAAGTTGTGGAATGGAAGAGTAAATAATTCAACTAAAATATTCCAAAAGTAGTAGTTTTAGTGATAAACAAAGTTGTGGAATGGAAGAGTAAATAATTCAACTAAAATATTCCAAAAGTAGTAGTGCTAGTGAGAAACAAAGTTGTGGAATGGAAGAGTAAATAATTCAACTAAAATATTCCAAAAGTAGTAGTGTTAGTGAGAAACAAAGTTGTGGAATGGAAGAGTAAATAATTCAACTAAAATATTCCAAAAGTAGTAGTGCTAGTGAGAAACAAAGTTGTGGAATGAAAGAGTAAATAATTCAACTAAAATATTCCAAAAGTAGTAGTGCTAGTGAGAAACAAAGTTGTGGAATGGAAGAGTAAATAATTCAACTAAAATATTCCAAAAGTAGTAGTGCTAGTGAGAAACAAAGTTGTGGAATGAAAGAGTAAATAATTCAACTAAAATATTCCAAAAGTAGTAGTGCTAGTGAGAAACAAAGTTGTGGAATGGAAGAGTAAATAATTCAACTAAAATATTCTAAAAGTAGTAGTGTTAGTTATAAACAATGTTGTGGAATGAAAGAGTAAATAATTCAAATGAAATTTTCCAAAAGTAGTAGTGTTAGTGAGAAACAAAGTTGTGGAATGGAAGAGAGAACGACGAGTTTTTATTCTAATCCGAAGCAACGAAAACAAAATGGAGTTTAAAAATGATAAGTGGAGACTCTTTCAGAAATTGTACCGAATAAAACTGTTGGTTGACAAGACAAAGTATCAAGGGATATAACTAATTCGTTTAAATGTATTCTGATAAATTTTTTGTTAAAATTATTATATAAATAAAACTGTGTTATGTACCAAAAAACGTTTTCTTTATGACACATTAATTAACCTGTTTGTGACGTTAGTCCTATTTATTCGTTCCATTTGTTTCTGCCCACCATCACATAGTTAAATAAATTATTTACTAAATGACCTAGAATATAGTCAACATTATTGTATCATGGACACCCAACAGATAGATATTCCCACACAACTAAGTTTCTTAATGAAAGTGTGTAAATAGTTAAGATAAAGGGCTAAACTTTTCAAACATACAAAACAAAATCATCACAGGCAGTAATTAAAATAAACGAGTTTTCATTCCACGCATCAGTCTAGAGCCAATTTAAAAAAAATATGTTAAACACAGGCTTTTAGTGCACTAAAAAGCAACAAATAATTTTTCAAAGAGTGTATAGCTTGCAGTCAAAAAATGTAACATCCAATTGACAAAAAGTCTGGGGCGCTGATTCTACATGAAATTAACTTGTGCGTTATACTTCATTAGACACTTATGGATAAAATATTTGATAAACAGCCTTAAGAATAGAGAACCTGTGACACTTGGTCGTTCTAGTTTTATATACAAGCTATCATGTTCATCCATATTTCGTTTTACTCAGACGACTGACTTGCAGCTTTCTTTCCATGTATGTCCTTCAACATTCCGTTCATCCTACGATTTGCTAGGCTTAGCAGAAGTGACAAACAGTCTTATCAATTCACTTGTTGACACACTAGCATTCAATTATCTTAGCAAATACTGCATGCCTTGCACTGTCATCTACACCTAAACATACTTTGTTTCCTCCTGGAAGCAAAGGTGAAAGAATCATCCCTTTTCATCCATCCTGTCCGTTATAGTTCTATTTGTACGAGGCCACCTTTAACACACACAAAATGTTTCTCTACGCGTTCAAATTTCCTTTGTATATTACGTCTCCGCTGGTGCCGTAGCTCGCAACATTTGATTGATCAATACAATTTTACTGCGAGCATCGATCTCAAAGGTAATGGTACCACATTTTCCTACAATTACAAATTGCTTTTTTCCATTTCAATTTGCGTGAGGAGTTATTTTGTGTTTGGCTGTTGAACACTGTAAAGCCAGCTACAACGACAAATTGTTTTTCCTCTTTGGAAATGTAGAAGCAGATTTGTCCATGCTAAAATGTGCCCAGCCCTTAATGACCAGGTGCTATGGGACAAGTCATGTTACTTGTATAATCTGTCATACCAGTCACGTGGTCCATTTATTGTGGAGAATTCATAACATTTTCTCCACGAAACTCATAATTTTTCTTTTCGTAGTGGTATTCTCATTTGTTTTTGTGTTTGTTATAACCAGTGTCATTAGTATGGTTTGGCAATGTCTGCAGAGTGAGAGAAGATTGGCTAACACGAAAAGCATGGGAAACTAAGAGCCAGGGATCCAGACCTCCAGGACGATTCAGACCCCTAGGAGGACAACATTAGACAATCTTTGAAGGACGGAGGAATAGACTGGAACCAGACCAAGAAGAAGACAGACGATAGAATAAGAGTGTGCTCTCTTCCAAGCCACCTTACGATAGAAGAGGAACGACTAAGTAAGTCATTAGTCTTGTATTTATGTTGTTTTATTTATTCTTTTCTTCTTGTCTAGAGCATTTTTTTTAAAGTGTCATGTTTGTTAGTCACTACTGTGTGTTTAGTAATGGTCGACATCTGCGCACTGTAATTCCCGTAAATTATGTACAACTTCATTGGGTCTTACTTCTTGTATCACAAAAAGTGCGCATTGGATGCACATGTCGGCGTCGTGAACACTTATTACCTTGTTACACTCTCACCGCCAATTACAACTAGAAAACTAACTATAACTAATTACTAAGAATGTAACCAGCAATAATAAAACCAACAAATGGAGAGTGGGATCGGAATCAGACTTGAACATGAAAGTGGGCAAGGAGATAACCTCGACAGTTGACACATACAAGAAAGTATCGGCACGTGATAACTGGAGAACAATATTACATAGGATGAAATAGGATGAAGGTTGTGACAATAGACGCAATGAAAGCAGAAAACAAAAGCTGTCCCACTGACTACTCATATTCATACATCACTATATAATTATTGTAGTATACTATATGATCTGAGATGTCAAAGACTTAAATCCCACATGGTAAACTACGGTGCTCCGATATGGCTCGCTAGAATAGCCAAGATGTCTTATGACCAAAGAGATATTTGATAAGTACACATGTAGGATTGACATAAATACGCGTTTGTTTAATAGACAACATCATACCAGAAATGCCGGCTGGAGTCACATATTGAAAGGCACAATAATTTATAAAATGACACCAACCAAAGTGAAAAAACACAACCTGGAGGAATAATACAGAACAATGGAATCACGTAACTGGGAACCTCATGTTGTACCATTAATTGTTACAGAAACCACACATGCTTTAGTGTAGGCTGTCTACAAGGTGGACCAGCTGTATTGGTGGATCCATGCTGTAGCGTAGGCTGTCTAGAAGGTGACCACCTGTATTGGTGGATCCATGCTTTAGTGTAGGCCATCTACAAGGAGACCAGCTGTATTGGTGGATCCATGCTTTAGTGTAGGCTGCCTACAAGGGGACCAGCTGTATTGGTGTATCCATGCTTTAGTGTAGGCTGCCTACAAGGAGACTAGCTGTATTGGTGGATCCATGCTTTAGTGTAGGCTGCCTACAAGGGGACCAGCTGTATTGGTGGATCCATGCTTTAGTGTAGGCTGCCTACAAAAAGACCAACTGTATTGGTGGATCCATGCTTTAGTGTAGGCTGCTTACGAAGAGACCAGCTGTATTGGTGGATCCATGCTTTAGTGTAGGCTGTCTACAAGGTGGACCAGCTGTATTGGTGGATCCATGCTTTAGTGTAGGCTGCCTACAAGGAGACCAGCTGTATTGGTGGATCCATGCTTTAGAGTAGGCTGCCTACAAGGAGACCAGCTGTATTGGTGGATCCATGCTTTAGTGTAGGCTGTCTACAAGGTGGACCAGCTGTATTGGTGGATCCATGCTTTAGTGTAGGCTGCCTACAAGGGAATAGATGTATTGGTGGATCCATGCTCCATAAGGAGATTTAGAGAAATGAATGAGTCATACATAATCAGGAATTATCACACTTTACAAAAACACGTACTGATATAACCGACAGATTCAGGAATATGAATGAATGAATGATATGTATTGTCAAGAGATTTAATAACATTGCTCTGTAGTGATTGTCCAACAGTGGCCAAAGTTTAGAGTATCTACTGAGGGTCTTCAAAGGTCTCTAGCTTTAGCTCAGTGTTACTCTTGGCAGAGATGTGAACTAAAGAATTGTGCATCAATTCTAGGGCGCCTCATTTAAATTTAAATAAATCAAGTATTACGGCTGATAGGATCCAGGTACGTGTAAACTTTGTATATTTCCTGACCTTCTATGAGTTAGAAATTTCCTCGTTCTGATGATCCCCCAACAGATATAACTCAGTAAAATATTACTCGAATAGCTCTTGAAGTATTTAAAATGACTTACATATACGTGTGTATTTCACTCAAAATGACTAAATCAACAATACATTTGTATATTTACAGATAACACAATTTAATAGTCATTTATTGATAACAATTGTAAAATAAATAAAGGTGTGTTTAATTTAGATAGAGTCTTTAGAATGTCCTCATAGGTAATGGTCTGATTTGAAAAAAAAGTCTTTCTGATTAAAAAAATAGAGTGTTTACTTGGCAGCTTTGATTGGGTACTTAGCTATAAGTAATATTATCGGTTGGTTTCTGCTCCATCCGATGCTTGTTCTTTGCATGATATAGACTGGTTCACTCTCGTCACTTGTCAAGTCTGGTGGCTGAAACACATTCCTCGAGTATCGTGAAGTAATTGTAAAGAATGTCCAGCGTCTATAAAGACATTCTAAGTATAATAATTACAGTTTCAAACCAGTGTAAATGTCTATGTAATCATGATCTTTTTAAAATTAATGAAAGTATCAAAGCTTTTCAATCGGTGTAAATGTAAATGAAAACATATTCTATTTATGTTGTGAACACTTTTCAATCAGTGGAAATGTAAATGTAAACATATTCTATCTGTACTATTAACCTTTCACTTAAATGTAAAGTAAATATAAAGCTATTCAAATTAAATGTAAAGAAAGTTTTCTCTAGAGGGATTAAGTTTAATTCTCATCGAGGGTAAATTCTGAGCTAAATGGAATGGTGGAATAAGAAGATTGGGGGTGGGGGGGGGGGGGGGGGGGGGGGCACATAGGTATGTGTCGAAAAATACAATACTCAAGAAAGCGTTTCGTTTCTATTCTGTTACCATAGTTGTTGGTGGTACGAGGATGGTACTAATCTCTTGAACAAAGTGAGGGTAGAGTAGAAACGAGGGACCAGCTTGGCAGTTACTCCTTGACATTTCTGGGAAAGTGTGCGCCTTTAATCTTGACCAGAGACGCGAGAACTCCGGTGACCTATCTGCGCAGAGCCTTCCCATCAGCGGGAGCAGAACAAACCTAACTTCTCATCACAACCGTTATTAAAACTTTTTTTACTTATAATTCATTATTCAAATTTTCGAAAACATTATTTACCTAGAATGATTATTAAATCTTTTATTTGTAATTATACAAATTTAACTTCGATTCAATCTTTTTAAATGTACTACATGTTTGCCTCAGTCAGTTTACTAAACACACTCTAAACAGAGCTATACCAAAATAATAAGAATTCCACTGAGTAAATCAGAGGTGGGAGCTTGACGAGCTGAAAAACAAAAAATTGCTTACTCTTTCACAAAAGTTGTCTTCAGATCATAGAATTAACATATTCAGCCAATGAAGTATTATTTTCGCTTTTCTGAATATCTTGTAAACACATCCTTGGGATAGAAGCGTCATTACCTTTCTATCTACATCTCTGACAAGAGTAATCTTGTTCGAAGGTAGACACCTTTTGACGACCTACTTTATATACTCTTGAGTTTTGGCCACAGTTGGACCACTATTGCAAAACAGTGAAAGCAACCCGTGACACCTACCCAATACTAACTTTAAAGTGGCAAGATCCAAGAAAACAACAAGATAATGATGGTAAAGAGAAAGAAGTAAATCAAAGTCCCAGAGAAAAGTTTCACATATCGACATTCAATGCAATAATTGATACGCTCAAAGCACAGATGAGAAACAAGGAGATGTGTACAAAAAATAGTAAATAAATATTCCTGTTGGACAAATTTAAATATGTCTGAAGAAGAACATTTGTAACACTGCTGTCACGTGATTGACTGCTCTTGCTCTGCAGTGATGGTCCAACTGTGACCAAGATTCAGATTATCTAATGAGGGTCGTGTGCAGAGATGTCAATTTGATAATGGTGCTTCAATTCTACTGTGCCTCGTAGTCATTTAATAAATCAAGTACTTCGGCTGATAGGATCCAGGCCGTGTAAACTATTTATCTTCCTTGACCTTCTACGAGGAATAAGAATTTTGCTCGTTTTGATTTAAATCAGTATATTTACATATAACAAATTTCATAGGTAATTATAGTTATCAAGATGAAATAAATAATGGTGTTATGTAATATGAATGTTCTATAAAATTTCATCACGGGTGTTAGAAAAAATGTTCTCAAGGAAAAGAGTTCACTTATCAGCTTTAAGTGGGTACTTAGCTGCCATTAAGATGTCGGATGGTTTCTGCTCCAGCCGATGTTTGTTCTTTGCAGGTTGTTGATGGTTCACTAGTCACTGATCACGTCTGGTTGCCGCAACATGTCCCTCGTAGTATCATGGGGTAATTGCAAAGATGTTCCAGCGTCTGTTAAGACCCGTCTACTCTTGGTGCCAAACTTTGACTGAATTTTACTTATACCACACATTTGTTCCACACACTAGTACCACCAACTGATGCCACCGATTAGTATCATGAAAAAAGAGAGAAACAAATACTCTTTGGGGTATTCGGTTTCCTGATACAAAATCAGGCGTCCCCTCCCCTTCTTTCATTCCACCATCCCAGCTGCCTCAGAACTTTACACTCTCTAAGCATGAATGTTAATCCCAGTAATACTAAAATCATTTCCTGACGACATAAATAACAATCTTTATGACGAACTACGTCAATTTCATTGGTACATAGCATACGACACACAAAATGTACTGACAAAAATAAAATCTCTCATGGTGATCTCCACCACATTATATTACAAGCTGATGTGCAATCTACATTTCCAAATGTCGAGAATGCGTTACGCACACTCCTGTCATTGATGATAACCAACTGTTTTGCAGAACGTTATGTTTTACAATTAAAACAACTCAAACGGTCTCATAGGTCAAACACGACTACGTCTTATCGATTTTGATAATATAATCAAAGATATTTCTTTATGATTTTCTGTGTTTGTTTGAATTTATTCATCATTTCTGTACATATTATTATATATTAATATAAACACATTTATATGAAATCCATTAGGTTTTTTTCTAGCTTTATCGTTTAGAAGATTGGAGAGTGGTCTCAAAACATATTAATATCCTAGGGCAGCCAGAGTTATTAATCTGGCCCTGCAAAAAGAATATTGATCACATATATTTATAATGATTAGAAAAACACTGACATTCACGCAGAGAAACGGTAAAAAGAGAGTCAAGCATACTGAACTCTAGGAATATGTCTGACACCTTCAAACTTTAAAAATTTAGTCATTGCAAAGACATGTTTTTTTTTAACAATTCAGATTAAAGTCGAACAAGCCAGAAATGACCAGTTTAAAAAAAAAAAAAAAACTAAATTCGAATGTGGAAATGACAGAGTTGAGAGTTAAGGGCATGATAGCTAGGGGGCAAACTCTGTGGTGCCCACCTTCAGTTCGTGCCCTAAGCACGTGCTTATTTGGCTTAATGGTTAATCCAGAAGAGGGAATCAATGATCATTTTTGTTTTGTTTTTGTGAATCAATATTCACACATAAAGTATATATAACTAACGATTTCCTTTGACTTCATTTTTTTTTACTGGTAAGGGAGGTAAATAGCTCCAAGGAAAACAATTCTGTTAAAAAAATGATACATAAATTAGTAAAAGATTTACGTTTATTAGTTAATTTTATCCAAATAAATTCAAAAATTACATATAAACAATAAAATTATATATGGTTGAATAACACAAAATGAATTTGCTGTACAAATTGGACTCCTTGTTAAGTTTAGTTTTTACATTTAAAAAATATTTTGCACTTAACCCATGCGTCGTAGTAATACAGACTTTTGTTTCATTCAACCTTTCAATGCCAATAAATTAAAAGAATTTTCATTTGCCAGAATTGTTCTGTCAGCGCTAAAAAGCGCTCGTCATCAATCTCTTGATAATATTGTAAGACAAAACACCACAGACAAACAGGTCTACGACCAGCGCTCGAGTAGATACCGGTGAAGTCTGACTTGGGAACAAGAGAAAGAGGACACTATCCGCCATCTGTTGTTACTATACATCCTAGGTATGTGAAGGTGTCTGTCTGTTCCAGTTGCTGATTTCTTACTGTTATGGGCTCGGGGTTGCTCACATTGCGTGTCATGACCTCTGTCTTCTTTAGATTGATGTTCAAGCCCACCTGCTGGCTATACTTATTAAGTCTATCCGTTTTTTCCTGGATGTGTTGATGTGAATGTGCTAGTAGTGCTATGTCATCTGCATATTCCAGATCTTCCAATGTAGAAAACGTAGTCCATCTTATTCCTCTTGGAATGCCCTCTGTTGTTTGTCGCATCACCCAGTCCATACTTGTGCAAATGGTGGTTCTAATAGTTCTGCTGCTAGTTCATGGTCTGTCTTAAATAACTCAGCATTTAAATGTCGTGACCAGGAGCTTTTCCATTTTTTAACCCTTTGATAGCTGTGATTATTTCTTCCTTTCGTGGACTGTCTGTATTTACGTCTAGATCATTTTCAGCCTCTGGAACATTTAGCTGCATCTCTGGTGGTTCCTTATTCAGTGTTTCTCTGAAGTGCTCTGCCCATCTTGTTTCCTGCCCCTATGCTGTGGTGATGACATTTCCTTGCTTATTTATTACTAAAGTAATATTGTTTGCACCCCGTTTTCCGTTGATGGTTTTAGTTATTGTATATACTTTTTTATAAGGCTGCAATTACGTACCTGAAATTGTATCCGCATTTTGCTGAATAACTGAATAATGGTGGGAAAAGATACTTAAAAAATATGTTTACCACAGAGATGCAACAAAAACATTACTAAGAAGGTGAGATACCAGTGGCATTAATTTTGTTATAATTAATCGGTTTTCTTTGATATATAATCAAATATAACCATGTTTTTGTTGTTATAAAAATGTATATCTGTTGTCGAGATGTCCTCTAGTATTACGGTCCTAGAGATGGCCTAGATGGCCCACCCATAGTTCAGATTAAGTTGAATTATTAGTTGTGTTACTACCTGTTGTGTTGTTGTAGTTTATGACATATGTGAGCTAGCAGAAGGGATAATGTATTTGTGTTGTTGTAGTTTATGACATATGTGTGCTAGCATAAGGGATAATGTATTTGTGTTGTTGTGCTGTTGTAGTTTATGACATATGTGAGCTAGCAGATGGGATAATATATTTGTGTTGTTGTAGTTTATGACATATGTGTGCTAGCATAAGGGATAATGTATTTGTGTTGTTGTGTTGTTGTAGTTTATGACATATGTGAGCTAGCAGAAGGGATAATGTATTTGTGTGGTTGTAGTTTATGACATATGTGAGCTAGCAGAAGGGATAATGTATGTGTGTTGTTGTAGTTTATGACATATGTGAGCTAGCAGAAGGGATAATGTATGTGTGTTGTTGTGTTGTTGTAGTTAATGACATATGTGAGCCAGCAGAAGGGATGCTGTATCTGAGTTGGGCTAGTTTATGACATATGTGAGCTAGCAGAAGTGATAATGTATTTGTGTTGTTGTGTTGTTGTAGTTTATGATATATGTGAGCTAGCAGAATGGATAATGTATTTGTGTTGTTGTAGTTTATGACATATGTGAGCTAGCAGTAGGGATAATGTATTTGTGTTGTTGTGTTGTTGTAGTTTATGACATATGTGAGCTAGCAGAAGGGATAATGTATTTGTGTTGTTGTAGTTTATGACATATGTGAGCTAGCAGAAGGGATAATGTATTTGTGTTGTTGTGTTGTTGTAGTTTATGACATATGTGAGCTAGCAGAAGGGATAATGTATTTGTGTAGTTGTGTTGTTGTAGTTTATGACGTATGTGAGCTTGCAGAAGGGATAATGTATTTGTGTTGTTGTAGTTTATGACATATGTGAGCAAGCAGAAGGGATCATGTATGTGTGTTGTTGTGTTGTTGTAGTTTATGACATATGTGAGCTAGCAGAAGAGATAATGTATTTATGTTGTTGTGTCTTTGTAGTTTATGACATATGTGAGCTAGCAGAAGGGATCATGTATTTGTGTTGTTGTGTTGTTGTAGTTTATGACATATGTGATCTAGCAGAAGGGATAATGTATTTGTGTACGCAGAGCGTTCTCAACTTTTGTTTTTCTCATGGCCCACGTCTGAGCCTCTTTTGCCTCTGTAGTCCCTACACATAGTCGCTGTGACCACCTAGAAATATGGGGACTTGTAGGGTAGCAACAAACTGCTTCTACTTTGCTCTGTCAGTGGCCATCATTCTTGCAGTGCCCCAGCTCTGGTTCATTCTTTGCATCTTGGCCCCATAGTTCTCCACCAAGTTCTTTTGGTTGGCCTCTCTTTTGCTTTCCTTCAGGGGTCAATAGCATAGCTGTTCTTGCGATGGCATCAGGGTCTTTTCTGAGGACGTGACCAACTCAACTCCACCGTCTATCAGTTATAATGGTGTGCATGTTCTCTTGGTTGCTCAGAGAAATCAGTTCTTGGTTGGTGATGGTATTCGGCCAAAAGATTCGGCAAATTAGGGCAAGAAATAGATTGACAACAAAGACACAGTCAAGTAAACAGGAACTACACATCAAAACTCAACTCCGACAACTGACTACACACCTGACAGTTATATAAATATATAGGCAGGAAAAGAAAGCACTCAGCCCTCCACCAACGAAACAAAAGCGTAAAGCAAGAGAGACAGATCATCACTGACACATCAAATAAAACAGGACAATGGAAGAATGTAATGAACAAATAACTCATTACAGATTTAGAGGTCCTACGACCAATCATCATCAACAAAGTCATAAATCAGCTGGAGCTAAGAAAGATGACACCATCGGCGGACACAAGCGGTAAACACACAAACTGAACCAGCCAAAAACACACATGCACCTAAATTTCTGCTAGTTGACCTTTTAGAGACGTGTCCTTTTCAGAGCTGCCGTCGAATCAGTAATAATAGCTGTAGAAATAAAAGTAACACACTTGCAAAAATAAATAAATATACACATTTAATACGCAACTATGCTACAATAAACGCACGACGTGACGACTATAGGCAACCAGCTCACGGTCCTTTACACGATAAGACCTTTTCAGGGCTTACAACAATGCTAACAAATACATAAAAAAAAAAACTACTAACATAACAGTCTAGCGGTCAAAACGTAAGAGCAATTAGAAAAAATACGCACATTATAAGCGAAAGATCACACATCTGGTCAGATTGGACGGGACATCGGAAATAAAGTAAAAAGATACTTAACCACGTGATGTTGTAAGCAGCGGTTGAGTCTGTCACTAGAGCGACAAAGAAATATTACAAACACATCTGGACTGTATAACTACAACGTCTTGAGGATGAAGTAATAAATGATAGAAACACTGGAGCGAGGGAAGAAACAATTGACACTTGTCATGGACGACATTAAAATTTTAAGTAATTCTCTCCTCGTCATCAATGACTAGTTAGGGGAGGTATATTGTTTGCTTTGCAAGGGAAACAATTAGGTTAGGAACAAAATATCAGACTGAATAGAAGATGTTCCTACTACATTGTATAAATTTATTACAACCTTCTGCATTAATTATAACAATTTGCTTCAGATACAAGACTTGTTTTTTTTTCTTTTTTTAAAATACCATTTTTTGTTGTCTATGCTCATTGTTAAAAAATTTAAAAGGTTTTCAACTTAATGCACATTTTAAAGTATTGAGCACTTAGCTGATCTACCACTTTCAATGATAGTAACTAAACACACTGAATTATTCAGTCGTAAATGTGCACAACAAAATGTTTCATCAGCACTAACTAGTGCTGTTCATTAATCTGAAAATTGACTCTCGATTGTCCAGTCACGAAATAGCGATGCTGGAAATGGTGAAGGAACTGAAAAAACTAGCAAAGTTTTTATAGGCGCACCGGTGTGTCCTAATGTACTTGTCAAAACAAGTACCCTCATCGCGACTGTGTTATATTTATTTTTACCAACGTTTATTATTTTTTTTCTTTACAATCTTTTTTTTCTGGCCGATACGCAAATTTTTTTGGGCCGATACGTCCCTGTAACGTACTGTTTATGCGTGATGTGAAAACTGGCAGAGTGAGCGTGTCGTTTATCACCTGGACGGTGTAATGTAGGTCACCAGCGTGAGGCGCTGCCAGGGGTAATATGGTCAGTCACACAAAACAGCATACACGTTATTAGATGTGTGGTACTGATATGATGATGTGCTCAGTGTGGGTGTAAACGAAGACGCGAATGCTTGAAGCTCTTGGTAAAGTCATTAATGCACCCATACACTCGCATGCAGTAGTCAATGATGTTTGAAGACTGCAAGCACGTTTCACACATTTATTTACGAAACTGACAGTAGTATCAACATGGACAGTCAAATTAACAAGATCAAGGACTTCACATAAATATAGAATGACTGTTAAATGTCTGGTAATCAAAGGCTTGCATCATACATCGATTAGGACATACTCAATAATCATCTGTCCTTATGTTACAGTTTATAATGTAGCTTCCGTACCATTGACTCAGCGCGTCAGGTACTTAATTAACTCTGTCGTCCAAAAAACGAGCTCCTAGATTGCGTAGCAATCATACTTAAGGCTGTAATTCAACTGGCATAACCCGCCAGGTATATTTCCTCTTGCTGAAAAATATTGGCCGTAATACAGGGCCTCAATATGTAGACAGCTGTGTATCCTTTGTTAGCAGGCACGATCAACAATGCTAATTACACATATATATATATATATATATATATATATATATATATATATATATATATATATATATATATATATATATATATATATATATATATATATATATATATATATCGCCAATCTGAGGCGTCCACAATAATCTATCATCATCATTAAGCTTCTGTTCAATAGAAAACACATAGTCTCATTTGGCTATAACAAGAAGCAAGAAGGTATTCTGTCTCTCAAGATCTTTGAGCTTCACTCGCAGATCAGGTAACCTCAAATGTTCTGCAACCAAAGACAAAGTAATAAGAGTCTCTTTTACCTTTCTCAGAATCCTCCGGATACACAATTAACAACTGTCGTCACTCTTGACGAACAACGAATCACTGGGGAAAACATTGACATTTCAGTCATATCGAAAACTTTCCAATCCCTATGATGATAAAGAGAAAATTACAACGGACATCTTGTCCGACAGTCCAAGAAACTCCTCTCTCTGACGCAAGTTCCCTCAATTCGTGCTCATTACTTGCGCATGCCCAGACAGCATAAAACTGAGCCTCGTTAAGACAGATCAACGACAATGATCGAAAATAAGGGAAGATAACCCTCAAACAACTTGTCATAGAAGTTAACCCCAGTTCTCCAACTTTGACTAACAAAAGTATAAAATAGAATAACCTTTAAAGACTCCGTCAAAAACGACAGCAACAGTCCCCCGTACATTTTTTTTCAGCTTGCTTGAAGATGACAGTTCCCCGATGATCCAGTTCCTGATTGGTAATGTCACAGCCACACTTGGTATCTACTTCTTCCCCGGTGAGGAAACCGCTGATGATCAGATGACATTCAGAGATACCGCTATTTTTGTTACAGTTTTTTTAAATTTTAGTACTGACACCAATTATATGTATGATATGCCCTTCACTATTCATGTTTTGACTCCACACCTAGAGATGATTATACGAGTGTTAAATGACAACATTACTATGGTTTATATCACAGTAATGCCATATTATCATATTGGATAAAAATAAAAGAACTTAAATTAGTTGTTGAACAACTTATACATTTCTACAGAGATTGCAGTTTATAAATTAAATAACCATACTTACTGGTTAAATATAGTCCTTAGGTTACATTTACCAAATTTAGAATCTTGGGGTCAAGTCTAGAGATTTACTAATGTGGATTACAAACAATCTTAATACTATTGATTCACACATTGAGATTTGATCACTTTTCACTCTTTCTCCCTTACAATCTTCGTTCCCGTGCTGTTCCAGAGATAAACGTGTTTTCTTCATATGAATCTTTGGAAATTCACGCTGTTCTTTTGCATTATGCACTGATTGTCATTCCATTAATTATCATTGATGAAGCCTACGACCTATTGAGTACATTCTATCCTGTCACCTATACTAGTACTTTTCATTTAATATAGCCATTCTATCACTCACCACCTGACAGCTTATAACTGGAACGCCCATGCTATTGAAATTAATACACATGGTTGCCATATTATGCCATTCTTTTCCACAGAATATGAGTGTATAACCACACTTTTTTTTTAGTGTGTAATGTTAATAGTTTTTTTTTCTCTCACCGTTTTCAGACCCATCCTGATTGTGTAATAGCCATTTATGAATATATATATATATATATATATATATATATATATATATATATATATATATATATATATATATATATATATATATATATATATATATATATATATATATATATATATAGTGAAATTAAACTACTTCATAGATTTTGTGCTTGTGTATAAGGTGAATATCAATCAACACATGGTTATTTACAATGTTTATACATCTAATGTTGACCCAACATTATAGGAAGAATGAAACTCAACTTTTACTCCGCCCTTCACACCCCCTCATCTTATTCGTTTCCCCCTTCTTACTCTGTCTCATATGATGCTTTCTAGGATTGACACTACATTCTAGACTCAGGATTTACCTTTCATCAACGTCTCCATCAACTTTACTTACAATTCTTCTGTAATCTGGAAACTCTTTGTTCTTTGTCTACATCCAGTGACCATATTTACTACTTTTCACGACTTGCCTACACCCGACTCTATTGACTTGTCTTCTTTGATCACTGAGCTAACTATTATTTACACCCCACAGCTAGAATCCACCATACCCAAGTAGCAGGATTGCCTATAGTATTTTTAGTGTCATTACTATTGTGATATTATTATGGTCTGTTTAATAATTTAAACCATAAATGAATATTGGAAGAAATGGACAGCAACAGATTGATGAGAATGTTGACATTGGGAATAATACTAATATCCCTGAGGCACCCGGCACCTGTTCATGGGACCATTCAGATGACTACATTTCCACCCATTGTTCCCCCCATGCATCACATGAAATCACTATATCCCCCACTGACCCGCCCCTGACTGTTCAGAGATGAGTATTGACTTTTTTGTGATTAAAGCTAAAATAGAAATGATATTGAAGGGAAAAAATGAAGACAACCCTTGATGACAATACCTCAAACATTGTGCAACTTCTGCTTCAATATGATACTCATGCTAATAATGCATTTATGACACTAGTATTAATTGAACGTCTCTGCCTTTACGTAGTCACGTGACAGATAGTTCAGTAGACTGATTAATTTTGCAGTTGAATAAGATATGTGACTGAAGAAAAAGATAGTCTCTGATGACCATACTACACAAGTTATGATAATTACCTTTAAGGATGATACATATCCAAATGATACACATACTGAAGATATACGTACTGATGATACACGTGTTGATGATACATATGCTAATGATACCCCTGTTGAAGGTACACATGCTAATGATGTATTTATGACGTTGTTAATTAAACGTTTCTGCCTTTACGTAGTCACGTGACAGATAGTCCTGTAAGATTGATAACTTATTCCTTGACTAGCTGCACAGCCACAGTCAGTTTGACATTGCATTTGACTGTATTACTATGATCAATATTTTGCTTATTAAGACTGCATGTAGGCTAACATTAGTCAAGCACTCTCATCACTGACAAGATTATGTTTCCATTCCTCTTCCCTTCATGCACCTTAGATATACTCGTATATTGCAAGATAATAGACAGCCCATCTGACCGCCTTAGACTGTTGTAGTTCTGACAGCAGATGCTATAGACACATACGAACTGACAAATCTTCGTCTCAGAAGGCAGATTCGGTGTTGCACTTGTAAAAATGTAAAATATTTTCACTTTGTCAATTATGCTGAAGTATAAGATATTATTTGTTGGAGTAGAGTTAGATGAGTTTTACCAAATGTATTATTAGACGTTTTAGCTAACATGGTAATGATTTATGGATGGTTTGTATTTGGATTAATATTACAATTTCACAATGTTGCCACTTAGATAAATGTGGATGGTTTATATATGTAATAATATTACAATGTCACAATGTTGCCACTTAGATAAATTTGAATGGTTTATATATGCATTAATATTAAAATTTCACAAGGTAGCCACTTTGATAAATTTGGTTGGTTTCTATATGGATTAATATAATTGTTCACAAGGTTGCTACTTTGAGAAACTTAGATAGTTTATGAGAGGCCGATAGTGTTGATGTACAGGAGCCCCGATTAGTGACTTAGGTGAACATTTTTGAGTTAACTGACTTAGATTTTTTGGGGGATTTATTTTTTAGAGTATTGATGGTACCCAAATGTCTCCCGTCTGAATACATTTGCATGGCCCCTGAATCTATGTGGACGTATGACCTACTACCATTACATTTATTCGTGCTACTGTCTATAATAAAATAATAGAAACTATCATTCACTATTATACAAAATAAGCAAGCAAGTTTTTTTTAACCATCATTAAAAAAAATAGACACACACTGAGTGCAGGGTGAAGTAAGGTAGAATTAACTATCTCAATTTTGACATAACCCTCGCTAGAAATCGGCGGGAGTTACGGTGGAGATTAGTGACGCAGATAGGAATGGCCTTATTCCCGGTAAGACAATATGATGGAATGAACTGTAAAGAAATGAATAGAATTAAACTTCAACCAATGAAAAGTAGCCAGCAAGCGCGCACCACTAAGCCGGCTGAAAGATAATATTCGGAAAGTGGGTTGTACGGAAGAGACACAATTGAATGTTCCTGAGGCTGAAAACGATCTAGATGTAAATACAGACACTCCACGAAACGAAGAAATCATCACAGCAATCAAGGGGTTAAAGAACTGAAAAGCTCCTGGCCATGATAACTTAAATTCAGAGTTATTTAAGACAGACCCTGAGCTAGCAGCAGAACTAATAGAACCACTATTTGCACAAGTGTGGAAAACGGGGACAACACCATCAGAGTGGAACAAACGAATAATTGTCAAATTGCCCAAGAAGCGAGATCTTGCAGACGGCAATAATTTGGATAGAAATCACTCTTCTCTCAGTTCCCAGCAAAATACTAGGCAGGTGTTACGCACAGATCTTCATTTTTTCTAAAGTCATTATATGATCATTTTTCTAAAGTCATTATATGATCATTTTTTTTATAAAGTCATTGTATGATCATTTTTTGCTAAAGACATTGTATTATTAGATTGACTGAAAGTACACTTTAATTTGTTGTCGGTCAAAGCTACATAACTCTGGATAATTGAGATTATCATTTAATATGATGTTACCTCCTCTTGTGTCGAGACACGGTCGGTCCATATTTTTATTAACGAAGTGTGACCATTCTCCTTATTTGGTAGTATCGGTCAACTGTGGTTGGAATGTCTGAAACCTGTGTTGAGGTCTCTGTTCATGTCCAAATAAGGCTCGATCTAGTTAAATCTTATCTGGAATGTTCCTAGATCGTCTGGTTTGATTGCTATTCATGTAGATGCGTTCTGCGCATGTCCGGACGCGGGGCGTCTGGGAAGTTTCTTTATCATTGGAGACGATGTAAAGCTGTGAAGCAGTGAAGACGCGTTTTGGCGTCTCTGTGATTTTGTTAGGGATTAGGAGCCTTATTGTGAGATAGTTAGCTTACAAGGTCCTTCCCTTGAGTATTCTAAAACGCCTGGAGGCGTATGTTTTCTGTGGTGTGGATTTTCGAACGAAGGTAATGCCTCATTTACATCCAATCTGTAACTTTACTTATGTTTGACAATGGTTGATCTCTGCTCACGTATGCATTACGGAAAGGAAGGTTCTTCTAATAGATGTCACGCCTCAGGTATCTTCATACCTGATATCTATATGTACACGGGTCATACTCAGCCCGAAGGACAGTTCTTTGTTCTATGAACGTCGCTGTGTGTCTGCGATTATGCCTACGTCAAGGTTAGATTTAGGAATGCCTGTAAAGGTCAGTTTGACCTGCACTCCTGGAATGCCATCCTCGTGCGACTTATGATTTGACTCGTTTAGCACATCTGAACAGTAAGAGGATTTTTTATTGATGTACTTTTGTATTTGGAGCCAACCATATAATCCCTTGGCGCCATATCATCATCTTTAGAATATGCCAAATGCATTGATGAACTATGTATGCTGATATTCGTGAATGTCATGACATTGCTCTATTGTGAACTGGATGTAACGTACTTGTACCTGTGACGTCAAAATAAATGATGAAAAAACGTCACGAGCAGTTTACCATTTCTATGACTTTGCATGTCATTTTGCCTGTGCTGTACTATGTGGACTATCCAACTACTTACACACGGCAACAATAAAAACCAGATAGGACACCCTACCATACAACCACAACTATAATTTTACTGGTGTCGATAGGGGTGGTAATTGAAGTCAGCCTGAGTCCACCCTTATCAGCAGGATAATTATACAGAGAATTTCAAAAGCAGTAGACCACAAACTGAGGAAAAAACAAGCAGGATTTAGAAAGAACAGGAGATGTGTAGATCATATATTCACTCTCAGGAACATTATAGAGCAGTGCTCAGAATGGCAAAGACAGCTGTACATTAACTTCGTTGATTTTGAAAAGGCTTTTGACAGCGTACATAGGGACAGTTTATGGAAAATACTGAGGGCTTATGGAATTCCAAGCTGCATAGTGTCAATCATAAAAAGCCTCTATGCCAACTTTACATGTAGTGTTGGGCAGAGCAACCTAACCTTTGAGTTGAATACAGGAGTACGACAGGGATGTTACTTATCAACCACTCTTTTTTTAACAGTCATAGACTGGGTGATGCGCCAGACAACAGAGGGCAGTCCAAGAGGAATAAGATGGACTACTTTTTCTACATTGAAAGATCTGGAATATGCAGATGATATTGCACTACTAGCACATTTACATCAACACATCCAGGAAAGAACGGATAGACTTAATAAGTTTAGCCAGCAGGTGGGCTTGAACATCAATTTAAAGAAGTCAGAGTTCATGACGCTCAATGTGAGCAACCCTGAGCCCATATCAGTAAGGAATCAGCAACTGGTACAGACAGACACCTTCACATACCTAGGATACTTAGTAACACCAGACGGCGGGGCAGGCAAAGACATCAACATCAGAATGAATAAGGCAAGAACAGCTTTTTTTAGCCTAAACAACATCTGAAAGTCCTCTCAATACAGCACAAGCACAAAATTAAGATTATATCAGAGGTGTGTGCTTTCTGTGCTTCTCTATGGTGCAGAATGCTGGAAAGTTACAGAGAAGGAAATGTCGAAATTGTCCTCTTTTCACACAACATGCCTAAGAAAAATTCACCGAATCTTTTGGCCGAATACCATCACCAACCAAGATCTGCTTACTCTGAGCAAGCAAGAGGACATGCACACCATCATAGCTGGCAGACGCTGGAGCTGGGTTGGTCATGTCCTCAGAAGAGACCCCGATGCCATCACAAGAATAGCTATGCTTTGGACCCCTGAAGGGAAATGAAATAGAGGCCGGCCAAGAACAACCTGGCGTAGGACTGTGGAGGCTGAGATGCAAAGAATGAAGAAGAGTTGGGGCACTCTACGAAGGTTGGCCGCCGACCGAGCAAAGTGGAGTTAATTTGTTGTTGCCCTACAAGACGCCACTAGGCGTGATGGCCACTGACTGCTTTGACTATCGGCGGCTAAGGATCAAAGAAGAAGGGTTGTACGGAGCTGATCATTGCATTAAGACATGTTTGTTACCGTCTTGCTCCCACGTTAAGATATTTGTAGTGAAATTGACAGAGATACAACGGTAAAATATCTCCAAAGATAACATTTAAGGATAAAAACATAATGCGTAGGCTGCGAATAGTACATGATCGCCTAGACCGCGGGTCATCATCCTCCATAATAATTGACTTGCTAGACAGGAGGGGAACGGCGGATCAAAAAGGAAAAAAATATGACTGGAAAGATTGCGTGAGACTGGAAAGGCTAAGGAGACGCAATTGGGGGGGAACGGAGAAAAGTCACGTTTCCCAAGTTGACATAAAAAGTAAGCAACTCGACAGAAGGGACCATAGATATGTTACGCCACAGTCATTTATTGGACGCTTTTGCGCGATACCAAGCCCTTGATTTGAATTCAGCGGCTAAACGCAGATGTTAGGAATATTACAAAATTAAAAAGTACTTTTTTCTTAATATTAATGTTAGGAATATAAAAATTAGCTGGCCGGATGGCCTATTCTGAGCAGTGAACTAATATGTTCTTAATTTTACAGACGGATAGATAATATTGAAGATAATGACAAAAGACAGTGTTGTTCACATCATCGACAGACTGTATTGAATCTAAAAGTGTCGCTATTTTGCACAAAAAAACACGACCTCGAGACGCAGGTGTTCAAATCTACGTAGTATGGAAGAGAGGGTTTTTGGGTGGTAGCTGTGTCTAAATATAACTTTTAACGACAAAATTTTGGAGGGGAGAGAAAGGTTGGTTCAAAAATCAAGTACATTTTGTAGAAACACAAGTAGAGACGGACAGACTAACAGATAACCATCCATACTTGACTGAAGCATGACTGAAATGACTTTAGTGTAGGAAATTTGAAATTTAAAATAAACCTAGGCAGTGATTGGCCACAGACAATCATATCATTAGCGCTCAGACGCGAAAGTGGGGCCATTCTTCAATAGTTGTTCAGTGATAGACACAGATTTTAAAGTGTGGTGATTTCCATATGAAAGAAAGTGAAAGAAAGTTAGGGACGCCATACTATAGCCAGCAGCTCAGCTGAGTTTTGCTAGCAATTCTGTGTTATTTATTCATAATCTGGTAAGATTGAAATTATTTCCTTATATATTTTGAATATTGTTTCATGTTCGAGTGATTTGATACTGCCATATCGAAATCTAGCCTTACAAACAAGTAGGGATTTGCTCTAGACCCCCCGCCCTAGTCAGGGTCTAGGGACCAACAATGTACATAAACTCCAGCAAGGGTTAGGCAAGACAGATCAAGTGTTGAGAATAATGAAACATATTACCTATCCTCTTTTAGGGCAGAAAACTAATAAATATTTTTCAGAATCTATAGTCTGGGAGGATCTATCTGATGTAAAACCACCATGGTAAATGTGCTGTTTGGTCAGAGAGATCTGACCTGTCTGTATGATGTGGTTGTTGTGTCAGTGTTGTGTCCAGACGTGGGTAGAGAATAGATTTTGACACATGGCCCATACTTTGATTGCAGAGCTGTGAGTTTCTGTTGTCAACAAAGCAGTGTCTATTCAGTTGGTGACTTTACTCGAGTGTATCTGTGCAGTACTTGTGACAGAGACCACCATTATTGCCCGCCAGCCCGGAGAGGTGGGACCACCAGATTTCAGCACCAGAGCTACAACTACAAGATGAGTGAGCCTCTGGTCTGCTGGACATTCACCAACACCGTTTAGTTACTAATACCCCCATAAAAATTCCCACCATTTTCTGGACACTGTGTAGTCAATATAGACAGGTGTGATGAGGCCACCCCAACAGCACAAACATTAACTATCCTCCCAAGTAGATGACTACTAGAACATTTTAATAAAACTAACTAGTATAGTACATATATATGTACACTATTGCATTTATGATATAATATTCCATGCATTTCTTTCATAATCTCTAAATCCTTTTAAGTTCTGGTCAACCTAAAAATTGATCCAGAACAAAATAAATGTAATATAATTCTAACAAAAATTTTACACACGTGAGTTAGTTCAGTGTATTTTAACATTTGTTAATATTATTAGTCTTGTTAAATATCTGTGGGTATATCTATAACCTATTACACCACACTACACATCATTACCCTAGACACTTTACGTAGCCACATTCATTAAAAAAAATTAAGTGTGAGGTCGTAGTGGTAGCAAGAAAGGCCTTCTGACAATTCACAACTACATTTTATCTCAGGAGCCTTCACAGCTGGCCTCATACAATTACATTTAGTAATATCACCATCATACAATACCATCAAACACCACTACAATATTCAACCAGAAATGTATTGTACGTCCATACTCTTCGATATACCTGCGGTCGCAGGAAGAGAAGTCTTTGCTTGTGTAAAATCTGCACATGCAGATGTTATCTTAGTGATTCACCTCCGTAAGTAAGAACCATCGAACTTTGTTGTGTTTTATTTCAGCTCAGTTTTTCGTAATAAAGTTCGTTCGTTCGTTCGTTCGTTCGTTCGTAATAATGCTTGAAAATAAATGAAGCTGATAAAGGAGGAAATAAATACTGTAGGGCTACCTTCGAATGATATATCGTAATATGGAAAAATTATCACTAAGAACTTTGAGGATTTTGATATTGTGGTAGAATTTTATAAGCCACAATGGATATAAGTGAAGGAAGGAAGATACACTGTACACATTGTTAAAGAAGATGCATTATTGTGAATACATGCACCATTACTGATACATTGCCTGTTGATGTTCTAACAGTTCTGTTCAAATAAAAATTCGTTTTAACTGTCAAGGCCGTTGATGGATTACTTGTCAGATGATCAAGTAGATGTACTGTACAACGTTAATATATCTACACCACTATTATTTCCTATGGTAACATCTTATGAGAGGAACGAACGAACCTGAAAACAATTAGACATAAACCAAGAAAGAACAACCTCTAACGGACTTTAAGCCAGTCAAGATCAATTTTGGAGTAGGCTATATAAGTGAAGAAAAAAGGGACGATTATTTTTAATTAGAGGACAACTCTAACCCCCGGTCACATACTAGTTATAATGATGACGTGACGAACGGTCATATAGTAGTTATAATGGTGCCAAGTAACCTCTTCCCTTTATGCACCTGATCACAATAGTAACCCCAGACGGTGGATCAAGCAAAGACAACAACAACAGAATGAACAAAGCAAGAACAGCCTTTTTAGTCTAAACAACATCTGGAAATCTTCTAAGGACAGCACAAGCCCAACATTAAGTTTATATCAGAGCTGTGTGCTTTCTGTGCTTCTCTATTGTGCAGAATGCTGGAGAGTTGCAGAGAAGGAAATGTCGAAATTGTCCTCTTTTCACACAACATGTCTAAGAAAAATTCACCGAATCTTTTGGCCGAATACCATCACCAACCATGATCTGCTCACTCGGAGCAAGCAAGAGTACATGCACACCATCATAGCTGGCAGACGCTAGAGCTGGGTTGGCCATGTCCTCAGAAGAGACCCCGATGCCATCACAAGAACAGCAATGCTTTGGACCCCTGAAAAAAAACAAAAGAGGGCCGACCAAAAATAACTTGGCGGAGAACTGTGGAGGCTGAGATGCAGGGAATGAACCAGAGTTGGGGCACTGTACAACAGATGGCCGTCGACCGAGCAAAGTGGAATCAATCTGTTTTTGCCCTACAAGACGCCACCAGGCAGGATGGCCACTGACTGCTTTGGCGGTCGGCGGCTAAAGATCAAAGAAGAATAAGACGTTGATGCTTTCGAATCACTTGGTCTGGAAAATTTTAATTTTTCTCTTATGACGGGTGATATGATTATTTAGGTCTCCAGTCTTTGTATTTAAAAATGCGGGTTTACTTCTAAGTTTTTAAAAATGCCCAAATACTCTGTCTTGGTCCTTAAAGTTTCCTATTTCAAATTTACAACTGCGGGTTTCAAAGTTGCCCAAATACTTCGATCTGTCACTTATAATTTTAATTTTGGAAGCCTTTGTCCGATCGTTCTCTCTGGCTCTCGGGAATCGCTAGCTTGACGTGGCGATGCAGTCTGATTTAGACTTCGATTTCGTTAAATTACATTTCCATTTCTCAGTTCAAATCCCAGATTGTACTTCCGACGAATTTGCCAATGAAAGTCAAAGTCTATTCCAGCTATCACATTAAGCCAATGGTAAACTCTTTAGAACTAATTCACCCCCCCCCCCCCATGTTTTGAAATATCAAATCTTAAAATTCCAAAGTGTGACCACTTTTTAGTAATGCGGTAATACTTCCGATTGTATCTTTATGCAAACTCACAAAAAAAATATGTGTACTTATTTCCAGTATAGATGCTTTCCCACAATATTGTCTCCAAAGACACATTATCGGTAATATTGATACAAAGATGATCAAGCGGAAACGATTACGTTTTATGACCTGTGTTTGCGTAAATCCCTCAGACGGATTTCTCAGACAGGCAATACCTCTTTCTCATCATCGATCGTGCACTGCCATCTTGTGTCAATAATGATCGACTTCATCAAAGGTGGCTAGACGACTTAGGTGATAAATTATTTGCTGACGTGCCTAATTAGCTTACGACGATTCACATAGCGAAACGTACACAAGTCTGGAAGCGGCTACAGCAGAATGCAAGTGCATGAAATATGTCAAAGCATGGAACGATTGGTGAGGAAAATGAAGAAAATAAGTAATACTGCCGGAAAGGATGAAAGTAATAAAAGTGCACAACTGAATCCTCACGATCTTAACGGAACTACCGTTGAGCTGAGCTAACTGGGACAGATTTGTAATGTTGACATAACTACAGATGAGCTGAGCTAACTGGGACAGATTTGTAATGTTGACATAACTCTATACATCAAACCCCAACTCCAACAACTGACTACAGAGATTACAGTTATATAACTACGGGTAGACAAATAAAGCAGTCCACCAACAATTACAGTTATATAACTACGGGTAGAAAAATAAAGCAGTCCACCAACAACGAACCAAAACCGTAGAACAAGAGAGAGAGTTTATCACTGAGTTATGAAATAAATCAACACAGTCAAACAATAAACAATCCAATAGAAGAATTACTTATTGCTATTTTAGACACCATTCGTCAAATCATCATTGATTAAGTCATAAATCAGCTGGAGTTAAGGAAGACCACACTATCGGTTGACACGAGAGGAAACGAAAAACACACATGGATCTTCATTTCAGCTAGTAGTACTTATAACGACACGTCGGTACACTCGCAATAATAGATATAGAGGTAAAAATCATTACACTTAGAAATAATAAATAAGTATAAACAAACAAGCAGCAACACTTGAATAAGCTGATGACGTGACGGCCAAACATCCAGCTAGCAGTCCTTCACAGAAATAAACCTTTTCATGGTTAGTAAAAGTGCGCCCCTCCCCCGCCCCACCCCTCCTTACCCCCCCCCCCCCCCACACACACACACAAATAAATTTAAAAAAAGGACAGAGATAACAGTCCAGCGGTCAAAATGTTATAAAAATGTACACAATATACCCCGACTTATAACCGAGAGATCACATTTCTTGCCAGGTTTTGACGTGATTTCCAATCTCGGAAATAAGTGAAAAAAAAACAACAACAAAAACTTAACCATGTGATACTTTAAGCTGTACAGATAAAGTAGTTAGGGGAAGGCATCCATTTTAATTCCAAAGGGAAACAATTCAACTATTATTAAAATATCAAACTAAATAACAGATTTTCATTTTCTATTTACTTTTTATCAATTCAGTACACATATTTATTTAAGACACAAAAGAATCTCTTATTTTTATTAGTAGATTTGTTAAGTTGTTAAAAAAACTTGCGTTTACTATGTTCAGAATTAAAATTCTTTAAATAATATGGAGTTTGATGCGCAATCTAAAGAAGTGAATACTTATTTCCTCTGAACCTTTCAATGACAATTTTTAATGTTGCCAATTTTGATGCAGTCACAGATGTGCACACCAACATGTTTCATCAGCGCCAAATAGCGCATTCGACAATACTTTCATGACATTTTCTTACTTGGTCTTTTCTCTCCTATCCCGGGGACCGGAGTGGTTAAGAGGCATGGCGTCCACATCTAATTCCAAAGACACATGGGTCGGTTCCCAGTACAGGGAATATTCTTGATGGAATTTTTTCAGAACTAATAATGTCTTACTCCCCCCTGATTCTCTGAGTAGTGACATCGGATGGCTAGCCTTATTGGATCAGGGCGAAAAAATAGTAGGTCCCGTGTACAAGTTTCGCACGTTAAAAATTATTCGGCAGTTGTAAATCATAAAGAGTAGTGATGCGTGATGCCATATGATGATGGATGGTATCCGCATGTCTGGTTTTGTGTAGTGTGTAGATGTGTTCAGTCAAAACAATGTTCATACAACAATAACAGGGCAATCCACATAGGACGTCAGTAAACTCACGACGTATAAAGTCAATGAGTCTTGAAACAGCCGTTGACGTTTTTCTTCATTATTTATTGTGGACGCCACAGTGACAAAATGATTACGCAAATGTGTAGGCACATCAAACAGTCATTATCACAGCAACATTCAATACAGCAATAGACGGTAGACAGCATTACAATGATGAGTCAGATGCATGTTATATTTCATAGTGCTGTAAATGTAGTCAGGTGGAAAACTCCATCCTTTTCTATAACAGCCAGGAGATAACCAGATGTATGAGATCAGTTCACTCTCCTTAGTTTGACTTCAGCAAGACAGACACGTCTGCCGAAGTATAAATAATGTCCTCAAAAATATCCTCTAGATAATCAAGGTTTTCCAAACCTAGTTCATTTAACAAAGTAGCAAGTAATGGTCCTTGGTACATGCATCAATCGATGCAGTACAATGCAGCGACATGTGAGCTGGGAAAGAACATCTCGTGACGACGACTTTCGGAGACAGGCTATGAATCGAAATCGCTCACGACCCAAAATCGATAGAGTTAATGAAAAAGTCAATTTACCTTGCTTTCATGAAATACACAGAAATATCACGCCTCCCGGCATGTGCAAATACACTAGAGGTATTATCCCGAATAAACGAAATATCCATAAGAGGACTACACATCCCTGACAGAACAAAAAATAGCGGAGATCCCCTCTTCAACGAGGCATCTCTTTCGCCATTCCAAATCGCTCACTCCACTAGTCGTGGGCGGAAACCGATCGACCAACAAGCAAGACAAGTCATGCGCAGTCCAGCGCAAAATGACCACAGCTCAAACTTAACTGCATTCGATACCAACGCGAGAAGACAAATGCTTACCGAGAAAAGTGACTATAAATTTCAAGCAGTTGTTGCCCTTGCGTTATAAAACAGATATTGAAATAAAACGATGTTGCGAGAATTTATCACGCAACATATCACCACCTCCTCCCGATAAAAAAAAAATGTGGAACATATTTTTTTTTTCAATATCAAAGAGCTTGCGATAAGCGGCTCAAAACGCACGAATTATGCGCTGATAATTAACTAAATTGCCAAACAATAGGCTAATTATAGAGTGTCTGGTGAGGATATACCTCAACAGAAAAATAAATATGTCTCAAAAAATATTCACATCGGGGAGGTGTCACCAACACACATCACGTTAGCATGTAAACACAATATACGTATGCAAGTTACTATAATCATCATTAAACAGCATACTCTAATATTGTCTTTAAAAATGGATGTACAAATCTGATAGGAAAATTTAAATAGTACATTCTTTGACATGTAATGACATAAGTACATAGTAAAGTTAAACTACATGACGATCCAGGATATATGCTCTGGTATTCCGAGGGTAAGTACACAATCTAGAACTCGGCATGCTTGAAACTAGTAAGGTAAGTCCTCAGCTCAACAATGACATTCTGAGAAAGTACAAGCAATATAATGCTAATTAATAACTAATATGCTTCATAAGGTACAATACATTATTAATAATTGTGGCTGTTTAGTAAACTAACGGCCCTTATATTAACTACTCAGTCCTCCTCTATCATCTTAAAAAACGAACAGAAGAAGATGACAACAAAGCACGATAGTGTGTACATATAAAGTGAGTACAGATGTGCTAATCTATTGTAGAAATATAGGTGTGTTATGACTCTGTAATATATGGAAATATAGGACAGAAGTATTAGTTGGAGTCATGTGGGCATCTAGACAAAATGTCAGCCATCACATTATCCGCACCACGGATAGCTCGTACCGTGAAGTGAAAAGGTTGAAGAGCTATAGCATATCGAGTGGATCTCGAACTCTTCAAATTCTTAGTCTGAATAGCTGTAAGACCTTTCTGATCAGTCTCTAGAATGAAATGTGCGCCCAGGAGGAATCTTTGTAGTTTTAGAATTGACCAAACCATCGCTAACTCTTGCATCAGTGCTGCTCCAATCCCAGTGGATGAAGCATCACTCCGAAGAACAAAAGTCGGTTCTTGTGCGTTTATTCACCGGTTAAATCAAATTATGGATATTTATTACCCAAACCGATCACCGTACTCTTTCTTGACTGAAAAAAGTGTCATTGTCCTCTCCCCCCTCCCCCGTTGCTTTAGAATTTTTTTTTAAAACGCCTGCCGTTCGTAAGGTTGTAGTCACGTAGCACATTCTGCCGTAGGGGAGTGAAGTGTTATAGACTTCGATGTACTGGGTCCTAGCTTTATGAGGTGGGGTGGCCTGTTCCCTTCCTCGCTGCCGTTGCCTTCTCTAACTCAAGATCAGAGGCAGGTACCCTTTTACAGCTGGTTTGACTGATGCGTGACACCTGCTTCCTTTCTCGCTGCCGTTCCCTTCTCTAACTCAAGATCAGAGGCAGGTACCCTTTTACAGGCTGAGTTTGACTGATGCGTGACACCTGCTGTTCCCTTTCTCGATGCCGTTCCCTTCTCTAACTCAGGATCAGAGGCAGGTACCCTTTTACAGTGGTTTGACTGAATGCGTGACACCTGTTCCCTTCCTCGCTGCCGTTGCCTTCTCTAACTCAGGATCATCAGAGTAAAAAGGTACCCATTTACAGCTGTTAAAAAAGTTAGAGACTTCACCATACTAGGTCCAGCTTGTGAGAGAATGGGTTCTACCTAGCTATAAATGGGTACTTAACTTTAAGTTAGGGAAGGAAAAAGACAGCGAGGAAGGAAAACTGGTCTCCCCACCTCTCGATGCTGGACCTTAGTATGGTGAAGTCTCTAACACTCCATAACCAGCTGTAAATGTTTCTTACCTGACTCTGATCCTGAGTTAGAGAAGGCAACGACAGCGAGGATAGGGAAACAGGTGTCACGCATCAGTCAAATCAGCTGTCCAGCAAAAGGGGTGCCTGATTCTCGATCTTGAGTTAGAGAAGGCAACGGCAGCGATTTCCCTTGTTTTCCTTTCTTAAGATGGGAGGAGAAGAAAATATATTCTTGATTTGGTCTAGTGAAGATTGGCATTCTTCAGACCAACGGACCAGATTAGGCGAACCTTTCTTCAACAATGTTGATAGAGGTGCCATGATCGAAGATAAATTTGGAATAAATCTACCATAAAATTGAATTAAACCTAAGAGACTCCTAACTTGTTTCTTCGTGTTAGGAACAGAGATGTTCAGTATTTTGGAAGTATTGTGGTCTTCTGTCTTCAAGAGACCATGACCAACACGATGACCCAGGAAAGAGATTTCACCAAACCCAACAAAAGCTTTAGAAGGTTTTGCTGTCAAATTATTCTCACGTAGAGTGGACAGTAAGTCATATAACCCTAAATAGTGATCTTCCCAGGTATCACTGAAGAGACAGATGTCATCTAAGTATGCGATGACATCCGAACGATGTGACAGAATTCGACGCATCATGCGAACGAAAGTGGCAGGGGCGTTCATGAGACCAAAAGGCATAACATTCCATTGAAATAGACCCCTAGGTGTAGAAAAAGCAGTAAGAGGTTTGGCATGCTCTGCTAAAGGCACTTGCCAATAACCTTTAGACAAGTCAAGTTTAGTGAAGAATCTAGAATTAGAAAGTCTAATCAGTAGATCTTCTAACAAAGGCATCGGTTCAGCGTCGAACTTTGTGACCTGATTCAATTTGCGATAATCAACGCAAATTCGTATGTTCTTATCCTTCTTCCGGACAATAACCATGGAAGAAGAATATGGTGAAGTCGATGGTTCAATTATATTTAATTGAATCATTTCATCCAATTCCTTTTCCACTTGCGACTGAAAGTGTATAGGAATAGGATACGGCCTAACCCTAATTGGATTATTGTCGGTAAGAATTATGTCATGTTCTATGACATCTGTGTGTCCAGGAATGTCAGTGAGAACATCCTGAAATGTTTGTAACATCGACGAGACTTGTCGATGTTCGTCACCAGAAAGATTAGGAGAAACAGAAACGTTTTTCCAAGATTCCGTGGAATGTAATGGAACCACTGGAAGGGGAAGGTTGACATCAGAGAAGGTAGCTTCCTCATCCTGAATGACAGACAGGGATGAATAATGACCGTGAGGTGCAGGAGCATCATCCGTTGCCTGGAAAATAGGCAGCAAATAGTCCGGACGTTCGTGAAATTCCGAAAGCATGTTTATGTGGAAAGTTTTATGCTTTCCATCAATATCGACCACATAGTCAACATCGGAAATCCGAGAGACTATTGCATACGGACCTTTCCATGCAATAAGAAGTCTATTTTCCCTACTGGGGAGTAGGACGAATGCTTTGTCACCTGGACAAAGTTGTCGTAGACATCTATTCTTGTTAGCAAACTGCCTTGCCTTCTCTTTAGCAATTTCTGATGAAGCAGTTGCTAGCTTACATGCCTCAATGATCTTTTGTCTAAGAGCAATGACATACTCATATGAGGATTGAGTTTCATCGCTAATATCATCGGCAGTGATGAGATCGTGTAATAAAGACATAGGGCCGCGTGGACGCGCGCCAAAGACAAGTTCGAAGGGAGAAAATCCTGTGTGTTCATTAGGGACTTCTCTATAGGCAAAGAGAGCCGCGGGTAAAACCCTGTCCCAATCTTGAGGATGATCTTCAGTTATCTTACCAAGCAAAGTCTTGAGCGTTCTATTCAGACGCTCAACTAACCCATTAGACATAGGATGGTAGATACTACTGAGAGATCGTTCAATATGTAAGGTAGACATTACCTGTGACATAGTGTCAGATATGAGTTGAGTGCCATGGTCTGACAATATTTCTCTGGGGAACCCCAAGCGAGAAAATATCAACCAAAGAGCATCTGCGATATCTGTAGTAGATATGCTCTTAAGAGGAATAGCCTCTGGCCAACGTGTGCACATATCGACACATGTAAGGATAAACTGATGTCCTCTGGCCGACTTGACCTTAAAAGGGCCAATAATATCTATGGCCATTTTCTGGAAACGGCCGAATAGGAATGTCAGCAGCCTGGATAGGCGCAGCATGTCGTGGTCCTCTAGATTTGACCTCCTGACATACCTTGCATGATCGGCAGTAAATACGAATGTCCTTATTGACAAAAGGCCAAAAGAAAGCCGCAAGGACTCTCGACTTCGTACGGGAAAAACCCATATGTCCAGCACATTGCGAGTCATGAGCATGTTGTAATATTTGCACTCTCATGCTCTTGGGAACAAGAATTTGCGAATGTGCCGACGTAGTCGAATCTTGTACCATACGTACAAGTACGCCGTTTCTCATTGCAATCCAAGATTTTCTATTTGTATCCTGATTCGGATCACCTTTCTTCGCAAGAACGAAGAATTTTTTTAAAGAAGGATCTTCTTCTTGCAATTTTATGAAAGAGTCACGAGTGATTACTAAGTGACTATCTTGGCTATCAACTTCATTATCACTATTCAGTGAAGTTTCGGGTGTTTGTAGAGCTTGTGCTCTTGTAACTACTGCATTTGTAGCTTGCATGTTATTATCTTCCCAAGCAGCAATCTGCTGTGGGGTACACTCCCTAACTCCGTGAATACGACCAATAATAAGGTCCGCAATAGGATTAGGTAAGAGACAAGCATGCACATCTCCAGTAAAGAAAGGAGTGGCAATGCGAATTACAGCAGTAGGATATTTTTCTAGAGTGCCGCCAAATGTGACACATTTAATAACCCTTCCTGTAGCACAAGATGGATCTACAAGCGATTGTCTAACACCAATAGTGGTGCATCCGGAATCGAAAAGTAGTGAGACCGGAGTATCATTAACAAGACCCTTATGTAGAATTAAAGAACCCCTCCCGTCATGCGCAACAGCAGCAGGAAGAGCGGGAAGTGGGTGACCACAACTCAAAGTAGTTATGGTACCCGGTTCGAATAAAGTACTGCATTGGGGGCATTTGTTTGCTCTCTCAAAGTCAAAAGCAGAACCAGTGACAGCGTCAAAGTTTTTACTATCAACAACATGATTACAGGCTCCCTCAGTTTCCTGTTGTACAGCATTAGCCTGCTGATATCTCTTTTTTTTGTGTTGAGATCTACCCCGACTATTATTACCTCTGAAGTGATCAGAGTTATTATTATCTCTGCAGTTATTATTGTCTCTATTGTAATTGTTATCCTGGTTCGAATTCCAGTTTCCACGATTACTATCATGTTCACATTGATGCGAACATCTATTTGTTTGGTTCTGAGGTCTTCGGCAGGAATAACCTCTATTACCATATCCTCTTTTGAAATGCCTATAATTATTAGGGTGATAGTAACGACCACTATCAGGTTGTCTCCAATTCTTCGACGAAGAATCACCATGAAATTGATTTCCATGATTTTGACAGAAATTACCGCTACTCTTTCTATCAAAATTTTGTTGGGATGTACGAGCAAAGTTTTGGCCATACGGAGCTGCCGAAGCAACTGGTAAACCTTCTTTCACCTTAGAGTTACCCATGGTTATGTGTGGGTGCGCAGTTACGTATTGGCAACAGAAATCTTCCATTTCTTTTATTGTTTTAGGTTTACGTTCATGAAGGAAAGCAAGGAAAGACTCATTGACAGACGACATGACTTTGTCTCTAAGTATTAAGTCCATAAGTCCTTCATAAGTTTTTTCCGTCTTAGATAGTTCAACCCATCGTGAGAAAGTAATGCGTATTCTTGCAATAAACTCGGAGAATTCAACTCCATTTTCAGGTAACATGTTTTTAAATTGTAGACGATAGCCGTCTTCATTAAGCTGATATTTCTTTAACAAAGCGGCCCTGACAACCTCATAATTGTTCTTGTCAGGTTCATCCACCATATTTAATATACTTAGAGCTTTACCTGTCAGTATCCCTGATAACTGATAAACATATTTTGCTTTGTCTATGTTATGAGCTGTACATGCTTGTTCAAATCTGTCCAGATAGAACATTATGTCATCACTGGAAGGACTAAATGTTGGTAACTTAATCTTAAAAGTATCATTATTAGCCTTACCAGAAGATGAACCCTTGTTTGAATCATTACCATTACTCATGCTCGTCAATTTCAATTTTTCCAACTCTAAAGCTAAGACCTTTTCTTCATGTTCCATTTTTGCTTTCTCTTTCCTCTCATCAGACTCTCTCTGTAATCTTCTTTCCTCAGCCTGAGCCTCTTTTTGAAGTCTTTCATTTTCAGCTTCTTTTTCAAGTCTTTTATTTTCAGCCTCTTTTTCAAGTCTTTTATTCTCAGCTTCTAGCTGTAGCTGGAGTTTTCTCTCCTCAGCTTCTGATTCCCTTTTTTGTTTTTCCATTTCCATTTGGAATCTTTTTTCATCCACCTGCATCTGCAGTTTCTTTTGTTCAGCTTCCATTGCTTTATCATATCGAGCAGTTGCAAATTCTTCTAACTTATCACCAGTCTTGCCAAGCAATTTACCCTGCTCAATAAAGTGCTCAAATGTAGACATGTTGTCTAACATATGAGTCCAAAACCTGAAATAATTAACTAATTTATTTCAAACCTAAGTGTAACAAGTCTTAATTAAGCACTTGTATATTCACATCACATTATATTATCCCAGTCTCTGTGGGAAACAAGTCTCCAATCAAAGAACTTGTATATGAAATATCAGCACTCAATTCTTGATCATAAGTGCACTTCTCATTAAATAGTGCACGACACTATTCATCATTCATTTATCATCAGTGTAGTAGTAACAGTGCATTAGCATAGCCCATTAACTAATTACCATAACTGTAAACAATGACTATGTAAACACATGCAGAATGTAAACATTGAAAATGTAAACAATACAAACAATGTAAACAATAACAATGTAAACAATAACAAAGATCAGCAACAATACAAAAACTTTCGCAGAAATCAACTAAAAATAAAGCAGAAATTAATGAAATATCACAAAAAATGTGACGATATCTGCGCTATAATTAAACAAAATACATGACACCACAGTGTATAAACAAAAATGTTGTATGAAACTAAATTATAGACAAGAGTAGGCTAACAAATACAAACAAATCAAAACAAAACTAAAGAATGCGAAATAATAACGAAAACAATATTAAAACATGTCATCACAGCTAACATAAATAGCAACAGAAGTCGCTTAGCAAATTCCAGTATCGGAAATTTGCAAACCTTACAGAAAACGCTCACAATAGACGACCTCTATGACGTGGCATAATCTAACGGAGACACCACCCAACCGAGAACCCGCTGAAATATAAACATATAAATATACGAATAACATATAAACATATAACATATAGAATGAGATGATACACAGAAGACTCAGCAGAAGTATAAGGGCACCTTTTACATACAAACAGGCCACTTAACTTATAGGCTTCCAATCGTCGAACAGCAGAAAAAACGGATGTCAATCAACGTCCTAAAGAGCGAAGCTCCAACGATGATGGCACATCTGAACTGCTTCCACTGCTAACACGATGGTACAAGAGCTTCTGAAATACTGTGTGTTGAGTTGTTTCGGCACTTGACCTTCTAATCCAAAAGTAAGTTGATGGAAATCGGTACTTGGCCTTCTTCAGAAAACAACCCGTTTCAACCGGCACTTGACCTTCACAAAAACGACAGCACTGGAACCTTGACAGCAGCAACTTGCTTGACTTGCGTAAAAGATAACAGCAGTCCGAGTTATCCGGCAATATGTAACAACGCCGGGTACTGTCAAATTCTTGTTTCCGTCAAAAGTTGAAATTTTGACTTTTACCGGGCAACGCCGAGTACTTTAAAAATTTTGAAGATGTTGACTGTATTGAAGAATGTTAATTTCTTGAAGGATGCTGATGAATTCTTGTTGAAAATGAAGTGGGTAAGGGACCCCGTGTTTGCTGGTACCAGAATCAAACCAGCTTATGGCCACCAAATGATGCGTGATGCCATATGATGATGGATGGTATCCGCATGTCTGGTTTTGTGTAGTGTGTAGATGTGTTCAGTCAAAACAATGTTCATACAACAATAACAGGGCAATCCACATAGGACGTCAGTAAACTCACGACGTATAAAGTCAATGAGTCTTGAAACAGCCGTTGACGTTTTTCTTCATTATTTATTGTGGACGCCACAGTGACAAAATGGTTACGCAAATGTGTAGGCACATCAAACAGTCATTATCACAGCAACATTCAATACAGCAATAGACGGTAGACAGCATTACAATGATGAGTCAGATGCATGTTATATTTCATAGTGCTGTAAATGTAGTCAGGTGGAAAACTCCATCCTTTTCTATAACAGCCAGGAGATAACCAGATGTATGAGATCAGTTCACTCTCCTTAGTTTGACTTCAGCAAGACAGACACGTCTGCCGAAGTATAAATAATGTCCTCAAAAAATATCCTCTAGATAATAAAGGGGTTCCAAACCTAGTTCATTTAACAAAGTAGCAAGTAATGGTCCTTGGTACATGCATCAACCGATGCAGTACAATGCAGCGACATGTGAGCTGGGAAAGAACATCTCGTGACGACGACTTTCGGAGACAGGCTATGAATCGAAATCGCTCACGACCCAAAATCGATAGAGTTAATGAAAAAGTCAATTTACCTTGCTTTCATGAAATACACAGAAATATCACGCCTCCCGGCATGTGCAAATACACTAGAGGTATTATCCCGAATAAACGAAATATCCATAAGAGGACTACACATCCCTGACAGAACAAAAAAATAGCGGAGATCCCCTCTTCAACGAGGCATCTCTTTCGCCATTCCAAATCGCTCACTCCACTAGTCGTGGGCGGAAACCGATCGACCAACAAGCAAGACAAGTCATGCGCAGTCCAGCGCAAAATGACCACAGCTCAAACTTAACTGCATTCGATACCAACGCGAGAAGACAAATGCTTACCGAGAAAAGTGACTATAAATTTCAAGCAGTTGTTGCCCTTGCGTTATAAAACAGATATTGAAATAAAACGATGTTGCGAGAATTTATCACGCAACAAGTAGGCCATACGACCGCTGCCGTGCCAGAGTTTACACAATTAAGAAAACCTACCCGATACAAAAATATTTATATAATGTGTGATTCATGTATTCACACATCGGGACGCTCGCCGATGCTTTGGAGTTCGTGCACTGTGCCGAGATTCTCCTTGTGAGCTAAAGGAGGAGATCGGACCACTGATGGAGTTTTCCGTGTACAATGTAGAGGGTCCTTAAAACAAAACAAACAAACATCTTCTACCTTGGTGTGTAGAGGTTAGCCAGAGAGTGCGCCATGTTAAGCTGTATATCTTTTGGCCTGGTATCAGTCCAGTCCTCGGTCCATCAGGGATTGTCTAATGTTGTTCTCCTAGTGAATTCTTGGTCGTCCTGGAGATCTTGATCCCTGGCTATTGGTTTCCCATATGTTTCGTGGTAGCCTGTGACGGATTGCCTCCCCTTAGCTCTGCAGTAGTGGTCCAACAGTGGCCAAAACTCAAGAGTTTGTAAAATAGGTCGTCAAAGGTGTCTACCTTCGCACAAGATTACTCTTGGCAGTGTTGTAGATAGAA
The DNA here is from genome assembly GCA_024509875.1 of Oreohelix idahoensis. Classification (NCBI taxonomy): domain Eukaryota; kingdom Metazoa; phylum Mollusca; class Gastropoda; order Stylommatophora; family Oreohelicidae; genus Oreohelix; species Oreohelix idahoensis. Next base: position 613,344 of record JAMPIV010002318.1, read on the forward strand.
GAGTAATGTCGCTTCTATCCCAAGGGAGTATTCATAAGATATTCCCGAAGTCAAGAACAATGCTGTATTGGCAGGGCAAATGTTAACTTATATACGTTTGAAGCCTTTTATGAAGAATTAAGCAAAGGTTTTAGCCCGTTCAAGCCCCCAGCTGGTGTAAATCTAGCGAAATTCTTTTCTAAGAATTAGCTCTATGTATGTAAATATATGTCTAAGTGTAAATATATATTAAAGAATCTTGCACATACGCTTGCTTTCATACATATAATAAACGAATCAATTATGATTGTTGTGTTTTAAAATAACATGTAACAAATTTGATAATCAATTAGTTTTCACAGGTTGAAATGATGGTGCATTTTTTATGAAAGTGTTATCTTCATAGAGGCTGGATAGAGGAATGTTAATGGTCTTTGCTGTTGCCTTTTGTTAAGCACTTATCTTAGCATCGATGACTACTGCAGCCGTGGTTTTAACAGTTTTTCAGTAATGATGACACTTCACAATCTGATAGCTTTGTTCTATGAACAGTCTAAAAGCTTCGTTCTACGAACCGTCTGATAGCTTCGTTCCACAAACCAAAAGCAAAAAAATTTGGGAACACAATTTCCTGGCACAGTTTAGAATGGGCACTAGCAACTTTGGTTAAATGCTTTCGAATCCATTGGTCTGGGAATGTTGTATTCCTCTTATGACGGGTGACCTGATTCCTTAGGTCTCCAGTCTTGGTATTTGTAAATGCGGTTTTACTTTTTTAAGTGTTAAAGTTGCCCAAATACTTCCATCCTGGTCCTGTAAGGATCCAGTTTTTGTATTTATACATACGGGTTTACTATTTAAGTTTTAAAGTTGCCAAAATACTCTAATCTGTCACTTATAATTTTGAAATCCTTTGTCCGCTCCTTATCTTTATGGCTCTGGTGAATTGCTAGCTTGACGGGGAGATGTAATCTGATCTGTGACTCCGATTTCGCTAGATTCTATTTCCAATTCTCAGTTCAAAATTCCAGAATGTGATTCCGATTAATGTGTCAATGATAACCATTGTGTATTCCGGCTCTCACTTTACACCAATCCAATCTCTTCTGCACTATATGGGTAGGGATGTTTAAATCATTATACCCCGCTTGTTTTAAAAAAAATACATTAAAAATTCCATTTCATGACCTCTTTCTAATAATGGTGTAATACTTCCGCGTGCACCTTTATGTTAAACTCATAACCACCATCTGTGTACTGATTCAATACCCTCCCCTCCCAAAGGAGCATAGGCCTTTAACAAACACATACCATGTCCTCCTCTCACGTGCCATCATCTCAAGTTCTTTCCACGTTCTTCTCATCATTTTCACCTGTTTCCAGCTCTCTTCTTTATGTGCTTCTTGGTCTACCTCTGCCGCTCTTGCCCTGGGGGTTCCAGAACAAGGACTGCCTTGTAATGCTATCAACAGGTCTCTTCAGTGTGTGTCCAATCCATCGCCATCGTCTTCTTCTCATCTCTTGTTCCACTGGCACTGGTCTAGTTCTTGTCATCAGTTCCACATTGGTAACCTTGTCATACCATTTTAAACCCTCTATTCTACGCAAGCACCCATTTATAAAAGTCTGTAGCTTTTTGGTTGTTGTCTTTGTTGTTCCCCATGTCTCAGCGCCATACAATAGTATTGACTTCACATTTGAGTTGAAGATTCTTATTTTCGTGTTGGATCCGATTTCTCTTGATCTCCATATATTTCCCAATGCAATGAAAACTCCTCTTGCTTTTTGTATTCTTATTTTGATATCGCTGTCTGTCCCTCCAACTTTGTCTATATTACTGCCAAGATATGTGTACGATTCTACATCTTGTATTGATGTTTCTTCAAGTTCAACCCTGTTATCATTACCTGCATTTATTCTCATTATTTTTGTCTTTTCCCTGTGTATTTTCAGACCCAATTGCTGGGACCTCTCATCGAGTGTTTTCAATTTGTCCTGCATCTGATTACGGTTATGGGACAGAAGAGCCAAGTCATCAGCAAAATCCCGATCATCCAACTGCTTAGTCAGAGTCCACTGGATTCCATTTCTGTTGTGTGTTGTCGATGATCTCATTACCAAGTCTATTGCTAGTAAGAAAAGAAATGGAGACAAGAGGCATCCCTGTCGCACTCCTGTTCTTATCCCAAACGGTTCTGTAAGCTGTCCTTCGTGAAGAACTCTGCATGTCATGTCTTCATATGTTCTCTTTATTAAATTAATGATCTTTGGGGGGATGTTTAACTTGCCTCATCAATTCCCAAAGTGATTCTCTGTCTACACTGTCAAATGCCTTTTCGTAGTCCACAAATCCAATGTATAGTGGTGAATTCCATTCCAGACTTTGTTCAACTATTATTCTCAAAGTGGCTATCTGGTCTGTACATGATCTGTTTTGTCGAAAACCTGCTTGTTCATCTCTCAGTTTCTTGTCTATGGACTCTTTTTATCTCTCAAGGATAATCCTGTTTGATAACTGTCTCTTTTGACAGTTAATTATTCTCAGTCTATACTATCAGATGTTTTATTACTCTAAAAGTTATAACTGTCTTTGTTGCACAGTTAATTTGTAAACTTTCCCTTCTTAGGCAACTAAACCAGATATCCTTCCTTCCATTCTGCTGGTATCTCTTCCTTTTCCCAGACTTTACCAAGTAATTTATAACATCTCTGTAGCTGTGTCGATATCTGCTTTGATGGCCTCTGCTGGAATGCCTTCAGGTCCAGACGCTTTTCCATCTCTTAGAAGCTTTATGACTTTCTTTATTTCTTTCTTCGTTGGTCTTTCACCGTTAATTTGTAGCCCTTCTTCTGCTGGCTGGATGTCCGGGGGGTTTTGTGGAGCTGGTCTATTGAGAAGGTCTTCAAAATATTCTGTCCACCTCTTCATTTGCTCTTGTATATTGCTGAGCAGTTTTCCATTCTTGTCTTTTATGAGGCAACTTGTTTGCTTGTATTTCCCTGTTAGCTTCTTTGTGCTGCTATACATATTTCCTTTGGCTGCAGCATCTTCTGCCTCTCTTGCCAACTCCTCAATATACTTCCTCTTGTCTCTTTTGATACTTCTTTTTACTTCTTTGTTTGCTTCTGTGTACACTTCTTGACCCTTGGCTTTGGAACTTCTGTTTTGCTGTGATTATTTAAATCTGCTTTCTTGTTTTTTTCTGTCTTTTATCTTATTGATGGTTTCTGTTGTTATCCATGCTTTTTGTTGTCGTTCCTTTTTCCCCAGTATTTCTTCACACGTCTCTTTCCATACCAGTTTGATTTGCTGCTAATAGTCTTCTGTATTTTCTCTATCTTCCAGCTGTTGGTGCACTTGGCATTTGTTGGACAATTGTGACCGCAAATTTGTTCTTATTTTCTTGATTTCTTAGATGTCCTACATTAAATTGTTGTCTATAACTTTGCATTGTTGCATATCTCTTGAGTTTCATTTTTACTTTGGCTATCAGAAGGTGTTGATATGATGCCACAGGGACCTTTACACCTCTATGTACCTTTTACAACAATGATATCCAAACTTCTTGTTTATGCATATATGATCAATCTGATTTTCTGTTCTATGGTCTGGTGATATCCATGTTGCCTTGTGTATTCTCTTATGTGGAAACATGCTTCCTCCTATAGCCAGTTGATTTGAAGCACAGAAGTTTGCGAATAGTTCTCCATTTTCATTCATTATGTAGTGGTTTTGATGGTATTGTATGATGGTGATATTACTAAGTGTGATGTATGAGGTCAGCTGTGAAGGCTCCTGAGGTAAAATGTAGCTGTGAATTTTCAGAAGGCCTTTCTTGCTACCACTACGACCTCACACCTATCTTTTTTTCTAATGAATGTGGCTACGTTAAAATCTAGGGTACTGAATGTAATGTGTTGTATTGACATATACAAACACACACACAGATATTAAATAATATAATATTATCAATAAAATTTAGAACACAATGAACTAAATTCAGCTGGTGAAATTTTAGAAAGTAAATCTTTTTTAAATTTATTTGTTCTGAACCAAGGTTTTATTTTGGCCAGAACATATGAAAGATTTTGGAATTTATGAGTGAATGGCATGAATAAATGGCATGATAAATAAAAGGTGTGTACGTATACAATTTTCACGAGTAGTTAATATTTCTACAGTTCATAATTTTATTTTCCCTGGGAGAACGATGAATAGATGTGCTGTTGGGGTGGCTTCATCCCTCCCTGTCTAAGCCTACCAAACATTGTCCATTAATGATGGAAGGAAATGGGATGTTTTAGTAGTAATTCACTTTGGGTGCTATGTCTATGAAGTTGGTGTAAATCCAGCAGACCAGCCTGCTTACGTAACTTTGAAAGAGTAGTTCTGGTGCTGGAATCTGGTGGCCCCACCTCTCCGTGCTTGGGGCAATATATCGGGTGGCCCCACCTCTCCGTGCTTGGGGGCAATACAAGGCTGTTCTGCCGAGATGCGACACTGCACGGGTCCTCACTGTCAATTATTTACCCAGCATTTGACACCACCTTTTGGTGTCAACATAAAAAAACTCACAGCTCTGAAATAAAGTATTGGTTTAGGTTCAGAACCTTACCTAAGGAGCCACTTCTACACGTAACAATTTACAATAACACCACTTAGACAGGGTCAGATCTCTCTGACCATACAACACATCTTACCAAGTTGGTTTCACATAGGATAAGTTCTCCCAGACTACATATTCCGAAATATGTTTATTAGCTTCTTGCCATAGGATAGAATAGGTGATATGTTCCACTGATCTCAACACTTGATCTGTCCTTCCTAATCCTTGCTGGAGTAAATGTATTTTGTTTGTCTCTAGACCCTGAACTAGGGCGGGGGGTCTAGAGCAAATCCTTACTTGTTGTAAGGCTAGATTTCGATATGGCAGTATCAAATCACTCGAAACATTAAACAATATTTAAAATATACAAAGAAATAATTTCAATCTTACCAGATTATGAATAAAGAACACAGAAATGCTAGCAAAACTCAGCTGAGCTGCTGGCTATAGTATGGCGTCCCTGAACTTATTTCAATTTACTTCATTGGAAATCACCACACTTAAAATTTACTGTGTCTATCACTGGACAACTATTGAGGAATGGCAAAAAAAGCGCGTCTGAGCGCTGATAATATGATTGTCTGTGGCCAATCAATGCCTTGTGTTTTTTTTTCAAATTCAAATTTCCTACACTAAAGTCATTTCAGTCATGCTTCAGTCAAGTATGGATTTTTATCTGTTAGTCCGTCCGTCTCTACTTGCGTTTTCACAAAAAACGTACTTGGTTTTTGAACCAACCTATCCGTCCCCTACACAATTTTGCCTGAAAAGTTATTTTTAGCCACAATTCTCCTTAACACCCTCTCTCTTTCATTCTAACTAGATTTTAGCACTGGCGTCCTCAAGGCTACACTTTTTTTGAAAATTAGTGACATTATTGTTTCAATGCAGTCGTTCGTCGATATGAACAACACAGTCTTTTGTCAATATCTTCATTATTATCTATCCGTCTGTATAAATAAAAGCATATTATTTCACTGCTCAAAATGGGCCATCCGGCCAGCTAGGTTTTATATTCCTAACATCATTATTAAGAAAAAGTTACTTTTCAAGGTTAGTTGTTTTTTTTTAAATATTTTCTAGAATCTTCTGTGAAACGTTTGCCGCTGCATTCAAATAAAGGACAAAATATCGCAAAAACGTCCAAAAAATGACTGTTGCGTATAATACTATGGTCCCTTTTGTCGATTTCGTTACCTTGTGTCAACTAGGGGACGTGACTTTTCCTCCGTCTCCCCCCCCCCCCTCCCTCCCCAATTGCATCTTTGTAGCCTTGCTAGTTTCACGCACATGTTCAGTCAGATTTTTCCTTTTGATCTTCGTTCTCAATTCGTTCCAAGGGTAGACGTTCTAGCAATTTAATTTCCATGGCGGGTGATGACCCGCGGCGTGGGCGATCATGCCTACTAGTAACTACGCATTTCTTTTTATCCCTACATTTTATCCTTTGGAGATATTTTTACGTTGTATCACTGTTAATTTTATGACACATCTCCCCACTTGAAAACATGCCTACGGCAAGTTCTAAAACCAGTGATACACATAGATAAAATCTCTCCTCACGCCTGCCATTACTCTAATTTTGATCACAGGGGTGCCGACTGAGGAAATCTGCACCGACATTCAATTTGCCTGGGATACATTGGATACTAAACTGATAAGGTTGAAGCAATAAAGACCACCTCAGCAATCTTGCGTTTTCATGCTTAGCCTGAGATAAGAATACGAGAGGCTGATGATCCGTCTCGACCACAAAAGTCCTACCATACTGATAGATTTGAAACTTCTTTATTGCCCAGATTAACGCTAAACATTCTTTTTCGCTTGTGGAGTATCCTTGTTCCGCCTTATTCAATTTGCGGCTTGCATAAGCGACTGGTTTCAGTTCCCCATCAGGTGAAGATGATCTTTGCAACAAAGCCACTCCGAGTCCTACATTACTTGCATCGGTTCTTAAGACAAAGTCCTGTGTCAAATCAGGCAGTTTGAGAATAGGCTTGCTAGTGAGTTTTTCCTTTAACTCTTGGAACGCTAGTTCACATTGTGCAGTCCAAATAATTTTATCTGGAAGTCCCTTGCGAGTCAGATCAGTCAGAGGAGCACAAATAGCGTTAAAATTTTTGATGTATTTCTGATAAAATCCGCATAACGACACGAATGATCGCACGTCCTTTTTTGTTTGTGGCCTAGGTGCTCTCTGTAGTTTTTCCAAATTCTTAGGATCAGGGGTCATATTACCCTGATATACAGTGTGCCCCAAGAATTCCAACTCTTTGCATCTAATACAACATTTTGTTGGCCTAGCAGTTAAGTTCGCCTCCCTAAGCCTATTAAATAACATTTCTAGAGCTTCAATGTGTTCTTCAAATGTCTCTGTGGCGACGAGAATATCATCCATGAAATTCGTGATACATGGGTTATTCAGGGGATCCAACAATTTGCGCATTTTTCAGTCCGAATGGTAGCATGTTGAATTCATAATGTCCATCTGAAGTGCTAAAAGCCAAATAAGGTCTCACTTCAGGCTTCACTGGGATCTGGTAATAGCCTTTACTAAGATCCACCTTTGAAAAGTATTTTGCCTTGTTCAGTCTGGCAAATAACTGTTTTGTGTCTGGTAATGGATCCACTTGTCCTTCTGTGACAGCATTCAGTTTCCGGTAATGTATGCACAGTCTGTGTTCCCCAGACGGTTTTCTCAACAAAACGACACTAGAACTAAAAGATGATTCACTGTGCGAAATAATCCCCTCCTTCAACAAATAATCTATTTCTTCCTTCAATGCCTTCTCCTTCGCGAACGGAATAGAATAGGCTCTCATACAGATTGGGTTTGAGTCTACCAGTTTCATGTCATACTGTAGCAAATTTGTATGGCCTGGTTTATCTGTTAATACATCTGTATGTTCCTCCAGAACCTGTTGAACTCTCTCCCTCTGGTTTTTAGTAAGGTGCTTTAGTTATTCATATATAAGCATCAACAATAGTAAGCAATCTCATAGTATAACCACTTATTTCTACATGCTATAAATATACATTATATATAATAACATGGTTTAAACATACGTTCAATATAATTTTATAACACCTTGCCTTTATGGCATCATGACACATGAATCACATATTGTTATATATTTTGCACAGACACCAACTCTAACGATTATAACACATTTCTCCCATTAATCAATGTAACAACTCCCCTCGGATGCTCCTGTCCCCACACCAACCTCATAACCTGGACAGGGACATCCGCTACGATGTTATGTAAAGTGGAACTGCTGCAGCAATAATGCCCAGCGTGTCAACTTAGCACTAGATGATTTAGCCGACTGCAAAAATAGCAATGGTTTGTGGTCTGTTTGGAGGAAAAAAATGCGCTCCCAACAGATATCGTGCCAGTTTAGACACCACCCACACAATTGCCAGGCACTCTCTCTCAATCGTAGAGTATCTAGTTTCTGCTGGCAATAACTTCCGACTGACATACAACACAGGATGGAGGGACCCTCAATGGTCCTGCATAAGACAAGCCCCAATGCCTACGGACGAAGCATCGGTGTGTAACACCAGTGGTCTGCCTAGATCGGGTAATCTCAGGATAGGTTTTCGGAAAACAGTTTTTTTTAGTCTTAACAGTGCTTCTTCACATTCAGGGACCCATTTTACTTTGTTGGGCTGCCCCTTATTGGTGAGTGCAGTAAGCGGTTCAGCCAACGTCGAAAAGTCTGGGATGAACTTATTATAAAAATTAATCAATCCTAACAAACTCTTCACCTGCCTCTTCGTCCTCGGCGACTGAAACTGTTAGATTTTCGTCACTGTACCATTTTCAGGTTTTATGACGTTATGGCTGACAACATGGCCCAGGAAGCTCAGCTCTGCGTACCCGATGGACACTTTGCTCGGGCGAGCAGTGAGTCCATGTGTCTTCAGACACTTCAACACGGTGAACAGCCCATCCACATGCTGCTCCCATGTATTGTTAAATATGCAGATATCATCGATGTACGTAATAACATCGTCTATGTGCCCTAGTAGCTTCTTCATCATTCTCACGAAGGTGGAGGGTGCATTGACTAACTCGAAACACATATAGTTAAATTGAAATAGACCTCTTGGAGTTGCAAACGCCGTAAGAGGTTTTGCAGCCTCAGATAATGGCACCTGCCAGTTTCCCCTTGCTAAATCTAACTTACTAAAAATCTAGCATGGGAGAGCTTGGTCAGAAGCTCCTCCTGGTTAGGCATAGGCTCTGCGTCGACCACCGTTACGCTACTGAGTTTACGAAAATCAATACCAACTCGGAGGGACCCGTTCTTTTTCTTAACCACTACCATGGGAAAAGAATGCGCGGATTCGGAGGGAACGATGATGTCCAGCCGAACCGTATCGTCGATCTCCTTTTCGATCGCAGCCTTATAATGTAGCGGCAATGGGTATGGTTTAACTCTAATTTGCTGGTTATCGGTTAGAGCTATATCATGGACTATCAGATCCGTCTTTCCGGGCAGATCCGTAAGCACCTCACTAAAATCCCTCAGGATTGCATCTACCTGGGCCCTCTGCATGTCGGTTAAGTCCGTACAAACATACACATTTCCCCACGATTCAGAGGGGCTAGCGGAACAACAGACATCTGTAAGTTTCCATCGTCGCAGCTGTCTTCGCTATTGTTTACCACCACTGCCGCCGCTACCTCCGAACGCCGCGAGCCCATGGCGCTGACCGACGCAGATAGCTCGGGCTAGCACTCCACGTACGGCTTAAGCATGTTAACGTGGAACACCTTCTCTTTATTCCTAACTCTTACAATATAATCGACATCAGTTATCTTCTTTAGAACCCGAAATGGACCTTGCCAGGAGATGCTTAACCTGTCTTTCTTCGCCGAAATGATATTACCCTAGTACCAACAGGGCTTGGAATGTTAAGTAGGGCAGTCGCAGGAAAACCCTCTGCCTTACTCCGCTACTAAACATATACAACCACTCCCTAGAAAGAAATCAGTCGAATTCAATCTTTTCCCACAAGTAGGCCAAGAATGAATTAAACTCGCCACCCGTCCACCCTTGAACACACAAATATATTATTAAACCCAATACACTAAACAATAACCACACTCAACGATGAAGTACTGAGAGCTCTCTCCTTCACTTCGAATTCATAAGAAGCAAAATACACCCAATACCCTATAACCACAACTAACACTATAATATATCAAAATATATAATATAACTACCTCCGAGTACTAAGACATACAGTGAAAGATCCTACTTAAGTAACTACATCCATACAAACATCCAGACTAAGTTCTACAGAGAAAAAAAACAAAGACAATAAAAAACAAAACAAAGTGAAAGAAACCAATAATAGACTAATACACTGTTGCGCACATATTCTTTTGTGACGCACAGATTACTGTTGGTAGGCATACAAATGTAAAGTATAACTATTTGTCTGATGAAAAGTATTTATTTTAGAATCAATGATTCTCAGTCTAAGGGACAGAACCCTGATTGTTCGATGTTGTATTCGGTTCTATGGGTTTTCTGTTCTTGTGTCTCAATCTGGCGTATGAATACTAGATTTACGTCATTTTTCGTCTGGTATGGCCAGAAACAGATTGGTCTTGCTTAAAATGTTTATGGCCCGAATTTATATTTATTCCTTGACTATTTAAGGTGATTCGGTCTTATATCTTTGTATCTTTGTATTTCTATGTCGGACTATTTTGTGAGCTGAACTCTGGGGTTAAAGGCATTTCTGCGCATGCGTCGTTTTGGTGTGTGGACAGAGAAGGCTGTCATGTCGTCGCTGCTATGGGCTGGTCGATTAGAAAGTTTCGTAGATTGATCTCTGTGAATTATTCTAGGAAGGAGATTGTTTCTCTGTATGATTGTATTATCAGAGATTCTCCTAATGATCATTATTAACGCCAAAGATTGGCGTGCGTTATTCGCTTGTGTATGTTTTCCTAAAGCCAGGTAAAACCACAACCTTTTTTGCTGAACTTTTTTGCTAAGCCTAGATGGAAGACGTATTATCGTACATCTAGGATTGATGATTACAGATGCAGATGACGTGTTATCTAGCAGCACTAGATCACTTGAAGTAACCAGCCTTATTGATAGCAGATATGTATAGAAGCCCAATGAGGACATTTACGTAAGAATAACGAAGTAATTCTGCTTCATAATTTTTCATCCTGAGTGAGCCATTTTGTATTCCCGCCGTTGTAAGCGGATCATTGTCGGAGAACAGAAAAGGTCTTATTATCTGATGATGGTGCAGAGATCTATATATTATGAAAACCCACTACTGTCGTTTAAGATTGTTGCTATAAACATTTGATGAATTTACGGCTTGAGAAACTTAGCCAGAGAAGGTTCTGTCGGTGAACCATTGTTGATGATTATGTATCCACCTTAACTGACGCGATTAGTCAAATAAAGCACGAGACGATAGACAACCAGAATATCGAGTGCTTGCCTACTATCGTTCCATTATATTGACATGCCACATAAATGTACATCTGATATTGTCACCCATTTTTTTAAGTATACGATGATTTTTTTGCCAACCTATTCAAATGACTGTAACCGTGATGTCGAAGTGTACGTCCATTATTAAATGTATGAAACGTCATCAGCAGTCTACCCTTTATTGACTTCTGCTTATGATTGAGTGAGTGACTTGTCAACTCAACAGAACTGTACACACATTCGCGTCCTTTACATCTACATTCTCACTCGATGTCAGCACTGTGTCGGAACGAGTTGACCATTCATTTAGGTGTCCAGTATAACCTTATGAAAGCAGTAACATCACAAGAAAACGCCTTATCAATGTGATGGCCTCAAAAAGGATATATTATACATATACTGCAAAAAATAGACATAAACAAAACAACTCTACTATCCCACTTACTCCAAAGAACCCGAAGATAGAATCAGTCGGATAGACAGAAAAAAAAATTAGAATTTAGAGGAAAAACAAGAAACATCAATATAACACATTATACAAAATTACAAACAAAAACTTAACTGAAGCTCCTCAGCGACACTTGTCCACAAAGCTTCCTCAGCACTGGTGATGAAAATGAAGACAAAACAAACAGTACTCCATAAAGTTCACAAAATCAAAACTAATGTAATGTTCCAGAAACTCCGATTCCTACGGAAGTCTGTGTGTCAGCATACCATCCTAATGTCCTTTTGCAATGAGCTGCAACCAATATCCAAGCGAATACACTGTCCTGCACGGAGCTATGAGAACACAGTCTACGCTAGAGCTATAATGTCAGGTAACTAGATTTACAAGCGTCTAAGTGCCGGAATAAATACGTATGTCTCTTGGCAATATGCTATGCCAACGTCCACAAAAAGTACGCGTAATCGTTGATTTTCACCCCATGGACGGGCACATCAGTGTAGTAAGGTCACGTAAGAGGCATTGATCTTCACCCCTGGCCGGGCACATCAGTGTAGTAAGGTTACGTCCACCAGGATATCCAACCAAGAGGAGCACCATATAACCTGAGATGCCACCATTACTACTGACCCACTGCTCCCTCCTGACGACACTCACAGTCTGTCACTCGGGCCAACCTATCATCAACCACAATAGACCAACCGACCCCTCCTGACGACACCACAGTCTGTCACTCGGGCCAACCTATCCCCAACCACAATAGACCAAACGATCGCTCCTGACGACACTCCCAGTCAGTCACTCGGGCCAACCTATCACCAACCACAATAGACGAACTATTCAGCTCTGCATCTTACATGGACCCTCTACCGACATCTGTCACATCAACCACCGCTGCTCCGACTGGATCGCCACCTTCCTAGCACTAAGCTACAAACTCTGCCTTGTAATATTTCAAACTGACACGCTCAATGCAAGCTGTAACTTGAATCTATTACCTCGACACAAAAAAACTCCTAGCAACTGCCACTATATTAGCACAATGCACTTGCAATACGTTGCCACACACTGTCCAACAATCTCTTAACCTGAAAATTATAACTGTAGCCTAACTAGGTCCCTGCATTATCGAGGGCGATCGACCGTAAACAGTTCATGATTACAGACTGACCAACATACTGACTTGACACTGGACGACCGAAAATAACTCACTGCCATGACTTAGTAGTAAATATGGAGCGCCAACACACTGGGGCTATAACCTTCTACCCCTCTGTGTGCATAATCTGTTCTGGCCTAACTAAAGCAGATATAGGCACCACCGCCTTTTGGAAACAGCACTGGCTGTCCGAAATGCTCTACACACTCCAGAAGACAACGATCACAGTTGTCAGGGCACTGTTTAGACGTAGCCCCCACCTGTCAGGAACTAGTTATACTGTTGATTTTAGCACATTAACACTTTCATACTTGGTTCGTCCCGCTAGGAGACGACCACAGCATACACTAGTTGACAATAAGTAAGTGAAAACACCTTTAACAGGTAAGTTCCCTTTTATTAATACACCGCACACAATGAAGCTCCACACGGCTCGTAATACATATGAAATACACTGAACATAAATGGCAGTACAGCTTGCACTACTAACAACTTAATCTATCAGTATCATACCTACTGGTATGGCCATACTGAATGGACACCACAATGACTTTCGCTCACCGGTGAAACCCTGTGCTATGATGAAGCAATACCTAATCACAAATAAATCGTCAACAACGGCCTAAGGAAATGCCACTAGATAATTCACCATCACTCTAGAATTATGCAATTTAATCCCCACCGCATAAAGAAATGGCAAGCACTATAACTGAACAAGAATGGCATACACTTCCCAGCAAAAATGCTGACAGGGAACATAAAGGCGACCCGCACCGGACGCTGGCCAGATCTCTACTGCCTTTTTGCGCCAGAATTTGTGTCCACTTCCCGTCCGCGATCACATGACAAGACGGGTTTTAAATTTACATCAATGTTGTCACTCTCAACGTAACCAACCTGATATTTCGTTCATGACAATATGCTATGGGCATAACAAATTTATCCACACACCACTAGCCTTTAAAGTGTTGAACACAACACTTGATACCAGAATATGACAGGTTTACAAATCTGAAACTGTTGAGTCCCTGTGAATGAAAAGGTTGCTCAAAAACTCAAATGAGAGTCTTCATTCAGTAATTTTGGAGTAAAGTGCGAAAGAAAATCTTTCATTCAAGAAAGCTTATGGAATGCTGCATCCTAAGTGATTCATCATCATCATGTAGCATGTCCTTTGCAGACCGTCGCTCTCCTCACAGCCCACCTGAAACGACTCTCGATCTCTAGCCAGCCCTCCTGCCTCCTCCAAGGTCATGTTCAAGGTGTCTTCAATGTCCTGTGTCCACCGTCGTCTTGGTCGGCCCTTGCCGTGCCTTCCAGGTACCATACCCTTTGTCACAGCTTTCTCTAAGCCATTATGGCGTTTAATGTGGCCAAAATATTTCAGTTTCCGCGACATGTTATTTTTTTTTTTTTTTTTTTTTTTTTTTTTTTTTTTTTTTTTTTTTGCGTTCGCCCGCTAATACTCGAGGCGAAATCTCAGGTTATTATTTTTATGTCTAACCTGACATTGATTTTACGTGAGTATCCCTTTATTTCTTGTACAGAGACAGGTGTCCCTCGCCATTCAGGCAAATACTCGCCGATTTCGCAGGTACCCATTGCAGCTGGGTCGGCTCAGGAGCCGCCAGTCCCTGGTCGACGACACTCCTTCAAATGTCCTCGCCAGGTCTCGAGTTAATCCAGTCCACATCCCGGTCGACGAAAAATCCTCAAACGCCGTCGCCCGGGTGTGATCCTGTATCACCCGGTCGCCAGAGCGGTGTTGTAACCACTACGCTAGCGCGGCTCCCATACATGATATTGATTATGAGCATGTTTTCCTCGATGTCCAGGTCGTGTAGGATGTCTATATTCTCCTTCTTCTTGGTCCAAGATATTCTGAAAACGTTTTTGTTACACTTTGCTTCGAATGATTCAATTTTTTTCTTTAATGTTTGAGTAATGGTACATGATTCACATCCATATGTTGCTACCGGAAAGATGCACGTTCTCTGAATTTTACTTTTATTAATTTGCTGGTGTTATGCCATAGGTTCTTCATTTTATTTAACCTCTGCATTGCTATGGCCAGTCTCCTTCTGACCTCTTTTGAGCAGTCTCCACTATTATTAATTATAAAGATATTCAGAATTTGTGACATTTTCAATTTCCTCATTATTGATGGTAATTTTTGGTTGGCATCTTGTTTTGTCTGTAAACATTATCTTTGTTTTTTTGTGTGTTCAGATAAAGGTTCTGATCCTCACTTTGTCTTTTGAAAGACAGGATTAGCTGTTCTAGTCCCTTGTCACTGTTTGAAAGAAATAACTGTGTCATCTGTGTACCTGAGTTCTGGGATCGCATTTCCACCAATTGTGAATGGATCGCAATGTTTACAGTCTTGGCCACTCCGAACATTTCTCATCATATTTTCTGCATAGATGTTAAACAAGTATGGATGAGAGGATGCAACCCTGTCTTACTTCCCTTTTCACCTTAAACCATCCTGATGTTTCCCCGCTACTATAACAGCTGCTTGCTGTTCATGGTATAGTGTTTCAATGAGATTGATCAAATGCGCCGGAAACCCCATGTCTCTCATGATGTTCCACAATTTCTGGTGTTGTACGCAGTCGAAGGCCTTGGTGTAATCTACAAAACAGGCATGAAGATCTACATTGCATTCTCTGCTTTCTCGAGGATGTTTCTCACATTAAAGATGTGATCTTCCGTACCTTTGCCTTGTCTAAAACCCGCATGTACTTCATGTATTTCATGTACTAAATTTCTTTCTATCCTCTTCATGATAATCCGCAAGAGGATTTTGCTGACATGACTTATTAAAGCAATAGTACGATAGTTAGTACACAATTTTAAATTGAATTTCTTTGGGAGAGGGATATACACAGATCTTTTCCATGCTTTGGGCCAGATTGCACTGTTCCTGATCTTCACACATAGTGCATGATAAACGAGGACACTGGCCTCTCCTCCTGCTTGGATTAGTTCAATTGGTATATCATCGCATCCTGGTGATTTCCCTTTCTTCAGGCATTTGATTGCTGCACGTACTTCATCTAATATAGGTTTTGGCTCTCTTCACTTTCATTTGTCATGTCTGGGGTCTTTGTACTATCTTCATACATTTCTCTACAGTACTCCTTCCATCTCTCCAATATATCCTTACTTTCTGTTAATATGTTACCATTTTTATCATTGATTACATATAATGATGGTCTAAAATCATCTGTTAGTTTCTGGTAAACATGGCAACTCTCAGTAGTGCACCGAGAGTAAATGTACAAAAGGCCATTCCGGTTGAAATAAGCTCGGAACCCCACGTCCGGGAAAAAACTAAAAGTGTGATTAGTCAACCACCTTAAATAAGAAAAATTGCGGGGAAAACCCAAAAAATAGGTAGTGGAAGATTGGGTTGTACGAACCGTTTTGACGAGTGCACAGCCAATTTCATTTTATCGACCTTTACATTAAAGTTGGAATGGCTCCGGCAAACTTTATTATTTGACCGGCCCATCAAAGGGCCAGTGGAAGCCGTATTGAGGACATGAACAGATGAGAAAGCAGAAGAGACTGTAACCTTATCCTATCAGTATGTTAACGAGTTAACATAACGTCTACAAACTGGCTGAAAATTAGCAAACGAGAATCTTTGTACAGCCAGAAGGATACATGCTGCATATTTCAACAAGAAGGCGAAGGATAGAGAACTAGCTGGTGGAGAGAATGTGCGTCTTCTTTTACCCAGCAGTAACAACAAGCTACAAAAAGGATCGCAGGGCCCATATACTGTTCTAGAGAAGTAGTCTAGAACCAACTACGATAGACAAAATGGAAAAGAAAAAGTATATCATGTTAATTTACTCAAGAAGTATTATGATAGAACTGCTTCTGAAAGTCCCTATTTGATGACCCTGGCCATTGCTACTGAGATGAAAAATGAACATCTCACCTCACATGAATATCCTTTAAGACCCTGTGAAACACATGAGCAGGTAAAAGTCAGTAATCACCTGACGAAAGGACAGAGGGAACCGATTCAGAAAGTTCTGGAAAAAGATGCAGACGTGCTAGCGGACAAACCGGGGCGCACTAATTTAATGGAATATGGTATGAAGTTACTAGACCCAACACCAATCTGCATGAGAACTTATCTAATCCCATCTGCCAAAGAACAAGCTTTAAAGGGAGAGATTTATTACCTATTGATTGCAATAAAATATCATTTCATAATCTGAATCCCCTTACAGCGCCAGTCTGGCTTTGCTGATGAAACCCTCTGGTGAACATAGACTCTGCATGAGAACGTATCCAATTCCATCTGCCAAAGAACAAGCTTTAAAGGGAGAGATTGATTACCTATTGCAATAAAATATCATTTCCGAATCTGAATCCCCTTACAGCGCCAGTATGGTTTTGCTGACGAATCCCTCTGGTGAACATAGACTCTGCAAAGATTATAGGAAATTGAATGCTGTCACAGAGTCTCAAGCAGTTCCATTACCAGACACCACCCAACTATTTGCTAGGTTGAACAAGACAAAATATTTGTCTAAAGTGGATCTGGGCAAAGGGTGTTACCAAATTCCCGTCAAACCTGAGATCAGACCATTACTGGCCATCATCATGTTCCTGGCTGTAAATACATACATTTATACGGATGCTCCAAAAACTGTGTCCTGTTTTATCCAAAACGTTCAAGTCTACATTTGCTCAAGTCATCCTCATGTTCCTGGCTGTAAATACAAACACACAAACATTTATACGGATACTCCAAAAACTGTATCCTGTTTTTTCCAGAAGTTCAAGTCTACGCTTGTTCAAGTCATCATCGTCATGTTTTTGGCTGTATATTCAAACACACTAAAATTGATTGGGATGCTCCAAAAACTGTGTCCCTGTTTTTATCCAAAAGTTCTAGTCTACACTGGCTCAAGTCATCATCTTCATGTTCTGTTTTATCCAAAAGTTCAAATCTTCACTTGCTCAAGTCATCATCATCATGTTCTGTTTTATCTACAAGTTCTAGTCTACACTTGCTCAAATCATCATCTTCATGTTCTATTTTATCCAAAAGTTCAAATCTTCACTTGCTCAAATCATCATCATCATGTTCTGTTTTATCTAAAAGTTCTAGTCTACACTTGCTCAAATCATCATCTTCATGTTCTATTTTATCCAAAAGTTCAAATCTTCACTTGCTCAAATCATCATCATCATGTTCTGTTTTATCCAAAGGTTCAAGTCTTCGCTTCCTCAAGTCATCATCATCATGTTCTGTTTTATCCAAAAGTTCAAGTCTTCACTTGCTCAAGTCATCATCATCATGTTCTGTTTTATCCAAAAGTTTAAGTCTACACTTGCTCAAATCATCATCCTCATGTTCTGTTTTATCCAAAAGTTCAAGTATTCACTTGCTCAAGTCATCATCATCATGTTCTGTTTTATCCAAAAGTTCAAGTCTACACTTGCTCAAATCATCATCATCATGTTCTGTTTGATCCAAAAGTTCAAGTCTTCACTTGCTCAAATCATCATCATCAGGTTCCGTTTTATCCAAAAGTTCAAGTCTACACTTGCTCAAATCATCATCATCATGTTCTATTTTATCCAAATGTTCAAGACTACACTTGCTCAAATCATCATCATCATGTTCTATTTTATCCAAAAGTTCAAGACTACACTTGCTCTAATCATCATCATCACGCTTGTAACCACCATTACACCAGGCTGTAGAACCACCATTACACCAGGCTGTAGAAAGAAGCCTACACCAGAACATTGATGTGGTCTTGAGCTGGTGGTTTCTGATTTTTTACATGACGAAGCTTTCATCCTCAAGCACAACCATATACAAGCAGCCACTTACGACATGCAGAAACAACTGTAGTCCTATTGCGTCTATATATCATCAGAGACTTCCGGGAACTACACGATAACCACAAGCTCGTGATGATGATGAAATAACAAGTATGAGGATGTGAAAACTTAATCAATTTTATCAAGAATGTATCACGTTACAGACTTTAATGAAGTGAGTTTTATCCCCTAAAATCGTTTATTATTCACTACAGTTATCTCCCTTGCGTTCATCAATACAAATGATCTGTTAAAAGGTGTAGAAAATGTGCGCACAAAAATACAACTGTTATTTATAGTTTCATTAAGTCTTACTTATTGTGGCCACAACAGATTGAAATTATATTATTAAAAAAACTAAAGATGATCATTTGCTGCAAAGACGCTGTACCTATGACAAACAGAGAAATGACATATGGCCGTCACCAGTACTATTCCAGGACAAAATGTGTGGAGATAACAACAACCCTAAGCTGACCAACGTTTTCTTTAAACATATTCAAGTTGACATCTGAAAGTGTACAAACAAGAGATATATATATATACACAAAATAACACGGTTATTACATAAGAGACTCACTGACACACACGATATAGGTATATATAAATATGAATTCAAAAGGAAGCTGGCCTTACCGCCCGTCCTAGCAAATGTTTAATCGGCTTTGGAAAGCTTGGCTTCCTAGAGCATACAATTTCTCAAGGGTGTATGTGGCCAGTTGCTAAAAACGTAGAGAAAATACGTGCAGTGAAGAGGCCTAAAACAAGGAGAGACACACGTTCGTGCATATCACTGTGTGCGTACTACCAAAAGTTCATTAAAAACTTCAATGGCCTGACAGCACAGTTTACTGACCTAACAAATAGGGGAAAACCTGATAAAGTTATTTGGAATGCAGAGTGGCGTGAACACGCTTATGTCACTCTCAAGGGACAACTGTCCAAATACCCCATTCTAAGGTTACCTGACCTTAAGAAGCCTTTCATTTTGCACGTAGATGCCTCCGGACAAGGAATCGGGTCAACACTGCTTCAGGCAGATGACAAGAATCCGAACCGGTTATTTCCAGTTGCATACGGCAGCCGCAAACTGAATACAGCTGAAAGGAATTATTCGACCGTGGAGAGGGAATGTTTAACACTCGTGAATGGAATAAGGAGACATCAAGAATATCTAAATTGCGTATCACTCACGGTACAGACCGACCATGCTCCATTGGCCTTTCTTGGAGCCAATAAGGAATTTAACGCGAAGATTATGCGTTGGGCTTTCCTGTTAATGTGCAAGAGCTAAGAGGAGTGGCGTCACAACGAACAACCTGGAGAGCACTGGTTTCTGCCTTATGCGCCGTGTTTGGTGCTTAAAGAATGAATTATTAATTATTATTTGCTGTTAAGTGTGTACTCATTTAAAGTACAATATATACTAGGAAGAGAGAATGTAAGAGCGGATTTTATGAGTTAAAATTGGAGCGTGGAGGAGGATGATGAAATGGAAGATAGCAATCACTCGGACGCTGCGGATGACAGTAGCTCTATTTCCATAAATGAGATATGAAAGAGGTTCACATCTACAAAGCCCGGACGTACTGTGACGTGGAATGTAAATATTGATACAGTAATCTGACAGCCTTTGTTTTCCCATTTAGTATCTACCATTTGCTAATCCAAACCACGCAATTTTCTGACTGCATTACTCATATCTAATCCACGCCCTTTTTTCTTGACATGTAAACAGACAGACATTTACCAATTTCCGTGGCCTCCCAGCATAACAGGCAGAAAGCCCTGATTCGTTTACATGAGTTCTCACGCGAGCTGATTTGCCAATTATCGGTCATTAGGCAGACGCGCGGAGAAAATAACGGATTGTTTGAAGAGAGATAAGGGGCGATAATATTTTCCCCACCACCTTTACTGTTAGCACGTTCCAGTGGGAGATAGATAATGTTTTATCTGCGCAAGGAGACGTAATCTAAAGAGAGGCTCGTGCACGGCAAAAAGTTCTGATGTCGGTCAGCATCGCTGAGTAGAATGAACGAACAAACCTGTGATCGCCGAAACGCAGCTTCCGGAATTCATTGCTATACAGAGGTGCGAATTATAACATCGTCTAGTGATGATAACAACATACTCTGTATATATACCGCGCTCTCTCAAATTCAGTTATGAGTCGCTCAGAAATTCTTGGATAATCTAATCACGACGGACTAGAACCATTTCTTCGCTAAATGTGTTAAATTGTCCCGTGCGGATTTCATTTTCTGATGATTTGTGGTAATAGAAATTGTGCTTAAGAGTTAAAATGTGTTAGGTTTACCATTTTATTCACTATAATTCCCTAGCGTTTAAAACTAGTGAAATAACCTAACGCATAGATATTTCATGCCAGTCGTTCAGAGTGATGTAATTTCAAATACCCCATTTTCTTCCTACACAAGAACATACGGCTTAGCGGACTGAGATTATTAAGTGTGACGGCTCATGGACTGAATAGAATTCGCATTATATTTCATTGTATGAAATTAAATATTTGACTACAGTTAATGTTATGTGACTAAATAACAGACGCCGACAAATAGCTAGTAGTGACAGGCGATTTTTATTAAAGTGCGCGTATGGATAAAATGAATAATAATTGACTTTGTGCGCTGTGCATTTTCTTGCAAGCAATAAACGGGGGAGGGCACAAACCCATTTTTCCCGACATGCCATAGCGGAAAAACTTACGGGTGGATAGGATAGTAGCAGTTTTTCATAAATGTTCTTTACTTCCCAATATAGCATCTAATCAAAACCAGCAGCCAGCGGTCTAATATTACAAGTAACATTATTATTATTTTTGGGTCTTCGATATTTGGACCTGTTCAGTCCTCTTTCTTCATTCAGAGAGAGACCAATAGAAACCGTAATATTAATTGTAACTGGACGGTACCATACCCAGAATTATTTGTCAAAATGGTCCAGCCCACTGGACATACGAAAGAACATATATTCCTGACGTTTCACAGCCGCAGAAATGGAGTGATCCAGAAAATTACGCTGTTTCAAAATCGGAACTCACCATAAGAGTTAGCCGATAGGATTTACCATCATTATCAGTTTTACATATTGTAACATTTGTCGTAGCAACCAGAGACTAGGCAATACAGGAACTACTTTTCTCCTTTTGTAACTGTGAACGTTTCGAGAACGTCTTACTCCAGTAACTATATGCGGTGACACATGACTTATCCAGGAACAAATTAAACCACGAAATTTGGCGTCCACCTTGTAATTATTAATCGATACAAAGGCTGGACTGGGGCCAGATTTAGGCAACCCACCTGTCAATATCGGTTCTGACTATTGTAATTTTTTCAAGGAATACCTACACCATTATTAGGTAAGCAAGAGTATTTGTGGCCACAGATGACAGAGTGAGAGTAAATATTTTCCTTTGTTACAATCATTGTACTTACTTCTTTTTTTATTTCGCTAAAATGAGTACTTTACTGTGTAGTAATTTAGTGGGAACTTGTTCTTCACAGTCTATTCTGTAATCTAGTGTTTTTCTTTGACCTTTGGGTTATTATCTTCTTTTGAAATCTTTTCTCAACAAGGGGTGGGGCACTTATTCGGTTATTTTCATATGTATGTAAACTTGATTTATTTGATGTCTCTATATGTTTGATTTTGTGAAAAGAACTTACATATGCGTGGTGGTCAGACCCATACCCAATTAACCATAGTTTTTCACGTTCGTGTGCATTGTTGTCACATAATTGTGTGTGTGGGCGTGGTTAGTGTAACTTATATTTCATATAGGGAGCGAAACGTTGTCTTATATTAAAATATCGTCATAACACTCCACTCCCAAAGGAACATACGCCTTCAACAAACACATGCCAAGTCCTCCTGTCACGTGCCATCATTTCAAGTTCCTTCCACGTTCTCCTCATTATTTTCACATCTGTTTCCAGCTCTCTTCTCCATGTGCTTCTTGGTCTACCTCTGCCTTTCTTGCGCTGGGGGTTAAAGAACAAGGACTGCCTTGTAATGCTATCAACAGGTTTCTTCAGTGTGTGTCCTATCCATCGCCATCGTCTTCTTCTCATCTCTTGTTCCACTGGCACTTGTCTAGTTTTTGTCATCAGTCATACGTTGGTAACCTTGTCATACCATTTTAATCCCTCTATTCTACACAAGCACCCATTTATGAAAGTCTGTAGTTTTTTGGTTGTTGTCTTTATTGTTCTCCGTGTCTCAGAGCCATACAATAGAACTGACTTCACATTTGAGTTGAAGATTCTTATTTTCGTGTTGGATCCGATTTCTCTTGATCTCCATATATGTCCCAATGCAATGAAAGATTCTCTTGCATTGTGTACGCTTATTGTTATATCACTGTCTGTCCCTCCAACTTTGTCTATATTGCAGCCAAGATATGTGTACGATTCTACATCTTGTATTGGTGCTTCTTCAAGTTCAACCCTGTTTTCATTACCTGCATTTATTTTCAGACCTAATTGCTGTGACCTCTCATCGAGTGTTTTCAATTTGTCCTGCATCTGATTACGGTTATGGGACAGAAGGGTCAAGTCATCTGCAAAATCCTGATCATCCAACTGCTTAGTTAGAGTCCACTGGATTCCATTTCTGTTACGTGTTGTTGATGTTCTCATAACCCAGTCTATTGCTAATAAGAAAAGAAATGGAGACTAGAGGCATCTTCGTCTGTCATGAATTATTCTAATCCCCATATATAAATTAAAACGTAAATGCAAAGCCTAACAAATAAATTTAATAAAAGGAAGAAGAATGGTAAAGAACAGTGCTGTCACAATGACTGTACTCGAAATCCCCCTTGTTTTCTACTTCGTCGGCAAATTGTAACGCTTTCACGTTGATAGTAAAAGCCTACTGTATTATTACCCGCTTTCTTCAATGAAACGGGTATTGCATTTCTAAGAAAAACATTGAGAGGCACACTGCGTAATGACCTAAATTAAGCCTAACATTAATTATACTACGTTACCAAAACGAACGAACAGATGGACTCAAAAAGGATAGAGAGAAGGGAGAGGCATAAAGCCGAACACGTGCAACACTAAACACGCGTCGCGCGATACACAATTGCTGCCATCACGCGTGTAAGGCCACATGCACTAACTTTATTTCAAATCGACAGTGATAAAATTCACTACCCTTCCCAGAGTTAGGTTTTAAAAAACCTGGAAAACGCTTATTAGAAAAGATGACATTAGATGGGTTTACGTTTGAAAACATTACAGTACCCAGACAACACATCTTCGAAACAGGAGGTAGAAGAAATTGCATATTTTGAACGCAGCCACTTAGCTCTTTTAAATTTGTATATTTGGGTTCCTTAGGGCTTGCTGACAAAGAATATGTAAAACGTTACGCAAATAGTCTAGGAATTACCAAATTATAACCAAAATAAAATAGTGGGGATGCCTGACAGCATGAAATCATTTCTGCTCATAAAATTTTTTTTTTAACGTGTTTGAAAAAACCTTACGTACGGAAATAGCCTACCATGTTAACTCCAAATTGATTGGAGCGCAACAAATATAAGACTAAACACGATTGGTCGGGCTATAAATACTATCTTGTGTTGTTATGGGAAACGAATAGACGGGGTACTTTTTTTGAAAAGATGTGGAGACGTGGTTTCATTGGTTAGAGCTGCGAATATACACAATTCAGAGCGTTAGTTCGAGACCACTAGTTCAAATAAGCTTGATGAAGCAACAGTGCGTTGAAGCCAGCTCATATTTTTGCTAAATAAAAGCCTGGAACATAAGCAGATGGGAATTTGTGCCAGTATTTGTGCCAGAATTCATTGCTAGTCAACGTATCTGTGTATTTCCATGAATTGTGGTAGGTTTGAAATATTCAATATCTTTTAATGAAAATTGAATGTAAATTGTTAATTTATGCCTGTATATATGTGTAGTTCAGTAGCGAACATGAGGAAAAGCCTATAATGCTCCAGCCTGAACAGAAGGTGTCGGAGGGAAGTAAAACTGCATGGAATGGCCAAACAGTACACTGACACCTAGATTATTGATTAGACAGAAATAATGCTGGAATTGCAGAGGCGTAGTAACCATTAGGGAGGGAAATACTGGTATAAAGTATTTCAGATGAAGCTGACAGTTGGCCTAAAGCTCTGAACTCAATGTTTGTGATGTATTGTGCTCAGTGTAGAAAGAGAGTATAAATTAGTTATGACGTAGAAGGTACATCCTTCTTGTTTTCAGGGACCGTGGTCTTACAGTTATTGAGCAGCACCTGGTCAGAGCTTTGCTGAATCCAGAGTCGGACAGCATACTCCTTGGTCCATTTAGCTATCAGTGAGGTGTCTCCAGAGCACAGGGGAGAAATCGAGCAGAGGAGTCTTTTCCTGCCGCCATCACGCAAGATAAGCTGATGTGGCCAGCTGAGCTCAACATTATGTACCCCCATCTTAAAATAACATTGTAACATAAACTTAAGAGGGGAAGTAAATTGTTTTAATACCAGGAACTGAGAACATCTCCAATACTAGTTCCCATAGAAACAAACTATTGAAGTCATGATGACAAATACCAACAGAGCTTGAACAAAACAAAACCAGTATTACCTCATATTAACACTACACAACTGACACACATAGGATACTTTTAATAATATATGTCACTACAATATTCATATTGATAAATTCTGTACATATAACTTGTAATTAAAATTGATTGTGATTCCTGGTTCCCTTTGTATTTGAATCAGGACACATATACATTCATGACAGCAATGAATACATATTGTTATTTGAAAAGTTATCAGTGACTCCTTTAAGATATCCTTTAGAGTGTTTTATGTATGTGAGTGTCACAGTGTTGTCAAGTGTGGTGGAATAAATTAAATTGTTTATCTGTCTGTTGTTGTTATGACTTACACTTCATCATACACATACCCTAGACATACAACGTAGTCATCACACTATTCCAGAATAATTCTGACTGAGATATATATATATGTGGCAGCAAGTAAGGTTATCTATAATACACTACTCTTATTAGATATAGATACCTTCACAGCTGATCTCAGTCAGTACACTAAGTCCCCTATATATATATTTATAACATCCCACTTCACCACATATATTGGGGTCTCGCTCTTGGGATTTTGAATCTTTACCTATTAAAAATAGTGGGGGTAATTCACTTCAGGGAATATAAGAATTAAAAGGTATCCTTGGGTGGAATTAAATAAGGTTGAGCTCACGGTGCCTGTGTTGTCCATTAGATATATATTTAGAGATTGAATTGTTGGTTAGACATTGTATAAATTTACCTGATAGACAATGGCGGACCTGGCCAAATTTCGATCTGCTGCTGTTCAGACTGCAAAAGAGTTAGGATTAGATGGGCAAGTTATGGTTGCCTATGTCACTACGGAATGTGACAAATTTATTGAACGCGAAGAAAGAAGGTTTGAAGCCGAAAGAAAGTTAGAGGCTGAAAGGGAAATTAAGAAGTTACAATTTGAGGCTGAGGCTGAGACTAAGAGGTTGCAGGCTGAGGCTGAGACTAAGAGGTTGCAGATTGAGGCTGAGGCTAAGAAATTGGAAGCAGAAGAAAGAAGATTGACTGCAGAAAGGGAAGAGAAGAAATTAGCTGCAGAAAGGGAAGCAGAAGAAAGAAGATTGACTGCAGAGAGGGAAGCAGAAAAGGAGGAGAAGAGATTACAAAGGGAACATGAGTTACGACTAAGGGAGTTTGAGTTTCAAGGCCATGCTCCTGAAAATGGTGCCAGTCCCTTTGCCTCTGATGCCACTGCTAGCCAGGGAGCCTCAACCTCAGCTATGAATTTTCATTTAGATCATTTTGTTGAGAAAGACGATGATATAGAGAGCTACCTAAATAGGTATGAACTATTAGCTACCACGTATGGGTTAGAGAGAGAAAGGTGGAGCTTAAAGTTATCTCAAGGACTTCGTGGGGCAGCTTATGAAGTTTTTGCAAAAATGAGCAGAGGTGATCAGGAAAATTATGACATGCTAAAGCAGGCTCTTTTGTTAAGATATGAAAAGAATGCAGAATTTTATAGGAAAAAAATTTAGGAATGCTAAACTACTGTCAGGTGAAACCTATCACCAGTTCTCTGCACGAATAGAGACATACTTGGAGAAATGGACTTCTCTGGGGAAAACCCAAGATCTTAAGGAAATGGTCCTTATAGAGCAATTAAGAGAGTCCATGGCTCCAGACCTGAGAAAGTTTCTCATGGAACAAGGTGCAGAGAGGCTGGGTGAGTTGCTAAATGTTGCTGAAAGGTATCAAGCAGCTCAAGCAGAGGTAACAGGTAATAAAAAGAAACAAGTGGATAACTTTAGGGCACCCCAGAACTTTAATAAATTTGATCCTAGGGATCAAAACAAAGGTAAGCACCAATTTGATAGGCCACGGTATGAAAAAAAAAATAAATTCCCACAATTCGATGAAAGGAAATATGATGAAAGAAAATCTTTCAACCAAGGAAAAAAAGGTGGTGTAAAAATTGTAAGATGAACAATCATGACACTGACCATTGTAGAAGGAAACCTCCTCATTGTGCTGCTATGACATCGGGGAAAAAGGAAAAGAAGGTCAAACCTGAAGAACTACAGGAACCATACCACCCCCCAGTGTGTGAAGATGTCATCTGTAATGGTGTCACTATAAGGTGTTTATATGATACCGGTTTAGATTACGATTCCGTTGTGAGTTCTCACCTGGTGCAGGCCGATCAATACACCACAGAAACAGTGGAGATTCAAACTGCAACCAAGGATGTAGCTACCATGACACTTCCCGTCGCCCGAATAAAAGTGAAAACGCGATATGTGGAAGGAATCATAAAAGCAGCAGTGATAAATGAGCCAATCTACCCTCTAATATTGGGGTGTAGATATGTCTTCTTGGGGAATCCCAAGAGACCTGTGATATTGGCAACAGTGCAGACCAGATCACAGTCAAAAAAGGAGGAGGATAATCCATAAATACTCACCCAGATGAGATGAGGAAGGCACAGGCTGAGGACAAAACACTCAAGCCATGTTTCAAGAAGTTGCCCAAATCTCATACACCTCCAGGCAAGGGAGAGTTTTATATGAAGAACAAACTGATATATAGGAAGGCTGGATCTGAATCCAATGGTCACGGACAGCTGGTCCTTCCCACTTCATATAGGACTAAAGTGTTGGAACTAGGGCATGCGATTCCCTTCAGTGGTCATATGGGAATCAGCGCAACAGGACAGCGAATAGCTTGTCACTATTTCTGGCCAGGAATAACTGAAGATATCAAACGATATGTAAAATCCTGTCCAGAGTGCCAACGAGTAGCACCTAAACATTGGACTGCACCAGCAACTCTGGGGGAAATGCCCATAGTGGGAACACCCTTTGAGAGAGTTGCCGTGGATCTTGTGGGACCTCTCACCCGAACCAAGAGAAGGAACAGCTACATTCTGACTCTGGTGGACACTTGTTCTATGTGGGGAGAGGCAGTAGCCCTGTCATCGATTGATTCTAAACATGTGGCAGAGGCATTGCTCACAATTTTCACAAGGTTAGGCTTTCCCAATCAAATCTTGACTGATAATGGCTCTCAGTTCAAGGGGAAACTAACTGAAGAAGTTTTCAGGATCTTCCAGGCCAAACACTTCCATTGTAGTGTGTATCATCCCCAAGGGAACGGCCAAGTGGAAAGATTTAACGGCACGTTGATGTCGATCCTGAGAAAGTTGGCACACGAAAAACCAGATACATGGGACCAGTACCTGCACGCCGCCCTCTTTGCTTATCGGGAGGTACCCCATAGTTCAACCGGTATGGCCCCGGCAACATTATTGTTTGGAAGGCCAATAAAAGGTCCACTCGAAGCTTTGTTAAGAACGTGGACTGATGAAAAGGCAGAGGAAAACATTACATCTTCATACCAATATGTGAATGAGCTGACCACTCGTTTAAAAACTGGCTGGAAACTTGCCAATGAAAATTTGAAACAAGCCAGGAAGAAACATGCTGCCTATTATAACAGGGAGGCGAAAGACAGAAATTTGGCTGTGGGAGAGAAAGTACTGCTTCTTTTGCCCGGGAGTCAGAATAAGTTACAAATTGGATGGCAGGGTCCATATACAGTTCTAGAGAAGGTGTCTAGAACAAATTATAAGATAGATAATAAGAAGGGGAAAGAAAAAATCTATCATGTGAATCTCCTGAAGAAATATTTGGAAAGAGAACATCAGGAAGAGACACACTTGTTGACCTTGTCCATCGCCATGGAGATGAAAAAGGAACCACTTTCATCATTTGAATATCCATTACACCCCTGTGAGACAGCAGCACAGGTGAAAATCAGTACACATTTAACGAAAACTCAGAAAGAGAGAGTGCAACAGGTTCTAAATAATCATGCAGAGGTGTTAACAGACCGACCAGGCATACAAACCTATTGGAATATGATATGAAACTGATAGACCCCACACCTGTCTGTATGAAACCATATTCGATTCCGTTTGCTAAGGAGAAAGCTTTGAAGGAAGAGATAGACTATCTATTGAAGGAAGGAATTATTTCACACAGTGAATCTTCGTATAGTTCCGGTGTTGTACTCTTAAGGAAGCCCTCTGGAGAACATAGACTCTGTATAGATTACAGGAGACTGAATGCTATTACAGAAGGACAGGTGGATCCATTGCCGGATACAAATCAGCTGTTTGCCAGACTAAATAAAGCTAAATATTTCTCAAAAGTGGATCTGAGTAAAGGATACTATCAGATTCCAGTAAAGCCTGAGGTTAGACCATACCTAGCTTTTAGTACCTCAGAAGGACACTATGAGTTTAATAGATTGCCATTTGGATTGAAGAATGCGCCTAGTGTCTTCTCTAGAATGATGAGAAAATTATTGGACCCTCTGAATAATCCATGTATAACAAATTTCATGGATGATATCCTGATAGCAACAGAAACATTTGAGGAACACATTGACTCTCTGAACATGCTGTTTAATCGACTTAGGGAAGCAAATTTAACAGCCCGACCAACCAAATGTTGCGTTGGATGTAAAGAATTGGAATTTTTGGGACACACAGTTTATCAGGGAAACATGACCCCTGACCCAAAGAATTTAGAGAAACTAAAGAAAGCCCCGAGACCACAAACCAAGAAGGACGTGAGATCCTTTGTCTCATTATGTGGTTTCTACCAGAAGTATATCAAAAACTTTAATTCCATATGTGCACCGTTAACTGATTTGACACGTAAAGGACATCCAGATCGCATTACATGGACACCACAATGTGAAATGACTTACCAAGAATTGAAGGAAAAGCTCACAAGTAAACCCATTTTGAAATTACCTGACTTAAGTCAAGAATTCATAGTAAGGACGGATGCAAGTAATATTGGGTTAGGTGCAACTCTACTACAGAAATCAGATGCATTGGATGGGGAATTAAGCCCAGTGGCATATGCTAGCAGAAAGTTGAATAAAGCTGAAATCAATTACTCAACTAGCGAAAAAGAATGTCTTGCAGTAATATGGGCAATAAAGAAATTCAATATTTATCTGTATGGGAAGGCATTTAAGTTGCAAACGGACCACAAACCTTTATCGTTTCTAGCACAGGCTAGGCATGAGAACTCTAGGTTACTCCGATGGTCTTTACTTTTGGCTTCCTATAATTTTAGCATTGAGTATATATCTGGAAAAACCAATTTGGGAGCGGATTTTTTAAGCCGCCATCCGTGTGATGAGAATCACCGTAAACCCCAGAAATAATAATAAATTTCTCTATGTGTATATAGAATAAAGGACTGACATATAATGTCTGTTTTAAGAGGGGAGGTGTCGTGAAATATTCTAATCCACATATATAAATTAAAAGGTAAATGCAAAGCCTAACAAATAAATTTAATAAAAGGAAGAAGAATGGTAAAGAACAGTGCTGTCACAATGACTGTACTCGAAATCCCCCTTGTTTTCTACTTCGTCGGCAAATTGTAACGCTTTCACGTTGATAGTAAAAGCCTACTGTATTATTACCCGCTTTCTTCAATGAAACGGGTATTGCATTTCTAAGAAAAACATTGAGAGGCACACTGCGTAATGACCTAAATTAAGCCTAACATTAATTATACTACGTTACCAAAACGAACGAACAGATGGACTCAAAAAGGATAGAGAGAAGGGAGAGGCATAAAGCCGAACACGTGCAACACTAAACACGCGTCGCGCGATACACAATTGCTGCCATCACGCGTGTAAGGCCACATGCACTAACTTTATTTCAAATCGACAGTGATAAAATTCACTACCCTTCCCAGAGTTAGGTTTTTAAATCCTGAAAAACTCTTATTAGAAAAGATGACATTAGATGGGTTTACGTTTGAAAACATTACAGTACCCAGACAGCACATCTTCGAAACAGGAGGTAGAAGAAATTGCATATTTTGAACGCAGCCACTTAGCTCTTTTAAATTTGTATATTTGGGTTCCTTAGGGCTTGCTGACAAAGAATATGTAAAACGTTACGCAAATAGTCTAGGAATTACCAAATTATAACCAAAATAAAATAGTGGGGATGCCTGACAGCATGAAATCATTTCTGCTCATAAAATTTTTTTATAACGTGTTTGAAAAAACCTTACGTACGGAAATAGCCTACCATGTTAACTCCAAATTGATTGGAGCGCAACAAATATAAGACTAAACACGATTGGTCGGACTATAAATACTATCTTTGGTTGTTATGGGGAACGTAGAAGGGTAAACATTTTTTCAAAACTTGTCGAAACGTGGCTTCATTGGTTAGACTGCTGATATAATCACACAATTCAGAGCGTTAGTTCGAGACCACTAGTTCAAATAAGCTTGATAAAGCAACAGTGCGTTGAAGCCAGCTCATATTTTTGCTAAATAAAAGCCTGGAACATAAGCAGATGGGAATTTGTGCCAGTATTTGTGCCAGAATTCATTGCTAGTCAACGTATCTGTGTTTATTCTATGAATTGTGGTAAGCTTGAAACATTCAATATCTTTTAATGAAAATTGAATGTGAATTGTTAATTTATGCCTGTATATATGTGTAGTTCAGTAGCAAACATGATGTAAAGCCTATAATGCTCCAGCCTGAACAGAAGGTGTCGGAGGAAAGTAAAACGGCATGGAATGGCCAAACAGTACACTGACACCTAGATTATTGATTAGACAGAAATAATGCTGGAAGTGCAGAGGCGTAGTAACCATTAAGGAGGTTAATACTGGTATAAAGTATTTCAGATGAAGCTGACAGTTGGCCTAACGCTCTGAACTCAATGTTTGTGATGTATTGTGCTCAGTGTAGAACTAGAGTATCAATTAGTTATGAAGTAGAAGGTACATCCTTCTTGTTTTCAGGGACCGTGGTCTTGATGGTTATTGAGCAGCACCTGGTCAGAGCTTTGCTGAATCCAGAGTCGGACAGCATACTCCTTGGTCCATTTAGCTATCAGTGAGGTGTCTCCAGAGCCCAGGGGAGAAATCGAGCAGAGGAGTCTTTTCCTGCCGCCATCACGCAAGATAAGCTGATGTGGCCAGCTGAGCTCAACATTATGTACCCCCATCTTAAAATAACATTGTAACATAAACTTAAGAGGGGAAGTAAATTGTTTTAATATCAGGAACTGAGAACATCTCCAATACTAGTTCCAATAAAGACAAACTATTGAAGTCATGATGACAAATACCAACAGAGCTTGAACAAAACAAAACCAGTATTACCTCATATTACTACTACACAACTGACACACATAGGATACTTTTAATAATATATGTCACTACAATATTCATATTGATAAATTCTGTACATATAACTTGTAATTAAAATTGATTGTGATTCCTGGTTCCCTTTGTATTTGAATCAGGACACATATACATTCATGACAGCAATGAATACATATTGTTATTTGAAAAGTTATCAGTGACTCCTTTAAGATATCCTTGTAGAGTGTTTTATGTATGTGAGTGTCACAGTGTTGTCAAGTGTGGGGAATAAATTAAATTGTTTATCTGTCTGTTGTTGTTATGACTTACACTTCATCATACACATACCCTAGACATAAAACGTAGTCATCACACTATTCCAGAATAATTCTGACTGAGATATATATATATATGTGGCAGCAAGTAAGGTTATCTATAATACACTACTCTTATTAGATATAGATACCTTCACAGCTGATCTCAGTAACTATTATTCTCAAAAGTGGCTATCTGGTCTGTACAGGATCTGTTTTGTCGAAAACCTGCTTGTTCATCTCTCAGTTTCTTGTCTATGGACTCTATAATAATCTCTCAAGGATAATCCTATTTAATACTTTTCCTTGCACACTGAACGGTAACATTATTCCTCTATAATCTTTGTGCACTCTTGTAATTTTTCCTTTCTTAGACAACTTAACCCAGATATCCTTCCTCCAATTCTTTGCTGGTATCTCTTCCTTTTTTCCCAGACTTTACCAAGTAATTTATATAACATCTCTGTAGCCGTGTCGATATCTGCTTTGATGGCCTCTGCTGGAATGCCATCAGGTCCAGAACGCTTTTTCCATCTCTTAGGAAGCTTTTATGGCTTTCTTTATTTCTTCTTCCTTCGTTGGTCTTTCACCGTTAAATTTGTAGCTCTTCTTCTGCTGGCTGGATGATCGGTGGGGGTTTACTTGTGGAGCTGGTCTATTGAGAAGGTCCTCAAAATGTATTCTATTCACCTCTTCGATATGCTTTTGTATAATGGATGATTGCTGAGCAGTTTTTTTTTCCACCCCTCTTTGTTCTTTTATGAAGGCAACTTGTTTGCTTGTATTTTCCATTCAGCTTCTTTGTGCTGTTATACAGTTCTCTCATAATTTCCTTAGGGCTGCAGCAATCTTACTGCCTCTCACTTGCCCTACTTCAATATACTTTCCACTTGACCTGACTTGTGATACATTCTTTTATAACTTCTTTGTTATTGCTTCTGTGTACACTATTTTGATCCTTGGCTTTGGAACTATCTGGTTTGCTTGTGTTTAAATCTGCTTTCTTGAAAGGTAGTCTATTATTAAAACATAGTCCCGAATAGATAGGCTGGACCTTGAGAAACTACTCATTCCAGAGACAAGAATCGTTCCTTATACACTATTCCCACCATTCGGAGAAAATCTATTTCTTTCATTTACCTTTAGTTCCTCACCAAATATGTACCACTATCGACCTCTGCTCTGTACGGGACCATAAAGTATCTTCTGACCTATCTTTAAAAATTTATACGACAGAACACGACAAAACCAAATGTGAATACCACTACTACAAAATTTATTATTATTTTTATAGACTACCAACGGTTCACTACATGAGAAAAAACGCAAATAGCAAGGGATCCAGATCTCCAGGAAATACCCAAGAAGGTTGCTGGGGGGGGGGGGGAAACAACATTTAGATAATCCCTGAGGAAAACCGAATAACCCTTCCTTGACTGTAACCAGCGAGACCGGAAAAAAACACAGGTCACAGATAACATATCCATCCGAGAGGCTCAGACATATCATATCTCTACTATCCATCTCACTTAACCTACCCAAGGGATCGGGGGAGGTAGTATATCAATATTGGTACCAACAGGTTCTGAAAACATTCCATCACAAATATTCCCTGTACCTCAGCGGGTTATGAAAACCCGGTAACCTTTAGAATTAGAGCGACGCCGACACTCCCTATCTCTCATCCCCCAGAGTAAAGAGGAACTACCCAAGTAATAAACAAGTGTTTAAAAAGATTTTTGTATGCTCATTTTGGCGCCAAAACACAAACAAATTTGTTGTGGCACATATCGATCTGTCTGACTGAGAACTTAGAGCACTTCAGGTTATAGGCATATCAGCCTAGTAGCTGCATTATCATTTGAATGTGGCAGAGTGTAGAAAAAAAAAAAATATAAAGTGTTGACTACATTAACATGGGCATCAAACTCCTTCTTATTTCAAGTACTTTTTATTTCTAAAACATGGGCCACACTCCAACTCCCCCCATCCACCCACATCACCATACAACAATTCTAAAACAAAGTTACTAATAAAATAAGATAAGTAGAATATTTTATGATTAAAAATAATGAGTTAATGGGGTGAGTTATGGAGTGGCGGGGGGGCGAATTGGGTGGGTGAGGGGAGAAGTTGTATTGAGATGT